>OX451741.1:1177724302-1178382257 GCA_948472305.1 Vicia faba
CCTTGAAAACCTCAACTTCTTTGCAAGAACCAAAACCCTAATTTGACTGGCTTAGGAGGGTGGTTGACTGTGTAGCCCTTGAGTAGACTTTGAAGCTTTTGCTTGTCATAACTTTGAAGATTATGGGAGGGAAAATTTTGGGGTACAACACAAGGTTGTTTCACTAATTCTTCGGTATTAATCTCATGACAATGTGCAGGTTCGTCCATTCACTCGATGGTGATTTGGGGAGCCTCACTATCCCAGTTACGTTTAAACATGGAAGACATTGTAGCTAGAGCATCCGCTAGCTGATTTTCTTCTCGCGGGAAGTGCTCGAAGGTAATCTGCTCGAAATGAGGTAACAATGTCAGGACATGTTCTTTGTATGGGATGAGGTTAGGATGTTTGGTGTCCCACTCTCCTTTGATTTGACTGATAACCAAATCGGAGTCTCCAAACACAACCAAAGATTTGATTCCTAAGTCAATCGCAGCCTTGAGACCAAAGATACAAGCTTCATACTCGGCCATGTTGTTAGTGCAGCTGAAGCAGAGTCTAGCAGTGAAAGGTGTATGGCAACCATCCAGAGAGATAAGTACCGTGCCGATACCGTTGCCAAGTGCATTTGAAGCACCATTGAAGTACAGGGTCTATTGGGATCCTTGTCCAGGTCCGTCATACGGTCTGTTACCTTCAATGTTATCCAATATCATAATGTCTTTGTCGGGGAAGTCGAACTTCATGGATTGGTAATCTTCGACAGCTTGATGGGCTAGATGCTCAGCTAGTACACTCCCCTTTATAGCTTTTTGGGTTGTGTACTGGATATCGTACTCAGTCAGGATCATTTGCCATCTAGCGATTCTTCCAGATAAAGCAGGCTTCTCGAAGATATACTTGATCGGATCCATCTTGGAAATCAATAAAGTGGTATGTGTCAACATATACTGCCTTAGTCGGCGAGCAGCCCATACCAAAGCGCATCAAGTTTTCTCGAGCAGTGAGTAGCGAGTCTCACAGTCGGTAAACTTTTTGCTAAGGTAATAAATGGCATGCTCTTTTCGGCCAGACTTGTCATGTTGGCCCAGTACGCACCCCATTGAGTTATCCAAAACAGTCAGATACATGATTAACGGCCTTCCTTCAACGGGTGGCATCAAGATAGGAGGTTCCAGCAAATACTCCTTGATCTTATCAAAAGCAACTTGACAATCATTGTTCCATTCAACCACCTGATCTTTCTTCAACAGCTTGAAGATTGGATCACAGGTAGATGTTAGAAGAGAGATGAACCTCGCAATATAGTTTAAGCGTCCCAAGAAACCTCTAACCTCCTTTTCAGTGCGGGGGGCAGGCATTTCTTGTATAGCTTTGACTTTAGCAGGATCAACCTCAATGCCTTTGTTGCTGACGATAAATCCCAAAAGTTTACCAGACCTGACTCCAAAAGTGCACTTGCTTGGGTTCAGTCTGAGCTTATACTCCTTCAACCTGACAAACAACTTTTACAGATGATCAAGGTGTTCTTCTTATGTCTGTGAATGGGCTATCATGTCGTCTACGTAGACTTCAATCTCATGATGTATCATGTCATGAAACAAAGCTACCATGGCGCGTTGATAGGTTTCCCTGGTATTCTTCAGTCCGAATGGCATCACTTTGTAGCAGAAGGTACCCCATTGCGTAACAAAAGTAGTCTTCTCCATGTCTTCGGGGGCCATTTTGATCTGGTTGTATCCCGAGAAACCATCCATGAAGGAAAATACCTTGTGTTGAGTTGTGTTGTCAACCAAAATGTCGATGTGTGGTAGTGGAAAATCATCTTTAGAGCTAGCCCTGTTTAAATCCCGATAGTCCACACACATTCTGACTTTGCCGTCCTTCTTAGGCATGGGCACAATGTTAGCAACCCATTGTGGATAGGAAGTAACCTCCAGAAAGCCAGCATTGAATTGCTTCATTACCTCAGCTTTGATCTTCTCAGACATGTCGGGCCTCATTCACCGGACCTTTTTTTTGATCGGTGGACAGTCTTCTCTTGTAGGGAGACGGTGAACCACGATATCTGTGTCTAGTCCCGCCATGTCTTCATAGGACCAGGCGAAGATTTCAACATATTCATTCAACAACTGCACTAAGCGCTCTTTGATACTTGGTTCCAGGTTGGCACCCACCTTAACCTCTTTCTTGTCTTCCTCTGTTCCTAAGTTGATGGTTTCTAGCAACTCTTCATGGGGCAGAATAACCCTCTCTTCTTGTTGCAAAAGTCTGGCTAACTCTCCAGGCACTTCACAGTCTTCATCACCTTCGTACTCGACATGATTGACCAAATCTTCAGAGTCACCGAAGGCTAAATCAGAATAGTCACCCATGGAATCTGGAGTGGATGGGTACCTGCATTTTGTGAGTGTGGGTGTGTGTAAGGGATAGCCATCCTTAAACAAAACAAAATGTACAAGGAAAGAAAATGAACACAACACTTTATAGATGAAAACGTCCAATGATTCATTAAACATGGCATATGATAATGAAGAAATCAAGCCCTTACAAATGGACCTATATGCCCCGAGTAAGGCATAAGGTGAAAAGAGTGTGTACGAATTGTTTAATTATTACAGGCCAAAATAGGAAATTGTTCAAAGATAAATAACTGGTTGATAAAAGTGATGAGAACGAAGTCTTTCGCTTCCCAGTTTCTTAATCCTCCTTTGACGGTTGGAAAGATCCAATCTTCGAAGTTGTCTTCTTCATCATCATCTTCTAAGGCATTAATTCCATGGTGAGTGATCTTAAAGGGTGGTCCTCCAGCCCTAGAGCGACGCACAGCTTTCTGGCCAGCAACAGTAAAACCTAGTCCGAACTTGTCCGTCTTATAAGGAAAATCAGGAAGTTGCCCCCATACTGTACTCCTTCCTTCTTTGATTACGGCCTCCGCATCTTTGAGGGATGCCATCCTAGACACCGGCTTGGAAACGAAAGGCACATCAGTCATTGTCTTTGCAACTGCGACTTCAAGAGGAACCTCTTCAAAATGCTGGAAAGGCGTTTCTATGAACTCGCCATCCAACTCCACATAGCGGAAAGAGTTGAGGTGACTTATCATGTACTCTTCCTCACCGTGAACCGTTATGATCTTTCCCTGAACTGGATACTTTAGCATTTGGTGCAGAGAGGAGGTGACTGCCCCAGCATTGTGGATCCACGGCCTTCCCAACAAGCATGAATATGAAGGACGGATGTCCATCACATAAAAGGTAGAGTTGAAAATTTTTGTGCCCACCTTGATTGGAATGTCCACTTATCCATGCACCATCCTCTTAGAACTGTCGAAGGCTCTAACAACGATGTTACTGGGCTTTAGGGTCAAACCTTCGCAGTCTAACATGTCCAACGCCTTTTTCGGCAACACATTTAAAGATGAACCGGTGTCAATCAGAACATGGGCAAGTGTGGCTCCCCTGCATTCTACTGAGACATGCAGCGCGTCGTTGTGCTTCCTTCCCTTGGGGGTCAAATCAGCATCGGAAAAACCAAGACCATTATCAGCAGTAAGGCTAGCCACGCACTCTTGAAACTGGTCAGCCGAAGTTTCTTGAGGCATGTGTGCCGTCTTTAGAAATTTGATTAAGGACTTAGCATGAGCCTCAGAGCAGAGTAGGAGAGCCAACATGGAGATTTTGGAAGGGGTCTACCCTAGCTGCTCCACGACATCGTAGTCGCTCCTCTTGATTATCTTTAAGATTTCTTCCATCTCTTTCTGGGTGGTCTCGGGGATTACCACAGTCTGAGCCTTCATCCTGACAGGCGCTTCTAGTATCCCCTTACCTTTGGTAGTAGCATCAGAGGGTCTAACTTCAGGTACATCAATTTCTTCAATTATCGGGCTTTGCACAAATGGCTTGACAGGCTCAGAAACTTTCGAGGGTCCGAAGACTGCTCGTGGGGGAGCAATCTCCTGAGAGAATATCCTTCCGCTGCGAGTTATCTTGCTTGCTCCCACAATATTCCCTATATCAGGGGTTTCATCATCAGAATTCTCTTGGACTGATTCAATCTGTTTGATACTATGATAGAATATTTCTCCTCCGTAGTTCCATGGTATCGTCTTGTTAGATTCATACGGGACAGGCCCCAGCATGGTGATTTTCAACGGCACAAACTTAGGATCAGGCATAATCTTGACAGGCCTTTTGCAGGTCTTGGGAAGATTGTCGGAGATGGTTATTATTGCAATGTCATTGGTTGAAGTAACAAAGGCAGCAGGAGTAACAGGAGTGATAATATCAATAGGAGTCTTTTGAAAGAGGATCTCTTGGGTATCCATCAAGCGTTGGATGCCTGATTTCAACAGTGGGCAGTCAGCTTGTAAGTTTGAACAAAAGTAGCAGTATTTTCCACAACCTGGGAATATCCCGGCTCTCATCAAATTCACTTTAATCACTGGTAATGGAGTCAAAAGGTCAGCAACATTGGTAACATGAAGGTCTTCCATAACGGCATGTACATTATGACCGTGCTTGGGCATTGGAGCGGATATTACGTTGGGTTTTTCAGGAGCAACGAACTCTACCTCCTTGTCGTCTATCAGGTCTTGGATCATGTTTTTAAGAGCCCAACAATTATTGGTATCATGCCCTACACTGTCAGAGTGGTATGCACATTTTGCATTGGAGTGATAATAAGGAGAAGAGGTATTGGGGTTTTTCGGCGCTTCTTTCAAATTGGTGAGGTTCAGCTTTAACAGATGAGGGAGTACTTGAGCCGGTGTCATGTTGATTCGGGTGAATTGCTGTTGTGGCCTTTCTACCCTTTGCTGATTAGATCTTGGTTGATTGCTGCGAGGTTGATCGGTTGAAGAGTTTTGGATCATCACAGCCCCCACCGTTGGTCGGCGCTCGGTTCTTTCTTGGCTTTTCTGAGAATAAACAACAGAAGCTTCCTTCTTAGCTGGGAAGGTCTTCTTAATAGCAGTGGACGCGGAGGCATCTTTCTGAATCTTACCACTTTTAATGCCAGCCTCGACCCTTTCACCGGTCAGAATTAATTCGGTGAATCCTGCAGAGGAACTCCCGATTAAATGATTGAAGAAAGGGCCAGACAGGGTCCTTAAAAACATGTCAACCAGCTCTCTATCCGACAATGGTGGCTGCACCCTTCCAGCCAAATCCCGCCACTTCTGGGCATACTCTTTAAATCCCTCATTAGAAGCCATACCCATACTCTGTAGTTGAGTACGAGTAGGTGCTAAATCAGCGTTGTATTGGTATTGTCGGTAGAAAGCAGCAGCTAAATCTTCCCAGTTATGAACCTCATACCTCTCAAGTTGATAGAACCAGTCCAATTGTGTGCCAGACAAACTATCTTGGAAAAAATGGACCCGAAGATCCTTATCAGAAGAGTGGGGTTGGATCTTTCTGACGTAGGATCTCAGATGCATCTTTGGACAGGACAAACCATCATACTTAGCAAATGTAGGTACTTTGAACTTGGGAGGAATGATGATCCCAGCGACCAACCCTAGTTCTTCAAAATCTAAACCAGGTACCCTTTGCAACTCCATGGCTGCCAACCGATCCTCAAGATTTTTATACTTATCATCCGCCAGGGGATATTGATGTTCAGAGTAATCTTCATCCCCTTCCTCTTCTTCCTCTTCAACCTCAGATTCAGAAGGCATCGCAGTTCCTTTACCTTTACCAGCCCGTTCATCAGACGTTGAGGGGAACTCGAGGACCTTTCTAGCCTGGTTTTCAAACCTTCTTCCCATAGTGGCCACACCAGGCCTTTTCTTCTTTTTCTCTTTATCTTTCTCCAACAATGCTTTAAGGTCCTCTTGACCCTTTGCTAAGGTCATGAGGAGTTGCTGGAATTGAGAATTCAGCGCTTGCAGATCCTTAACCGTTTGCTCCAAATCCATCTTGCTGAAATAAACAGCAGAATGATAAGGAAACCTGGTGTGAAGACCTGTTTATGCATATGATGAATGATATGTTATTCATGTAATGCATTCAAGGATTCAGAAATTCAAATTTGTTGCAAACAAAAAGAACACACGTCATATTAAGAAGAAATTTGTTAGTACATAAGTGCCCCATGGGCAAAATATTACAAAATTCTTAATGTAAAAAGACATTGCACATCCTCTTTGGTGCGATGTAAGTGTTGAGAGTCCTCCTCATGAAGTCGGCGGATAAGTTCCAAAACCTTCTTCTCACTTGCATAAAAGCTAGCTTCAAAAGTATTCCGTTCTTCTTTGAGTTGGATCTAACTCTTTTGTAATTCTTCCAATGATGTTGGCATGTCTGGATGTAGGAGGATGTATGGAACCTCTCCTTCCACAACAGGATCTTTGATCACGGGGAGAATGTGAGGGTATGGCATCATAAGATTCTGGGCGCGGATTCGTACCCACTTGAGATAAGGCTCAAGAGGGATGGAATTCTTGTGCCCCAATGTCTTACTATCCACTTTGTTGGGCATCCTCCAAGCTCCGATGAACCTTTGTCGAAGTCCTTGCACATCGTTGTTGAAGTCAAAAACTAGGTCAGGAATCAGCATATCATGAGGGCCATCTCTCCGGGCATACCCAAATTGCCTTAGAGCTAAACAGGGGTTGTAGGTGATGCCTCCCCTAATGCCAATTAGTGGGACATTAGGGAACTCTCCACAACGATCAATGATGATGACATTTTCTCTGGACCGAGAACACCAATGAACATCAGAGTGTGTTAAGGTCATCAATCGTTGTGACCACCTCAAACCCTGCTCATTCTTCAAAACTGATTGTGGAAGGTGAGAAATAAACCACCTTTCTAGAAGAGGAGTACAACACATGAGAACACCTCTTTTCCTCATTGTTCGTGTGTAAAATGAGTGTAGGATGTCCCCAAGCAATGTAGGCACAGGATTCCGAGATATGAAAATCTTGACAGCATTCACATCTATAAGCTGATCAGGGTTTGGGAACAAGACCAATCCATAGATGAGGAGTGCCACAATCTCTTCAAAAGCTTGTAAATCCAGAGAATTCCATCAGTCGTGTATCTTCTCAAACAAAATTTTTGCCAAGAAACCCTTGACACCACTTCTGGTTTCCCAATGACCTTTGATATCAGATGGTTGCAAGTGTAAGGCTTGAGCAACATCTTCGGGCTTTGGTTCTTTTTCCGTACCGTTGTAGGGTAGTTGATGGAGAATAGGAATCCTCAGGAGTTGAGAAAATTCCTCCAAAGTAAGTACTAGTTGATAATCAGGGAATGTGAAACAGTGGTGTAAGGGGTCAAAGAACTGGAAGTGAACTTTTACCATGTCCTCTTCAATGTTGGAGTTGACCAAGTTGAGAAGTCTACCATGTCTTTCACTGAAAAGAGAATTCTCTGGAATCTTGGACGTAAGCTCCTTGATTTGAGGAGGGATTCTCACAAGGTTGACTTGAATAGTTTTCCTGCGAAGAGATTCCATGACCTATAAAATAAGAACAAAGATGAAGATCCAAACCCTTGAAATGGTTAGTGGATATGATGTTCATGATGTATGCACAAACACATGTACAAGCAAATCACACAAGATCCTAGTTTCATGCTTGCATGAGGTTTCATAGGTAAGTACCCTCTTGAAGTTAGTTGGCTCAACCTATCCTATAAATAGTAACCGGGTTCTAAGGAGCTCAATATCACTGGGTTATTTTCTGTGTTCATTGTTTCAGTTTAGCCACTTAACCGGTGACCAAAATATTCCAAGAAAACAACCCTCAATGAGTGTAGTATTGAGTATCTACCAACTTCGGACTGCACGAAAGCCGGTCATCTCACTACCCCTAAAAAGGCCAAGATGGTCAAGTAAGGTTCTAAGAGTTCATTAGTGCTTCATGACATCACTCAGCGGCCCCGTATTCTCTTTGATTGACTCAAAGGCTACCGGTACCCACAAATATGTCGCACTAATATAGCTATTGCTTCAACCATGTCGGTATACCCCACACAGTTTCCACAACATATTGTTATTTACCTATGAATGTTTCCCAAAAATACGAGTGGAGGATTCAAAAACCCAAACAAGAGAACCAAATGTAAAGCAATCAAAGCAATCAAGATAAGCATGCAAAGGTGATCTAAGCCCTAAGGTTACTCCACTTTTAAGTTATTCCCCAGCAGAGTCGCCAGTTCTGTGATACGGTGGGAGAACTGACTTGAGGTTTTGCGTTTGTGTTTGCAAATGTTTTGATTTAGCAAGAGTCACCACCGACTTTTTATTTTATCCAAAGGAAAGGTCAAAAAGCACAGGAAAGATCTTTGAGATGTTTTCTTGGGTTCGGGGGGTAGATTATGAAAAGGGAAGGTGCAAGCACCCTTTTCATCCATGGTTATCCATGGGCTCTTAGTTACTTGTCTAGATAACTTGCTTTGCTTTTCAATTGTTTGAAATGGTGCTTTGTGTGTGGTTTTTGAAAATGCTTTGAAAAAGAGGCCTTGTCTAGGCAACCTTTATAATGATTCTTGTTTGAATATATACAAAGGTGTTTGTCTTTTGAAAATATATTTCAATGTTTGATTTGGGAAATGTTTTGAAGTTGTGTTGTGAGGTGTGTTTGAAAATAGCAAGGATGTTTTGCAAGTTTTGATCAAGTAACTAAGAGTTGTCTACCCTATTTTACTCAAAGATCTTTCCTATACGTTTTTAACCCTTTTGACACTGTTGTTTTACCAATGCATTTGGTAAACAACCTTGTATTAGGATGTTAAACGGGACAGGCGCGGGTCATTGTATTGACCATGATAGCAATATTGCCAAGTATCTTTAGCAATTTTTTGAGGGACTAGATCATTTTGTATATGCAACCAAGATAACGTCATCGAGGGACTATGATCTTTTGTTTTGTTTTTGTTGTGCCAAGATACTCAACATGCATACCATGGCATATTTAAAGGCAATAAGTGGATGAAACCCTAGGGTTGCTTGTGTGTATTGTGTTGTCAATTTCATGCATCTTTATCTGGTATTAGGTCAAGCTACTTGTTGATTTGGGATTTTTGCATACAAACCCCAATCTCTAATCATGGCATAATTGAAAGCATAAATGCGTAAAATAAATCTACACTATTACAACATTTGATATGGGGAGAGGGATACAATTTTTGAATGGGGGATATTTGCAAGAAAATAAAACCCTAACATTTACTATTACATCCAAATTGAATATTTGGTACAAATAATAAATGAACAATATTTAAATAAATAAATAAAACAAATATGCAAAATATTATGAATGTGCAAAAAATGTTTATGTTTATTTTTTATGTATGTAAAAATATTTAGTGTATATATAAAAAGAAATAAAAGATTATATTTTTTCATTAAGGGTAAAACCCTAATTTTCTTTTAAGAAAGTAAATATATTAACTATATTATTTGTGTACAATAAAATAAAATAAAATATATACAAAATAAAAATATATTTAGAAAAAATATTATTTAAGTATAAATGATAAAAAATAAAGCTATAATATTTTTATATTTTATTTTCTAGTTTTTATTAAATAAAATAAAAGTATATACTAATTAGTTGTTATTTTCATGTTAGAAAAATAAAATAAAATATAAAATAAATGTGAAAACTTAAAAAAATATTTTTTGGTATTTTTTATGTTTTAGAAAATGTAAAATAAAATCAGAAATAAAAAATAAATACAAAAATATAAAAACATAAAGAAATGGGCCAGGGGGTGCAATCAGTAATGAGGGGGGTGTCAAAAACAAAGTGTTGGCTGAAGATTTTGATAATATTATTAGAAGCAAAGTAAATTGGACGTTTCGATTGAAATGAAACAAAACGTCATGTTTCAAAATAGTAGAAGCAATGCTTCGAATGAGCATATCAAAGCTTGGAGCTTCGAGTGACAGTTATGAGAATATATCCAAAGAAGTCTCGAAATGATAACAAGGCTGTATCTAAGGAATGCGTTCGAAGCGAAGAAATGCCAAAACATTTGAAAATCAAATGCAAGCGGGATGTTTGAAATTTGAAATTTATGCGCTGGAGCATTCGAAGACGCGTGGAAGCAAGAGAGAGGCATTGCTCTGCATGTTCTGAACGTGGCAGAATCTTATAGCAAGACCGTTATGGTCGAAGTAGTATAAATAGAAGTCTTAGCATTAGGATTTCGGGTGTCATATCTATTGTACAAGAAAACTCAGTAAACATTCAAATTACCACATGGCTAGGGAAACGAATGCAAGAGCAATGTACGTATGATAACACCACATGTTTATGATTTAATGAAAACCCTTTATCATTTCCAGTACTTTCCTTTATCTTTATGTCAATACCACTTACAAGTTTTTGCATTTAAAGCACTTTCATTCGAAATCTTTTCACTGATGCCTTACATTTAAATGCTTTCTTTCCATTTCAAATACTTTACATTTCAGAAACTGTTATACATTTCATGCCTTTATCTTCAAGTTTTTATCCTTCGAACACCTTTTTCACTTAAAGCCATTTTACAGTTTTCTTGCATTAAACGCTTTCTTCATATTTCGAATCTTTTACATTAACTGTTTTTTACGTTTTGAAGTCATTTACTTGTCTTTTATGCAGTTTTTACATGTCTTTACAATTGACCTTTATTCATGCAATTTAGTTTCGCGCACATTTATTTTGATTACACCTTTAGATCTTTAAGAGAGAAATTGAAATAAGTTAAACACCTACACAACATTCTAAATACAAAACATGAATACATGTTCGATCATGAGAGTTACCCTAATGACCAACACGTCCTAGGATCAATCTAGTCGATCCTGCGAGTTACCAGAGAAATTGAATAACAGTCAGTAAGTTTATTCGATAGTTTGGAGGACTAGCCGTTGTTTACCAGAAATCACTGTAAACAAATTGGCACACCTGGTAGGACCAATCGTTGGATGTTCCGGAATTTAGAACAGAAATAAAGATTGTTGAGACGTAACCATTATAAAAAGACCCTCTGAGTGATAAGTGTGTTGTTTTATGAACCTAAGAAGTGGTAAAATAACCAACAGCAACCAACCCTTATCCAGAAGAAAATGTTTAAACAAGATGTCTAGTTCTGACAATCAACAAGGGGAACAAAATGCCCCACATACAACAGGCACTAATGTATCCGCTTCGATGGGAACGTCTAATGTGATCCCTTCGAATGCACAGTTTGTTGCATCTTCTACCAGTAATATAGCCACTAATGGAGTAAGTGGCATATCAACTAATAGTTTGATCTTAGGAAATACTGGAACCATTGGTTATCCTGGGGGATTCGTTCCACCATCAGGGACACAAACCCATTTCGTCACCCCACTAACTAGACCACCCGGTTTCGATGGTAATAGAACCAGAAATTCCTCTTATGGAATGCCAACATCTTTTATGGCAGGTTTACACAATTCCACATCGAATTCATCACCATAATTAGGGTCTGGGTCTGGGGCGAATCAGTTTATGACAAATAACCAAGGGTCAGTGGGTTATAGCGCAATGCCTATTTTAACCATAGAAAACCAGTTGGCTTTTAGGCAATTGATGGATGACAGTAACCATAATATGATAGGGGTATTAGCACAAACTATGCAGGAAATATTTGCCCCAATAGTACAAAATGTGAATGTGACAAACAGAGAAAACGCAGATAACATGAGTCGAATAGCAGATTTCTTTGCGCCCCCAGAGAGGCGTAGGCAGAATCAGGCGGGAGGTCGAGCAAACATACCTATTATGGAACAAGTTGCTAATGACCCAACCTATAGACCACCTAGAGAAGAAGTTAACTTGGGGGCAAGGGCACAAAGGCTGGAAGCCCCAATGATCCCCGGCCCACAAAGAGAAATTATGGAACCAGAGGCAAGGGTCGAAAGGCTGGAAGTCCCAGAGTTTCGAGAAGAACAACCTAGGGGGGTTGTCATGGTGGGTCGAAATCAAGATGCTGATGCAGTCGTTCATAGAATTCGAAACGATAACATCTTGGCAAAAAACAATTTAACCACCATGATAGAGAGAGTCATGGCCCAGAATGGCCTCAACACCGGAATTAGAAGGCCAAATTATGCTTCTCCTATATTATATTGCATAATGCATACTGATTTACCAAGGGGATATAAAGTCCCTAAGTTTACGAAGTTCGCTGGGGATACCAATAAGTCAACAGTCGAACATATAGCCAGATATCTAACTGAAGCGGGAGATATAGCCAATAATGAAGACCTCAGGATCAAATATTTCCCAAGTTCCCTGACTAAAAACGCCTTCACATGGTTCACCACTTTGCCTCCTGGGTCCATTGACACTTGGGCTCTTTTGGAAAGATTATTCCATGAACAGTTTTACATGGGACATTCAAAAATAAGCTTGAAGGAATTAGCCAGTGTCAAGAGAAAGTTCACTGAACCCATAGATGATTATCTGAATAGATTTAGGCTTTTGAAATCCAGATGTTACACAGTGGTGCCTGAACATGAGTTAGTCGAAATGGCCGCTGGTGGCTTGGATTACTCTATTCGAAAGAAACTAGACACTCAATATTTGAGGGACATGGCTCTGTTAGCCGACAGGGTTCGACAGGTCGAAAGGCTAAAGGCCGAAAAGGCCAGAGTCTTTAAAAATAACAAGAAGGAAAGGGTATCCTATGTTGGAACTGAGGAAGCAGAAGATTATCCTGAATTCGAATTCGAAGAGGTCGAAATCGACCTCGCTGAATTAAAACAGGCACCACCTTACTCCTGCAAATTATTAGTTCCCACAAAAGGGAAAGAGATTGTTGAAAATGAGAAAAGTGACAAATTCCCAAAGAAGGTTTATACCTTTGATGTCACTAAATGCGACGAGATTTTTGATTTACTTGTCAAAGATGGCCAACTCATTGTGCCATCAAATGTCAAAATACCTCCTTTAGACCAAAGAAAGAAGAGAGGATTTTGCAAATATCATAGTTTCCTAGGCCACAAAACCTCACAGTGTTTTCTTTTCAGAGACCTAATTCAGAATGCAATTAAAGATGGCAGACTGAAGTTTGCTGATAAAGCAAAAATGAAAGTGGACGAAGATCCTTTGGACGTCGCAGACACCAACTACTTCGAGCCTGCATGCATTGGAGAGATTAACATTGTGGAAGCTGACCAAAGTGAGGCCCCAATAGGAGAGAAAGGTACTGAAAACGAAAGTTGGGTGATAGTCGAAGCCGACAAGGAGGTCACTGAAGACGTCCAGAAGCTACCAGAGACTTCGATTGAAGCAGCACCTTTAGCTGTTGCAAAAGAAATCCAGGCTACTGAAGGCCAGGAAAATCAAAACCAAGAATTGACACAGGTCACTGAAGGCCTGAGGCTGGAATTGGAGAGAGTCTAAATCACGAAGCCAACTTCCCCTCAAAAAGAAATATGGGACACTTTAGGGGAACCCAGTGGAAAATTTGACTATTTGGTCAAATATTCTGCCCCAGAGAGTTCAAAAGTCCACATTGAAGATATAAAACCCACAGGATGGGGAGATGATGAAGCTAAGGGGGAGGATGTTGAGGTGAACATGGTGGATATGGAGAGGCCTCGCTCTGAGATGGAGGAGGTAGAAAGATACTTAGAAAAAGAGAAGTATAAAATGGAGGATAATCATGGTGGAGATGCTAGTATCAAGGATTACCTCATGACGTGCCACAAGGGAGATACAGGAATGATACTGTGCCCTAGGTGCAGCATCCTCTGCAATCAGAGAATCGCTGCGAACTTCGAAAGG
This sequence comes from Vicia faba, assembly GCA_948472305.1. Taxonomy (NCBI): domain Eukaryota; kingdom Viridiplantae; phylum Streptophyta; class Magnoliopsida; order Fabales; family Fabaceae; genus Vicia; species Vicia faba. The sequence goes on from OX451741.1 coordinate 1,177,738,041, forward strand.
GTACAGAGGGCTCGAACTGGCAACAATTGGCGCCAGGATAACCAGCTATTCAGGTGTTATCCTAAGGTTGGAGAAAGTTTGCTGGAATTTGTGTTTCGCTGCTACAAAGGGGCAACCAAGTGCTTGATATGCCCAAGGTGTTCTGCTGTGTATGATCAAAGCATGGCCAGAGCCTTCTAAACGATTCCCTTCGCCCCTTGCTGGAACCATCAAGAAACTGTTCAGATGGGCCCACGTTTCGATGGCAGACACAAACAACGAAGGCCTGATAGCCCTCATCCCAAGGCTGCTCGAAGAGTGACGTTCAAACTCCCTGCTGAAGTGCCAACTGACAGATGGCTGCAAGTCAGAAATGACAAAGGCAAAGACAGATGGAGAAACACCGAACGAAATGCACGCCATGCTATGACATACAGGAGGCAATTCAACATAGCAAAAAGGGAAGAGGTAAGATTAGAGAACTACAAAGGAAGGAACCCCATGTCGAGATCCTAGTGGCGAAGGTAGCAGAGGATTCGAAAGGCTGAGAGGGAAGCTGTGGCAAATAAAGGGGTAACTTCAACAAAGAACCAAGGTGAATCTAGAACCAACAAACCCACACCAAAAAATCAAACTGAAGATAAACCCCTAGTTAATAGGAGGCTTTTCTCTGAAGTACAACTGGAGGAACCAAAGGAATACACTCCAGGACCAGAAGAAGACGAAGATATGATAACTAATAACTTCGAATCGGAGGGGGAGTCTTTGTTCAACCTAAACTGCAACGTGGTATCTGTGCTTCCCTGTGAATTTGGACAGGAAACTGAAATTAATGAATATGAGGAAGAAGATACCATAGATTTGATGAAGCATAGGCCTGTGTGCTACTATGTGATGGACAATGGGGTTGTCGAGGAGCAAAATGCGTTCTTCGAACGTCCAGAACCAGCTATGAAGAACCATCTTAAGCCACTATTTATTCGGGCAAAAGTTGGTGCCCATGGTGTGAATAAGGTTCTAGTGGATGGGGGTGCTGCAGTCAATTTGATACCCCACTTCATGCTGAAAAGATTAGAAATACGCGAAGGAGACATCAAGCCCCACAATATGGTTCTATCTAATTATGAAGGAAAAGTGGGCAAAACACTGGGAGTGGTTCAGTTGGACTTGACAATAGGCTCAAGCTGTAGGCCCACCATGTTTATGGTGATCGAAGCAAAGGCCAACTACAACTTATTGCTGGGAAGGGAGTGGATCCATGGCGTAGGGGCAGTTCCTTCATCAATGCATCAGCATTTAGTTCTGTGGAGAGAAGATGGGATTGTGGAAAACATTGAAGCAGGCCAGAGTTACTTCATGTCAACAGTCAATTTAGTTGACAAAAGGAATTATGACAAACATCTGGCAAAGATTGCTCCGTGTGTCCCAAATGACGAAATCAACGAAACTAGAAACGCCCACTACTACATGACCCTTCGCCATGATGGCCTATACTGGGATAGAAGAATAATCAATGAAGAAGAGGGAGTCGAAAGTACTATACAAAGACGGCCAGCAGGATGGGACTTCGACAGCCTTATCCATGACTGAGTCCACCTTTTTTGAAAGGATTTCGGCCTATATGGCTGTGAACGAATCAAAGGCGGCCTTAGAGGCTGAAATAAATAAATTAGCTGTAAAGATGAACGAAATAAGTGGGGATGGCTCGAGATGCTCACCCTTTAAAGAACTTGAGATGGATCAAAGGTTGGATGCCATCTACGATAAATAACCCTTAGGCTTCGAAAGGGACCCCATAGACTCAGGTGCCAAAATTTTGGCGCAGGATCCACTCGAAGAAGTCAACTTAGGGGATGAAAACACGAAAAGAATAACCTACATAAGTGCAAAACTTAGCCCAAGCCTCAAGCAGGAAGTAATCGAAGTCCTCAAGAAAAACAAAGATTGCTTCGCATGGGATTATGACGAAATGCCTGGTTTAAAGAGGGAGTTAGTCGAACACAGACTGCCAATCAAAGATGGCAAGAAGCCCATCAAACAAACTCCCAGAAGATTCGCACCAGCGGTTCTCACAAAGATTAAAGCTGAGATCGAAAGGTTGCTGCGTTGCAAATTCATCAGAACCACAAGGTACGTCGAATGGTTAGCAAATATAGTACCTGCTATTAAGAAAAATGGTTCTTTAAGAATTTGCATAGATTTTAGGGATTTAAACACTGCAACCCCTAAGGATGAGTACTCCATGCCTGTGGCAGAAATGCTAGTAGACTCTGCTGCAGGGTTCGAATACTTGAGTATGTTAGATGGATACTCTGGGTATAATCAGATTTTTATTGCTGAAGAAGATGTTGCCAAGACAGCATTTCGTTGCCCAGGAGCCTTAGGCACCTACGAATGGGTGGTGATGCCTTTTGGTTTAAAGAATGCTGGGGGAACTTATCAAAGGGCAATGAATTCGATTTTTCATGATTTCATTGAAACCTTTATGCAGGTGTATATTGATGATATAGTCATCAAATCTATATCTGCAGAAACACATTTGCATCATCTGAGCCAATCATTCGAACGAATGAGAAAACATGGCTTAAAGATGAATCCCCTTAAATGTGCATTTTTTGTGCAGGCTGGAGATTTCCTTGGTTTTGTTGTTCACAAGAAAGGGATTGAGATCAACCAGAACAAGACCAAAGCCATAATGGAGACGAAAGCACCTACGTCAAAAAGGGAGCTGCAATCTCTGCTAGGGAAGATTAACTTCCTCAGAAGATTCATTTCGAATCTGAGTGGAAGAACCCAAGCTTTCTCTCCGTTGCTTCGTCTAAAGCAAGGCCAAGCCTTCGAATGGAACGAAGCCCATCAGGAGGCATTTGACAAGATAAAAAGATATCTCTCTCAGCCTCCTATCTAGTCTCCACCTTCATGGGGGAAGCCCATGAGATTGTACATATCTGTCTCTGAAGTTAGTATAGGTAGTATGTTAGCACAAGAAGATAGTAATGGTATCGAAAGAGCCATATACTATTTAAGTAGAGTATTGAATGATGCAGAGACCAGATATAGCAATTTAGAAAAGCTATGTCTCTGTTTGTATTTCTCTTGTATGAAACTCAAGTATTATATAAAGCCTGTTGATGTTTATGTTTCATCTCATTTCGATGTCATTAAACACATGCTTTCAAAACCAATAATGCATAGCAGAGTTGGTAAATGGGCTTTAGCCTTAACAGAATATTCTTTGACTTTCATGCCTTTAAAAGCTGTGAAAGGCCAAGTGATTTCTGATTTTATTGTGGACCATTCATTGGTTGAGCAGACTGTCATGAGTTACGTTGAAACGTAACCATGGAAATTATACTTTGATGGTTCAACCCACAGGAATGGAAGTGGTGTTGGAGTCCTTCTAATTTCTCCTGAAGGAATTCCAACAAAATTCAAGTATAAATTAGATGGTCCTCGTTGCTCGAACAACGAAGCTGAGTATGAAGCGCTCATTGTTGGACTTGAAGCTTTGTTGGAATTGGGGGCAACTAGAGTCGAAATTAAAGGAGACTCAGAATTAGTGGTCAAGCAAATAACAAAGGAGTATAAATGCATAAAGGAAAACTTGATGATATACTTCGTCATAGTCAACAGGCTACTGAGGAAATTTGAATACATGGATATTCAACATATACCAAGAATAGAGAACCAAGAAGAAAATGACTTAGCACAGTTGGCTTCGGGTTATAAAGTTTCTGCCAGGAACTTTGAGGATTTAGTTGAATTAAGGGGTAGAGTTATGGCTACTAGATTCACACCATCAGATCTAGAAAGTATGAAATTGGGATATGTTGAGAAACATGGATTTGAAATATTAGCCATAAACACTTTATCAGATGCAGATTGGCGAAGTCCATTGGTGAGTTATTTAACAAACCCAACTCTGAATGTGGATAGAAAGACAAAATACAGAGCATTATCATATCTCCTCATGGGGAACGAATTGTTCAAAAAGACCCAAGAGGGCGTATTATTGAAATTCCTAGGAGAAAGTGAGGCATACTTAGCATTGTCAGAAGTCCACAATGGGGCATGTGGGGCACATCAAGCAGATCATAAAATGAAATGGCTGTTATTTCGATACAGCATGTATTGGCCTAGCATGCTCAAAGATTGTATAGACTTTGCTAAAGGATGTGAAGAATGTCAGAAACATGCAGGGATTCAACATGCCCCTGCAAGTGAGTTGCATTCAATCATCAAACCATGGCCATTTAGAGGATGGGCATTGGATCTAATAGGAGAAATAAATCCTGCTTCGTCTAAAGGACAGAAATATATCTTGGTAGGAATAGATTATTTTACCAAGTGGATCGAAGCTATACCATTAATAGTTGCTGATCAAGAGGCTATTATTGAGTTTATACAGAAGCACATTATCTATAGGTTCGGATTGCCAGAGAGCATAACCACAGACCAAGGCTCCGTGTTTACTGGTAGAAAGATGCAAGAATTTGCTCAAGAAATGGGGTTTAGATTACTAACATCAATGCCATATTATGCTCAAGCAAATGGTCAAGTCGAAGTAGCCAATAAAGTGATAATAGGGTTAATCAAGAAACATATTGGTAAAAAGCCAAGAAACTGGCACAAAACTTTGGACCAAATACTATGGGCCTGTAGAACATCTCCTAAGGAAGCTACTAACACTACGCCTTTCCAACTCACATTTGGTCATGATGCAGTACTGCCAGTAGAAATTCATCTACAATCAGTTCGAATTCAAAGACAAAACGAAATCCCAACTGCATTATATTGGGAGATGATGATGAATGAATTAGTTGAGTTGGACGAAGTTAGATTACATGCATTGGAAATCTTGATGAGACAAAAAGAAAGAGTGGCCAGGACATATAACAAAAGGGTGAAGAGAAAAGCATTCATTATTAATGACTTAGTCTGGAAAGTCATATTACCCATGGACAAGAAAAATAAAACACTAGGTAAATGGTCACCTCATTGGGAAGGACCTTTTCGAATATTAAAAGTATTCTCAAACAATGCATATGAAATCGAAGAGCTGATGGATGATAAACGTATCCTAAAGGTTAATGGGAAATATTTAAAGAAATATAAGCCACGCCTGCAGGAGATTCGAATAGTAACAACGTAACCAAAATATTATAAAAATGCCAAAATGGCAAGATGAGATGCAAAAATGGCGTTGTTCGAATATTACATATAAAAAACCAAATTGTAATCAAATGAACACTGAAATTTAGAAATAAGAATTATTCTTCAATCTGTTGAAGGTACTTCGAAAAGATTCAAGTCTCTGTTGAGCAAAACGCCTGGCTCCCTCCAAGGTTGCCACTTCTCCCTTGAGTTATTCTGCAGTTTCCATTTCTGCAAGCCCCTGGTTGAGAAGCTCTTCGAATTGGTTACCAGCAGTATTGGTTTCGAAGGCTATTTGTTGTTCTTTAGCCTCTTTAACCTTCTGTTGAAGTTCATGAATTTGCCTTTCCTAGAGAAGGATGGACTCAGCTCGAGCCTCATAATCAGTTTTTGCTTGCTTTAGATGCATAGCTTGATCCTCAGCTTCTTGAGAGAGTTTCGAAGCTTGTTCATAAGCAGCATCCATTGCAGTGTGTTTTTCCTGAACCTTTCTGGCAGTAGATTCATCTTGGAGAAGGTAACCAGTTACGTTGTCCAGCAAAGATTGAAAATCGAACAAGATAGTACTAACTGGTAAGGAGCAGGTAGCAAGGTTGACTTTTGTAAGCAACTCCTTCATAGTGTAGCAAGCAGTGCTATCCTGTTTGAGCACTTCGAATATATCCACATTAAGAATTGTTCTCCTGATCCTGTTAAGAAGTACAATTCTTTCATCTGTGGGCAGAGGATGGCTAGTCGAACTTGTGCCAGCCCTAGCAAGTGGAATGTCCCTTTGAGCCAGCTTCGCCTTCATGTACCCAATAGGGTCATTTCGTCTCAGGAGTGCAAGCTCCTCGTCAGTCATTCGAGACAAAGGCGGTTGAGGGAGTTCCACACGCAGGGGAGTCACGTCCATTTCGACTTCCATGGGTTTATTGGTTGTGTCACCATCCCCTTCATTCATTTCGTGCTCATTATCTTCTTCATCATCATCCAAATCCACCACTTCGATGTCTTCTTTTTTTGCTGCTATTTGCATTGGATTCTGTCCCAGCAGTCGAACCATCATTGGCATCCTCCTCCTCAGACTCTTCTTCTGCAGATTCTTCGTTTCTTTGACCAGAATCAGCTTTCTCTCCTTCAGCATGAGTGTCCTTTGGGTCCTCTTGAAGGGTTTCAAGAGGGGACTTTTGAAGAAAGGTTCTTTGTAAAGCCTCTGCAGATTCATGAAGTGGTGTTTCATTTGTCTCTTTTAGAGGAGGAGAAGTACTCTGATCATCTTGCTGCTCAGAAGCCCCAGCTAGAACCGCCATATTGGAGGAACCTTTGTTCTGTACAAGGTTGCTGAAGTCTCCTTGAGGAGAGGAGTTGAGTGGAGCAGCAACTTTTGATGGTGAGGTCGAAGTGGTAGAAGCTGGATTTAAGATATTCTGCAAGGAGCGAAAGAATATTAAAAGCATGCACCAAGGTAATGAGAAATTATTTCCAAAAGTTTAAAGTTCAATTTACCTGTGGACTCTCGGAAGAGAGGTTGCTAGCTATGCGTTCCAACATTACGTTGGAGGTCGAAGATGGAATTTTGGATTTAGGTGAGGGAGCAGCATCCCTGGAATCGAGTCCAGAGACACTAGTTGGTACAACACTTTTTGAAATATCCTTCTTCTGCTTCTTCTTCGAAGCAGCTGGTAAGTTTCCTCCAGCCTTGGGGTCTTCCCCAGTGGTGTTTGATTTTCGCTTCTTTGGAGTGGTAGGCGGAAGTTTGTTGGTCTGAAAAGATTTAAACAAAGAGTTAGATGCAAATCATGAAGCATTAGTGTATTCGAAACATCAAGGCTAAGTAATTACCTGTGGAGTTTGAACACTGGTTATTATTGGTGTGGTTGTTGTTGTTGCTGCAGCAATGGTTGTTGTTTCGGATGGAGTCACATTGTCAGTGGTTTCGATAGAGGCTTGAGAGGCGCTCCCTTCTTTTGACTTTGAAGCAGCAGTCTTTATCCTGATGGCTGAAAATTGAAACAATTAAGGCAAAAGTTAAAGATATGGAAAATGAAAAACGTTTGGGATTTTCCCAAGCATTCGCACCTGTGCCTTGATCAGATTTAATCGACATGGCAGAAAGGTCATAGCGAAGATGTCCTGGGAAATCGTGGAGCCAGTGTCGAGCCCATGTCACAGTCTCAGATGGCTTTGGTTTCTTTTGGAGATGTTTGAACATTTCTTTGCAAGTGAACCACCAAGGGTATGGAGGAAACCAAGTCAGAGCCAGTTCTGAGGTAGGTAATCTAGGAAATTTAGGTGGATGCATTTCGAATGCCAACCTATACCTATCCTTAGGTGACAACCCTGAAGGAAGTTTTAACTTAGAAACTTTTTGTTTGAATTTTTCCTTCAAGGTCTCAGCCGCTTGATGCACAGTGGATTCCAAGTGTGTGGGATCATAAGTAGTTTCGAAATAATTTTGAAAAGCTTTAATCTCTTTGGCATGAGTGAACATACCTTTCTTGGATGGTACCTGCACATCGAAGGCATCAGTTAGTTTCTGCTGAATAGTAAGAGTATCGAACATATAAGTCTGATAAAACTTTGTCCACCATTCCAGAAACCCCTTTGCTGTAAGGTGGGTAGGTTCAAAAGTTATTAGCTCAAATTGGGCAAAGCCTTGGTATTGTTCTTGCTGTAGTTTGGCTTCCCGTGCCTTGAAAGTTCGCCCAGAGGTAATGGTACTTTCAGTTTGAAATAAGGGTTTAGGAATTAGTTGGCACAAGCCAAACTGTCTCGAAACAAAGTTGGGCTGATAAGCGAAAAGAAAAATCTGATTCTTGGCAGGAGTTATTCTTGAAGAGATTAGTCTGGGTAGCAAAAAGGCTCTCCATACATCTTGAATCTCTTTGCTCTTGACAGCTTCTGAGAGAGCCATGGTGAACCATGAAGGTCCATGAGCCCTTGAAGCGAAAGGCGCCATGGTCTCTTCGAACTTATGCCTCTTGGAGAATATCATGATGTACTTTGAGAATAGGACTTTGAAGTCATCCTTATCATCATTTGGAGTTAGTCTTCGCAGCCTAGTGCCTTCGATTATTCTATCCGTTATTTCAGGGTCTTGTTCAGCAATGGTGTTGGCAGTTGACAATGAAGGTTCGAACATGGCATTTAGCCATAACTGAAGCAACCAGAAAGGGCCAGCTAGCAGGATATTCTTGGAGGTGTGAGATTTTAGACTCGAAACAGCTGACCTTAGGCTTTCATAAAGATCAACTAGTAGCAATTCGCTCAAGCACACTCTCCGATTCTCATGCAAATCTCTAGCTAGAGGAATAAACCTACTGGCTACCTGTAGGGATCTGCTGCAAAAGACATATCTTGACAGCCATAAGGTAAGGAAAGCAATGTGTTCTACATCAGACACACTGTCTTCTTCAGTATGATAGTGGCTGATAAACTTTGAAAAGCTTGCTAGTTTGACTTCGAAGTCGATTATACTCGAATGTTCTTCATTGTCAGGGATATATGTTTCTCCTAATGGTGATAGCCCAGTAATGGCCGCTATGTCAAAAAGGGTAGGGGTAATCATTCCACCAGGGAGATGGAAAGTATTATAAGTACTGTCCCAGAAATATAGGGACGCGAATAGCAATGGGTGGCTGTAAGTAAAACCTGGCTTCGACAGCTTAATCAAGTTGTAGATACCTAATTCTTCCCATTGTTGGGATTTCTTAGCTTCTACCTTATTGAACCAGTTTTGATAAGCAGTGTCGGAGGTGGGGCAAGATCGAAACGGTTTGAAGTTACTCTTTACATAGTCTAATACAAAAGGGTCCTTAGGAGGAACAATTGGATTTTCCATGGTGTTTGAGCCAGAAGATTCTATTGCCTTAGGGGCGTCCATTTTATTAAACAGGGGTTTGAAATTATAGCAAACTGGGAAAAAATTTCTGGTGTCTTTTAAAATTTCAAAAACTGTAAGAGGGCCCATTAAAGCTAACCTCTTGCCAGCAGCGGTGGTAGGAATAAGTACCTGGGATGCATAAAGCATTTCTTTCTCTTTTGAGATCATATGGGGAACAAGAACAGATTGACCTTGGTGAGTGACAACCTTGTTTTCCATTGTAGTTCCTGCGGTCTTTCCTTTCTTTTTGGAAACCTTTTTTAGTTGGGATGAAGTAGAAGAAGACATTGTTGGAAGAATGTTGAAAGCTTAGGGTTTCGGTGAGAAAATAAGGAGAAAAGATTCAGAATGTGGGAAGAAAAGAAAAAAGACTAAGTTGATGGGTTTTTATAATGTGGAAGTTTAAGCATCCACTGAGTAAGGTTGTGATACGTGGTAATCATGGGTTGGTTTGATGAAGAGGTGGCGTAAAGTTAACATTGGTAATAGGCGTAATTAAAGATAATCATTGTTTTGTAACTGCACCATACTGTGAAATGGTTCAAGGCGGTTAAGGAATCTAAAAAGTGTTATGATTGACGTGACTGGAGTCAAATGCAATAAATGTTACGATGATTCGAAGGTCGCATCAAAATCTTGTGTATATGTTTAAAATAAGTATTTCTCAAAGGGATCGAAATACATATTTTAAAGGGGCATTTTGTTGGCTGAAGATTTTGATAATATTATTAGAAGCAAAGTAAATTGGACGTTTCGATTGAAATGAAACAAAACGTCATGTTTCGAAATAGTAGAAGCAATGCTTCGAATGAGCATATCAAAGCTTGGAGCTTCGAGTGACAGTTATGAGAATATATCCAAAGAAGTCTCGAAATGATAACAAGGCTGTATCTAAGGAATGCGTTCGAAGCGAAGAAATGCCAAAACATTTGAAAATCAAATGCAAGCGGGATGTTCGAAATTTGAAATTTATGCGCTGGAGCATTCGAAGACGCGTGGAAGCAAGAGAGAGGCATTACTCTGCATGTACTGAACGTGGCAGAATCTTATAGCAAGACCGTTATGGTCGAAGTAGTATAAATAGAAGTCTTAGCATTAGGATTTCGGGTGTCATATCTATTGTACAAGAAAACTCAGTAAACATTCAAATTACCACATGGCTAGGGAAACGAATGCAAGAGCAATGTACGTATGATAACACCACATGTTTATGATTTAATGAAAACCCTTTATCATTTCCAGTACTTTCCTTTATCTTTATGTCAATACCATTTACAAGTTTTTTCATTTAAAGCACTTTCATTCGAAATCTTTTCACTGATGCCTTACATTTAAATGCTTTCTTTCCATTTCAAATACTTTACATTTCAGAAACTGTTATACATTTCATGCCTTTATCTTCAAGTTTTTATCCTTCGAACACCTTTTTCACTTAAAGCCATTTTACAGTTTTCTTGCATTAAACGCTTTCTTCATATTTCGAATCTTTTACAATAACAGTTTTTTACGTTTCGAAGTCATTTACTTGTCTTTTATGCAGTTTTTACATGTCTTTACAATTGACCTTTATTCATGCAATTTAGTTTCGCGCACATTTATTTTGATTACACCTTTAGATCTTTAAGAGAGAAATCGAAATAAGTTAAACACCTACACAACATTCTAAATACAAAACATGAATACCTGTTCGATCATGAGAGTTACCCTAATGACCAACACGTCCTAGGATCAATCTAGTCGATCCTGCGAGTTACCAGAGAAATTGAATAACAGTCAGTAAGTTTATTCGATAGTTTGGAGGACTAGCGGTTGTTTACCAGAAATCACTGTAAACACAAAGCCAGAAGCAAGCCCAGCCAACTGACTTCATCTTTAACCTTTGTAACAAAACGCGCGCGCCTGATTCAAACATGGAGAACCTGCATACGTGCTCTAATGCAAAAACACATAACATCAAATTTGTAGCATTTTTCAAGACGAATCCAACCATGTAAAGAACTCATTCTAACTCTCAAAGACCAGAGAGAATTTCTCTGGCCCTAAATCCTAACCTAATTTTTTCAGGAAGTTCATGGATCAAATTCTCTTAACATGCTTAACTTAAATGAAAACTGAGCATATGTACAGCTTCATGGCTATGAATACTACATTTTTTATTCACAAACCTAAGCCTAATGATTCCTAAATAGAGAGATAGGAAGTTGATAAAAACCTGTTTCAGTTGAGATCGTGTCTGACAATGTAGAGCTTTTCAATGAGGCCTGAGGTGTTTGGGAGCTTGCTTGAACTTCCTCTGACCTTCCCCAATGTTTAGCTTGCCTTGAATGTGCTTGAACAAGCCTACAAAACTCAACCTGCACAAGATGAAATCAAAAATGGCAAACCTTGTAAAGGGAGTTACAGTCAGTGTTTAAGGGTTGGGATAGCTTGGATAGGTTATATGGAAGGTGTTTGAACAAGTTTGAGGCAAAACGCACGAGCAACTTATGAGATAGAACTCAAGATGCAAAAGCTGCCCTGTTTTGCCTATGGAAGGTGATTTTGTGCTATGGGAGGTTCGAGGGCTCAATGGCTCGTGTTTCTGGCTCAAGGGGATGTGTGAAACTTGTCTCAAAGGCTTGCCAAAATTGGTTTCTTTCTGATGTTCAATTTTTTTTTGTGTTTTACAAATTTCTTGTATATGAAGCAAAAGTGGACAAGTGATGCAAGACAGGCCTGTACAGGCTATCTATCAGCTTGCACACTATGCTCTTGGCCCCTCAAGTTTGTGGATTTGATTTGCTGCACAAGATATGGTTCAATGCTCAAGGGATGTGGTTTGACATAAAGCAATTTTTGACAAAAATGGCAAAGTTGCCTTTTTCTATTTAAGGATTAATCTTGTGTGCAATCCTCTAATGACCAAAACAAAGCCTTAGACCAATGGATTTGCATTTAATTATTGAGTATGGAAGGGTTTTGAGACCTGTAATCTAGTGCAAACAAGGCTGATTAGAGTTTGCAATTTGTATCAATATGAACATGCCATGGATAAAAAGTGAGTTTTTGCCAACTTCAAGCCTTCGATTCTCCCTAACCGCAAATTATTTTGGGGAGTTCTTGGAATTTTTGGAAAGCTTGTAACATGCTCTACAATCCATCTTTGAAATGCATTTTGAGATTCCAAGTGTAACTATGTGAAAAATTGCCATGAAGATAGGCCAAAATCCTGCCTAAACTAGGGCAAAATTTCACTAAGTTAAAAGTTTCATGGACCCTTGTTCCAAAATTCATAACTTGAGATTCAAGCTTCTTTTGGGAAAACTTTGTGAATTAAAGTTGTAGACTTTGTGGAGGACTACAACTTTTATGTTGGAAGTTTTGTTTTAATCCAATTGCATCATGGTCAAAATGTTGGGCAAAGTTGGGAAAAATTAAGGAAATTTCATAACTTAGAAAAATTCTACGTTATGAAATTTTTCAATCTTAAACCCTAATTTGCAAAATTGGGTTTCTTGATGAACAAGTTTCATGTTTTGACATATCTTGATGAAAAATAACCCTAGGCATTTGATTTTGACCAAAAAGTCAAAGTTTGACTTTTCAGTGTACAGTCAAATTTTGATCAGTTGACTGAAAAAATTCATCTGCCAATCCAATGCAATTGAGATCTTTTGAACCTTGTGAATAGGTCAAGATGATGCCATTGAGTCCTTGAATCCATGCTTGAACCCAATTTGCCATTGGCTAGGTCAAAAGTCAGAAATTGCCCTTCTGTAGTCAAAACCCTAAAAATGACCATTTTGCCCTTTTAGTGATCTGATCAAATTTCTTGAGGAGTTGTGGTCCAAACTTGATCAAATGGTTCATATGAGCTTATAATGTTGATATGGATCAAAATTTATGAGATTTGACTGTAAATTGGCCACAATTGACTTTTTCCCCAATATAGTTGATTTCTAGGTCAACTGTCCAATTGACTGGGCTAAAATTTGATTCAAGGCTTGAAACTTGGTATGGACAATCTTATAAGTCCAACATGAAGTATGAAAGTCACTTTGATCATTGAAAGTCCAGAAATCCATGTGCAAACTCCAACCCTAATTTAGATCAACAGTGCAAGGAGATGTCTTGAGCAGAGCAAACCCTAACTTGGTCTTGAGTTCAAAAAGTCTTGTGAGGAGAAATCTTGATAAAATGAGAGGGTAAATTTTGGGATACAACACAATGATTCTTTTTCTGAGTGATAAAGTGATTATAATGATATCTTGATTAAGACTATCCAGAATTCTGATAATGTATCTACACACTCAATAAAACCATTAGAACTAAAATTGTTCTTCATAAAATATATATTTGTTATCATCAAACCTCAGAGATTAAACACAGACGCAAATGTTGTTCTTACACAACTTTGCCTTTTCCATCTAGAAAAACTCTTCTTTGGTTAAGACTTTTTCCATCTCATGTTGACTCTTAATTTATCGAAGTTCTCAAATAATCACTCATACCCTCTTGATGGATTTGATCTTAAATCTTGATAAGGTTAAAGGAGGAAAAAACCGTGGGCTAGAATTTCTAAATTAAAAAAAGACCGTGAGTGAAAATGTTTGTAAAAAATATAATAAAATTAGTGATAATTTAAAGTTATTAAAATTTCAAAAAAAGAATGAGTAAAATAAATAATGTTAATATAATTTTTTTATTTAAAAAAAGGCCAGTTAATAAATCGTGGATTAGTGTTTTAAGTTAAAAAGTTAGTGAGAGAAAATATTTGTAATTAATAAAAAGTAAATTAAATAAATATTAATTAATATTGATAATTAAAAATTAAAAATAGAGTGGCTAATAGTTAGTGGTTACTGGTTAGTTAAAAACGTGGGATATAATTTCTAAATAAAAAGCAATCAATGATAATTAAAAATTGAAAAAAGATTAAAGAGAATCAATGAAAAATTTAGTAAGAGAAAATGTGTGTAAATAATAATAAAGAAATAATTAAATGTGAATAATGATATTTTAACATAAAAAAGTAGTGGTTAGTTAGCGGTTATTTAAAAAAAAAATTAAAAATAAAAGAAAGTTCAAAAGAAAAATTGTTAGTTAGTGGGGTAAATAATAAATAACAAAAATTAAAAAAGAAATAACATTTTATTAATTAGAAAAGGTAGTTAGTGAAATAATTATCAAAAAATAATATTTTATTAATTAAAAAAACTTAGTCTGTTAAATAAATAATAAAAATAAAAAATAAAAATAAGAATTTAAAAAAATATTCTCATTTTTTCTACAAAAATTTATAAATTATTTAACTATTTTAATATATAAGATTTAGAAAATAAAAGATATACACTGAATCAACCAATTACAATCATATTAAATATTAAATTATACTTTTAATTTTAAAAAAAATCATATATATTTAAATAATGAATTTTTATTAAATAATATTATAAAACTATTTTACATCTTCAGTGTACTTCTTTTTAACTCTAACATTTAAATATATGACAATGTGTGTCATTTTGAGTTAACTCAATATTTTAAACTAAAAATGTATATTATTAATTAAAATTTATAAATCTAAAAGAATGATGAAAAAAATTATGTCACTTATAAATTTGATTATAAATACTAAAATATGTGAAAATAATTTTTTTTAGTATTGATGAATAAAAAATCATATATTTTACTAGTTACAATAATAGTTACAACTACACTCTTAATTTTACGAGGACCCATTAAGTAAAAAAAAAAAATGAGAGGCCCATCGTTCACATTCACATGCTAAAGTATACATGCATTTAAAATATTCTTGTATATTCTCTCAAATTTCTAACGAAAAAGAAAAAATATTTCATATATTTAAATATACATTTTCGAACGTATTATTTTCAAACACAATAAATGTAAATTATTAAGCTTTTTTCACTGTGGCATAACTAATAAGAAATCTGTGTTACTACATGACTCCTGTCTAGATTTACATTACACGTCTACAAAACTATCATTTGTAAAATTTGAATTTATTTTTCAACTCGTTAACATTTACATAGTTATAAATATAAGTTAATAATATGCACTTATTTTTAAGCATTGATCTGTACTTATAATAAATCGTACAATTGATTCTCTAACTTCAATTATATTAAACAATAACAAAAGAAAGATTTAAAAGATGAACATTAAAATTAACAATCTACAGCTGGTATCTCATAAATACGTTCACATTTATCCGTGTATATAGATGAATTAACAAACCCCAGTTAAATTAAAAATTTATTAAACCTATTTTAGATATTAACCCATTTTTCCCACTACAAAAAAGAAGCTTATTTGCCACGTGAAAATCACGTGGCAAACATCAAAATCACGTGGCAAAACAAAAATAGCGACGTGGAGATATATGTCGCTGGGGAGCCAGTGGCAAGCCAGTAGCGACGTGATTCCCATGTCACAAAGTTGTGACGTGGTATTCACGTCGCAAAAGCTTTGTTTTAGGGAATATACAATCTGACATACAGCAGCTTTATTTGCGACGTGAGAATCATTTCACTAATTTGTGACATGATTCCCATGTCGCTACAGGTGACGTTTTTATTTTTTAAAAAATTGTTTAGTAATTATTTTTTATATTAATTAATTTATGTAATAAAATTTAAATAATAAAATTTATATAATAAAATTTAAATAATAAAATTTATATAATAAAATTTATATAATAAAATTTAAATAATAAAATTTATATAATAAAATTTATATATTAAAATTATTAGAATAATAGTATTTTATTATATATTCGAATAATAGAATTTTATAAAATAAAGTCATATAATAAAATGTTATATAATTTAATAATTTAAAATGATAAAAATAAATATCTTACATAAATGCAAATTTAAAAACGAAATAAATAAAATGTTTTCACGGAGCATCTTCATCCGGATAATTATCAAGATCAAAATCATCAATTCCGTCATCATCCGGCTGTGTATCAGGAACATTTTGATTTCCACCACCTTGCATAAACCGTCTCATCTGCTCCTCCATATCAGATTGCCTCTTCCGCATGATCTCTAACTGCTGCTCCTGCTCTTGCCTCATTGTCGTCATTTGGGCCTCCATTTCGCGTCTCACTTCACTTGCCGCCAATTGTCTTACTGTTTCAAGTTGATCATGTGTCAGATTCGGTTGACGTGACCCTCCCTCTCCATCTCTAAGTCGTTGAAACAGATTACGATCACCAACTCTCAAGCCGGCGGCCAAATTTCCTCCCGCAAAAAAGCAACCATTAGGCCCTTTTCCATTAACAACCTCATTCCAAATATAGAAATCAACATCACCATTAAGCGGCTCCCCTTCTGTTGGCCTATATTGAGGATTGTGTTCCAGAAAACGTGCAAGTAATGTCTGATAATCATCCTACACATACATTAAATAATAAAATTAAAAAAAAAATACATATATATATATATATATATATATATATATATATATATATATATATATATATATATATATATATATATATATATATATATATATATATATATATATATGTATATATTAAATTTATGCTAAATTAAAACATTTATATATTAAATTATACTAAATTCAAATATATTAAAAATTTGTCACGTGCTGGAAAGTCATTAACGGTCCACATCAAGGCAGCTCGTAATGTGAAGTTCTGTTTACGGGATATATCATAAGTCCATTCTCCAATCCACATCTTCTTCAAATCATCAATTAAAGGTTGTAAGTACACATCAATTCCGGCTTTTGGACTGTGCGGGCCTGGAATAACACACGTCAAAAACATGTATGGTTTTGTCATGCACATCTCAGGAGGGAGGTTGTAAGGTGTTACAATAACTGGCCAACAAGAATACGCACTTCCTGACGCTTGCACGTATGGGGAAAATCCATCAGAGCATAATCCAAGCCTGACATTTCTAGGTTCTGCAGCAAAATCTGGATGTGTCCGATCAAAGTGCTTCCATGCCTCACCATCAGATGGATGTCGCATAGTGCCAGAACTTGTTTGGTTTGTATGATGCCATGTCATTTGACTTGCACTGTGCATTGAATCAAACATTCTTTTTAACCTTGGTATTATAGGAAGATAAAACATGGATTTTACTGCTACACGCTTTTGCTTGCTGTTAACGGCTCTACTGCGAACTTGATATCTTGGACTATTACAAAACTTACACTCCTCTAACGATCCATCTTGAGTACCAAACTCATTGTTATAAAACAACATGCAACCGTTAATGCAACAGTCAATCTTTCTTACTTTTAAACCCAACTTCGACACCCATTTCTTTGCATCATAATAACTTGTAGGCAAGTTGTCTTTCGTAGCGGTGGAGTCCAACATCATTTTTGCAAAATGTTCCAGACATTGATCAGAAACATTCCAATTTGACTTGGCGGCCAATAATCTCACACACATTGATAGCTTTGAGTCTGACGACCCCTCAAACAACGGCGTATTCATCTCGTTCAATAATTGATAAAATCTTTGCGCTTCCTCATTCGGCAACTCTTCCCCGTCAAAATCTCCAGGTTCATCATATGTCACGTTCACACCAAAAGCATCCTCAACCATGTCACCGATCAAATTAAAGTTCTCCTCATACTCCATAACCGGTCGACTACTTGAAGCATGCGTGTTGCTAGTCTCTGGTACATTAACCGGTAGTTCTTCACCATTATACGTCCAAACCCAATAATTTTCAATGAATCCCCTTCTATGCAGATGACGTGTTACTTCCTCTGGGTCACTAATTATTGGTCTACATTCACATTTAAGACAGGGACACCTAACCCCTCCTTCGCTTCGACAATAATCCTGAGCAAACGCCCACTTAATAAACCCATCAACTCCTACTATAAAATTGGGTTTAAGTCCACTTCTTCCTGGATATGTTCTATCGTACATCCAACTACGATAATACCGATAATATTCCATACTGCACATTTATACAATCATTGTCTTTTTCATTAGAAATATTAATCAACTTAATAATATTATTCTTAAACTATTTAATACTATTCTTAAAAATATAAATTTTGCTTTTTTATATATATACTAACATATAAATAAATATTCAAATGTAAAATATATAATTTTTTATTATATAACAATAATATCAAAAAACAATAATATAACATATTTACTTTTTATTATATATACAACAATAATATTAGAAAACAAATAATGTAACATATATACTTTTTATTATATATATATATAACAATAATATTAAAATAATAATATAATATATATACTCTTTTTTTAATTATGTTTTTTATAAATTCTTATTTTAATATATAATTTTTTTTCCATATCTTTAACATATAAATAAAAAAATAAAACTATTATATTAAATATAATATACATTTTTGTTTTTAAATATGTTATTAAATTTATGTGTTAATATATATATATACATCTATAAAAAATAAGACTTTTAATTTTATGTTTTCTAAAAAATTTTATTTTAATATATATTCAAATTTTTTTTATTTTATACGTATATACTAACAAAAAAATTTTATATGTCTATATAACATGCAATAATATTAATAAATATTAACCTATATATATTAACAATAATATTTCTGTTTAATAATATATTAATATATAAAACATTCTAATTTTCATTTTATTTTAAACATTAACCTATAATACTAATTAACCTAAAACTAAAATTAAGTAAAATATTTTTTTAATTCACATAAACAAAATACATATACTACTAATCTATATAATACATATAAAATATAAAAAAAATGCATAAATACCTCTATATAATTTCTTCACTTAATTTGCTTCTTCTTGTGTAGCTCTTGGTGTTCTTCTTCAAATTTCTCTACAGGTTAAACAAAATACCCTTTTTAATATTTATTACCAGTATAATAAATAATGAACAAATGAAATAAAAATTTATCAAAATATGAATACCTTATTCTTCTTCAACAATTTGGGATGGAGGAAATTTGATTTGGGAATTTGGGTTTGAGAGGTAGAGGCAAGGCAAACCAGTAAACAAAGGAAGAAGAAAGGAAGAAGAAAGGAAGAGGAAACAAACCAGATGCTGTAACGGATGAGAATTTTGTGGAGATGTAAACATCAAGTAGCGACGTGACTGTCACGTCGCAACATTGCCACGTGAGACTCACGTCGCTACACACTCAACAGAAATATAATTCACTTTCCCACTCTGCCACCCTGTCATCAATCAACTTTAATTTCCCCCTTAAATGTAGCGACGTGGCTATCACGTCACTACCAACTTTCAAAATAATTTTAAACTCCCTCCAACTAAATGTCTAAGAGTTTATACATATTAAATTTTCGTTTTCTGTAGCGACGTGTAAGACACGTCGCTGATTTTTTTACTAAACAACCTTCTCTGACTTGCTTTATTTATCATTAAAATATGTTTGTGATGTGGTTATCACGTCGCAACTGCATTTATTACTCACGTGATAACCACGTCGCTAATATATGTCGCTGGAGACCATCTTTCTTGTAGTGTCCAAAGCTAAAATGTATGACAGCTTTCCGTCATATTACAGTTTTAAAACTTTCTTATTATGTCATATTTATATTTTTTTTACAACCTACAATGTATCATAGTTCCTTGTTAAATTATAAACCTAAAACATTCTTATTAGATCATATTTACATTTTTTACAATCATAAAATGTATGACAATACATCGTCAAAATATAATAAACTATGTAAAATATGTTCATGCAAATTTAACATGGAGATTAAAATCAAACCTATAACCTAACCTTCAATAACAATCTTCAAAATAATATAAAAAAATTATATATAAATTTATTGTAAAATTTTATAATAAAAAAAAGTTAAAAAACAAAAAAAAATCATCAATTTTCTATTAAAAACGAGAGAGCGGACTAAAACTTTTTAATTTTAAAATAGAGAGACTATTTCCGTAAATCGAATAAAATTAGAGATTAAAATTTTAATATAGCTTTTTATATTCTAGACAAACCAAGTATTTTGGCAAAATAAATTATTAAACGTCTACCAAACTATCATTTGTAAAGTTTGAATTTATTTTTCAATTGGTTAACATTCACATAGTTATAAATATAGATTAATAATATACACATGCTTTTTAAACATTGATCCGTACTTATAATAAACCGTACAACCGATTCTCTAACTTAAATTATATTAAACAGTAGCAAAAGAAAGAATTAAAAGATGGTTTACATTTTTTATAAACATAAAATGTATGACAATACGTCGCCAAAATATAATAAACTATATAAAATATGCTCATGCAAATTTAACATAGAGATTAAAATCAAACCCATAACCTAATCTTCACTAACAATCTTCAAAATAATAAAAAAATTAATCATATATAAACCTATTGTAAAATTTTATTAAAAAAAATATAAATTAAAAAACCAAAACAGATCATAATAATGATATTCCTTCTGTTTTCCTTGTCAAAAAACACAAACTTCTGGGTATGCTTCATATACATATTTTTATTCTCGATTTCATTTTTAGCATGGCATATTTGATTTCAGTGTTGTGTATTTTGTATTACATCTTTGGCTGTCTGAATATACAATGTATTTTCTAATCATGTTGAATTGTGATGTATATCATTTGTAGCGTGGGAAGTTGGTTTCATATGGAAACTGGAAATTGATCCATAGATTCTAGACCTAGGGCTTTACATTATATTATTTTTATCCAAAAGAGTCTACAACATCAACCAACAACTTACTAGAATTATTTAACTAACTAACTGAAGAACTGATTCCAAAATATGTTTTTACCTGTCCTGAACAAATCAATGTCAACATGAAAAACCAAAGTTAATTGTAACTAACTGAATTTACTCAGGTAGAAGTAGTTAGAGAGATGGTATTCATATAAATACCAAATTTTGTGTATGCAACTGTTATCTTTTGTTCAATAAAATACAATCTATTTTTCTTTTGGTTTTGGGGGAACTCTCTCCTTCTTTCTCCGAAGCTTAGTTTCTAATGCAAGTAAGCTTTATCTCACTCTCTATATGGATCAAAAGAAAGAATTAAAAGATGGTTTACATTTTTTATAAACATAAAATGTATGACAATACGTCGTCAAAATATAATAAACTATATAAAATATGCTCATGCAAATTTAACATGGAGATTAAAATCAAACCCATAACCTAATCTTCAAAATAATAAAAAAATTAATCATATATAAATCTATTGTAAAATTTTATTAAAAAAAATATAAATTAAAAAACAAAAACAGATCATAATAATGTAATTCCTTCTGTTTTCCTTGTCAAAAAACACAAACTTCTGGGTATGCTTCATATACATATTTTTATTTTCGATTTCATTTTTAACATGGCATATTTGATTTCAGTGTTGTGTACTTTGTATTACATCTTTGGCTGTCTGAATATACAGTGTATTTTCTAATCATGTTGAATTATGATGTATATCATTTGTAGCGTGGGAGGTTGGTTTCATATGGAAACTGGAAATTGATCCATAGATTCTAGACCTAGGGCTTTAAATTATATTATCTTTACCCAAAAGAGTCTACAACATCAGCCAACAACTTACTAGAATTATTTAACTAACTAACTGAAGAACTGATTCCAAAATCTGTTTTTACCTGTCCTGAACAAATCAGTGTCAACATGGCAAACCAGAGTTAATCGTAACTAACTGAATTTACTCAGGTAGAAGTAGTTAGAGAGATGTTATTCATATAAATACCAAATTCCGTGTATGCAACTGTTATCTTTTGTTCAATAAAATACAATATATTTTTCTTTTGGTTTTGGGGGAACTCTCTCCTTCTTTCTCCGAAGCTTAGTTTCTAATGCAAGTAAGCTTTATCTCACTCTCTATATGGATCAAAAGAAAGAATTAAAATATGGTTTACATTTTTTATAAACCTAAAATGTATGACAATATGTCATCAAAATATTATAAACTATATAAAATATGCTCATGCAAATTTAACATGGAGATTAAAATCAAATTCATAACCTAATCTTCACTAACAATCTTCAAAATAATAAAAAAAATTAATCATATATAAATCTATTGTAAAATTTTATTAAAAAAAAATATAAATTAAAAAACCAAAACAGATCAAAATAATGATATTCCTTCAGTTTCCTTGTCAAAAAACACAAACATATGGGTATGCTTCATATACATATTTTTATTCTCGATTTCATTTTTAACATGGCATATTTGATTTCAGTGTTGTGTACTTTGTATTACATCTTTGGCTGTCTGAATATACAGTGTATTTTCTAATCATGTTGAATTATGATGTATATCATTTGTAGCGTGGGAGGTTGGTTTCATGTGGAAACTGGAAATTGATCCATAGATTCTAGACCTAGGGCTTTACATTATATTATTTTTACCCAAAAGAGTCTATAACATCAGCCAACAACTTACTAGAATTATTTAACTAACTAGCCGAAGAACTGATACCAAAATCTGTTTTTACCTATCCTGAACAAATCAGTGTCAACATGGCAAACCAGAGTTAATCGTAACTAACTGAATTTACTCAGGTAGAAGTAGTTAGAGAGATGTTATTCATATAAATACCAAATTCCATGTATGCAACTGTTATCTTTTGTTCAATAAAATACAATCTATTTTTCTTTTGGTTTTGGGGGAACTCTCTCCTTCTTTCTCCGAAGCTTAGTTTCTAATGCAAGTAAGCTTTATCTCACTCTCTATATGGATTAAAAGAAAGAATTAAAAGATGATTTACATTTTTTTATAAACATAAATTGTATGACAATACGTCGTCAAAATATAATAAACTATATAAAATATGCTCATGCAAATTTAACATGGAGATTAAAATCAAACCGATAACCTAATCTTCACTAACAATCTTCAAAATAATAATAAAATTAATCATATATAAATCTATTGTAAAATTTGATTAAAAAAAATATAAATTAAAAAACAAAAACAGATCATAATAATGTAATTCCTTCTGTTTTCCTTGTCAAAAAACACAAACTTCTGGGTATGCTTCATATACATATTTTTATTCTCGATTTCATTTTTAACATGGCATATTTGATTTCAGTGTTGTGTACTTTGTATTACATCTTTGGCTGTCTGAATATACAGTGTATTTTCTAATCATATTGAATTATGATGTATATCATTTGTAGCGTGGGAGGTTGGTTTCATATGGAAACTGGAAATTGATCCATAGATTCTAGACCTAGGGCTTTAAATTATATTATCTTTACCCAAAAGAGTCTACAACATCAGCCAACAACTTACTAGAATTATTTAACTAACTAACTGAAGAACTGATTCCAAAATCTGTTTTTACCTGTCCTGAACAAATCAGTGTCAACATGGCAAACCAAAGTTAATTGTATCTAACTGAATGTACTCAGGTAGAAGTAGTTAGAGAGATGTTATTCATATAAATACCAAATTTCGTGTATGCAACTGGTATCTTTTGTTCAATAAAATACAATCTATTTTTCTTTTGGTTTTGGGGGAACTCTCTCCTTCTTTCTCCGAAGCTTAGTTTCTAATGCAAGTAAGCTTTATCTCACTCTCTATATGGATCAAAAGAAAGAATTAAAAGATGGTTTACATTTTTTATAAACATAAAATGTATGACAATACGTCATCAAAATATAATAAACTATATAAAATATGCTCATGCAAATTTAACATGGAGATTAAAATCAAATCCATAACCTAATCTTCACTAACAATCTTCAAAATAATAAAAAAATTAATCATATATAAATCTATTGTAAATTTTTTTAAAAAAAATATATAAATTAAAATACCAAAACAGATCATAATAATGATATTCCTTCTGTTTTCCTTGTCAAAAAACACAAACTTCTGGGTATGCTTCATATACATATTTTTATTCTCGATTTCATTTTTAACATGGCATATTTGATTTCAGTGTTGTGTACTTTGTATCACATCTTTGGCTGTCTGATTATATAGTGTATTTTCTAATCATGTTAAATTGTGATGTATATCATTTGTAGCGTGGGAGGTTGGTTTCATATGGAAACTGGAAATTGATCCATAGATTCTAGACCTAGGGCTTTACATTATATTATTTTTACCCAAAAGAGTCTACGACATCAGCCAACAACTTACTAGAATTATTTAACTAACTAACGTAAGAACTGATTCCAAAATCTGTTTTTACCTGTCCTGAACAAATCAGTGTCAACACGGCAAACCAGAGTTAATCGTAACTAACTGAATTTACTCAGGTAGAAGTAGTTAGAGAGATATTATTCATATAAATACCAAATTCCGTGTATGCAACTATTATCTTTTGTTCAATAAAATACAATCTATTTTTCTTTTGGTTTTGGGGGAACTCTCTCCTTCTTTCTCCGAAGCTTAGTTTCTAATGCAAGTAAGCTTTATCTCACTCTCTATATGGATCAAAAGAAAGAATTAAAAGATGGTTTACATTTTTTATAGACATAAAATGTATGACAATACGTTGTCAAAATATAATAAACTATATAAAATATGCTCATGCAAATTTAACATGGAGATTAAAATCAAATCCATAACCAAATCTTCACTAACAATCTTCAAAATAATAAAAAAACTAATCATATATAAATCTATTCTAAAATTTTATTAAAAAAAAATATAAATTAAAAAACCAAAACAGATCATAATAATGATATTCCTTCTGTTTCCTTGTCAAAAAACACAAACTTATGGGTATGCTTCATATACATGTTTTTATTCTCGATTTCATTTTTAACATGGTATATTTGATTTCAGTGTTGTGTACTTTGTATTACATCTTTGGCTGTCTGAATATACAGTGTATTTTCTAATCATGTTGAATTGTGATGTATATCATTTGTAGCGTGGGAGGTTGGTTTCATATGGAAACTGGAAATTGATCCATAGATTCTAGACCTAGGGCTTTACATTATATTATTTTTATCCAAAAGAGTCTACAACATCAACCAACAACTTACTAGAATTATTTAACTAACTAACTGAAGAACTGATTCCAAAATATGTTTTTACCTGTCCTGAACAAATCAATGTCAACATGAAAAACCAAAGTTAATTGTAACTAACTGAATTTACTCAGGTAGAAGTAGTTAGAGAGATGGTATTCATATAAATACCAAATTTTGTGTATGCAACTGTTATCTTTTGTTCAATAAAATACAATCTATTTTTCTTTTGGTTTTGGGGGAACTCTCTCCTTCTTTCTCCGAAGCTTAGTTTCTAATGCAAGTAAGCTTTATCTCACTCTCTATATGGATCAAAAGAAAGAATTAAAAGATGGTTTACATTTTTTATAAACATAAAATGTATGACAATACGTCGTCAAAATATAATAAACTATATAAAATATGCTCATGCAAATTTAACATGGAGATTAAAATCAAACCCATAACCTAATCTTCAAAATAATAAAAAAATTAATCATATATAAATCTATTGTAAAATTTTATTAAAAAAAATATAAATTAAAAAACAAAAACAGATCATAATAATGTAATTCCTTCTGTTTCCTTGTCAAAAAACACAAACTTATGGGTATGCTTCATATACATGTTTTTATTCTCGATTTCATTTTTAACATGGTATATTTGATTTCAGTGTTGTGTACTTTGTATTACATCTTTGGCTGTCTGAATATACAGTGTATTTTCTAATCATGTTGAATTGTGATGTATATCATTTGTAGCGTGGGAGGTTGGTTTCATATGGAAACTGGAAATTGATCCATAGATTCTAGACCTAGGGCTTTACATTATATTATTTTTATCCAAAAGAGTCTACAACATCAACCAACAACTTACTAGAATTATTTAACTAACTAACTGAAGAACTGATTCCAAAATATGTTTTTACCTGTCCTGAACAAATCAATGTCAACATGAAAAACCAAAGTTAATTGTAACTAACTGAATTTACTCAGGTAGAAGTAGTTAGAGAGATGGTATTCATATAAATACCAAATTTTGTGTATGCAACTGTTATCTTTTGTTCAATAAAATACAATCTATTTTTCTTTTGGTTTTGGGGGAACTCTCTCCTTCTTTCTCCGAAGCTTAGTTTCTAATGCAAGTAAGCTTTATCTCACTCTCTATATGGATCAAAAGAAAGAATTAAAAGATGGTTTACATTTTTTATAAACATAAAATGTATGACAATACGTCGTCAAAATATAATAAACTATATAAAATATGCTCATGCAAATTTAACATGGAGATTAAAATCAAACCCATAACCTAATCTTCAAAATAATAAAAAAATTAATCATATATAAATCTATTGTAAAATTTTATTAAAAAAAATATAAATTAAAAAACAAAAACAGATCATAATAATGTAATTCCTTCTGTTTTCCTTGTCAAAAAACACAAACTTTTGGGTATGCTTCATATACATATTTTTATTTTCGATTTCATTTTTAACATGGCATATTTGATTTCAGTGTTGTGTACTTTGTATTACATCTTTGGCTGTCTGAATATACAGTGTATTTTCTAATCATGTTGAATTATGATGTATATCATTTGTAGCGTGGGAGGTTGGTTTCATATGGAAACTGGAAATTGATCCATAGATTCTAGACCTAGGGCTTTAAATTATATTATCTTTACCCAAAAGAGTCTACAACATCAGCCAACAACTTACTAGAATTATTTAACTAACTAACTGAAGAACTGATTCCAAAATCTGTTTTTACCTGTCCTGAACAAATCAGTGTCAACATGGCAAACCAGAGTTAATCGTAACTAACTGAATTTACTCAGGTAGAAGTAGTTAGAGAGATGTTGTTCATATAAATACCAAATTCCGTGTATGCAACTGTTATCTTTTGTTCAATAAAATACAATATATTTTTCTTTTGGTTTTGGGGGAACTCTCTCCTTCTTTCTCCGAAGCTTAGTTTCTAATGCAAGTAAGCTTTATCTCACTCTCTATATGGATCAAAAGAAAGAATTAAAATATGGTTTACATTTTTTATAAACCTAAAATGTATGACAATATGTCATCAAAATATTATAAACTATATAAAATATGCTCATGCAAATTTAACATGGAGATTAAAATCAAATTCATAACCTAATCTTCACTAACAATCTTCAAAATAATAAAAAAAAATTAATCATATATAAATCTATTGTAAAATTTTATTAAAAAAAAATATAAATTAAAAAACCAAAACAGATCATAATAATGATATTCCTTCTGTTTCCTTGTCAAAAAACACAAACATATGGGTATGCTTCATATACATATTTTTATTCTCGATTTCATTTTTAACATGGCATATTTGATTTCAGTGTTGTGTACTTTGTATTACATCTTTGGCTGTCTGAATATACAGTGTATTTTCTAATCATGTTGAATTATGATGTATATCATTTGTAGCGTGGGAGGTTGGTTTCATGTGGAAACTGGAAATTGATCCATAGATTCTAGACCTAGGGCTTTACATTATATTATTTTTACCCAAAAGAGTCTATAACATCAGCCAACAACTTACTAGAATTATTTAACTAACTAGCCGAAGAACTGATACCAAAATCTGTTTTTACTTGTCCTGAACAAATCAGTGTCAACATGGCAAACCAGAGTTAATCGTAACTAACTGAATTTACTCAGGTAGAAGTAGTTAGAGAGATGTTATTCATATAAATACCAAATTCCATGTATGCAACTGTTATCTTTTGTTCAATAAAATACAATCTATTTTTCTTTTGGTTTTGGGGGAACTCTCTCCTTCTTTCTCCGAAGCTTAGTTTCTAATGCAAGTAAGCTTTATCTCACTCTCTATATGGATCAAAAGAAAGAATTAAAAGATGATTTACATTTTTTTATAAACATAAATTGTATGACAATACGTCGTCAAAATATAATAAACTATATAAAATATGCTCATGAAAATTTAACATGGAGATTAAAATCAAACCCATAACCTAATCTTCACTAACAATCTTCAAAATAATAATAAAATTAATCATATATAAATCTATTGTAAAATTTGATTAAAAAAAATATAAATTAAAAAACAAAAACAGATCATAATAATGTAATTCCTTCTGTTTTCCTTGTCAAAAAACACAAACTTCTGGGTATGCTTCATATACATATTTTTATTCTCGATTTCATTTTTAACATGGCATATTTGATTTCAGTGTTGTGTACTTTGTATTACATCTTTGGCTGTCTGAATATACAGTGTATTTTCTAATCATGTTGAATTATGATGTATATCATTTGTAGCGTGGGAGGTTGGTTTCATATGGAAACTGGAAATTGATCCATAGATTCTAGACCTAGGGCTTTAAATTATATTATCTTTACCCAAAAGAGTCTACAACATCAGCCAACAACTTACTAGAATTATTTAACTAACTAACTGAAGAACTGATTCCAAAATCTGTTTTTACCTGTCCTGAACAAATCAGTGTCAACATGGCAAACCAGAGTTAATTGTATCTAACTGAATGTACTCAGGTAGAAGTAGTTAGAGAGATGTTATTCATATAAATACCAAATTTCGTGTATGCAACTTGTATCTTTTGTTCAATAAAATACAATCTATTTTTCTTTTGGTTTTGGGGGAACTCTCTCCTTCTTTCTCCGAAGCTTAGTTTCTAATGCAAGTAAGCTTTATCTCACTCTCTATATGGATCAAAAGAAAGAATTAAAAGATGGTTTACATTTTTTATAAACATAAAATGTATGACAATACGTCATCAAAATATAATAAACTATATAAAATATGCTCATGCAAATTTAACATGGAGATTAAAATCAAATCCATAACCTAATCTTCACTAACAATCTTCAAAATAATAAAAAAATTAATCATATATAAATCTATTGTAATTTTTTTTTAAAAAAAAATATAAATTAAAATACCAAAACAGATCATAATAATGATATTCCTTCTGTTTTCCTTGTCAAAAAACACAAACTTCTGGGTATGCTTCATATACATATTTTTATTCTCGATTTCATTTTTAACATGGCATATTTGATTTCAGTGTTGTGTACTTTGTATCACATCTTTGGCTGTCTGATTATACAGTGTATTTTCTAATCATGTTAAATTGTGATGTATATCATTTGTAGCGTGGGAGGTTGGTTTCATATGGAAACTGGAAATTGATCCATAGATTCTAGACCTAGGGCTTTACATTATATTATTTTTACCCAAAAGAGTCTACGACATCAGCCAACAACTTACTAGAATTATTTAACTAACTAACTGAAGAACTGATTCCAAAATCTGTTTTTACCTGTCCTGAACAAATCAGTGTCAACACGGCAAACCAGAGTTAATCGTAACTAACTGAATTTACTCAGGTAGAAGTAGTTAGAGAGATATTATTCATATAAATACCAAATTCTGTGTATGCAACTCTTATCTTTTGTTCAATAAAATACAATCTATTTTTCTTTTGGTTTTGGGGGAACTCTCTCCTTCTTTCTCCGAAGCTTAGTTTCTAATGCAAGTAAGCTTTATCTCACTCTCTATATGGATCAAAAGAAAGAATTAAAAGATGGTTTACATTTTTTATAGACATAAAATGTATGACAATACGTTGTCAAAATATAATAAACTATATAAAATATGCTCATGCAAATTTAACATGGAGATTAAAATCAAATCCATAACCAAATCTTCACTAACAATCTTCAAAATAATAAAAAAACTAATCATATATAAATCTATTCTAAAATTTTATTAAAAAAAAATATAAATTAAAAAACCAAAACAGATCATAATAATGATATTCCTTCTGTTTCCTTGTCAAAAAACACAAACTTATGGGTATGCTTCATATACATGTTTTTATTCTCGATTTCATTTTTAGCATGGTATATTTGATTTCAGTGTTGTGTACTTTGTATTACATCTTTGGCTGTCTGAATATACAGTGTATTTTCTAATCATGTTGAATTGTGATGTATATCATTTGTAGCGTGGGAGGTTGGTTTCATATGGAAACTGGAAATTGATCCATAGATTCTAGACCTAGGGCTTTACATTATATTATTTTTACCCAAAAGAGTCTACAACATCAACCAACAACTTACTAGAATTATTTAACTAACTAACTGAAGAACTGATTCCAAAATCTGTTTTTACCTGTCCTGAACAAATCAGTGTCAACATGACAAACCAGAGTTAATTGTAACTAACTGAATTTACTCAGGTAGAAGTAGTTAGAGAGATGGTATTCATATAAATACCAAATTCTGTGTATGCAACTGTTATCTTTTGTTCAATAAAATACAATCTATTTTTCTTTTGGTTTTGGGGGAACTCTCTCCTTCTTTCTCCGAAGCTTAGTTTCTAATGCAAGTAAGCTTTATCTCACTCTCTATATGGATCAAAAGAAATAATTAAAAGATGGTTTACATTTTTTATAAACATAAAATGTATAACAATACGTCGTCAAAATATAATAAACTATATAAAATATGCTCATGCAAATTTAACATGGAGATTAAAATCAAACCCATAACCTAATCTTCACTAACAATCTTCAAAATAATAAAAAAATTAATCATATATAAATCTATTGTAAAATTTTATTTAAAAATAAATAAATTAAAAAACCAAAACAGATCATAATAATGATATTCCTTCTGTTTTCCTTGTAAAAAAAATACAAATTTCTGGGTATGCTTCATATACATATTTTTATTCTCGACTTCATTTTTAACATGGCATATTTGATTTCAGTGATGTGTACTTTGTATTACATCTTTGGCTGTCTGAATATATAGTGTATTTTCTAATCATGTTGATTTGTGATGTATATCATTTGTAGCGTGGGAGGTTGGTTTCATATGGAAACTGGAAATTGATCCATAGATTCTAGACCTAGGGCTTTACATTATATTATTTTTACCCAAAAGAGTCTACAACATCAACCAACAACTTATTAGAACGTAGTCTGATTCTACAACCCTTGATTAGAGTTTTGATGATAACAAAATACAAAGAATAAATAAATCCAAATATATATACAAAGAACAAATATGCTACTTAAAATTATGTCTTGTACATGCAAAATTTCTGATGGGATCAGCATCAGAAGATAGGCAATAAAGCATTACACGCTGAAAGCAAAGCAGGCTTTACGCTGAAGTTTGATGACCAGAATTTGCGCCTAAGCAAGTACACTCTGACTCTGAACAAAGACATCTCAACCAAGTCATCAACACTCTGAAGACTCTGAAGCGTCATTAGCAGTTAAAGCAAAGAAGACTCTGAAGCGTTACTGGTTATTCAAGATAGAATTAAATGCTAACGGCTTTCTTCAGACAATATCTTCTCCAAAAGGAAAGTGTGTTATTATCATTAAACTTGCTTTTTGGAAAACATCTCTTGCTTTCCTATATAAACAAGTCTGCTTGTGAAAGAAGCACGCACGTACACACACATCAATTTGCAGAGAATTCCAAATCACGCATATTCAAGCTCTAGCAAATTTATTTTATTCCAAGCTTAATTTGTGTAATTATCACAGTTGTGATATACAGTTTTGTTAGAAAACAACAACACACTCTTGTTCAATTATTTGTAATAGATTTCCTTGAGATAAACCTGTTTGTGGTTATACTCAAGAAGACTTTAACAGTTGTTAAAGTAGCTGTTGTAATCCTTTGAAGATTAGTGGATTAAGACCTCGTTGGAGAGAGGCGAAATCACCTTGACGGGTGGACTGAAGTAGTTTGAGATCAAACGAACCAGGATAAAAATACTGTGTCATTAAGCTGTTTTGATCTAAGTTTTTCAATTCAACCCCCGCTTCTTGTGTTTTTCACATCTTCAATTGGCATAAGAGCGCCTGGTTCTGAGCTTAAACACTTAACTGTGTCAGTACAAGATCCAGCGTCAGAAAAACACAATGGTAGGACCAAGTCAAAACATCAGCAATGACAACAATGAAGAAAGGGACAGATTCAGTGGCAAACCTCCAGTCTTTGATGGAGAGAACTTTGACTACTGGAAAGACAGAATTGAGAGTTTCTTTCTGGCCCATGATGCTGATCTATGGGACATGGTGACTGATGGATACACACACCCAGTGGATGGACGTGGTCAGAAGATTGACAGGAAAATGATGTTTGATCAACAAAAGCGTGAGTTCAGAAATCATCACAAGGCCAGAACAATTCTTCTCAGCGCCATCTTATATTCAGAATATGAGAAAATATCAAACAGAGAAACTTCTAAGAATATGTTTGATTCTCTGAGAATGACGCATGAAGGAAACATTCAAGTCAAAGAAACCAAAGACCTTGCTCTCATTCAAAAATATGAGGCATTCAAGATGGAAGATAGTGAATCAATAGAGACTATGTTTTCAAGATTCCAAATTCTTGTTGCTGGTCTAAAAGTTCTTGACAAAGGGTATTCCACTGCTGATCACGTTAAGAAGATCACCAGAAGCTTGCTAAAATAGTGGAGGCCAATGGTCACAGCGCTTAAGCTAGCCAAGGATCTCAACAAAATCTCTCTGGAGGAACTTGTCAGCTCCCTCAGAAGTCACAAGATAGAGCTAGAAGCAGATGAACCTCAAAAGCAAGGTAAGCCATTAGCTTTAAAATCTAACAGAAAATCTGACTCCAAAGTTTTGCAGGTTGTGGAAGAAACCTCTGATGGATCCTCATCAGAAGAAGATGAACTGTCTCTCCTCTCCAGAAGGGTGAACCAATTGTGGAAGAAGAGGCAAAGGAAGTTCAGGAATCCCAAAAGATCAGAAAATCAGAATGAATCTTCCTCCAGATACAGAAGGTCGGAATCCTCCTCTGGACACAGAAGATCTGAAGGTTCTTCAGGATACAGAAAGCCAAACAACAAAGACAGCATCTGCTATGAATGTAACGAGCAAGGGCACTACAAAAGTGATTGCCCAAAGCTTCAGAAGGAGAATCCCAAAAAGAAGTTTGGCAAGGAAAAGAAGAAAAGTCTCATGGCTACATGGGATGATTCTGACACATCTGAAGCTGACTCAGAATCAGATGATGAAAGAGCAAACATAGCTCTCATGGCAAACGTATCTGAAGACAGTGAAGCTTCTGGTTCAGACTCTGAATCAGATACAGAAGAGGTATTCCCTGACTTTACTATAAACTTTACTAAGGCTGAACTTGCTGAAAGCCTTAATGAAATTCTGGAAAGGTATCAGCAGATCAGGGTCAAATTCAGAAACCTGAAAAGGAATCTTGCTTCTGACTCTGATAAGACTGAGAGTCTCAGATTGGAGAATTCTGAGTTAAAAGAAAAAATTTCAAAATTAGAAAACCAGTTGCAAAACTCTCAAAAGGAAACAATCCCTGAAACTCACAACAATGTTGATGAGATCATCAAAGAGTATGATCACAGCTTTCAGAAGTTTCTTGCTAAAAGCATAGACAGAAGCAAGATGGCTTCAATGATCTATGGAGTTAGCAGAAATGGCAGAAAAGGGATAGGATATCAAGGTAAGGGACCTACACCAAAAAATGCCATGGACTTAGTTATAAAACGCACTCCACTTGATTCACACTTTATATATGGGCAAACACATGACATAAAATACACAAGTAGTGATTACTCTATCAAACCAAAATTCAACCAGAGTTTTGGTAAAACTAACAAATCAGGACCCAAAAAAATGTGGGTACCTAAGGATAAAATAATACATGTGGCAGATATCTTTAGCAGCAAAGCAAAGACACCAATCATGGTACCTGGACTCTGGCTGCTCATGACACATGACGGGAAGAAGGCATATGTTCCAAAGCCTGGAACTTAAGCCTGGAGGCCACGTAGGCTTTGGAGGCAATCAAAAAGGAAATATCATTGGCTCTGGAACAATAGGTAATGGAAATATTCCCTCTATAAGTAATGTTTTATTAGTTGATGGATTAATGCATAACCTGTTATCCATAAGTCAATTAAGTGATAACGGTTATGATATAATCTTCAATCAAAATTCATGCAAAGCTGTTAGTCAGAAAGATGGGACTATCCTATTTAATGGAGAGAGGAAAAACAACATTTATAAAATCAAACTTTCTGAACTGAAAAGTCAGAATGTAAAATGTCTTCTGTCTGTTAACAACGAGCAATGGATCTGGCACAGAAGATTGAGACATGTTAGTATGAGAAGAATATCTCAGATTAACAAACTCAATCTGGTCAGAGGACTTCCTAACTTGAAGTTCAATTCAGATGCTCTGTGTGAAGCATGTCAGAAAGGCAAGTTTGCAAAACCTGCTTTCAAATCCAAAAATGTTGTTTCCACCTCTAAGCCATTATAACTTCTACACATTGACTTATTTGGACCAGTAAAAACTGCTCCAGTCAGTGGCAAGAAGTATGGGTTAGTAATCGTAGATGACTATAGCAGATGGACATGGGTAAAGTTCTTAAGGCACAAGGACGAGTCACGCTCTGTGTTTGTTACCTTCTGCAACCAAGTTCAGAATGAAAAGGATCTTAGGATCATCAAAGTCAGAAGTGATCATGGTGGAGAATTTGAAAATAAAGACTTTGAATTATTCTTTAATGAAAAAGGCATTCTGCATGATTTCTCTTGTCCTAGAACTCCCCAGCAAAATGGAGTTGTAGAACGAAATAACAGAACATTGCAAGAAATGGCCAGAACCATGATCAACGAGACTAACGTTGCTAAGATCTTCTGGGCAGAGGCAATAAACACAGCGTGTTATATTCAGAATAGAATCTCCATAAGACCTATTCTGGAAAATACTCCATATGAATTGTGGAAGAACAGAAAACCCAACATTTCTTATTTTCACCCATTTGGATCTACATGTTTCATTTTGAATACAAAAAACTATTTGAACAAGTTTGACTCTAAAGCACAAAAGTGTATTATGTTAGGATACTCTGAACGCTCAAGAGGGTACAGAGTATACAATACAGAAACACAGATTGTTGAAGAGTCAATCAGTGTTCGGTTTGATAATAAGCTTGACTCTCAAAAGTCAAAGCAGAATGAATTCCTTGCAGGTATGGAAGTTGAACTCACAGGTACTGAAGACAACTCATCAGAGGCTCTCAATAGAGACACTCCCTCAACATCAGAAAGAGTCACAACAAGCAACCCAACACCTTTTGTGGATTAACTCCAGAAAAGACCATCTAGAAGCAGCATTGATCACCCAGAAGAAACAATTTTAGGAAGGAAGGAAGATCTAATCAGAACAAGATCTACCTTCAGAAACTCTAAAGAATCCCTCATGGGACTGGTTTCTATGATTGAACCAACAATAATTGATGAAGCACTTCTGGACAATCACTGGATTCTGGCAATGCAAGAGGAGCTAAATCAATTCACCAGAAATGACGTATGGGATCTGGTTCCCAAACCAAAAGGATTCAATGTCATTGGTACAAAATGGGTGTTCAGAAACAAACTGAACGAA
Organism: Vicia faba; assembly: GCA_948472305.1. Taxonomy (NCBI): domain Eukaryota; kingdom Viridiplantae; phylum Streptophyta; class Magnoliopsida; order Fabales; family Fabaceae; genus Vicia; species Vicia faba. The sequence goes on from OX451741.1 coordinate 1,177,773,523, forward strand.
CAAGGTGAAGTCATCAGAAATAAAACACGACTGGTAGCACAAGGTTATAGTCAGCAAGAGGGGATAGACTATACAAAAACCTTTGCTCCAGTCGCCAGGTTAGAGTCTATCAGACTTTTAATATCATTTGTTGTTAATAAAGGCATCACTCTGTATTAGATGGATGTCAAGAGTGCGTTCTTAAATGGCTATATAAAAGAAGAGGTATATATGCACCAACCCCCTGGTTTTGAGAGTTCCAAAAATCCATAATATGTTTTCAAACTAAAGAAGTCACTCTATGGTCTGAAACAAGCTCCCAGAGCTTGGTATGAAAGACTAAGTAACTTACTGTTGGAAAAGGAATTCACTAGAGGGAAAGTGGACACAACCTTGTTCTGTAAGACAGTTAAGAATGACATTTTAGTATGTCATATTTATGTTGATGACATCATATTTGGATCCACTAAATCCTCTCTGGGAAGAGAGTTTGATGAATGTATACAGATAGAGTTTGAGATGAGCCTAATGTGGGAACTAAAATTCTTTCTGGGCATTCAGATTAATCAAACTCCAGAAGAAACTTACATTCATCAGAGCAAATATGTCAGAGAACTTCTGAAGAAATTTGATCTCTCAAAATGTAAGCCATCAAGGATTCCAATGTATCCCACGTGCATTCTGGAAAAAGAAGAGGTAAGTAAAAAGGTAGAACAGAAGGTCTACAGAGGTATGATTGGTTCTCTTCTCTATCTGACGGCCTCAAGGCCTGACATTCTATTCAGTGTTTGCATTTGTGCTAGATTCCAATCAGATCCTAGAGAATCTCACTTAACAGCAGTTAAGCGAATTTTCAAGTATCTGAAAGGTACTGCTAATCTGGGTTTGTTTTATAGAAAATCAAGTGATTACAGCTTAGTAGGATACTGTGATGCTGATTTTGCTGGAGACAGAGTAGAACGTAAAAGCACTTCTGGAAGCTGCCAGTTTCTGGGAGAAAATCTGATCTCATGGTCCAGCAAAAGACAATCCACAATAGCTCTATCGACAACAGAAGCTGAATACATAGCAGCAGCTGGATGCAGCACGCAAATGCTCTGGATGAAAAGTCAACTTGAGGACTTCAATATATTTAAGAGTAACATCCCTATCCTCTGTGACAATACTTCTGCTATTTGTCTCAGTAAAAATCCTATTTTGCATTCTAGGGCTAAGCATATAGAAATAAAACATCATTTTATTAGGGACTATATTCAGAAAGGGATTCTCAATTTAAAATTCATTGACACAGACCATCAATGGGCTGATGTCTTTACAAAACCTCTTTCTGAAGATAGGTTTAACTTCATTCTGAATCATCTCAGCATGAAGCTTTGCCCAGAATAAACTGTTTTATTTACATATCTTAACCTTCAGAATATTGGTTATTTTCTGTGAACTGTTGATCAACCTGCCTTCAGATTTTTAGAAGTACAGATTGTATCAGAATCTATCCATGAAGATCTGAGCATTTCATTTCAAGGATAGAAGTATGCTGTTCACGTAAGCAAACAATTGTCATCCATTCATCAGCTGCCTTATGAGGCTGAACACGCGTTCACTTTTCTGAAAGGTCAAAAGCGCTGATTGGGTGCATTGAGACACATGTCATGGGTAACCGTTCCAAATATCTTTCTGAATCCCCTAAAATAAGCTGTCATTAATGCTTATAATCATTACAAATTATTTCTCTCTCTTGCAGTTTATGTTTTTAAAATCTATTTAAACACATTTTTCACTCTTTATACTCTTTCACTTTCACTTTCTATACAATCTAATTGTTTTCAGTTTACATTTTCAAAAACCCCTTCATTTTCTTCTTAAATTTTCTGTGTGAACATGGCTTCCTCAAGCATCCCAAATACCAGTACTCAGAGAACAGAATCCATGGAACAATATGAAGAACCGTTCAAAACTCTCCTCACGCCCATTGAAAACCTAGAAGTGCTTTCAGAACTGATTGTAGATTTTGAAAGTCTTCAAGAAAATGGATTCAATCTTTCTGAAGAAGTAAAGGCTCAAGGATGGAACATGTATTTTGACCGTCTTCTAGGTCCAACGTTTCCAATCCTTGTGAAGGAATTTTGGATTCATGCTTCATCCTCCAACCATCAAGTCACTTTGTATGTAATGGGGAAGAAGATAGTAATTACTGAAGACCTAATTGCAAGATTGATAGGGTACAGTGGTGGTGGCGTAAGGTGTATAGACATGGCTGAAAGATGTGCTGATGTTGCTTCAATTGCAAGGGAAATTTTCACTCTGGGTCTTCCCTCCAGCAAGATAAGGGATCTGAAGGATCATCACAGAATATGGGCTAAGATAATTCTGGGATGCATAAACCATAGAAAGCCAACCAGCTCTCCTGACTACATAAACATTGATCAGCAGTTTCTGATCTACTTCATCTCCCAGAAGACTAAGGTGAATCTGGCTCATTTGCTTTTCAATCATCTGAGGACCAGTGTTAAGGAGACTAGAGAAGATGAGCGCACCAAAAGGGACTGGATATCCCTTGGAAGGCTCATATCAGATATTCTGACAAAGAATAGGCTGATAGAGCATCTAACAGAAGCACATGAAATCAGTTCTCTAGAGGCAACTGCTGGGAAGCCTTTAAATGCAAAGAATCTGAAAAAGATGAAGATTATTGAGAACATCATAAAGGAACCCAATGTTACATCCTTTGCAACCATTACTTCCAGAAGAATCCCTCTGGATGATTTCCCTATGTTCTCGGAAATTGACTCCAAGCCTGAAATTATCGTCAGATATTTGGATGCATGCAAGGCAGATGGCACTGCACCAGATTTAAATATTCAGGACTTGCAATAGAAGGCTCCAGAAGTTGTGTTGAAGAAGAACAAGAAAAGGAAGGCAGCAACAGAAGGATCATCCCAGCGGACTCCTAAAGCTTCTAAAAGGAAAGGTAATCCTTCTACTGTTAATGTTTTAGAATCAATTACTATATCAACATCTGAACCAATACCTACCTGTTGTACCCCAAAATTTGCCCTCCCATATTCTTCAAGAAATTGCCAAGCCAAGTCACAAAATTCTCCAAGGGTTGTGCAGTTCAACAGTCTCTCATACAGTCAAAACTAGGGTTTGGGTTCTGATCAAGAAAATGAAGTTTTCAAGGGCCCAGTCAAGTCTCATATTCCTACAAATGTGGTCAAGCACCCTCATATCAAGTTTCAAGGCATTCAGCTCAAAATTGCACAGTCAAAACCCTAGATTGCACTACAGTTAACTGTAGGGGCAAAATGGTCATTTGACAGTCAAAAGTTCAAATTTTTGGTCAACATATCATTTTGAGGCCACAAACATCATTTGATCAATGCTTGATCATGATTCTCAAAGTTTGGCTCAGAAATCATCAAAGATGCAAAAGTTACTATATTTGGACAGCTGAAAAAGTCAACTGAAATTGACCAGGGCATAACTTTCACATGGATTATCAGAAAAATTCCATCCAAAGCTCATTTTGAAGAGAAAGACATTTCCTACAACTCATCTTCATATTCCAAGTCCAAGAAATGCTCTCACAAAAAGTTATCAATTTCAACATTATAGGTCATTGTCAAAAGTCAACAAAAAGGGACTTTAAGTCAAAGGCCATAACTTGATATTGGTAAATCAAAATTACATGGGACCAAAGGCATTGGTTAGAGGACTCAAAGACCTTTCCAAAATGTCCAAGAACATGTGAAAAGCTTATAAATTGAGCAAGTTATGCCTTGTGGAAGTTGGGAAATGTTTGGAAATTTTGAAAAGTCAACTTTGATCCAAATGACCTAAAAATGCAAATGGGCCCATTTTTCTTCCATGATTCATCATTCTAAGCCTATGCACGACCACTTGGCCCAAAGGGAAGTATTTTCTCAATTTTTATTTATTTATTTGAATTTATATTAATATTAATTCATTTAAATTATTTAAATACATGAAAAATATCTAACATAACAAAACCAATCTTTTTATGCATGATTTGGACTCAATATTTCGTGCTTGTTCAATTATGGAAAGAATTGGTGTGATTGGAGCCTAATTGACACAAAGAACACTTGAAAAAGATATGAAAAAGATATGAAGAAATCAAATATTCAAAAGCCATGATTATGAGAGATTTGATCCAATTTTCTTGACCTAATACATTCACTACAAAGGCCTGAACCTAAACCTAATCCTGGTACACAAAAAGCTGCGCATAAGAAACTATTACAAACTTGAAAAATTGCTTAAAAACTCAAATTCTGAAATCAACCTTAGAGGGCGATTCAAGGCACAAAAGCTTTTCCAATAGCTTCCTCCAATCTTCCTGATCATATTGCAATCATAAACTTCCCCTCAAACGCCAAGAATCGGTACCAGGAACCTTAACTGTATCGAACAAATTGCATAATCATACACTCCATTATATGCGTTATTTGTAAATTTTATTGATTGATTCTTGTTCATATTGAAGTTTCAAAGCTAACCAACACCTTTAATTGTGTTTTTAGTGGCCATACGCGATGATGCCATGAGTGAAATTTAGGGTTTACAGGTTTGCTAATTTGGGGTTTTTGAGACGAAGCAAAATTGGAGCTCAAGACTATTGCCATGGCACTTAGCTCGTCCAGACGAAGAGATTCCAACCCTCGCGCTCAATTTATGAGCGTCGAGGGTCTATTCGCTATTTTTTGGTAGATGGTCTTAGGCAACGTTTGCCAAACCGTTGCCATATGCTTTTGTTTTCAGAAAAATAAAAAGCTGGGCGAAGAAGATAATGCGTTGGCGAAGCATGATTCGTTAGTTTGAATTTCGCGCTTTTAATCACTAATGCGTTTATTCTTTCTTTTTGTTATTTGTGTGTTATTAATATATCAAATAAGTCAAATGGCTCAGCTGGCAGGCGTATGTGCTTGTAACCATCATGACCTGGGTTCAAGTCCCAGGTCTACGTTATCCCAATATTGTTTTTCATCAAATGTTCATATGCAGCGCCCAAGGCCAGGATCATCATACACGTTCAGCAATCAGCATGCCACGTACATCCCAACATCAGATCAAGGGCTCAGATCCAAGGCCTATGGTAAACGCTGGTCAACGCACTAGCACATAAACTGGCAAAAGTCAGTGGATCCAGAGTTATTGGGCCTGATTTGCTGAACAACACCTCCATGTTGGGACTACACCCCCACCCTGGTTTGCTAATTTTATTTATGTTTCTTATATTTACTTTTAATTATTATCTTTATTTGTTTATTGTTTTAATTTAATTAATTATTTTCTACAAAATACAAAAACATCATAAAAAATCCAGAAAAAGATAAAAATTGTAATAATATTTATTTTAATTATTTTCATAAATAAATTGCATTAAATAGGTTTAATTTTAATTCTTTTTTTTATATAACTAAAAAATCCAAAAAAATGTAGAATTAGGTTTAACTATTTTTTATTCCTTTTTAATTTTCTCTTTTTTTATCATAATACTTATTTATTTATTATTTTCATAATTAAATGGTACATAAATATAATTAGGTTTAAATTAGTTAAAATTCAATATTTTTCATAATAAATCTAAAAAACACTAGAATTAGGGTTTACATTTCAATTTTCATTTTAATAAACTTTTTTTCTTTTAAATCTTAAAAAACATAAAATACCAAAAACATTTAATTCTAATTAATTAATTCTTATTAACTTTAATTTCTTACGAAAGGGTCCAACGCCCATATTTTTAATTGTTAATTTCGCGCATTTATTTTATGTCGTTTATTATAATTATGTAATTCTCCCAAAGCGTTGTAACGATTAAACTTTTCGCACTTTTACTTTACTTTATTTATTTTTCCGTCAAATCGGGTCCGGTTTAACTTTGGCGATGTGGACCCGCGCCTTTGTAATAGCCTTAGATTTATTTTCCCGCGAACTTTATAACTGTTAAAAAGCATGCAAGAATGAATGTCTTAATCAAGCGTAGAACACAAATAAACATGACAAGACAAATATCAATGAAACTGACACACAATTCGCACACACCACCCCTAGGGTACGCCTCACTGTTGCCTTTCGAAAGGTGATCGTCGAATAGAGGATGTCTTAGTAAGTCCTCATGATCCGGGAACCTGGCATGAGGGTAGCTTCTAAGGTGTCTTCCCATTGCTCTGGTGATCACCACGTCCCTAAAACTCGAATTGACCCGAACACCTCCAACGGTGGTGCTACCTATCTCTCAATGGTGGGATGGCACTACTTTAAAGGATATTTACACAGACGAATTCCTTAGGGTAGGTAGGTTCTCAAGGATACTTGCTCTAATCTCAAAACAAACTCAAAAAGACTTTTCACACCAACACACTTTCAAAAGCTTTCAAAGCAAATTTTTCAAACACTCTGACGTACGAGTCGAACTGAAAATTTTCAAAGAAACTTTTTAAACCCACATTGAAAAGCAAACAAACAATTTTGAAAACACAAATGAGCAAGTATCTAAGAGCCCATGGATAACCATGGATAGAAAGGGTGCTAACACCTTCCCTTTCTATAACCTACCTCCCGAACCGAGAGCAATCTCTTTTAAGGAATTTTTCTGTGCTTTTGTCCTTTCCATTTGGAGAAAATAAAAGACGGTGGCGACTCTTGCTTCCGCGACATTTCGCGAACCAGCGTTAAACAGTCAGTTCCAGATCCACCGATCACAGAACTGGCGACTCTGCTGGGGATATCTATAAAGTGAGGTGTACCTTAGGGTTAGTTCATAACTGTGTTTTCAATTGTCTTCCTTGCTTGCTTTATTATTGTGGGACTGTCTTGGGAATTCTATAGATCCTAACCCGGATCTGGGGGATACCTTCTTAGAAAGTAGCAACAAGGCTGTGAGGGAACTGTGCGGGGTATACCGACATGGTTGAAGCAGTCTGCTACGTTGATGTGGCACTTTGGTGTGTACCGGTAACCCTTGAGTTCAGTCAAGGAGAGTACGGGGCCTCCGCGTGGTGTCGTGAAGCATCAACAGACCTTAGGAACCTTAATTGAACTATCTTGGCCTCTTTAGGGTAGTGAGATAACTGACTTTGGTGCAGTCCGAGGTTGGTTGATACTCGATACTACGCTCAATTGAGGGTTGCTTTCCTGGAATATTTCGGTCGCCAGTTCAGTGGCTAAATCGAAACGATGAACAATGAAAGCAATCCCGTGATATTGGGAACCTTAGAACCCGGTTACTTTGATTAGGACAGGTTGAACCCACCAACTTCAAGAGGGTAATACCCAGACCTCATGCTGGCCTAAACTCTAAGGGCTCTCTTGTGTGACTTGTGTGCCTTCATACTTGAACTACTTGCATGCTTATTATCTGACCCTTGAGTTCTTGCAGGTTTTGTTTATAGTCCTTAATTAGGACTCATAACAAAGTTTACCAAATGTCTTGCAGGTTTTGTTCATAGTCCTTAATTGGGACTTATAACACGGTGTACTAACCACTTGCAGGTTCTGTTCATAGTCCTTAATTGGGACTTATAACAGGGTGTACTAACTACTTGCAGGTTCTATTTATAGTCCTTAATAGGGACTCATAACAAAGTATACTGAGTTCCTTGCAGGTTTTGGTTTGTAGTCCTTAGTTAGGGGCTCATAACAGGGTTTATTCATATCACCCCATGCATAGCATGACATCATACCATTGCATACATCCTAACCCATTTCAAGGATCTCAAGGGCTTGTGATGCAGGTCATGATAAATCAAACATCTAGCAAGGGGCAAAGAGGATTTATTTTCCTCTAGCTAAGGTTGTCAGGGGCTATGACCCACTGGATATGGTGAGCCTTTGACCCTTGACGAAGGACTCTCAACAAAAATGAAGTTCTTTCAATCAAGCCACTGGTTCCAAATGCTGACAAATTTTTCTGTTTACCCCGCGAGGTCTTTGAAAACATTGCATGCATATCATACACATCATAACAGGTATCTTTGTTGCAGGTCACTTACCCTTCTCGCTGTTTTATTTCAGCAATGGCTTGCCCACAAGACGACCAGGATTTTCTTACTCAAGAGACTCGGTTCGGGGAAATCCTCCTGAATCTATCCAAGGGGCAAGAGGAGCTAAGGACACTTCTCACGGAGACCTTCGTCAGGGGCAATGCTGAGGATGAAAAGTTGGAACACCTACAAGCTGAGATGGATGCTATGAAAGCCCAGATGCTGGGACAGAGGAATGTCATTCAAGGCCTAGTTCAAAGACAGGAGGAGCTCTGGTTTCTCTTCAACCAACTGCTTCAGGGTAACCAACTGGGGCAAACATCTAAGGGTAAAAAGCCATTCATCATCCAATCATCCTCGAGACAAGAGGATAAGGGGAAAGCTCCTCAAATGACTCCAGTGCCACAAATTCAGCACCAACCTCGCCAAGTTCAGCCAGACAAGCCCAGGAGGCAATTCACCCAGCTCAACATGTCGCTGTTTCAAGCTTTGCAACACCTATTGAGGTTGAATCTGATCACATTAAGGGCTCATCCCCGGAAACCCAACACAACATCTCCTGCCTATGATCCCAATAAGAGGTGTGCCTACCACTCTGCTAGCCCAGGACATGATACCAATGAATGTTGGGATCTGAGGAACAAAATCCAGGATCTGATCGATGGAGGGGCATTGGAGTTCACACAAGATGGACAGGCTGAATTTTTCTACCATTCCTCCAAGGCTCATCAGTTGAAGTGACAAGCTCCGAGACTAGGAAACTTTTGTTCATTTGAATGTTCAAGTTGTGTTTTTTCTTTTGACCGTTTAAACATTTATTCATGTTAAAACATTGTTGTTCCATTAATGCATCGCTTATGTCTATTTTGAATCAATATATTCGCATTTACTATATGCAAATTGTTTCATATTTTTTCTGATGTCAACTCTCGTTAATTCTAAGCCTCTTGAGGGAGGATGACGAAAATGATACCGCGATCATTACATCATGCTTTTGAACAAACCCCGCTGATGAGGTACAGACATTGTTTCAACCCCTAAACACTGAAGTTATAAGGATGATAATCCCTCGTCAACCCATCAGAGCCAAAGAAGTAGGAGTTTTTATTTTCGAAAATCAAAACCCTTAATCATAACCTGGGACAGGGTAGTTCTCTCAGTTGATCCAAGTGCATCTTTACAAAACGAACAAAGACAGTGATGGTTCAGAACAATCAAAAGGACAGGCAGTCATCATCAAAATTCATAAATGAAAAGCCCAAAAAGTCTAAACCTATGAAAAGAGACTTATGAAACTGGGGCATCCCGCTGACTGTAATTCCAAAAAGGAAACAGTTCAGGCAAAAATAGGGATAACGAAATCAAAAAAAGAGGTCTCACAAACCCTCAACAAAAACAAAGAAGGACTGCCTATTCAAAATAAGCTATCAACATCTGAACCATTACTGGAACATCAAAGCAAAGACTCAAGCAAGGTCTAACGCATGATCAACTGAGTTTAGGTTTGGAGAACATCACGAAGAGAGGGTGGGTACAAATAAAATTTGAGCCTTTATCCTTTGTTTCTTAAACCGTGAACCAGGCCACGTTATAACCCTCAAAAGTCCTAGCTGAAGCATGGGTTAGTTCGAAAGCATACTATTACGAAGGTATCCTGACTCCTTAAGGCTACGGTAAATACAGAGTTGACATCATGTTTTACAAACATTCACTGGTTTTATGAAAAAGAATGCATTTTCAAAATCTTCAAGACAGACATAAGCTTTGCATTTTTAACATAACTTCGTTTGCATATGACTTTTTGTTTGAACAGTATAGAAGTTTACACGACGAATGCCTAATGAACAGAAGTACCTCCAATCGAGGGGCATGGCACGACTATTGTCCATCATCTGGGGCAGTCCAATCAAGATTCGGAGAATCTCTCAAAAGGCCAAATAGCCAGGGGCAAGTCTCCGCCTGAGTTACTTGGGGCATTCCAACAACAAATCTTGCCCGATCAAACATCTTCTGGTGACAAAACACTTCTAAACAGGGGCAACTCCCTACTTTCTGAGAACGGACATAGTCGGAAAAATACTATGCACAATCAAAGACCCGCTAGGCTGATATGCCTAAGCAAAAATTAGGGCTTCCCGGCGAACCAAAAGGGTTCGGGCAAAATGAGGGATGAAATGAAAAAACATGTACACCCGGCAAGTCGAAAACCCGAAAAGGCGGCTTGGGCAAAAATGGGTATCCCGGTGGACTGAAAACCCGAAAGGGCGGTTCAAGTAAAAGTTAGGGATTAAAAGCGTACGACTATGTCCCGCCATCTGTCTACCAGAAGAAGGTTTGTCCGCCAACAACTATCAGCACCCCACAAGAAACAGGGGCAATAAAGGTTTGTCTGAACAGTCTAATCGTTATATCCTCCAAGGTATCAGGGTAGGCTCCGTTGAAGAACATAACCAATACAGTTCAATACTTCCCCAGGAGAGGCCAACCAGGTTCCCCAGGAAAGATGGAGTCCATATCCCCAAGCAGTAAGCTTATCCCCAGTAAAATTTTGGAAGCTTATCCTCGCAGAGCACGAACGCGTCGTCCGACTTTATTTAAAGAGTTATTTCCTTAACAGGATATAACTGGGTTATCCTCAGCCAAAAGCCACGGAAAGAGCGTCGTCGACAAAGTCTTCCTATCCCTAGCGAAGTCCTTCAACACTTCCAACAACAAAGATACCCTCAGCAAGTCATTCTCAATAATTCAGCAAAGCATCCCTCTTCCCACAGAGTATTGCTTCCCAGCATGATCATCAGAGTATCCTTTCTCCCCGCAGAATCTTCCATTTGCCAAAGTTTATTCCGCAACGGAGTCATCTTCTCCTACCGGTATTCTTGCAACTATCATCCCCAGCGGAAGGGAAATCTATTCTTCAACATCAGCCCAGGATACGACTTCCCGGCACCCGTCAAGGATCTATTTTCCTAGACGAAAACATTCATAAAACATCATATACATCATTATAGCATGCATAGACGCATCATATCATACAAATCTCATTTATGTTGAGAACATCATTGCTTGATCCATATCATGCATTACATATGACTGACCTTTACCTTTCAGGAAAGACGCAGTTAAAATGCTCAAACATATTTCAGAGCCCTCTCCAGTCCAGTTAAATCGACTCCCAACAGATTTTTCTGATAAAAACTCAGCAGAAGTTATGGTCCCCTCTCCGACGATGAGTGTGAGGTGGTAATTCCTTTTTCAGATGTTTCCCTCTCCGACGATGAGTGTGAGGTGATAGTCTCCTATGGTCCCCTCTCCGACGATGAGTGTGAGGTGGTAATTCCTTCTTCGGATGTTTCCCTCTCCGACGATGAGTGTGAGGTGATAGTCTCTTATGGTCCCCTCTCCGGCAAGTGCGTGAGGTGGTAATTCCTTCTTCAGATGTTTCCCTCTCCGACGATGAGTGTGAGGTGATAGTCTCCTATGGTCCCCTTTCCGACAAGTGCGTGAGGTGGTAATTCCTTTTTCAGATGTTTCCCTCTCCGACGATGAGTGTGAGGTGATAATCTCCTATGGTCCCCTCTCCGGCAAGTGCGTGAGGTGGTAATTCCTTTTTCAGATGTTTCCCTCTCCGACGATGAATGTGAGGTGATAATCTCCTATGGTCCACTCTCCGGCAAGTGCGTGAGGTTGTAATTCCTTCTTCAGATGTTTCCCTCTCCGACGATGAGTGTGAGGTGATAGTCTCCATTGGTCCCCTCTCCGGCAAGTGCGTGAGGTGGTAATTCCTTCTTCAGATGTTTCCCTCTCCGACGATGAGTGTGAGGTGATAATCTCTTATGGTCCCCTCTCTGGCAAGTGCGTGAGGTGGTAATTCCTTTTTCAGATGTTTCCCTCTCCGACGATGAGTGTGAGGTGATAGTCTCCCATGGTTCCCTCTCCGATGGTGTGTGAGGTAGTAAGTCCTTCTCAGATGATTCCCTCTCCGACGATGAGTGTGAGGTGATAATCTCTTATGGTTCCCTCTCCGACGGTGTGTGAGGTAACAATTCCTTTTCCTATGATTCCCTCTCCGACGGCGGGTGAGGTGATTCCCTTTCAGATTATAATTGCTTATGGTTCTCTTCCCGACCCTGCGAAGATGGTATTTCCCGCCAAGATTTTTCTCAACGAGCGTTGTTGAAGTTAAAGTCACTCAAGGTTCCCTTACCATTCATGCTAAGGCAGTAACCATCTCTGGTTCATTCATCAGCGTTTGAAGCTCCAGATTTAGCTCCTGTAACCAGTCAGGACATATCTATACCAAGCATCTAAAATCAGCTCCTGCAACGTGTCAGGTACTCATTTTTCTTTTGCAGGTATGCAGGTTCTCGCTAAGGAATCTCCCCCGCAATCAACATTCAGATGGCATCTATAAGCTCATTCCCCCATTCATTGCTAGCATGTGAGCGCAAATTTCTGGGCACTCTAGTGTCCAATCATCTTCTACCCTCGGATTACGAAAGGCACGTCAGCCAATCTGCATCCTCAGGTCTAAGAAGATTGAACAGGGGCAACTGTTGTACCCCAAAATTTGCCCTCCCATATTCTTCAAGAAATTGCCAAGCCAAGTCACAAAATTCTCCAAGGGTTGTGCAGTTCAACAGTCTCTCATACAGTCAAAACTAGGGTTTGGGTTCTGATCAAGAAAATGAAGTTTTCAAGGGCCCAGTCAAGTCTCATATGCCTACAAATGTGGTCAAGCACCCTCATATCAAGTTTCAAGGCATTCAGCTCAAAATTGCACAGTCAAAACCCTAGATTGCACTACAGTCAACTGTAGGGGCAAAATGGTCATTTGACAGTCAAAAGTTCAAATTTTTGGTCAACATATCATTTTGAGGCCACAAACATCATTTTATCAATGCTTGATCATGATTCTCAAAGTTTGGCTCAGAAATCATCAAAGATGCAAAAGTTACTATATTTGGACAGCTGAAAAAGTCAACTGAAATTGACCAGGGCATAACTTTCACATGGATTATCAGAAAAATTCCATCCAAAGCTCATTTTGAAGAGAAAGACATTTCCTACAACTCATCTTCATATTCCAAGTCCAAGAAATGCTCTCACAAAAAGTTATCAATTTCAACATTATAGGTCATTTTCAAAAGTCAACAAAAAGGGACTTTAAGTCAAAGGCCATAACTTGATATTGGTAAATCAAAATGACATGGGACCAAAGGAATTGGTTAGAGGACTCAAAGACCTTTCCAAAATGTCCAAGAACATGTGAAAAGCTTAAAAATTGAGCAAGTTATGCCTTGTGGAAGTTGGGAAATTTTTGGAAATTTTGAAAAGTCAACTTTGATCCAAATGACCTAAAAATGCAAATGGGCCCATTTTTCTTCCATGATTCATCATTCTAAGCCTATGCACGACCACTTGGCCCAAAGGGAAGTATTTTCTCAATTTTTATTTATTTATTTGAATTTATATTAATATTAATTCATTTAAATTATTTAAATACATGAAAAATATCTAACATAACAAAACCAATCTTTTTATGCATGATTTGGACTCAATATTTCGTGCTTGTTCAATTATGGAAAGAATTGGTGTGATTGGAGCCTAATTGACACAAAGAACACTTGAAAAAGATATGAAAAAGATATGAAGAAATCAAATATTCAAAAGCCATGATTATGAGAGATTTGATCCAATTTTCTTGACCTAATACATTCACTACAAAGGCCTGAACCTAAACCTAATCCTGGTACACAAAAAGCTGCGCATAAGAAACTATTACAAACTTGAAAAATTGCTTAAAAACTCAAATTCTGAAATCAACCTTAGAGGGCGATTCAAGGCACAAAAGCTTTTCCAATAGCTTCCTCCAATCTTCCTGATCATATTGCAATCATAAACTTCCCCTCAAACGCCAAGAATCGGTACCAGGAACCTTAACTGTATCGAACAAATTGCATAATCATACATTCCATTATATGCGTTATTTGTAAATTTTATTGATTGATTCTTGTTCATATTGAAGTTTCAAAGCTAACCAGCACCTTTAATTGTGTTTTTAGTGGCCATACGCGATGATGCCATGAGTGAAATTTAGGGTTTACAGGTTTGCTAATTTGGGGTTTTTGAGACGAAGCAAAATTGGAGCTCAAGACTATTGCCATGGCACTTAGCTCGTCCAGACGAAGAGATTCCAACCCTCGCGCTCAATTTATGAGCGTCGAGGGTCTATTCGCTATTTTTTGGTAGATGGTCTTAGGCAACGTTTGCCAAACCGTTGCCATATGCTTTTGTTTTCAGAAAAATAAAAAGCTGGGCGAAGAAGATAATGCGTTGGCGAAGCATGATTCGTTAGTTTGAATTTCGCGCTTTTAATCACTAATGCGTTTATTCTTTCTTTTTGTTATTTGTGTGTTATTAATATATCAAATAAGTCAAATGGCTCAGCTGGCAGGCGTATGTGCTTGTAACCATCATGACCTGGGTTCAAGTCCCAGGTCTACGTTATCCCAATATTGTTTTTCATCAAATGTTCATATGCAGCGCCCAAGGCCAGGATCATCATACACGTTCAGCAATCAGCATGCCACGTACATCCCAACATCAGATCAAGGGCTCAGATCCAAGGCCTATGGTAAACGCTGGTCAACGCACTAGCACACAAACTGGCAAAAGTCAGTGGATCCAGAGTTATTGGGCCTGATTTGCTGAACAACACCTCCATGTTGGGACTACACCCCCACCCTGGTTTGCTAATTTTATTTATGTTTCTTATATTTACTTTTAATTATTATCTTTATTTGTTTATTGTTTTAATTTAATTAATTATTTTCTACAAAATACAAAAACATCATAAAAAATCCAGAAAAAGATAAAAATTGTAATAATATTTATTTTAATTATTTTCATAAATAAATTGCATTAAATAGGTTTAATTTTAATTCTTTTTTTTATATAACTAAAAAATCCAAAAAAATGTAGAATTAGGTTTAACTATTTTTTATTCCTTTTTAATTTTCTCTTTTTTATCATAATACTTATTTATTTATTATTTTCATAATTAAATGGTACATAAATATAATTAGGTTTAAATTAGTTAAAATTCAATATTTTTCATAATAAATCTAAAAAACACTAGAATTAGGGTTTACATTTCAATTTTCATTTTAATAAACTTTTTTTCTTTTAAATCTTAAAAAACATAAAATACCAAAAACATTTAATTCTAATTAATTAATTCTTATTAACTTTAATTTCTTACGAAAGGGTCCAACGCCCATATTTTTAATTGTTAATTTCGCGCATTTATTTTATGTCGTTTATTATAATTATGTAATTCTCCCAAAGCGTTGTAACGATTAAACTTTTCGCACTTTTACTTTGCTTTATTTATTTTTCCGTCAAATCGGGTCCGGTTTAACTTTGGCGATGTGGACCCGCGCCTTTGTAATAGCCTTAGATTTATTTTCTCGCGAACTTTATAACTGTTAAAAAGCATGCAAGAATGAATGTCTTAATCAAGCGTAGAACACAAATAAACATGACAAGACAAATATCAATGAAACTGACACACAATTCGCACACACCACCCCTAGGGTACGCCTCACTGTTGCCTTTCGAAAGGTGATCGTCGAATAGAGGATGTCTTAGTAAGTCCTCATGATCCGGGAACCTGGCATGAGGGTAGCTTCTAAGGTGTCTTCCCATTGCTCTGGTGATCACCACGTCCCTAAAACTCGAATTGACCCGAACACCTCCAACGGTGGTGCTACCTATCTCTCAATGGTGGGATGGCACTACTTTAAAGGACATTTACACAGACGAATTCCTTAGGGTAGGTAGGTTCTCAAGGATACTTGCTCTAATCTCAAAACAAACTCAAAAAGACTTTTCACACCAACACACTTTCAAAAGCTTTCAAAGCAAATTTTTCAAACACTCTGACGTACGAGTCGAACTGAAAATTTTCAAAGAAACTTTTTAAACCCACATTGAAAAGCAAACAAACAATTTTGAAAACACAAATGAGCAAGTATCTAAGAGCCCATGGATAACCATGGATAGAAAGGGTGCTAACACCTTCCCTTTCTATAACCTACCTCCCGAACCGAGAGCAATCTCTTTTAAGGAATTTTTCTGTGCTTTTGTCCTTTCCATTTGGAGAAAATAAAAGACGGTGGCGACTCTTGCTTCCGCGACATTTCGCGAACCAGCGTTAAACAGTCAGTTCCAGATCCACCGATCACACTACCCAATCAGAAAATCCTACCCCTCAAACATTTGATGATTTTGACATAGGCTTTGACCCCTCAGAAACTTTAAGTCTTAGAGGAACTTACTCCCTACCTTTCAATCTAAATAATGAATCAACTCAACCAGAACTTGCAAAAGTTCTGTCAGATATTGAAACTTTTGACCAAAATATTTCTGCTCCCACACCAGAAAATCCAAACTCTGAAACCACCACAGAAGCACCACAACTAGATATTCCCCTCTCTCCTCAACCAGAAATACCACTACCTCCATCTCCTCAACCAGATATTCATCCACCATCTTCACAACCTGAACAATCATAACCAGAAGTTCAAACTTCTGAGATCCAACCTTCTGAGACCTGTGAACCAGAACCTCATAACGCTCAATCCAACCAATCTGAAGAACCCACTTCAGATTCTGATACCATTCCCATTCCAGGAATCACTGAACCTCTGGCCATCCGTATTCCCCTCACCATTCTGGACATTCCTTAAATTCCCTCTTCACTAGAATCAACTCCACCAAATTCCCCAACTAGTCCAATAATTATACCAGACTCTCCCACTCCCTCACCAAAGAGAAATCCAGATGACAATGCTAAACTTGTCATTGATCTAACTGTTTTTGAACGTCTTGCTGCCATAACTCACAAAACGGCCATTCCAAAACCAAAACCATCTGAACCCACACCAGATGTTGGTACTAGTTTATTGATGTTTGAAACAGAAATGTAGAAATGGATAACCTCCCTGAAGCAAGCTAGTATTGAGATGATTAATCCCGCTGCCTCAGATTATCTTTGGACAAGTTTCATAAAGTGGATAAGTTTTGAAACTCATACGATACAAGAACAGAGATACGAATAAGTTCAACAGAATTTCAGTAATCTGCTAAAGGTAATTGAAGACCAAGTTCTGAGCCAACTGCTCAAGGAAGAGATTCTCCCTCTGGACAATTCTCCCTGGTCAGAACATCGTCCAGTAGACAAAGTTCAACCAGAGTCAGAAGGTCTCACTCTGACTGCTACTCCAGATGAGATGATCCCTACAGAGGAATTGGTTCAAAAATATCACGTTGCAGAATGCTCTGAGAAGCATCCAGTTACTGAAGATTCTCCAGTTTCCTCCTATGAAAGGCAGACTCTGGAAGAACTGAAGATAGCGGATATTGTTATGCAGGAAAGGATGGATAAACAAGATGATAAAATTTCAGAAATCAAGAGCATGTTATGCAAACAATAGGAAACCAACACCCATATCAAGGGCTTGTTGGAAGCTTTATTCACGCGCCTTCCTCCTCCATCTTAGATTTTCCTTTGTTTTTAAAATCTGTTTATCTGTAATATTTGTTCTACATTGCTGCTGTTCTGAACTTCTTATTATTGCTTCTAATTTTAATATAAATCCTTTTTATCTCTGATTATATGTTCTTTTTGATAACTGACAAAAAGGGGGAGAAAGAATAAGATATTTTCAATAACGGATTACTGAGACATAAGTCTCAAACATTCTGATCTACTTAATTTCTTTCTTCTTAAAAGCTTGAACAGGTACAAAACTCTGATGAAAGACGTAGTCAAATTCTGATGCTCAAAGACTTAAAGAATTTAAGGGAAGTAATCAACTCAGGGGGAGTTTTTCTTCTTAATTCTATACCTTTTATTCTTTATTTTTAATTGAAAAATCTGGTTTTTGTCATCATCAAAAAGGGGGAGATTGTTAGAACATAGTTTGATTCTACAACCCTTGATTAGAGTTTTGATGATAACAAAATACAAAGAATAAATAAATCCAAAGATATATACAAAGAACAAATATGCTACTTAAAATTATGTCTTGTACATGCATAAGTTCTGATGGGATCAACATCAGAAGATAGGCAATAAAGCATTACACGCTGAAAGCAAAGCAGACTTTACGCTGAAGTTTGATGACCAGAATCTGCACCTAAACAAGTACACTCTGACTCTGAACAAAGACATCTCAACCAAGTCATCAACACTCTGAAGACTCTGAAGCGTCATCAGCAGTTAAAGCAAAGAAGACTCTGAAGCGTTACTGGTTATTCAAGACAGAATTAAATGCTAACGACTTTCTTCAGACAATATCTTCTCCAAAAGGAAAGTGTGTTATTATCATTAAAATTGCTTTATGGACAACATCTCTTGCTTGCCTATATAAACAAGTCTGCTTTTGAAAGAAGCACGCACGTACACAAACATCAATTTGCAGAGAATTACAACTCACACATATTCAAGCTCTAGCAAATTTATTTTATTCCAAGCTTAATTTGTGTAATTATCACAGTTGTGATATACAGTTTTGTTAGAAAACAACAACACACTCTTGTTCAATATTTTGTAAAAGATTTCCTTGAGATAAACCGGTTTGTGGTTATACTCAAGAAGACTTTAACAGTTGTTAAAGTAGATGTTATAATCCTTTGAAGATTAGTGGATTAAGACCTCGTTGGAGAGAGGCGAAATCACCTTGACGGGTGGACTGGAGTAGTTTGAGATCAAACGAACCAGGATAAAAATACTGTGTCATTAAGTTGTTTTGATCTAAGTTTTTCAATTCAACCCCCCTTCTTGTGTTTTTCACATCTTCACAACTTACTAGAATTATTTAACTGACCAACTGAAGAACTGATTCCAAAATCTGTTTTTACCTGTCCTGAACAAATCAGTGTCAACATGGAAAACCAGAGTTAATTGTAACTTACTGAATTTACTCAGGTAGAAGTAGTTAGAGATATGTTATTCATATAAATACCAAATTCTGTGTATGCAACTGTTATCTTTTGTTCAATAAAATACAATCTATTTTTCTTTTGGTTTTGGGGGAACTCCCTCCTTCTTTCTCCGAAGCTTAGTTTCTAATGCAAGTAAGCTTTATCTCACTCTCTATATGGATCAAAAGAAAGAATTAAAAGATGATTTACATTTTTTATAAACATAAAACGTATGACAATACGTCGTCAAAATATAATAAACTATATAAAATATGCTCATGCAAATTTAACAAGGAGATTAAAATCAAACCCATAACCTAATCTTCACTAACAATCTTCAAAATAATAAAAAAAATTAATCATATATAAATCTATTGTAAAATTTTATTAAAAAAATATAAATTAAAAAACCAAAACAGATCATAATAATGATATTCCTTCTATTTCCTTGTCAAAAAACACAAACTTCTGGGTATGCTTCATATACATATTTTTATTCTCGATTTCATTTTTAACATGGCATATTTGATTTCAGTGTTGTGTACTTTGTATTACATCTTTGTCTGTCTGAATATACAGTGTATTTTCTAATCATGTTGAATTATGATGTATATCATTTGTAGCGTGGGAGGTTGGTTTCATATGGAAACTGGAAATTGATCCATAGATTCTAGACCTAGGGCTTTACATTATATTATTTTTACCCAAAAGATTCTACAACATCAGCCAACAACTTACTAGAATTATTTAACTAACTAACTGAAGAACTGATTCCAAAATCTGTTTTTACCTGTCCTGAACAAATCAGTGTCAACATGGCAAACCAAAGTTAATCTTAACTAACTGAATTTACTCAGGTAGAAGTAGTTAGAGAGATGTTATTCATATAAATACCAAATTCCGTGTATGCAACTGTTATCTTTTGTTCAATAAAATACAATCTATTTTTCTTTTGGTTTTGGGGAAACTCTCTCCTTCTTTCTCCGAAGCTTAGTTTCTAATGCAAATAAGCTTTATCTCACTCTCTATATGGATCAAAAGAAAGAGTTAAAAGATGGTTTACATTTTTTATAAACATAAAATGTATGAAAATACGTCATCAAAATATAATAAACTATATAAAATATGCTCATGCAAATTTAACATGGAGATTAAAATCAAATCCATAACCTAATCTTCACTAACAATCTTCAAAATAATAAAAAAACTAATCATATATAAATCTATTGTAAAATTTTATTAAAAATAAATATAAATTAAAAAACCAAAACAGATCATAATAATGATATTCCTTCTGTTTCCTTGTCAAAAAACACAAACTTATGGGTATGCTTCATATACATATTTTTATTCTCGATTTCATTTTTAACATGGCATATTTGATTTCAGTGTTGTGTACTTTGTATTACATCTTTGTCTGTCTGAATATACAGTGTATTTTCTAATCATGTTGAATTATGATGTATATCATTTATAGCGTGGGAGGTTGGTTTCATATGGAAACTGGAAATTGATC
Organism: Vicia faba; assembly: GCA_948472305.1. Lineage (NCBI taxonomy): Eukaryota > Viridiplantae > Streptophyta > Magnoliopsida > Fabales > Fabaceae > Vicia > Vicia faba. The sequence goes on from OX451741.1 coordinate 1,177,794,016, forward strand.
CATAGATTCTAGACCTAGGGCTTTACATTATATTATTTTTACCCAAAAGAGACTATAACATCAACCAACAACTTACTAGAATTATTTAACTAACTAACCGAAGAACTGATTCCAAAATCTGTTTTTACCTGTCCTGAACAAATCAGTGTCAACATGGCAAACCAGAGTTAATCGTAACTAACTGAATTTACTTATGTAGAAGTAGTTAGAGAGATGTTATTCATATAAATACCAAATTTCGTGTATGCAAATGTTATCTTTTGTTCAATAAAATACAATCTATTTTTCTTTTGGTTTTGGGGGAACTCTCTCCTTTTTTCTCCGAAGCTTAGTTTCTAATGCAAGTAAGCTTTATCTCACTCTCTATATGCATCAAAAGAAAGAATTAAAAGATGGTTTACATTTTTTATAAACATAAAATGTATGACAAAACGTCATCAAAATATAATAAACTATATAAAAGATGCTCATGCAAATTTAACATGGAGATTAAAATCAAACCCATAACCTAATCTTCACTAACAATCTTCAAAATAATAAAAAAATTAATCATATATAAATCTATTGTAAAATTTTATTAAAAAAAATATAAATTAAAAAACCAAAACAGATCATAATAATGATATTCCTTCTGTTTCCTTGTCAAAAACACAAACTTCTGGGTATGCTTCATATACATATTTTTATTCTCGATTTCATTTTTAACATGGCATATTTGATTTCAGTGTTGTGTACTTTGTATTACATCTTTGGCTGTCTGAATATACAGTGTATTTTCTAATAATGTTGAATTATGATGTATATCATTTGTAGCGTGGGAGGTTGGTTTCATATGGAAACTGGAAATTGATCCATAGATTCTAGACCTAGGGCTTTATATTATATTACTTTTACCCAAAAGAGTCTTCAACATCGGCCAACAACTTACTAGAATTATTTAACTAACTAACCGAAGAACTGATTCCAAAATCTGTTTTTACCTGTCCTAAACAAATCAGTGTCAACATGGCAAACCAGAGTTAATCGTAACTAAGTGAATTTACTCAGGTAGAAGTAGTTAGAGAGATGTTATTTATATAAATACTAAATTTCGTGTATGCAACTGTTATCTTTTGTTTAATAAAGTACAATCTATTTTTCTTTTGGTTTTGGGGGAACTCTCTCCTTCTTTCTCCGAAACTTAGTTTCTAATGCAAGTAAGCTTTTATCTCACTCTCTATATGGATCAAAAGAAAGAATTAAAAGATGGTTTACATTTTTTATAAACATAAAATGTATGACAATACGTCGTCAAAATATAATAAACTATATAAAATATACTCATGCAAATTTAACATGGAGATTAAAATTAAACACATAACCTAATCTTCACTAACAATCTTCAAAATAATAAAAAAAATTAATCATATATAAATCTATTGTAAAATTTTATTAAAAAAATATAAATTAAAAAACCAAAACAGATCATAATAATGATATTCCTTCTGTTTCCTTGTCAAAAAACACAAACTTCTGGGTATGCTTTATATACATATTTTTATTCTCGATTTCATTTTTAACATGGCATATTTGATTTCAGTGTTGTGTACTTTGTATTACATCTTTGTCTGTCTGAATATACAGTGTATTTTCTAATCATGTTGAATTATGATGTATATCATTTGTAGCGTGGGAGGTTGGTTTCATATGGAAACTGGAAATTGATCCATAGATTCTAGACCTAGGGCTTTACATTATATTATTTTTACCCAAAAGAGTCTACAACATCAGCCAACAACTTACTAGAATTATTTAACTAACTAACTGAAGAACTGATTCCAAAATCTGTTTTTACCTGTCCTGAACAAATCAGTGTCAACATGGCAAACCAGAGTTAATCGTAACTAACTGAATTTACTCAGGTAGAAGTAGTTAGAGAGATGTTATTCATATAAATACCAAATTCCGTGTATGCAACTGTTATCTTTTGTTCAATAAAATACAATCTATTTTTCTTTTGGTTTTGGGGGAACTCTCTCCTTCTTTCTCCGAAGCTTAGTTTCTAATGCAAATAAGCTTTATCTCACTCTCTATGTGGATCAAAAGAAAGAATTAAAAGATGGTTTACATTTTTTATAAACATAAAATGTATGAAAATACGTCATCAAAATATAATAAACTATATAAAATATGCTCATGCAAATTTAACATGGAGATTAAAATCAAATCCATAACCTAATCTTCACTAACAATCTTCAAAATAATAAAAAATTAATCATTTATAAATCTATTGTAAAATTTTATTAAAAAAAAATATAAATTAAAAAACCAAAACAGATCATAATAATGATATTCCTTCTGTTTCCTTGTCAAAAAACACAAACTTATGGGTATGCTTCATATACATATTTTTATTCTCGATTTCATTTTTAACATGGCATATTTGATTTCAGTGTTGTGTACTTTGTATTACATCTTTGGCTGTCTGAATATACAATGTATTTTCTAATCATGTTGAATTATGATGTATATCATTTATAGCGTGGGAGGTTGGTTTCATATGGAAACTGGAAATTGATCCATAGATTCTAGACCTAGGGCTTTACATTATATTATTTTTACCCAAAAGAGACTATAACATCAACCAACAACTTACTAGAATTATTTAACTAACTAACCGAAGAACTGATTCCAAAATCTGTTTTTACCTGTCCTGAACAAATCAGTGTCAACATGGAAAACCAGAGTTAATCGTAACTAACTGAATTTACTCAGGTAGAAGTAGTTAGAGAGATGTTATTCATATAAATACCAAATTCCGTGTATGCAACTGTTATCTTTTATTCAATAAAATACAATCTATTTTTCTTTTGGTTTTGGGGGAACTCTCTCCTTCTTTCTCCGAAGCTTAGTTTCTAATGCAAGTAAGCTTTATCTCACTCTCTATATGGATCAAAAGAAAGAGTTAAAAGATGGTTTACATTTTTTATAAACATAAAATGTATGAAAATACGTCATCAAAATATAATAAACTATATAAAATATGCTCATGCAAATTTAACATGGAGATTAAAATCAAATCCATAATCTAATCTTCACTAACAATCTTCAAAATAATAAAAAAACTAATCATATATAAATCTATTGTAAAATTTTATTAAAAATAAATATAAATTAAAAAACCAAAACAGATCATAATAATGATATTCCTTCTGTTTCCTTGTCAAAAAACACAAACTTATGGGTATGCTTCATATACATATTTTTATTCTCGATTTCATTTTTAACATGGCATATTTGATTTCAGTGTTGTGTACTTTGTATTACATCTTTGGCTGTCTGAATATACAGTGTATTTTCTAATCATGTTGAATTATGATGTATATCATTTATAGCGTGGGAGGTTGGTTTCATATGGAAACTGGAAATTGATCCATAGATTCTAGACCTAGGGCTTTACATTATATTATTTTTACCCAAAAGAGACTATAACATCAACCAACAACTTACTAGAATTATTTAACTAACTAACCGAAGAACTGATTCCAAAATCTGTTTTTACCTGTCCTGAACAAATCAGTGTCAACATGGCAAACCAGAGTTAATCGTAACTAACTGAATTTACTTATGTAGAAGTAGTTAGAGAGATGTTATTCATATAAATACCAAATTTCGTGTATGCAAATGTTATCTTTTGTTCAATAAAATACAATCTATTTTTCTTTTGGTTTTGGGGGAACTCTCTCCTTTTTTCTCCGAAGCTTAGTTTCTAATGCAAGTAAGCTTTATCTCACTCTCTATATGCATCAAAAGAAAGAATTAAAAGATGGTTTACATTTTTTATAAACATAAAATGTATGACAAAACGTCATCAAAATATAATAAACTATATAAAAGATGCTCATGCAAATTTAACATGGAGATTAAAATCAAACCCATAACCTAATCTTCACTAACAATCTTCAAAATAATAAAAAAATTAATCATATATAAATCTATTGTAAAATTTTATTAAAAAAAATATAAATTAAAAAACCAAAACAGATCATAATAATGATATTCCTTCTGTTTCCTTGTCAAAAACACAAACTTCTGGGTATGCTTCATATACATATTTTTATTCTCGATTTCATTTTTAACATGGCATATTTGATTTCAGTGTTGTGTACTTTGTATTACATCTTTGGCTGTCTGAATATACAGTGTATTTTCTAATCATGTTGAATTATGATGTATATCATTTGTAGCGTGGGAGGTTGGTTTCATATGGAAACTGGAAATTGATCCATAGATTCTAGACCTAGGGCTTTATATTATATTACTTTTACCCAAAAGAGTCTTCAACATCGGCCAACAACTTACTAGAATTATTTAACTAACTAACCGAAGAACTGATTCCAAAATCTGTTTTTACCTGTCCTAAACAAATCAGTGTCAACATGGCAAACCAGAGTTAATCGTAAGTAACTGAATTTACTCAGGTAGAAGTAGTTAGAGAGATGTTATTTATATAAATACTAAATTTCGTGTATGCAACTGTTATCTTTTGTTTAATAAAGTAGAATCTATTTTTCTTTTGGTTTTGGGGGAACTCTCTCCTTCTTTCTCCGAAACTTAGTTTCTAATGCAAGTAAGCTTTTATCTCACTCTCTATATGGATCAAAAGAAAGAATTAAAAGATGGTTTACATTTTTTATAAACATAAAATGTATGACAATACGTCGTCAAAATATAATAAACTATATAAAATATACTCATGCAAATTTAACATGGAGATTAAAATCAAACACATAACCTAATCTTCACTAACAATCTTCAAAATAATAAAAAAAATTAATCATATATAAATCTATTGTAAAATTTTATTAAAAAAATATAAATTAAAAAACCAAAACAGATCATAATAATGATATTCCTTCTGTTTCCTTGTCAAAAAACACAAACTTCTGGGTATGCTTTATATACATATTTTTATTCTCGATTTCATTTTTAACATGGCATATTTGATTTCAGTGTTGTGTACTTTGTATTACATCTTTGTCTGTCTGAATATACAGTGTATTTTCTAATCATGTTGAATTATGATGTATATCATTTGTAGCGTGGGAGGTTGGTTTCATATGGAAACTGGAAATTGATCCATAGATTCTAGACCTAGGGCTTTACATTATATTATTTTTACCCAAAAGAGTCTACAACATCAGCCAACAACTTACTAGAATTATTTAACTAACTAACTGAAGAACTGATTCCAAAATCTGTTTTTACCTGTCCTGAACAAATCAGTGTCAACATGGCAAACCAGAGTTAATCGTAACTAACTGAATTTACTCAGGTAGAAGTAGTTAGAGAGATGTTATTCATATAAATACCAAATTCCGTGTATGCAACTGTTATCTTTTGTTCAATAAAATACAATCTATTTTTCTTTTGGTTTTGGGGGAACTCTCTCCTTCTTTCTCCGAAGCTTAGTTTCTAATGCAAATAAGCTTTATCTCACTCTCTATGTGGATCAAAAGAAAGAATTAAAAGATGGTTTACATTTTTTATAAACATAAAATGTATGAAAATACGTCATCAAAATATAATAAACTATATAAAATATGCTCATGCAAATTTAACATGGAGATTAAAATCAAATCCATAACCTAATCTTCACTAACAATCTTCAAAATAATAAAAAATTAATCATTTATAAATCTATTGTAAAATTTTATTAAAAAAAAATATAAATTAAAAAACCAAAACAGATCATAATAATGATATTCCTTCTGTTTCCTTGTCAAAAAACACAAACTTATGGGTATGCTTCATATACATATTTTTATTCTCGATTTCATTTTTAACATGGCATATTTGATTTCAGTGTTGTGTACTTTGTATTACATCTTTGGCTGTCTGAATATACAATGTATTTTCTAATCATGTTGAATTATGATGTATATCATTTATAGCGTGGGAGGTTGGTTTCATATGGAAACTGGAAATTGATCCATAGATTCTAGACCTAGGGCTTTACATTATATTATTTTTACCCAAAAGAGACTATAACATCAACCAACAACTTACTAGAATTATTTAACTAACTAACCGAAGAACTGATTCCAAAATCTGTTTTTACCTGTCCTGAACAAATCAGTGTCAACATGGAAAACCAGAGTTAATCGTAACTAAGTGAATTTACTCAGGTAGAAGTAGTTAGAGAGATGTTATTCATATAAATACCAAATTCCGTGTATGCAACTGTTATCTTTTATTCAATAAAATACAATCTATTTTTCTTTTGGTTTTGAGGGAACTCTCTCCTTCTTTCTCCGAAGCTTAGTTTCTAATGCAAGTAAGCTTTATCTCACTCTCTATATGGATCAAAAGAAAGAATTAAAAGATGGTTTACATTTTTTATAAACATAAAATGTATGACAATACGTCATCAAAATATAATAAACTATATAAAATATGCTCATGCAAATTTAACATGGAGATTAAAATCAAACCCATAACCTAATCTTCACTAACAATCTTTAAAATAATAAAAAAATTAATCATATATAAATCTATTGTAAAATTTTATTAAAAAAAAATATAAATTAAAAAACCAAAACAGATCATAATAATGATATTCCTTCTGTTTCCTTGTCAAAAAACACAAACTTATGGGTATGCTTCATATACATATTTTTATTCTCGATTTCATTTTTAACATGGCATATTTGATTTCATTGTTGTGTACTTTGTATTACATCTTTGGCCGTCTGAATATACAATGTATTTTCTAATCATGTTGAATTATGATGTATATCATTTATAGCGTGGGAGGTTGGTTTCATATAGAAACTGGAAATTGATCCATAGATTCTAGACCTAGGGCTTTACATTATATTATTTTTACCCAAAAGAGACTATAACATCAACCAACAACTTACTAGAATTATTTAACTAACTAACCGAAGAACTGATTCCAAAATCTGTTTTTACCTGTCCTGAACAAATCAGTGTCAACATGGAAAACCAGAGTTAATCGTAACTAACTGAATTTACTCAGGTAGAAGTAGTTAGAGAGATGTTATTCATATAAATACCAAATTCCGTGTATGCAACTGTTATCTTTTGTTCAATAAAATACAAACTATTTTTCTTTTGGTTTTGGGGGAACTCTCTCCTTCTTTCTCCGAAGCTTAGTTTCTAATGCAAATAAGCTTTATCTCACTCTCTATATGGATCAAAAGAAAGAGTTAAAAGATGGTTTACATTTTTTATAAACATAAAATGTATGAAAATACGTCATCAAAATATAATAAACTATATAAAATATGCTCATGCAAATTTAACATGGAGATTAAAATCAAATCCATAACCTAATCTTCACTAACAATCTTCAAAATAATAAAAAACTAATCATATATAAATCTATTGTAAAATTTTATTAAAAATAAATATAAATTAAAAAACCAAAACAGATCATAATAATGATATTCCTTCTGTTTCCTTGTCAAAAAACACAAACTTATGGGTATGCTTCATATACATATTTTTATTCTCGATTTCATTTTTAACATGGCATATTTGATTTCAGTGTTGTGTACTTTGTATTACATCTTTGGCTGTCTGAATATACAGTGTATTTTCTAATCATGTTGAATTATGATGTATATCATTTATAGCGTGGGAGGTTGGTTTCATATGGAAACTGGAAATTGATCCATAGATTCTAGACCTAGGGCTTTACATTATATTATTTTTACCCAAAAGAGACTATAACATCAACCAACAACTTACTAGAATTATTTAACTAACTAACCGAAGAACTGATTCCAAAATCTGTTTTTACCTGTCCTGAACAAATCAGTGTCAACATGGCAAACCAGAGTTAATCGTAACTAACTGAATTTACTTATGTAGAAGTAGTTAGAGAGATGTTATTCATATAAATACCAAATTTCGTGTATGCAAATGTTATCTTTTGTTCAATAAAATACAATCTATTTTTCTTTTGGTTTTGGGGGAACGCTCTCCTTCTTTCTCCGAAGCTTAGTTTCTAATGCAAGTAAGCTTTATCTCACTCTCTATATGGATCAAAAGAAAGAATTAAAAGATGGTTTACATTTTTTATAAACATAAAATGTATGACAATACGTCATCAAAATATAATAAACTATATAAAATATGCTCATGCAAATTTAACATGGAGATTAAAATCAAACCCATAACCTAATCTTCACTAACAATCTTCAAAATAATAAAAAAATTAATCATATATAAATCTATTGTAAAATTTTATTAAAAAAAATATAAATTAAAAAACCAAAACAGATCATAATAATGATATTCCTTCTGTTTCCTTGTCAAAAACACAAACTTATGGGTATGCTTCATATACATATTTTTATTCTCGATTTCATTTTTAACATGGCATATTTGATTTCAGTGTTGTGTACTTTGTATTACATCTTTGGCTGTCTGAAAATACAATGTATTTTCTAAACATGTTGAATTATGATGTATATCATTTATAGCGTGGGAGGTTGGTTTCATATGGAAACTGGAAATTGATCCATAGATTCTAGACCTAGGGCTTTACATTATATTATTTTTACCAAAAAGAGACTATAACATCAACCAACAACTTACTAGAATTATTTAACTAACTAACCGAAGAACTGATTCCAAAATCTGTTTTTACCTGTCCTGAACAAATCAGTGTCAACATGGCAAACCAGAGTTAACCGTAACTAACTAAATTTACTCAGGTAGAAGTAGTTAGAGAGATGCTATTCATATAAATACCAAATTCCGTGTATGCAACTGTTATCTTTTATTCAATAAAATACAATCTATTTTTCTTTTGGTTTTGAGGGAACTCTCTCCTTCTTTCTCCGAAGCTTAGTTTCTAATGCAAGTAAGCTTTATCTCACTCTCTATATGGATCAAAAGAAAGAATTAAAAGATGGTTTACATTTTTTATAAACATAAAATGTATGACAATACGTCATCAAAATATAATAAACTATATAAAATATGCTCATGCAAATTTAACATGGAGATTAAAATCAAACCCATAACCTAATCTTCACTAACAATCTTCAAAATAATAAAAAAATTAATCATATATAAATCTATTGTAAAATTTTATTAAAAAAAAATATAAATTAAAAAACCAAAACAGATCATAATAATGATATTCCTTCTGTTTCCTTGTCAAAAACACAAACTTCTGGGTATGCTTCATATACATATTTTTATTCTCGATTTCATTTTTAACATATCATATTTGATTTCAGTGTTGTGTACTTTGTATTACGTCTTTGTCTGTCTGAATATACAGTGTATTTTCTAATCCTGTTGAATTATGATGTATATCATTTTTAGCGTGGGAGGTTGGTTTCATATGGAAACTGGAAATTGATCCATAGATTCTAGACCTAGGGCTTTACATTATATTATTTTTACCCAAAAGAGTCTACAACATCAGCCAACAACTTACTAGAATTATTTAACTAACTAACTGAAGAACTGATTCCAAAATCTGTTTTTACCTGTCCTGAACAAATCAGTGTCAACATGGCAAACCAGAGTTAATCGTAACTAACTGAATTTACTCAGGTAGAAGTAGTTAGAGAGATGTTATTCATATAAATACCAAATTCCGTGTATGCAACTGTTATCTTTTGTTCAATAAAATACAATCTATTTTTCTTTTGGTTTTGGGGGAACTCTCTCCTTCTTTCTCCGAAGCTTAGTTTCTAATGCAAATAAGCTTTATCTCACTCTCTATATGGATCAAAAGAAAGAATTAAAAGATGGTTTACATTTTTTATAAACATAAAATGTATGAAAATACGTCATCAAAAATATAATAAACTATATAAAATATGCTCATGCAAATTTAACATGGAGATTAAAATCAAATCCATAACCTAATCTTCACTAACAATCTTCAAAATAATAAAAAACTAATCATATATAAATCTATTGTAAAATTTTATTAAAAATAAATATAAATTAAAAAACCAAAACAGATCATAATAATGATATTCCTTCTGTTTCCTTGTCAAAAAACACAAACTTATGGGTATGCTTCATATACATATTTTTATTCTCGATTTCATTTTTAACATGGCATATTTGATTTCATTGTTGTGTACTTTGTATTACATCTTTGGCCGTCTGAATATACAATGTATTTTCTAATCATGTTGAATTATGATGTATATCATTTATAGCGTGGGAGGTTGGTTTCATATGGAAACTGGAAATTGATCCATAGATTCTAGACCTAGGGCTTTACATTATATTATTTTTACCCAAAAGAGACTATAACATCAACCAACAACTTACTAGAATTATTTAACTAACTAACCGAAGAACTGATTCCAAAATCTGTTTTTACCTGTCCTGAACAAATCAGTGTCAACATGGCAAACCAGAGTTAATCGTAACTAATTGAATTTACTCAGGTAGAAGTAATTAGAGAGATGTTATTCATATAAATACGAAATTCCGTGGATGCAACTGTTATCTTTTATTCAATAAAATACAATCTATTTTTCTTTTGGTTTTGAGGGAACTCTCTCCTTCTTTCTCCGAAGCTTAGTTTCTAATGCAAGTAAGCTTTATCTCACTCTCTATATGGATCAAAAGAAAGAATTAAAAGATGGTTTACATTTTTTATAAACATAAAATGTATGACAATACGTCATCAAAATATAATAAACTATATAAAATATGCTCATGCAAATTTAACATGGAGATTAAAATCAAACCCATAACCTAATCTTCACTAACAATCTTCAAAATAATAAAAAAATTAATCATATATAAATCTATTGTAAAATTTTATTAAAAAAAAATATAAATTAAAAAACCAAAACAGATCATAATAATGATATTCCTTCTGTTTCCTTGTCAAAAACACAAACTTCTGGGTATGCTTCATATACATATTTTTATTCTCGATTTCATTTTTAACATGTCATATTTGATTTCAGTGTTGTGTACTTTGTATTACATCTTTGGCTGTCTGAATATACAGTGTATTTTCTAATCATGTTGAATTATGATGTATATCATTTTTAGCGTGGGATGTTGGTTTCATATGGAAACTGGAAATTAATCCATAGATTCTAGACCTAGGGCTTTACATTATATTATTTTTACCCAAAAGAGTCTACAACATCAGCCAACAACTTACTAGAATTATTTAACTAACTAACTGAAGAACTGATTCCAAAATCTGTTTTTACCTGTCCTGAACAAATCAGTGTCAACATGGCAAACCAGAGTTAATCGTAACTAACTGAATTTACTCAGGTAGAAGTAGTTAGAGAGATGTTATTCATATAAATACCAAATTCCGTGTATGCAACTGTTATCTTTTGTTCAATAAAATACAATCTATTTTTCTTTTGGTTTTGGGGGAACTCTCTCCTTCTTTCTCCGAAGCTTAGTTTCTAATGCAAATAAGCTTTATCTCACTCTCTATATGGATCAAAAGAAAGAATTAAAAGATGGTTTACATTTTTTATAAACATAAAATGTATGAAAATACGTCATCAAAAATATAATAAACTATATAAAATATGCTCATGCAAATTTAACATGGAGATTAAAATCAAATCCATAACCTAATCTTCACTAACAATCTTCAAAATAATAAAAAACTAATCATATATAAATCTATTGTAAAATTTTATTAAAAATAAATATAAATTAAAAAACCAAAACAGATCATAATAATGATATTCCTTCTGTTTCCTTGTCAAAAAACACAAACTTATGGGTATGCTTCATATACATATTTTTATTCTCGATTTCATTTTTAACATGGCATATTTGATTTCATTGTTGTGTACTTTGTATTAAATCTTTGGCCGTCTGAATATACAATGTATTTTCTAATCATGTTGAATTATGATGTATATCATTTATAGCGTGGGAGGTTGGTTTCATATGGAAACTGGAAATTGATCCATAGATTCTAGACCTAGGGCTTTACATTATATTATTTTTACCCAAAAGAGACTATAACATCAACCAACAACTTACTAGAATTATTTAACTAACTAACCGAAGAACTGATTCCAAAATCTGTTTTTACCTGTCCTGAACAAATCAGTGTCAACATGGCAAACCAGAGTTAATCGTAACTAATTGAATTTACTCAGGTAGAAGTAGTTAGAGAGATGTTATTCATATAAATACGAAATTCCGTGTATGCAACTGTTATCTTTTATTCAATAAAATACAATCTATTTTTCTTTTGGTTTTGAGGGAACTCTCTCCTTCTTTCACCGAAGCTTAGTTTCTAATGCAAGTAAGCTTTATCTCACTCTCTATATGGATCAAAAGAAAGAATTAAAAGATGGTTTACATTTTTTATAAACATAAAATGTATGACAATACGTCATCAAAATATAATAAACTATATAAAATATGCTCATGCAAATTTAACATGGAGATTAAAATCAAACCCATAACCTAATCTTCACTAACAATCTTCAAAATAATAAAAAAATTAATCATATATAAATCTATTGTAAAATTTTATTAAAAAAAATATAAATTAAAAAACCAAAACAGATCATAATAATGATATTCCTTCTGTTTCCTTGTCAAAAACACAAACTTCTGGGTATGCTTCATATACATATTTTTATTCTCGATTTCATTTTTAACATGGCATATTTGATTTCAGTGTTGTGTACTTTGTATTACATCTTTGGCTGTCTGAATATACAGTGTATTTTCTAATCATGTTGAATTATGATGTATATCATTTGTAGCGTGGGAGGTTGGTTTCATAGGGAAACTGGAAATTGATCCATAGATTCTAGACCTAGGGATTTATATTATATTATTTTTACCCAAAAGAGTCTACAACATCGGCCAACAACTTACTAGAATTATTTAACTAACTAACCGAAGAACTAATTCCAAAATCTGTTTTTACCTGTCCTGAACAAATCAGTGTCAACATGGCAAACCAGAGTTAATCGTAAGTAACTGAATTTACTCAGGTAGAAGTAGTTAGAGAGATGTTATTCATATAAATACCAAATTCCGTGTATGCAACTGTTATCTTTTGTTCAATAAAATACAATCTATTTTTCTTTTGGTTTGGGGGGAACTCTCTCCTTCTTTCTCCGAAGCTTAGTTTCTAATGCAAATAAGCTTTATCTCACTCTCTATATTGATGAAAAGAAAGAATTAAAATATGGTTTACATTTTTTATAAACATAAAATGTATGAAAATACGTCATCAAAATATAATAAACTATATAAAATATGCTTATGCAAATTTAACATGGAGATTAAAATCAAATCCATAACCTAATCTTCACTAACAATCTTCAAAATAATAAAAAATTAATCATATATAAATCTATTGTAAAATTTTATTAAAAAAAAATATAAATTAAAAAACCAAAACAGATCATAATAATGAATTTCCTTCTGTTTCCTTGTCAAAAAACACAAACTTATGGGTATGCTTCATATACATATTTTTATTCTCGATTTCATTTTTAACATGGCATATTTGATTTCAGTGTTGTGTACTTTGTATTACATCTTTGGCTGTCTGAATATACAATGCATTTTCTAATCATGTTGAATTATGATGTATATCATTTATAGTGTGGGAGGTTGGTTTCATATGGAAACTAGAAATTGATCCATAGATTCTAGACCTAGGGCTTTACATTATATTATTTTTACCAAAAAGAGACTATAACATCAACCAACAACTTACTAGAATTATTTAACTAACTAACCGAAGAACTGATTCCAAAATCTGTTTTTACCTGTCCTGAACAAATCAGTGTCAACATGGCAAACCAGAGTTAACCGTAACTAACTAAATTTACTCAGGTAGAAGTAGTTAGAGAGATGCTATTCATATAAATACCAAATTCCGTGTATGCAACTGTTATCTTTTATTCAATAAAATACAATCTATTTTTCTTTTGGTTTTGAGGGACCTCTCTCCTTCTTTCTCCGAAGCATAGTTTCTAATGCAAGTAAGCTTTATCTCACTCTCTATATGGATCAAAAGAAAGAATTAAAAGATGGTTTACATTTTTTATAAACATAAAATGTATGACAATACGTCATCAAAATATAATAAACTATATAAAATATGCTCATGAAAATTTAACATGGAGATTAAAATCAAACCCATAACCTAATCTTCACTAACAATCTTCAAAATAATAAAAAAATTAATCATATATAAATCTATTGTAAAATTTTATTAAAAAAAAATATAAATTAAAAAACCAAAACAGATCATAATAATGATATTCCTTCTGTTTCCTTGTCAAAAACACAAACTTCTGGGTATGCTTCATATACATATTTTTATTCTCGATTTCATTTTTAACATGTCATATTTGATTTCAGTGTTGTGTACTTTGTATTACGTCTTTGTCTGTCTGAATATACAGTGTATTTTCTAATCCTGTTGAATTATGATGTATATCATTTTTAGCGTGGGAGGTTGGTTTCATATGGAAACTGGAAATTAATCCATAGATTCTAGACCTAGGGCTTTACATTATATTATTTTTACCCAAAAGAGTCTACAACATCAACCAACAACTTACTAGAATTATTTAACTAACTAACTGAAGAACTGATTCCAAAATCTGTTTTTACCTGTCCTGAACAAATCAGTGTCAACATGGCAAACCAGAGTTAATCGTAACTAACTGAATTTACTCAGGTAGAAGTAGTTAGAGAGATGTTATTCATATAAATACCAAATTTTGTGTATGCAACTGTTATCTTTTGTTCAATAAAATACAATCTATTTTTCTTTTGGTTTTGGGGGAACTCTCTCCTTCTTTCTCCGAAGCTTAGTTTCTAATGCAAATAAGCTTTATCTCACTCTCTATATGGATCAAAAGAAAGAATTAAAAGATGGTTTACATTTTTTATAAACATAAAATGTATGAAAATACATCATCAAAAATATAATAAACTATATAAAATATGCTCATGCAAATTTAACATGGAGATTAAAATCAAATCCATAACCTAATCTTCACTAACAATCTTCAAAATAATAAAAAACTAATCATATATAAATCTATTGTAAAATTTTATTAAAAATAAATATAAATTAAAAAACCAAAACAGATCATAATAATGATATTCCTTTTGTTTCCTTGTCAAAAAACACAAACTTATGGGTATGCTTCATATACATATTTTTATTCTCGATTTCATTTTTAACATGGCATATTTGATTTCAGTGTTGTATACTTTGTATTACATCTTTGGCTGTCTGAATATACAGTGTATTTTCTAATCATGTTAAATTATGATGTATATCATTTATAGCGTGGGAGGTTGGTTTCATATGGAAACTGGAAATTGATCCATAGATTCTAGACCTAGGGCTTTACATTATATTATTTTTACCCAAAAGAGACTATAACATCAACCAACAACTTACTAGAATTATTTAACTAACTAACCGAAGAACTGATTCCAAAATCTGTTTTTACCTGTCCTGAACAAATCAGTGTCAACATGGCAAACCAGAGTTAATCGTAACTAATTGAATTTACTCAGGTAGAAGTAGTTAGAGAGATGTTATTCATATAAATACGAAATTCCGTGTATGCAACTGTTATCTTTTATTCAATAAAATACAATCTATTTTTCTTTTGGTTTTGAGGGAACTCTCTCCTTCTTTCTCCGAAGCTTAGTTTCTAATGCAAGTAAGCTTTATCTCACTCTCTATATGGATCAAAAGAAAGAATTAAAAGATGGTTTACATTTTTTATAAACATAAAATGTATGACAATACGTCATCAAAATATAATAAACTATATAAAATATGCTCATGCAAATTTAACATGGAGATTAAAATCAAACCCATAACTTAATCTTCACTAACAATCTTCAAAATAATAAAAAAATTAATCATATATAAATCTATTGTAAAATTTTATTAAAAAAAAATATAAATTAAAAAACCAAAACAGATCATAATAATGATATTCCTTCTGTTTCATTGTCAAAAACACAAACTTCTGGGTATGCTTCATATACATATTTTTATTCTCGATTTCATTTTTAACATGTCATATTTGATTTCAGTGTTGTGTACTTTGTATTACATCTTTGGCTGTCTGAATATACAGTGTATATTCTAATCATGTTGAATTATGATGTATATCATTTTTAGCGTGGGAGGTTGGTTTCATATGGAAACTGGAAATTAATTTATAGATTCTAGACCTAGGGCTTTACATTATATTATTTTTACCCAAAAGAGTGTACAACATCAGCCAACAACTTACTAGAATTATTTAACTAACTAACTGAAGAACTGATTCCAAAATCTGTTTTTACCTGTCCTGAACAAATCAGTGTGAACATGGCAAACCAGAGTTAATCGTAACTAACTGAATTTACTCAGGTAGAAGTAGTTAGAGAGATGTTATTCATATAAATACCAAATTCCGTGTATGCAACTGTTATCTTTTGTTCAATAAAATACAATCTATTTTTCTTTTGGTTTTGGGGAAACTCTCTCCTTCTTTCTCCGAAGCTTAGTTTCTAATGCAAATAAGCTTTATCTCACTCTCTATATGGATCAAAAGAAAGAATTAAAAGATGGTTTACATTTTTTATAAACATAAAATGTATGAAAATACGTCATCAAAATATAATAAACTATATAAAATATGCTCATGCAAATTTAACATGGAGATTAAAATCAAATCCATAACCTAATCTTCACTAACAATCTTCAAAATAATAAAAAACTAATCATATATAAATCTATTGTAAAATTTTATTAAAAATAAATATAAATTAAAAAACCAAAACAGATCATAATAATGATATTCCTTCTGTTTCCTTGTCAAAAAACACAAACTTATGGGTATGCTTCATATACATATTTTTATTCTCGATTTCATTTTTAACATGGCATATTTGATTTCAGTGTTGTGTACTTTGTATTACATCTTTGGCTGTCTGAATATACAGTGTATTTTCTAATCATGTTGAATTATGATGTATATCATTTATAGCGTGGGAGGTTGGTTTCATATGGAAACTGGAAATTGATCCATAGATTCTAGACCTAGGGCTTTACATTATATTATTTTTACCCAAAAGAGACTATAACATCAACCAACAACTTACTAGAATTATTTAACTAACTAACCGAAGAACTGATTCCAAAATCTGTTTTTACCTGTCCTGAACAAATCAGTGTCAACATGGCAAACCAGAGTTAATCGTAACTAACTGAATTTACTTATGTAGAAGTAGTTAGAGAGATGTTATTCATATAAATACCAAATTTCGTGTATGCAACTGTTATCTTTTGTTCAATAAAATACAATCTATTTTTCTTTTGGTTTTGGGGGAACTCTCTCCTTCTTTCTCCGAAGCTTAGTTTCTAATGCAAGTAAGCTTTATTTCACTCTTTATATGGATCAAAAGAAAGAATTAAAAGATGGTTTACATTTTTTATAAACATAAAATGTATGAAAATACGTCATCAAAATATAATAAACTACATAAAATATGCTCATGCAAATTTAACATGGAGATTAAAATCAAATCCATAACCTAATCTTCACTAACAATCTTCAAAATAATAAAAAAATAATCATATATAAATCTATTGTAAAATTTTATTAAAAATAAATATAAATTAAAAAACCAAAACAAATCATAATAATGATATTCCTTCAGTTTCCTTGTCAAAAAACACAAACTTCTGGGTATGCTTCATATACATATTTTTATTCTCGATTTCATTTTTAACATGGCATATTTGATTTCAGTGTTGTGTACTTTGTATTACATCTTTGGCTGTCTGAATATACAGGGTATTTTCTAATCATGTTGAATTATGATGTATATCATTTATAGCGTGGGAGGTTGGTTTCATATGGAAACTGGAAATTGATCCATAGATTCTAGACCTAGGGCTTTACATTATATTATTTTTACCCAAAAGAGACTATAACATCAACCAACAACTTACTAGAATTATTTAACTAACTAACCGAAGAACTGATTCCAAAATCTGTTTTTACCTGTCCTGAACAAATCAGTGTCAACATGGCAAACCAGAGTTAATCGTAACTAACTGAATTTACTTATGTAGAAGTAGTTAGAGAGATGTTATTCATATAAAAACCAAATTTCGTGTATGCAACTGTTATCTTTTGTTCAATAAAATACAATCTATTTTTCTTTTGGTTTTGGGGGAACTCTCTCCTTCTTTCTCCGAAGCTTAGTTTCTAATGCAAGTAAGCTTTATTTCACTCTCTATATGGATCAAAAGAAAGAATTAAAAGATGGTTTACATTTTTTATAAACATAAAATGGATGAAAATACGTCATCAAAATATAATAAACTATATAAAATATGCTCATGCAAATTTAACATGGAGATTAAAATCAAACCCATAACCTAATCTTCACTAACAATCTTCAAAATAATAAAAAAATTAATCATATATAAATCTATTGTAAAATTTTATTAAAAAAAAATATAAATTAAAAAACCAAAACAGATCATAATAATGATATTCCTTCTGTTTCCTTGTCAAAAACACAAACTTCTGGGTATGCTTCATATACATATTTTTATTCTCGATTTCATTTTTAACATGTCATATTTGATTTCAGTGTTGTGTACTTTGTATTACGTCTTTGTCTGTCTGAATATACAGTGTATTTTCTAATCCTGTTGAATTATGATGTATATCATTTTTAGCGTGGGAGGTTGGTTTCATATGGAAACTGGAAATTAATCCATAGATTCTAGACCTAGGGCTTTACATTATATTATTTTTACCCAAAAGAGTTTACAACATCAACCAACAACTTACTAGAATTATTTAACTAACTAACTGAAGAACTGATTCCAAAATCTGTTTTTACCTGTCCTGAACAAATCAGTGTCAACATGGCAAACCAGAGTTAATCGTAACTAACTGAATTTACTCAGGTAGAAGTAGTTAGAGAGATGTTATTCATATAAATACCAAATTCCGTGTATGCAACTGTTATCTTTTGTTCAATAAAATACAATCTATTTTTCTTTTGGTTTTGGGGGAACTCTCTCCTTCTTTCTCCGAAGCTTAGTTTCTAATGCAAATAAGCTTTATCTCACTCTCTATATGGATCAAAAGAAAGAATTAAAAGATGGTTTACATTTTTTATAAACATAAAATGTATGAAAATACATCATCAAAAATATAATAAACTATATAAAATATGCTCATGCAAATTTAACATGGAGATTAAAATCAAATCCATAACCTAATCTTCACTAACAATCTTCAAAATAATAAAAAACTAATCATATATAAATCTATTGTAAAATTTTATTAAAAATAAATATAAATTAAAAAACCAAAACAGATCATAATAATGATATTCCTTTTGTTTCCTTGTCAAAAAACACAAACTTATGGGTATGCTTCATATACATATTTTTATTCTCGATTTCATTTTTAACATGGCATATTTGATTTCAGTGTTGTATACTTTGTATTACATCTTTGGCTGTCTGAATATACAGTGTATTTTCTAATCATGTTAAATTATGATGTATATCATTTATAGCGTGGGAGGTTGGTTTCATATGGAAACTGGAAATTGATCCATAGATTCTAGACCTAGGGCTTTACATTATATTATTTTTACCCAAAAGAGACTATAACATCAACCAACAACTTACTAGAATTATTTAACTAACTAACCGAAGAACTGATTCCAAAATCTGTTTTTACCTGTCCTGAACAAATCAGTGTCAACATGGCAAACCAGAGTTAATCGTAACTAATTGAATTTACTCAGGTAGAAGTAGTTAGAGAGATGTTATTCATATAAATACGAAATTCCGTGTATGCAACTGTTATCTTTTATTCAATAAAATACAATCTATTTTTCTTTTGGTTTTGAGGGAACTCTCTCCTTCTTTCTCCGAAGCTTAGTTTCTAATGCAAGTAAGCTTTATCTCACTCTCTATATGGATCAAAAGAAAGAATTAAAAGATGGTTTACATTTTTTATAAACATAAAATGTATGACAATACGTCATCAAAATATAATAAACTATATAAAATATGCTCATGCAAATTTAACATGGAGATTAAAATCAAACCCATAACCTAATCTTCACTAACAATCTTCAAAATAATAAAAAAATTAATCATATATAAATCTATTGTAAAATTTTATTAAAAAAAAATATAAATTAAAAAACCAAAACAGATCATAATAATGATATTCCTTCTGTTTCCTTGTCAAAAACACAAACTTCTGGGTATGCTTCATATACATATTTTTATTCTCGATTTCATTTTTAACTTGTCATATTTGATTTCAGTGTTGTGTACTTTGTATTACATCTTTGGCTGTCTGAATATACAGTGTATTTTCTAATCATGTTGAATTATGATGTATATCATTTTTAGCGTGGGAGGTTGGTTTCATATGGAAACTGGAAATTAATTTATAGATTCTAGACCTAGGGCTTTACATTATATTATTTTTACCCAAAAGAGTGTACAACATCAGCCAACAACTTACTAGAATTATTTAACTAACTAACTGAAGAACTGATTCCAAAATCTGTTTTTACCTGTCCTGAACAAATCAGTGTCAACATGGAAAACCAGAGTTAATCGTAACTAACTGAATTTACTCAGGTAGAAGTAGTTAGAGAGATGTTATTCATATAAATACCAAATTCCGTGTATGCAACTGTTATCTTTTGTTCAATAAAATACAATCTATTTTTCTTTTGGTTTTGGGGAAACTCTCTCCTTCTTTCTCCGAAGCTTAGTTTCTAATGCAAATAAGCTTTATCTCACTCTCTATATGGATCAAAAGAAAGAATTAAAAGATGGTTTACATTTTTTATAAACATAAAATGTATGAAAATACGTCATCAAAATATAATAAACTATATAAAATATGCTCATGCAAATTTAACATGGAGATTAAAATCAAATCCATAACCTAATCTTCACTAACAATCTTCAATATAATAAAAAACTAATCATATATAAATCTATTGTAAAATTTTATTAAAAATAAATATAAATTAAAAAACCAAAACAGATCATAATAATGATATTCCTTCTGTTTCCTTGTCAAAAAACACAAACTTATGGGTATGCTTCATATACATATTTTTATTCTCGATTTCATTTTTAACATGGCATATTTGATTTCAGTGTTGTGTACTTTGTATTACATCTTTGGCTGTCTGAATATACAGTGTATTTTCTAATCATGTTGAATTATGATGTATATCATTTATAGCGTGGGAGGTTGGTTTCATATGGAAACTGGAAATTGATCCATAGATTCTAGACCTAGGGCTTTACATTATATTATTTTTACCCAAAAGAGACTATAACATCAACCAACAACTTACTAGAATTATTTAACTAACTAACCGAAGAACTGATTCCAAAAATCTGTTTTTACCTGTCCTGAACAAATCAGTGTCAACATGGCAAACCAGAGTTAATCGTAACTAACTGAATTTACTTATGTAGAAGTAGTTAGAGAGATGTTATTCATATAAATACCAAATTTCGTGTATGCAACTGTTATCTTTTGTTCAATAAAATACAATCTATTTTTCTTTTGGTTTTGGGGGAACTCTCTCCTTCTTTCTCCGAAGCTTAGTTTCTAATGCAAGTAAGCTTTATTTCACTCTTTATATGGATCAAAAGAAAGAATTAAAAGATGGTTTACATTTTTTATAAACATAAAATGTATGAAAATACGTCATCAAAATATAATAAACTACATAAAATATGCTCATGCATATTTAACATGGAGATTAAAATCAAATCCATAACCTAATCTTCACTAACAATCTTCAAAATAATAAAAAAATAATCATATATAAATCTATTGTAAAATTTTATTAAAAATAAATATAAATTAAAAAACCAAAACAGATCATAATAATGATATTCCTTCAGTTTCCTTGTCAAAAAACACAAACTTCTGGGTATGCTTCATATACATATTTTTATTCTCGATTTCATTTTTAACATGGCATATTTGATTTCAGTGTTGTGTACTTTGTATTACATCTTTGGCTGTCTGAATATACAGGGTATTTTCTAATCATGTTGAATTATGATGTATATCATTTATAGCGTGGGAGGTTGGTTTCATATGGAAACTGGAAATTGATCCATAGATTCTAGACCTAGGGCTTTACATTATATTATTTTTACCCAAAAGAGACTATAACATCAACCAACAACTTACTAGAATTATTTAACTAACTAACCGAAGAACTGATTCCAAAATCTGTTTTTACCTGTCCTGAACAAATCAGTGTCAACATGGCAAACCAGAGTTAATCGTAACTAACTGAATTTACTTATGTAGAAGTAGTTAGAGAGATGTTATTCATATAAAAACCAAATTTCGTGTATGCAACTGTTATCTTTTGTTCAATAAAATACAATCTATTTTTCTTTTGGTTTTGGGGGAACTCTCTCCTTCTTTCTCCGAAGCTTAGTTTCTAATGCAAGTAAGCTTTATTTCACTCTCTATATGGATCAAAAGAAAGAATTAAAAGATGGTTTACATTTTTTATAAACATAAAATGGATGAAAATACGTCATCAAAATATAATAAACTATATAAAATATGCTCATGCAAATTTAACATGGAGATTAAAATCAAATCCATAACCTAATCTTCACTAACAATCTTCAAAATAATAAAAAAAATAATCATATATAAATCTATTGTAAAATTTTATTAAAAAAAAATATAAATTAAAAAACTAAAACAGATCATAATAATGATATTCCTTCAGTTTCCTTGTCAAAAACACAAACTTCTGGGTATGCTTCATATACATATTTTTATTCTCGATTTCATTTTTAACATGGCATATTTGATTTCAGTGTTGTGTACTTTGTATTACATCTTTGGATGTCTGAATATACAGTGTATTTTCTAATCATGTTGAATTATGATGTATATCATTTGTAGCGTGGGAGGTTGGTTTCATATGGAAACTGGAAATTGATCCATAGATTCTAGACCTAGGGCTTTAATTATATTATATTATTTTTACCCAAAAGAGTCTACAACATCGGCCAACAACTTACTAGAATTATTTAACTAACTAACCGAAGAACTGATTCCAAAATCTGTTTTTACCTGTCCTGAACAAATCAGTGTCAACATGGCAAACCAGAGTTAATCGTAACTAACTGAATTTACTCAGGTAGAAGTAGTTAGAGAGATGTTATTCATATAAATACCAAATTTCGTGTATGCAACTGTTATCTTTTGTTCAATAAAATACAATCTATTTTTCTTTTGGTTTTGGGGGAACTCTCTCCTTCTTTCTCCGAAGCTTAGTTTCTAATGCAAGTAAGCTTTATTTCACTCTCTATATGGATCAAATAAAAGAATTAAAAGATGGTTTACATTTTTTATAAACATTAAATGTATGAAAATACGTCATCAAAATATAATAAACTATATAAAATTTGCTCATGCAAATTTAACATGGAGATTAAAATCAAATCCATAACCTAATCTTCACTAACAATCTTCAAAATAATAAAAAAATTAATCATATATAAATCTATTGTAAAATTTTATTAAAAAAAAATATAAATTAAAAAACCAAAACAGATCATAATAATGATATTCCTTCAGTTTCCTTGTCAAAAACACAAACTTCTGGGTATGCTTCATATAAATATTTTTATTCTCGATTTCATTTTTAACATGGCATATTTGATTTCAGTGTTGTGTACTTTGTATTACATCTTTGGCTGTCTGAATATACAGTGTATTTTCTAATCATGTTGAATTATTATGTATATCATTTGTAGCGTGGGAGGTTGGTTTCATATGGAAACTGGAAATTGATCCATAGATTCTAGACCTAGGGCTTTATATTATATTATTTTTACCCAAAAGAGTCTACAACATCGGCCAACAACTTACTAGAATTATTTAACTAACTAACTGAAGAACTGATTCCAAAATCTGTTTTTACCTGTCCTGAACAAATCAGTGTCAACATGGCAAACCAGAGTTAATCGTAACTAACTGAATTTACTCAGGTAGAAGTAGTTAGAGAGATGTTATTCATATAAATACTAAATTTCGTGTATGCAACTGTTATCTTTTGTTCAATAAAGTACAATCTATTTTTCTTTTGGTTTTAGGGGAACTCTCTCCTTCTTTCTCCGAAGCTTAGTTTCTAATGCAAGTAAGCTTTATCTCACTCTCTATATGGATCAAACGGCGCAATAATGTTCTTTCATAAATCATATCTTATCCACACCATGGATCAAAAGAGTCTCTTGCGAGAAAATTTCACCATGTTCCAATTTTTACTCTCATAGTTTTAGTGGCAAGTTAAAAGAGATGTGAGGCATCAAGAATTTATTTTATCTGCATCTTAGTAGCCTACTACATTATGACGATTATATTGATGGTTTAATATACTTGTAATTTCAGATATTATAGTTTATAGTATTAAACGTACAATATCTCCTATAATATAGGCGAGATTCAGTTTAGTCTCTAAAAAAATATTTTTGAATCCCCTTTGAAATGTTAAAATTCTATGTCTTTTGCTGCCTAAGTGCACAAGTTACCTCTGTAATTTTTTTTTTGATTTATTTCAGATTCAGTGTTCAAATTGTATCTTTAGAGGGGAATCCAAAAAAAAAATTATAGGGGGGTGAATCTAAAAAAAATATTACTGAGATAAATCGAAACTCGTTTATATTGCAGGGGTTTCGTAT
This sequence comes from Vicia faba, assembly GCA_948472305.1. NCBI lineage: Eukaryota > Viridiplantae > Streptophyta > Magnoliopsida > Fabales > Fabaceae > Vicia > Vicia faba. The sequence goes on from OX451741.1 coordinate 1,177,818,794, forward strand.
ATTTAACCCTTATTTCTATCAGTATTTATAATTTCAGATACTTGTATGCATTAGCTTGCTGTATTCCATTTGCAATTCCTTTGATGTGGCCTTTCTTCTTATGGGTAAACAAGAAACTGAATGTGTAATTTATGCTGCGTGTCTGCCATGCTATGCATTTGTTTTTAATGATAAGCACATTTATGTTTTTCTTCCATCTCTTATTTATTTGGAGAATTGTGCCACAGATCAAACTTTCAGTTGAGTAAAAAAAATCTGCAAAACGACAAAGGTGGAACTCTGAAACAGTTAAAGGTTCAAATACACAAAGGTCAACTGTCAGACCTGCTACTGCATCAACGGGTGAGCCAATTTCATTGAAGTGCAATTTCTCTTTGTCTGATTCCCCCAGCAAATGATGATGCACCCAAAGAACGTATTGGTAAGTCGACATTTATTCTGCATGGGGTGTAAACTATAAAGAATTGATTATCTTACTTGTGGTCCTGAATGAAAAAATATCATATTTGAATCTATCCCGTAGCTCTAAATAAGAAAAAGTGGCAAACATAGACAGTTCCTCAAACTATTTAAATCTTATGTGGGAATTTCAACATCGTAGTCATCCAAGAGCATTTGGGAAAGTTTTCAATTTAACCATATTACACTTTTTTTGGGGTCGGTCGTCTGCAAGATATCGGCATTGATGATATTGAATTCACATATCGCCAGGAAGATTATATACATTCAATTTACCTTATAAAAAGTAATATACAAAAAATAGTAAGCATTGATAATACTTTAGAGTTCGAAGGAATTGAAAAGCATTTAAAAAATAATATATTGGGAGTTAATGTTGATTTCTTTTCCCTAATGGAAAAAGATGAATTATGGGACCTAGCTTGCTTTCAGTCTTCAAGTTACCAATAGTATGATTGGTCGTACTTGATCAGAAGAGATTGTTAAGGTCTGCGAGTTTCAAGTCGAACAGTAGTTGAATGTGAAGTGGGGGGAGGGGGAAGGGTACTTACAAGACACTCCGATGCCAAAGTAAGGTTCAAAGTAAGTGCAAGTAAGTGTGAGAGTATGAGTGAATGAGTGAATACTTGACCCTCTCAAGTGAGAGGGTATTTATATTCTCCAGCACTGGGCCAAGGTCCCCATTGTTGGACTGACCAAGGAAGTCTAAAATTGAGACTGTCAGGTCCTACGTGTGTAGTGGAGGTCAGCACGTGGTCTCCAACTTGAATGGACTCCTCTGAATTATCAAGAGGATATGGATACAGTTTTTTTAGAGTCAACAAGACTCCGTGATATTCAGAGGTGGTGGGTGTCATCCATACGAGGAGGGTGCTCGCGAGGACCTCCTGAACATCGTTGGTCCTCCTCGCCATTCGTGAGGTTGTTCCCGGAGGACATATCCTGGTCGACGAGATGAGTGAAAAGTGCTCGCGAGGATCTCCTGAGCGTCATTGGTCCTCCTCGCCAATCACGGGCTTGTCTCCGGAGGATATATTCTGGTCGACAAGAAGAGTGGAATCATTGCCCGACATGGTCAAGGGCAGACTCTCTCCTGCTGGTTTTCTCAGGCAGCATAGTTAGATTGGGCCTTGTATGATGTTTGGGCCAAGTGCAGGCCCAATCCAAAACAGGAGTCCCCAAGTTGTTGCTCATTAGGAAAGAAGTTATGACTTAGACCAACTTTCCCGTATCGTGAGAATAGTTTCGCCGGGGTCTCCTACCACGTAGAGGGACGGGTCATTTTTAAACGCGGCTACTCAAGCGGAGATTAGAGTTTGCTTACGAAGAATATTTAGTTACTCCTCGACTCGCGGGGAGACGAAAGTTCAGAGGATATCTACTTCGTAAGCCATGTGGTGTAGATTTTGGTTGCGACTACTCGAGCGGAGATTGGAGTTTGCGCACAGAGAAAGTTTATCTGCTTCTCGACTCGCGGGGAGACGAAAGTTCACAGGATATAGCTACATGGTGTAGCTTTTGGAATAGAATGATGGCCTAGGAAGTAGAGGTCATTATGACCCTGAGCGCGTAGGCGGCGGGGAGATGGACGGTTGATACGTTGTTCGACGCGATGCTTCACCTTTTGCGCTATCCTTATAAATAGCGCCTAAGGGTTTACTTGTAACATTTCCAAACTCTCACTCTCTCCTTTCTCCCTAGCGTCCTCAGTTTTCTATCGTCCTCAATCTCCTTCTCCAACCGTAAGCACCACCATAACTTCTGCCACATACTCCATACCAACCTTAATCAAGTAAGTATTTTCCAGTGATTATTGTCTTTTATGGTTGGTTTTTGATAAATCTTATGGATCTCCTGAAGAATTTCACTACCTATGGGATTTTTACTCGGGATATTCATACCTCACTTCGTGATACTCACGAAATGGCTCGTGAAATTCATCTGCTCCATACAGAACTCATGAGATTGCTCGGGGAACTCATCCCCTCCCTGCAGAACTCGTGAAATGCCTCGGGAAATTCATCCCCTCCTTGCAATGTTCATGGGATTTATCGGGAGATCCATCTTATCCTCGTCACCTTCATGGGGTTTCTCGAGATATTTGCGTTCTCCTCGTGGCGGTTGCGAGTTTGTTTGCTTTTACTGAATGAGGGTTCTTCGACCTGGTTTGGTCGCAGCAACCTCCTTTCAGTTGTGTTACGGTGGAAGGGGGGATTTGATTTAACTAACAGATTCACTAGTTTCCTCTGCTTTACAAGTGAAATGGCCAAACCAATCGAGACACCCGAGCAGGTCGAGGTAGAAGAAATAAGTGGAGTCGACGAGGGTGTCCACTTGATTGACGCAATCACCAATCTGTCATTGTTCTGGTTCGGTTCAGAACCACGAGGAATAGCCTCAATATTTAGCCATACGAGGAGGGAAGCATACACTGTCGTTGAATATGGCGGCAACCAAGAGGGTTTCCGAAAGAATTTTATGATCTTTCGCACGACACCTACGACCAAAATATGCTCGTCTTTCCCAAAAGATCGCTTCTCCATGTACAAGATTGTCTTCAGGGATCTTGGGCTTCGTCAGCCCTTCAGTGACTTTCAAATGGGTGTCTTCAATCATTTGTCCTTGGCGCCCTTCCCAACTACACCCCAATGTGATTGCTTTTATACGAGCTTTCAAGATTACTTGTTGATACTTGAGGATTGGGGCGACAATTCCTTTGTTCTCCAGGGTTTTCCATCTTCAACGCCAGTCTAGGGGAGGAAAATATAGATGGGTTTCTTTCAAACAGTCCAAGAGGCTGTTTCGGATGTACACGGACCCTGTCCGTGATTTTAAAGACAAGTGATATGCTGTGCAACCTTCGTCTCAAGAGGCAGTGAACGCGGTGTTCGGCCCACTTTATCTCATAGATGAGGACGGGGAAGTGTGTTATGACGAGGATGGGAACAAAGAGAGTGGGAGACTCTCTGAGTTCTATATCCATTGGTGTCGAGCTCACTACGACCACGGGCCCGACCACTATCATATCCTGTCGGCAGCATGGGTGCCGAGGATGAAGAGGCCTTCAGTATCCTCAACAAATTCGTTGATGGCTTCTTCCCCTCCAGGTGGGTGACGACGGAAGGAGAAGATGTTCTGGATGAAGATGGAAAACCTAGGTTCGAGGCCCGCCCGAGTAAAACCAAGGCGCTTGTTGAGTTTCGTACCTACGGGGACACCGTGGTTCTTCTAGGTCTTTGTCCGTGTAACTCTATTGCGTTCTGTTTTTAACTTGTTTCAGGTATGCCCCTCTAGCGATACTGACTCGAGCATGTTGTTTTTGTTTTTGCAGGTAAAATGGCCGAGCATCACGAACGTCTCATGAAGTTGACCTAAGAGAAAAAGAACAGAAGGAGGTTAGTGAAGCCTAACCAATCCATGCGCTTTGGCCTATTCCCGAGCAGGTCAGGGACGGGTACAATGGTCTGTCGGGTCCCTACGATGTTGCTCAGCGTGCGACCTTGTCGGGAAAAAAAGGAGTCATCCTGAAGGCGGGCATGCGAATTTGGCTGGCGAGGGGTCAGCTGCTCGGGCCTTCACCCTTCCTCCTTACTTTGTCGAGAAGGATTTCTTTGAAGAATTTCCCTCGGTTGTATCTGATGGTGAATATGTTTTCATAAAGCGGCTTAATGAGCAAGGTAAGAGGCAACATCTGGCCTCAGGCATGGTCGGTCTAATGAAGGTCACGGAGATGGTTGTCGTCCTCGTAGGTGAAGGTGCCAGCTCTTCTGCCACGGTGAGCAAACTGGAGTCAGAGAAAGTGGCTCTTCAGGAAAAGGCGCAAAAGTTGAAGGCTACTCTCGAGCGAAGCGAGGAAAAGTTCTGGGGGCAGACTGATGAGTTGGAAAGAAAGAAGGAGAATGTGGTCAAAGCTTCTGAGGAAAGAGACTCATCGCTGCTCGAGAGAAAAAACTTGGAGAAGAAGGTCGCTGACTTGAAGGCTGCCATGCTGCCCGTGGAAGACGAGCCCGAGGGAATCTCCAACTTGATGACTCGTGCAGAACTGGTTGCTCGAATCCTAGTCCTCGAGTCGGATTGCGTGGACATTGATCGATGGTTTTGAGACCGCGCTGGTTTAGCTGGCCGTGCTGAATCTGGAGCTCAACACTGAAGGTGTCAAAGTTTTGTCTCAGGTAGTTGATGGTAAGGTTGTCCCTCCTCCCGATTCTTCCGAGCTAGAGACTATAGAGGGTACTTCGCGGAGCGACTAATATTTTCTTAATGACTTGGTTGTTTATGTTTGGGGCCTACGTGCCCGTAATTTGTAATTATTTGTATTGGGGCCTGCGTGTCCATATTCTTGTAATATTTGGACAACGTCGGCCTTCGTGGTCGGCACTTGTAAATGCCTTTATTTTGCCTCTCTATTATATTGTTAAATAGTTGCTTGTCGTTGTGCTTGACTTGTTTATTTCGTGAAACGTGGAATTTTGATGAGTGGAGGTTTGTGCTCGACCTTAGTTGTGGTCAACACATGTTGGGATCTGTCGAGGAAGCGAAGTAGGAGTCTGTAGAGATGAGGTCAAGATCACGATCGGGGTCTTGACCCCGTGACGTGAACTTCCCATCACGAGCTAGGTGTTCTTCCTATTGGGTACTTCGATAGTGGATCTCGGTCGAGGTGTCCCCGCTGGGCTAAGGTTTCGCTCGACCAATGAGCAACAAATCGACCTTTTGTTATTGGTTGGAGGATATGTTCATACCTAAACATGCTTTTATGGTCGAGCAAGCCCTATCGTTTTTTAGAGAGGGCATGTCGACTGTTGGGTCCCGACGTCTATCAGGGGCCTAGCTGTAATATTGTTTCAGATTTGTAGCATTTCATGGTCGAGGTAGTGGTTCTCCACTTAGGCATTCGAGGTGGTAGGATCCAGTGCCCATTACCCTGAGGATGCGGTATGGTCCTTCTCAGTTGGCAGATAGCTTTCCTTCACGAGAATCTTTATGATTTCTTTGCAAGTCTAAGCTGTCGACTTGGAATTCACGTTTTATGACTTTGGTGTCATGGCGCAGAGCTATCTGTTGTTTCACTGTGGCTTCACAAAGAGCCTCTCTCAATTGGATTTCTTCGACCAGGTTGAGCTCATCCCTTAGGGCCTTATCATTTAGTTCCTCGTCTAAAGGGACTTCAGTTCTCTTGGATGGCTCCATGATTTCCATGGGAATTACGACTTCGGTGCCATAGGTTATCCGAAATGGGGTTTCGCCGGTCGTCAAGTGCGGTGTTGTTTAGTAAGCCCACAAGACGTTGTGCAGCTCTTCGACCCATTCCTTTTTGGCTTTGCCCAGCCTGCACTCGATTCCTCGTAAGATGACTCTATTCGTAGCTTCAGCTTGCTGTTGGTTTGAGGATGTTCGACAAATTTGAAGTGTTGTTTGGTGCCGAGCTTGGTGACGAACTCTTGGAAACTTTGATCGGTGAACTGCATCTCGTTGTTGGTGATGAGCGCTTGTGGTATGCTGAATCGGGGAAGCACGTTTCGTTTTTAGAAATGGAGGATGTTGTGTGATGTGATTCTGGCTAGGGCTTTGGTCTCTATCCACTTCGTGAAATAATCGACGACCACAATCAAGAATTTATTTTGATATGATCCTTGTACAAATGGTCCGAGAATGTCCATTCCCCACCAAGCGAATGACCACGGGGATGACATTGTTTTGAGTTCGTATGGGGGTGCGAGGTGCATGCTTTCTTGTCTTTGACATTTGTCGCATTTTTTGACATGCTCCTTCGTGTCTTGTTGCATGGTGGGTCAGTAATAGCCTACTCGCAGCGCCTTTCGTGCCAGAGATCTTCCGCTCAAGTGTTGGGCGTTAATTCCCTCATGGATTTCCCGTAATATCTCGGGGATTTTGGACTCCTCGATGCATTTTAGGAGTGGGATGGAGAATCCCCGTCGGTAGAGTTTATGCTCGACCACTACGTAAGAGCAGGCTCGTCTTTTGGTCGCATTGGTCTCTTTTTGGTCAGCGGGTAACTCTCCCTTCGTGAGAAAGTTAAATAACGGGGTCATCCAAAATGAATTGTCCCCGATGGCATTCACCTTGGGTAGTGCAATGGGTTTTCAATGCTCGGACGAGAGAGGGATTCTTGTATGACGAATTTGTTTCCACCTTTCTTCTTTGTGCTTGCGAGTTTTGAAATTATGTCAACCCATGTGTTTTGTTCCCATGGTACATGTTTGATTTCTGCCCGGTCGAACTTCTTCATCCGTTCTTTGACTAGGTTCAGGTATTCGATGAGGCTATCGTTCTTAGCCTGATATTCTCCTCGAACTTGAGATGCGACGAGTTGGGAGTCTATGAATACTTCTACTTCTCGGGCACCTAGGTCATCAACCAACCTTAATCCTACGAGCAGGGTCTCGTGCTTGACTTGGTTGTTCGAAGAGGGAAATGACAGGGCGAGTGAATGTTCGATCACGATGCCCTCTTTGTTTTCAAGGAGGATTCCTGCTCCGCTTCCCGTCGAGCTGGAAGATCTGTCTACAAAGATGACCCACTTGTGTTTCTCGCCTGCAGGGGGTTCGTGGGTGGTCATCTCTGAAACAAAGTCGGCCAATGCTTGTGCTTTAAGGGTTTTCCTTTCCTACTCTCGAAATGAATGTCGAACTCCAAAATCTCTAAGGACCATTTCAACATTTGATCGGCCATGTCTGGTCGACCTAGGAGATGTCTCACGGCTTGATCTGTTCGTACGATGGCTGAATGGGCCAGGAAGTAATATCTGAGTCTCCTCGCCACATTAATGAGGGCTAATAATACTTTTTTAATTTGTTGATATTTGACTTCAGGGCCTTGTAACACTTTGCTAGTAAGATACACTGATTTTTTCCCGTCTGGTGTTTCATAGACGAGGGCCGCGCTCACGGACTCGGTGGAGACGACTAGATAAAGGAACAAAATTTCCCTTCTCTCTGGTTGTGATAACATGAGAGGTTGTGACAGGGCTCTCTTAAGGTGGAGGAGGGATTACTCGGACTCCTCATTCCACTCGAAAGCTGATTCTTTACGCAAGAGTTTGAAAAATGGGAGTGCATGTTATACAGACTTTGCCACGAAGCGGGAAAGCGAGATGAGCATGCCGTTAAGGACTTGTATGGATTTTTTTGAGCTTGGCATATGGAGCTCAGAGAATGCTCAGCATTTTTCGAGGTTGCCTTCAATTCCTGTTCGGTTAGATAGAAATCGAGGAATTTTCCCGCCTTGACCTCGAATGTGCATTTCTCCGAGTTGAATCTCATTTTGCATTGCCTTGCTTGAGCCGAAAAATCTTTTGAGGTGAGCAGCGTGGTCGATTTCTGTTTGAGATTTGATGATCATGTCATCCATGTATACCTCAAGCATGTCCCTGATATCACTGCAAAAGACTTTGTTCATCAACCGCTGGTATGTTGCCCCTGCATATTTTAGGTCGAAGGGCATTACATTGTAGTAGTCATTTCCTGACCCGGTCATGAAGGCGGTGCAATAATTGTCGCTCATCGCCATGGGAATTTTCTTATAGCCCGAATATGCATCCATAAATGACAAAATTTTGTATCCTTCCAAATTTTCAAGCAACATGTCGATGTTAGGTAAGGGAAAAGCATCTTTGAGACATGCCCGATTGAGATCAGTATAATCAACACACATACGCTATTTTCATTATTTTTCTTATCAAGTACAACGTTTGAGAGCCAGGTTGAATACTGGGCCTCAAAAATAAAATTTTCCTCTAGGAGGTCTTTTACAGCTTTTTCAGCAGCCTCCACTTTTTCAGGAAACTGCCTACGCCTACGTTGTACTACTTCTCTAGCGGCTGGATCCATAACAAGTTGGTGACATACAACCTCGGGGTCGAGTCCAGGCATCTCTACAGTGCTCCACGCGAACAGGTCAGTGTTTCCCTCAAGCAGGCTTTGAGTTGCTTCCTCGCCAGATCGGGGAGTCCATCATCGATCTTCACGCCTTTGTTCGGGTCTTTGCTGAGGGGGATGAACTCGAAGTCTCTGTCTGGGATGGGTCGGAGAGGATACTATTCACCATTGGGGGCTTCGACTTCATCTTTGTCAAAGTGGGTTTTGAGCAAAATGGAGTCGACCTTTGGTGGAGCCCGTTTTTCTTTGATTCGAGCAGGTTTGTCTTGGAAATGTCTCCCGTTGTCGAGGTGGCTGCTCTTTTAGTAGGATGTACTCCAGTGTCGACCATGTTTTTCCCTTTGGAAGCCGCATTGAAATATCTCCTGGCAGCTTATATGTCTCCATGGATGGTGGCAACGCGGGCCCTCTTGGTGTAGAACTTCATCTTTAAATGGACCATGGGGGTACGGCGGTCAGCTCAGTGTTGCCTTAAAAAAATCTTTAAGGTATATATTGCGTAATTAATAAGGGTAGTCCCACGAGTTAAGAAGAAGATATCCTACAAATAAAGGTTGTAAAAGGTTGTAAGGAAATCAAACTAAAGAATGAGAAATATCTAGAAAGTCGACAGTGGAAACGGTAGGTCGACACAAGTGACAAACAAGCTAGTCGAAGATTGGTTTTGTCGACCAAAATTGAAATCTGGGACTTAGAGAAATTTGGATCATCTATCTACACTAAGGAATGGCTTCGAAATAAGCATTGGAGCGGGATAAATTTGAAATTTGAAAATACCAGTAGTTGCAAGAAAATTTTCTAAATCAAGCGCCAAGTACGTGGTGAAAGCATAGATAAGCAGTTACCTTAGGCCAAATACGTGTCAAGTGTATAGCGTGTTCTAGTATATAGGCAGTTAGATTTGTAACTACTATAAATAAAAGGGTCCAGTATAGGATTCAGAGGTGTTCACTTTGTACTAGAATCACTTAACAAACTCCATATTCCAAGCGTAAGGAAGCAAAGGGTTTCAAAGGTGTGAATGTATGTGAATCCACTATCTTTATATAAATGCAAATTTCTTTCTTTTTAGTTATTCCTTTTGAATCTTTTGCTTTGGTTTTATTTACTTTTGAAAAATCCTTTTATATTATCTTCTACGCTTTGAAACTCATTCTATCTCTATACTAGAATTTACTAAAGAGTCACTCAATATTTATTTCATTTGAACAAGTCGCAACCTACTGTCGGTCACGAGTCACCTTCAGTCGGTCAAAACATCACATTATGGAAACTCATTCTTGTTCTCTCCTTCAGAGAAAACCATTTCTCAAAAAGCAAAATCTTACATCGGTTGAAAAAGTTATACTTAGATACATTAGCACATGTCTTAGGATCAACTAGTCGATCCTGGAAGTAACCCTTAGTTTTTAGGCTTTGGGAAGACTAACGGTTGTTTACCATTTTCCACAGTAAACAAATTGGCACACCTGGTGGAACCAGTGCTAGCGTAGTGGTTTTCAAGTTTTATTTTTGGGTATTAGTAAATGTATGAAACTTAGAAGTGGGAATCTAACCAAAAAGTATGATAGACCACAAGTTAAGCAACGTACACCAAGGATGACTAATCCTAACAAACCTAATGTGGATGTAGTGCCACAAAGAACAATAACTACCACAAAAACATTAGTGTCTCAAGTCGTGTCTTTGCCCTTATTAGCAAACACAACTGCAACAATGTCGACTGTAGGTGCAATTCCAGTGCCAATGTCTCAGGCTCCACCGATGAGTCCAATACCAGTGATAGCCACGACCGTTAGTAATATACCTCATTTTGGCATTACTGATCCTCTTTATGGAATGCCGTATTCCTTAATTCCAGGATATCATTCGACATCAAACCCAACATTATTGGCTGATAACGCTCAAAATATGAATTCCCCGTTGTAAGGGTCTGCACCGGGAAAAAACACCTTAAATTGGAATAACCAAAATAGAGTGGGGCCTGCTCCAGTGCCGCCTTTAACTAATACATCAGTAGCGGTTTTGAGGCAGCAAATGGATGATAGTAACCATGAGTTGGTAAATTTATTAACCAAGGGTTCTGTGATTAACCCTGTAATGCGGAAGTTGGTTGAGACTAATAGACAGTCCGCTGAAATGAATAGGCAGATAGTCACTCAATTGACACGCTTGTGTAATTTCCTTGGGGACCCTAAGTTCCTTTTCGACAGGTACTACCAGTTGTTAGACCAGTTGTCCCCGCCCAAGTGGAAATGGAGATAGTAGAAGATGAAACAGTCTACCAGAGGCAAGTGCCTAGACCACAAGTACAATAAAATCAAGTTGTTGAACCAAGAGTGGTAGAACGCCATCCGATGATATTGGTTAATCGACAACAAGATGCTGATTAAATTATTGATCAATATCGACAAGAGGATTTAGCAGTAGAAAATAACCTAACAACTATTATTGAAAGAATTATGGCTAAGAATGGTATGAATACCACACCGCAGAGGCCAACATATTCTTCCCCCTTGTCTGAATACATTTTTCAGACTGAATTACCTAGAGGACGGAAAATCCCTAAATACACAAAGTTTGGGGGTGAATTAGGTGAGTCGATAGTGGAACACATTGCTAGATATCTAACTGAGTCAGGAAATATAGAAAATAATGAAAACCTAAGGGTAAAGAATTTTCCTTCATCCCTTACGAAGGCAACATTCACATAGTTTACTACCTTACCCCCAAATTCGATTGAGTCATGGACTAAATTGGAGGAAAAAAAATTCATGAACAATTTTATGAGGGACATTCAAAAATTAGTTTGGTAGAATTATCAAACATAAAAAGAAGGTTTTATGAAAGTATTGACGACTATTTAAATAGGGTTCGCACGTTAAAGTCAATGTGCTTTACGCAGGTGCCTGAACATGAACTGATTCAAATGGCAGCTGGGAATTTGGACTATTCCATTAAGAAGAAAATAGACTCAACCTTTGCGAAAAGTATGTCGCGGTTAGCTGATAGAGTTCGACATCTTGAACGTCTGAGATTAGAAAAAGTCAGACATACCAATGCTAAAAAAGAAAAAGTGGCCTTCATAAACTTTGATGATACATATCCTATTTATGAAGCTGATTATATCTCACCAACTGAAGTAGAGGTCGATGTGGATGAGATGAAGCTAGGACCTTATTATGAATGTAAATTATTATTCCCTCTAAAGGAAAAAATCCTGTCGAGAATAATCCAAAATTTCCAGCGAAAACTTATACTTTTGATGTCATTAAATGTGAAGAAACTTTTGATTTGCTGGTCAAAGATGGTCAAATTTTAGTACCTCTAGGTGCTAAGCTACCACCATTAGAACAACGGAAAAAAAGAGGTTTTTGCAAATATCATAATTATCTGAGTCGTACAACCTCTTAATGTTTTCTTTTCAGGGATCTTGTGCAGAAACCACTGCAGGAGGGAAGATTGAAATTCGCTTGCAGAAATATGAAAATTGATGTTGATCCTCTCCAACAAGAAGAGGCGTTGTTTGTAGATCCTGTCGATATCTATATGGTAGAAATCACTGAATTCGCGGATGCATATATAGTCGAAGGAACTGATGAAAGTTATGACATAGGCTTGGCTAAAGTGTACCCCAAGCCTGAAGAAGATCTGCTAGATTTTTTGTACCGATGCAAGAAAAAGGGTTCACAAGCTTGCTTGTGCCCTAGATGTGGTGCTCTTATTGACAAAATTGCAACTGAAAACTTCTAGAGGCTACAACTAGAGAAAACCAAAAACAAATTGTCCAATGAGAGGTTCCATCAGAAGAAAGAGGGAACTTCAAGAAATGTTGTGAGAAACTTCAATCCTGTAACACCCCTTCTTTATACCCTAATTAAAAGTAAAGATTAAAATCAGAGAAATAAAATTGCACGGAAGGGATGCCACAACACACATCACATTCCAAAGTTTTAAAGGAAAAACGAACAGGGTATGTTTGAAAGTATACGCATTCCAACACAAAATAAACATACAATAAATTTTTACTTCATTCTCTCGTGCAAACGCAACGGAGTTTCATAATTTCACATCATCTCCATTTATGGAGGAATCAAAACATAATTCAAGGCATCAAGCCATCATAATTCACATAAGCATATGTTATCAAGTCTCACATGTACAAAACATCATATACACGAATAAGGATTATATACATCATAATCCAAATACAAAATAATCGAGTTCGAGACTAAATAAATCCCCCCCCCATGTGTTACTACCAGAGCATCGACTCGACTCTAATCAAAATAAAACAGATTGCAATCCAATGCATCCGTTAGCTAGCGCCTCGCGCTACCGTCCTCGGTACCTGCACAATGCCATCAAAAGCATTGGCCAACAAAAGGGTAAGAATACCAATAATCATATAACATGTAATTTTAAGTAAATGAAATGGAAATAAATAAAGCAATACATAATGATCATGTTCATTTTATCACCTGTAGTATCCTTACTCAAGGAATCCATTTCCAACACATTAACCATGTAAACCGATTATCCGAATACTCACATCCTTGGCACATAACCATAATTCAAACAACAACAATATTGGCACATAATCAAACACATCAACACACATACATATCATGCACAATTATACATGTGACTCACAACACGACTCAACGTATGCGAATGCGGTACCGACTCGTGGACCCAAGGTTCCACCACCTATGTTTCCCTTCCGGATCAAGATCACTACGTCTTTTCCCACAATAGGGTCACCGTCTAGATATTGTGGACCCAATGTTCCACCACCTATATTTCCCTTCCGGATCAAGGTCACTACGTCTTTTCCCACAATAGGGTCACCGTCTAGATATTGTGGACCCAATGTTCCACCACCTATATTTCCCTTCCGGATCAAGGTCACTACGTCTTTTCCCACAATAGGGTCACCGTCTAGATATTGTGGACCCAATGTTCCACCACCTATATTTCCCTTCCGGATCAAGGTCACTACGTCTTTTCCCACAATAGGGTCACCGTCTAGATATTGTGGACCCAATGTTCCACCACCTATATTTCCCTTCCGGATCAAGGTCACTACGTCTTTTCCCAATAGGGTCACCGTCTAGATATTGTGGACCCAATGTTCCACCACCTATATTTCCCTTCCGGATCAAGGTCACTACGTCTTTTCCCACAATAGGGTCACTGCCTATAAAATCATGTGAACCCACAGTTTCACCGTCTCTGTTTCAAGACCAACCATGCCATGCAATGTACAATATAACCAATGCATGCAATTAAGATTCACAATAATCTTAACATACACATACCATCAAATCCAGCCAATGGAACATCAACTATTGTACATGCATGCATACATATAATTTAACAATCACAACGTCAAGTAAAATGTATACAAACAAGTTACTTACTCAACCAAAACATGAACCATCAACTATCAAACAATTCCAAAATCGGAAAATCGGAACACAATCGGGTTCCAAAGGAAGTGCGAAAAATCAGAATTTTGGAGGCTACAGAAGCATCAACACGGGCACCCGTGTGCATCAACACGGCCCGTGTGGAAAAGCCACCAGAACGTGCAAAAATTGCCAAAGTTAGAGCATCAACACGGGCACCCGTGTGCATCAACACGGCCCGTGTGGATGGACCTGCGTGAAAACTTCATTCTTTTGAGTTTTTCTCATTCTACCACCATGGTTTTCTTTCCCATTCAATACTCTTAATTTCTACAAGCTAGCACCTAATACACTCACAAACCATACTCCTAATCTAACTTTTCTAAACCATTCCAACAATCAACCAACAAAACCCTATAAATCAACTATCAATTTTACCCCCAAATCCAAAATATATCTATCAAAACCTAACAATATGAGATGGAGAATCAAACCCCTTACCTTGCTGTGGGTTTTCTTGAAACAAGATGATGAAGATGTTGCAACTCCAAACCTAGCTTCCTTTCTTCTCTTCTCCTCTTTCTCTCTTCTTTTCTTTCTTCTTTCTCTTCTTACCAACTACTCTTACTAACTCTCCTTTTCTATTTTATAACACTATCCTTCTACTACTAACTTTCCTACCTCTATCTTTCTAAAATTATAATTTGGCCCCAACAATTATTTAATTCAAATTATATCATATAATTCTATTAAAACCATATTACATTTAATTAATATTTATTCCATAAAAACTAAATTATATCGATAAATCAAACGAAGCCAAATACACACCAAAATAATATTACTCAAAATAGTATTTCATCATTATGAATATTTTTATTTCAAATAACCGAATTAACATTTAATCAAAAACGGGGTGTTACAACTCTCCCCCACTTAAAAGATTTTTGGCCTCGAAAATTTTGACCAAAACGAACAAATCGGTACATGCCTACGCATTCGTCCACTCAATCCTTGCGTTAATTAAACAACATACAAAATACACCTAACACAAGGGCATCTCCCTAGCCATAACGTTTAGACAAGAACAACCATGCCGAGATGCGAAGCCCATACAATGAACTCGACAATCAACTAACACCCAACAACTAAACAAGTCGCAGACATCCCGGTTCGCTCGAGAACTAAACAAACAAGATCGATACCATCCTAACGTCTCAACCATAGAATTAGTCATACACTCGAACCGACGCCTCGGAAACGAGTCACCAAAGGTAGGAACATAAAGTCCTACGACACAACACCGACACCATCGCTAAAACAAAAACAAAAAAATGGTTATACAAACCAAAACTGAAACAATCAGAAAGGATAAAACCACGCGTGCTACGCAAACACGAAAAGATGCCATCATTCACGCATAAGTACGAACTCAAGAATTACACTTGCAGTTATCGCTCTCATTCCAGAAAAATCACAAGGTCACATCGTCCTTGTAGATTACCAACGTACCACCCTTGAATAATAACAAGTTACCCAAACATAACTGAACTGCGACACACCACTCATCCTAGGACGTATACTGACGACTTGTGACTATAACTCACTAGCCCAAATCCAACAATCCCGCATACTCGCTAAAACTCAATGCTCGATATCTAAACCATGTTGTGTCACTTTTATGCATAAGATGCCAACCGTAAAACAACTTGGTTAATCCTCAACTTCACAATAACCCAAAATGGATACGTTCAAAGCGTACACCCATCAAGACACCTCGCAACATCAGCTTCATCAACTCGAAGAATCACTCTTTCATTCTCGATTGATCAACGTCCGTTGATCCTCTGAAATACACGACATAGTTTGACCTCTTCAAATATTGTCCAAATATTTCACTTGTGAAACTTCGATGCATACACTTGACTTCCACGAAGTCTTCCCTTATAACAATTCAATTCCCAAAGTTTAATTAAGTAATCACCATCCTCGCATCGTCGCAACGATTAATACACTGGTTTCTTATTCGAAACATCTCTCATATCTTTCAATCTTCTAAAGTGGTAATCCAAACCAAAACACTCTCTCAAGAACTCTACTCATCAATTTCGTCTCATACTCCTGAAAATTACAACATAGTTTGGACTTAGAACCATAACATCAATTTCTATGGAATCCAACATGAACACCGTCGCGACCGACTTCAGTCACAAATAGAACATCTTCCTCTATAACACATCAATCATCTTTAAGTACCTGTGGTTACCAAACCATCACCAAATTCCTTACCGTCAAGACTTATTTTAGTCGTAATCTAATAATCCACCGCGACCATTAGTATCCGGAGAAATCCATATGGTAGTAGTGAACGAATCCTTAATAACCTTCTGAGTTTAATCTCAACAAGCGTCTCAAAACAAACATGCAACATTCTTTCAAAATAAAAAATCTCAAATAAGATATTCTTGGGTTATCCTCAATATCAACTTAATAAACTCAACAACAGACGAAGTCTCTTTATAGATCATACTCAACTTGAATTGTCTTCAACAATTCCAATCTCCTTGTCGTTAACATCTGTACCTATAAGGTTCCAATGAGCATAACTGCATCAAACTCTAACTCCCGCATCCGATAATTTTCCATAAGAAAAATCAAATCGTTCCAAGGTAGTAATACACTTTTCCAACTCTATGTCGAAATACATCTTACGTCCAAAACAAAATATCACAACACGTCGCACCAGGTTCTTCAGTACAAAACAAAACCAAAATCAAGGCATTCGCTAAACTTTTCACCGGCTAAAACAAATTCGCTTCCCATGGCGAAGTCCAATTAGTGACTCAACCATTTCGGGTCAAAATACTCACGATCAATACCAACTCATAAAAATATCTTCCATCAAACTCACAAAGTTAACCATCCAAAACAAAAGAACTTATAAACTATGAATTAGCCCCTTAAAGTCTTCGACAAGACACAAAATAAATCTTCGCGGAACTGTCCAAAATATTGCCGTCTAAGTTGCTTACTTAAGACACTCACGTCCAACAGTTCCAAAACTCCTTCTTTAGAGGACTCAACATGCACCAATCTAACTCCACTACTGATAACGCAACACTCGGATGCTTGCCACAATCCCTTAACTTGATGTAAACCAAATAATATCCATGAACACGAAACAACTCTTCAGCTACTCATGAGAGTACTGTTGGAACATTCCAAAATCTTACCTGACGCATTAGTCACACTAATGACATCAGCTTATACTCGCCCGGACCATACACTATCTTGAAAAGCATTGCCTGAACATCTTTAACCCTCACACTAACCCATAGGCAGCCAGACTTCAAAACGATCTCACTAAACACATAAACTCCAAATAACTGCTTCACTTAAATATCAATCCTCCGAAGCAGACACTCGTCCTCAACATCCGCTTCGTTCCTTGACTACAAACGACACACCAACTTGGGTAACCTTTGCTCTTCTTGAACAACACAATCGGCGCACTCCACGGCGAACCACTCAAACAAACAAACTCTACTAAAACCAATATTCAAGTTGACTCTTCAACTCTAATTCAGAAACAAACATCCCTTAAGGATACTTCGAATCCCAACTAGTTCCAGAAACTAAATCCATCAAAACTTCACCTCGCACTACAGCGGTAATTCACTCACATTTCCACAAAAGGTTTCGGAAGAATCACAACAAGAAGCTCGCTTGCCAAAAATCTTATTTCTCACCAAAATCCAAATTCGCCCACAACTCAAGTAACCATGCACTGCCTTGTGCCAACTCATCTGCTTCACACACTATTAAGTTGGCAAGACAAGTCTATCCCAAACAACACAATTCCCGACTACTATCAACAAGAGATTAAGGATGATCAGTCCCTCAATTTGTCAATAGACAGTCGACAATCATGAGGTGGCATTAACCATCGTTACCAAACCACAACATCATCTTCAATCTTACCCCTCAAACTACTTAAACATAACCATGCTTGAAGCATCAACTGCTCGGCAATACTTACATCTTACAATCGGCGGTATACTGAACCAACCTCTTGCACAAAACTTCAGAGAAGAAACTTCTCCCCCACTTATCTCACACGTACCTCTGCAGACAACGAAAAGGAAACAATCAAGTACCGACAGTGTTTCACACACATGTCGCGTACCAAAAGGGATTAAACACATAAACAACCTGGCCGATAGACCGACCTGCTCTGATACCACTATTGTAACACCCCTTCTTTATACCCAAATTAAAGGTAAAGATTAAAATCAGAGAAATAAAATTGCACGGAAGGGATGCCACAACACACATCACATTCCAAAGTTTTTAAGGAAAAACGGACAGGGTATGTTTGAAAGTATACGCATTCCAACACAAAACAAACATACAATAAATTTTTACTTCATTCTCTCGTGCAAACGCAATGGAGTTTCATAATTTCACATCATCTACATTTATGGAGGAATCAAAACATAATTCAAGGAATCAAGCCATCATAATTCACATAAGCATATGTTATCAAGTCTCACATATACAAAACATTATATACACGAATAAGGATTATATACATCATAATCCAAATACAAAATAATCGAGTTCGACACTAAATAAATCCCCCCCCCCATGTGTTACTACCAGAGCATCGACTCGACTCTAATCAAAATAAAACAGATTGCAATCCAATGCATCCGTTAGCTAGCGCCTCGCGCTACCGTCCTTGGTACCTGCACAATGCCATCAAAAGCATTGGCCAACAAAAGGGTAAGAATTCCAATAATCATATAACATGTAATTTTAAGTAAATGAAATGGCAATAAATAAAGAAATACATAATGATCATGTTCATTTTATCACATGTAGTATCCTTACTCAAGGAATCCATTTCCAACACATTAACCATGTAAACCGATTATCTGAATACTCACATCCTTGGCACATAACCATAATTCAAACAACAACAATATTGGCACATAATCAAACACATCAACACACATACATATCATGCACAATTATACATGTGACTCACAACACGACTCTACGTATGCGAATGGGGTACCGACTCGTGGACCCAAGGTTCCACCACCTATGTTTCCCTTCTGGATCAAGGTCACTACGTCTTTTCCCATAATAGGGTCACCGTCTAGATATTGTGGACCCAATGTTCCACCACCTATATTTCCCTTCCGGATCAAGGTCACTACGTCTTTTCCCATAATAGGGTCACCGTCTAGATATTATGGACCAATGTTACACCACCTATATTTCCCTTCCGGATCAAGGTCACTACGTCTTTTCCCACAATAGGGTCACCGTCTAGATATTGTGGACCCAATGTTCCACCACCTATATTTCCCTTCCGGATCAAGGTCACTATGTCTTTTCCCACAATAGGGTCACCGTCTAGATATTGTGGACCCAATGTTCCACCACCTATATTTCCCTTCCGGATCAAGGTCACTACGTCTTTTCCCACAATAGGGTCACCGTCTAGATATTGTGGACCCAATGTTCCACCACCTATATTTCCCTTCCGGATCAAGGTCACTACGTCTTTTCCCATAATAGGGTCACCGTCTATAAAATCATGTGAACCCACAGTTTCACCGTCTCTGTTTCAAGAACAACCATGCCATGCAATGTACAATATAACCAATGCATGCAATTAAGATTCACAATAATCTTAACATACACATACCATCAAATCCAGCCAATGGAACATCAACTATTGTACATGCATGCATACATATAATTTAACAATCACAACGTCAAGTAAAATGTATACAAACAAGTTACTTACTCAACCAAAACATGAACCATCAACTATCAAACAATTCCAAAATCGGAAAATCGGAACACAATCGGGTTCCAAAGGAAGTGCGAAAAATCAGGATTTTGGAGGCTACAGAAGCATCAACACGGGCACCTGTGTGCATCAACACGGCCCGTGTGGAAAAGCCACCAGAACGTGCAAAAATTGCCAAAGTCAGAGCATCAACACGGGCACCCGTGTGCATCAACACGGCCCGTGTGGATGGACCTGCGTGAAAACTTCATTCTTTTGAGTTTTTCTCATTCTACCACCATGGTTTTCTTTCCCATTCAATACTCTTAATTTCTACAAGCTAGCACCTAATACACTCACAAACCATACTCCTAATCCAACTTTTCTAAACCATTCCAACAATCAACCAACAAAACCCTATAAATCAACTATCAATTTTACCCCCAAATCCAAAATATATCTATCAAAACCTAACAATATGAGATGGAGAATCAAACCCCTTACCTTGTTGTGGGTTTTCTTGAAACAAGATGATGAAGATGTTGCAACTCCAAACCTAGCTTCCTTTCTTCTCTTCTCCTCTTTATCTCTTCTTTTCTTTCTTCTTTCTCTTCTTACCAACTACTCTTACTAACTCTCCTTTTCTATTTTATAAAACTATCCTTCTACTACTAACTTTCCTCCCTCTATCTTTCTAAAATTATAATTTGGCCCCAACAATTATTTAATTCAAATTATATCATATAATTCTATTAAAACCATATTACATTTAATTAATATTTATTCCATAAAAACTAAATTACACCGATAAATCAAACGAAGCCAAATACACACCAAAATAATATTACTCAAAATAGTATTTCATCATTATGAATATTTTTATTTCAAATAACCGAATTAACATTTAATCAAAAACGGGGTGTTACAAATCCAAACCAAGGAGTTTCATTCCATCTGTTAGTAACCCTAGAGGCACATCTATTAAGCCTCATGCAAAAATGGAGGCACAGAAAAGTGTTGCTACTTCTAGAGATAAAGGAAAGTGGATTGTCCATTATAGGCGCAAGTTCAGGCTTGAGAAAAAGAGTCATGTCTCTGAGAACTACATGGGTAATAATCCTATGACTAGAAATCAATAGAGGCATTTCCAGTGTCGATGGCAGGCCAAAAGGCAAGCTGCTAAGGAAGATACTAAGCAGAGTGCTGCAAACAAAGTAGGCGTTGGAAAGAAATACATGGTAAAATTAGATACCACTGCAAAGGAACGGGTAAGGGAGTTCATCAGCCGACCAAATTTCAAATTCTCTGAGGAAGTCACTGATGACTTCCAGTTAGATTTTCAGGAGAGTCTGAACATTTTGGTCAATGTGGTGTCAATCTTGCCAGCTGAATATGATTGTCTCATTGAAGTAGAAGATTCAGCAGATGCCAACACCGAGGAGATGGCTTTACATAAGCCTACATTTTATTTTGTGATGAATAATGTTTTTGTGGAAAACCAAGATGTGTTTTTTGAAAAACCAAGTATGGCTATGAAAAGCTATCTAAAACCTCTTTTAATTCGAGCTAAGGTTGAAGGGGCAATTATCAATAAGGTGTTGATAGATTGTGGTGATACGGTAAATATTATGCCACACCACCTGCTGAAGAAAATCGGAAAGTATGACACCGATATGAGATCCCACAACATGGTCTTATCAGACCATGGGGGAGAATCTGGAGGCACCATGGGTGTCATCCAAGTTGACATAATTGCTGGCACCATTACTAGTCCGACTATATGTATGGTAATCAACGCCAAACCAAGCTACAACCTTCTGGTGGGAAGAGAATGGTTAGATGGAGTAGGGGTTGTTCCATCTTCTATGCACCAGCATCTGGTGATCTGGAGGGAAGATGGAATAGTAGAAAATATCGAAGCGGATCAAGGGTATTTCATGGCTGATGTGAATAATGTGGGCAAAAGGCAATTTGAGAGTAAGTTAGCTAACATATCTCCTTGCAACCCAGGTGAAGATGTCTATTCTAATTTGGATGAGGCATTTGTTTCTTTGAAGTTACATGAAACTCATGGTTTCATTTGGGATGTAAAGCCTTTGGAAGAAACATACTATGGAGAAATCCGGCCGACAAGCTGGGAAGACATCACGGATGATGATGTCTGAGCTAGAAGTTCTGAATAAGATTTTGGCATATATTGCTGAAAACAAGTTGAATTCGGATTTAGAAGTTGAAGAAGATGTGGCTATCAAAGCCAATAAATCTCAGATACCAAGAGAAGAAATCATTTTGGCTATTGAGCCAAAACCATCAAACAAGCCAAAAATGGTCGAGGTAGCGTCGATAAGCAGCGTCTGGACTGCATTTATGACGACGTACCTCTGGGTTTTGAGAAGGATCTAATGGCACCAGAAAAGATGCAGCCACAGGACCCTTTAGAAGAAGTGAATCTTGGCGAATAAGGGGATAAAAGACCAACATATATCAGTGCCAATATCGACAAAAAGCTGAAATCTGAGGTAATATATTTACTTAAATAATTTAAAGATTGTTTTGCTTGGGACTATAATGAAATACATGGTTTAAGAAGGGACTTGGTAGAGTTGAAACTGCCAATAAAAACTGGAAAAAAGCCAGTAAAGCAAACTCCTAGGCGTTTCGCCCCAGCCATAATGTCAAAAATTAAAGAGGAGATAAAAAGACTCCTCAAAAGCAAGTTCATAATTATTGTAAGGTATGTTGACTGGTTAGCAAATATAGTGTCTGTAATTAAGAAAACTGGGACTTTAAGAGTATGTATTGATTTTAGAGATTTAAATGCTGCTACTCCTAAAGATGAATATTCCATGCCTGTAGCAGAAATGTTAGTCGACTCTACTGCTGGTTTTGAATATTTAAGTATGCTTGATGGTTATTCTAGGTATAACCAAATTTTTATTGCAGACGAAGATGTGCCAAAAACGGTGTTTCACTGTCCAGGAGTCTTGGGTACCTATGAATGGGTTGTCATGCCATTTTGCCTGAAGAATGTCGGGGAAACATACCAAAGGGTAATGAATTAAATGTTTCATGATTTTATTGAAGATTTTATGCAAGTATACATTGATGACATTGTGATAAAATCCAATAGTAGGCCAAGTCACGTAAAACACCTTCGAAAGGCCTTTGAGAGAATGAGGAAATATGGGTTAAAAATGAATCCATTAAAATGTGCTTTTTGTGTGCAAGCAGGTGACTTCACTGGACTTGTGGTGCATAAAAAAGGAATTTAAGTAAATTAAAGCAAAATCAAAGCCATTATGAACGTAAAGTCTCCATCTACCAAAAAAGAGCTTCAGTCGTTGTTGGGAAAAATAAATTTCCTTAGAAGATTCATATCCAACTTAAGTGGTAAAATTAAAGCATTTTCACCACTACTTGACTGAAGAATGAGGAGTTTGTCTGGCAGGAAGAACATCAAGATGCTTTCAACAAAATCAAAGAGTACCTGGTGAAGACTCCAGTATTAGCACCTCATGCTAGAGATAGGCCAATGAGGCTATATATATCAGCTTCAGAATCAACTATAGGAAGCATGTTAGTCCAAGAGGACAAAAAAAGTGTCGAAAGACCTATATATTATCTTAATTGAGTGCTTAATGACCCCGAAACTAGGTATAATTGTGATACGGTGGGAAGAGAACTGACTGTTTTGGAATGCTGGTTCGCGTTTGCGTTTGTTTTTGCAAAATGTCGCGGTAAGCAAGAGTCGCCATCATCTTTTATTTTATCCAATAAGAAAAGGAAAAAAGCACAGAAAAATTCCTTTTTCGAGATGTTTCTCGGGTCCGGGGGGTAGATTATAGAAAGGGAAGGTGTTAGCACCCTTTCTATCCATGGTTATCCACGGGCTCTTAGGTACTTGCTCAAAGTGTTTTCAAAATTGCTTTTCTTTGTGTTTGTGGGTTTGAAAAGAGTTTTTGTTTAAAAGGAGTGTAAGTGCGAAAAGTTTTATTTTGTTTTAGAAGGAGCAAGTATCTAAGAACCATCTACCTACTCGAAAAAGGAACCAATTTGTGCTAATGTCCTTTAGACAATGCTATCCCACTATTGAGGAGTAGGTAGCATCGTCGTTGGAGTTTTAAGGGTCAATTCGATTAAGGGACGTGTGGTCACTAAAGCAATGTTAGGAAGCCTTAGTGGTAACCCTAATGTCATAGATCATTTTTCCGAGGCAACCGTTTTCGAGGCAACTATGATCTTTGGACAAGAGGACGACCTCTAAAACTTCCTATACTCAATGACCACGTTCGAATGCAACCAAGTGAGGTGTACCCTAAGAATGCGCATGTGCGAGTGTGTTATTTCGGTTAATTTTATCTGTACATGTCATGGGTGAGCTATGTTGATTTTAAGTTCATACATTGGATCTTGTCATGCATTCCCTATGATCAAACATCTAACAGTTAATATTTTGCGAAATTTAAATTGTGAAAATTAAATCTAAACTATTACAAGGCGTCGGGTATTTACATCGCCAAAAACAAACCCTTTAATTTAAATTGCGGAAAGTAAAATAAAGCGATAAAATAAAGTCCTAATTAAAAGCTATTACATTCCAGAAGCAATTACATCAATATCATAAATGGGTCGCGTGCGAGAAAATTAAAGCGGGCTCATTTTTTAGGGTTTTGACCCTTTTTTGAAAGAAAGCATGTTTTTGTTATTTTTTGAATTTAAAAGAAATTAAATTAAGCTAATTATTAATAATAAAAAAAATGTTTTCGGATTTTTTTATATTTTAGGAAATAAAATAAATTTGGTCAAAATTATTAAAAACCTAATTTTCTAAATTGATTTTAAGTATTGCAAAAAATGTTAAAAGTTATATCTATTTAAAACTAAATTAATTAAGTTAGTATTTATTTACAAAAATAAAATGATGAAATTAATTTTAATAAATAAAAATAATATTTTGTGTTTTTGATTTTATGAGAAAAAATTTAATTGGTTAGTAATAATAGAAATAATTAATTAAAACAATAAAACAAATAAATAAATATAATGAAAAGAAAATAAACCAAGGGGTGTTGGGCCCAAGAGGAGGTGAGATCAGCAATCTCCAGGCCCAATACAAGCCAACCTGCGTTTGATTTTTCCAATTCCATGCACGCCTTTGACTTGAGACCATGATGGACACTCAACCTTGACCTTTGGATTTGGCCTGGAGGCCATCTGGCGCCTGATTGAATGATGGTATATGGTGGACCATAGTTGATGAACTGCGCCTGAATACCTGAAACAAAATAATAACAAGTATTTTGGGGGACCTGGGATTCGAACCCAGGTCCCAATGGACTTTGCACTAGTACGCTTGCCACTGGACCATTGCCATTTAATTGTTATTGGTTTAGGTGATAAATATTATATGGAAAACAAACAAAATTGCCAGAATTAAAAAATAAAAAGGCGCGAGATTTGAAGGGGCCAGTTGGGAGAGACACGTAGTCGTCTTCCCCACAGAATTCTGGTTATCTTACCTGTGGATTTTTATCTGCAGCAAGATCCGTGGGTTCGTCCTAAAATGAGCTATAGGCCATATAAATGCAAACGGAGACCATCACCATGCTCGTCCCTCCTCCCTGAACTCATCCATGTCCATGGTTGGTCCTGATTTTACCTGAAATTAAAACGCCTAAAAACAAGGAAACCAAACCCTAGTTTCGGGTATGGCTTTACAAACTACAAAAACATAATTCAATATTGCAGATAGCTTGGAAATTATGCAAGGATCAAGAATATGCCAACGTTTTGTCAAAAAGATGCAAGAATGAGAGGTTATGTTTTCGTGTACAGGGCCATGTTCATGGATACTTACAACACGTTTCAGGGAGGGAGAAGGCTTGGTTTTGATTCCAATAGCTTCAGTGGACGTCAAGAAAGAACACCACGTTGAGTTTTGGCCTTGAATTTGCCTCCAGTATAGATTTCGATTCCACACTTTTCAAGCTTTTTTCAAGTTTTGGTTTCTCTAATTATGCAGCCTCTTGGTCGTGTTTTGTGTGTATTTGCATTGTACAAGTATAAGGGAAGTAATTAGGTTTAATTTTGGGCATTGAATCCATGAGCATTGATGTTTCAAGATTTGATTTTATTCTCCATTGAAAAAGCTTCCAAAAGTGTCAAAAACCAATATTTTGTGCATGAGATAGCTTGATACGAGTTTGATTGTGTTCATGATGTCAATTAAGACCTGTAATGATCAAAAAGATATCAAGCTATCAATTTTTAGATTTTATTTAGATTTAAATTGATTTAAAATAAATTAATTCAATAAAAATCAAATAAAATAGAAAAATTAATGAATGGACATAAAACTGAAGATAGGACACATGTGTGGTGTGAAAAGATCAAATCAAGTGGAAAAAAGTGGGCCCATTTGACAAAATTTGAAGTTTTGGGGATAGTTGACTTTTGGCAATTTTGGAAAAATGCCCAACTTCAACAATGCATAACTTCTTAAATTTTGAACTTTTGGAGGTGTTATTGGACTTTTTAGAAACCTTGAGATGTCCTCTAACCAAACATTTTGGTCTCCTTTGATTTTGATATTCCATGCTCAAGTTATAAGCTTTGGAAAAAAAGGTGTTTTTGTTGACGTTCAAAAATGACCTATAATGTCCAAATTTGTAACTTTTTGTGAGTGCATTTATTGATCTTGGGGTGTGAAGATGGATTGTAGGAAATTTCATGCTCTTAAAAATGAGCTTTGTATGGGTCATTTCTCATAAATTATGAGAAAGTTATGCTTGGTCAAAGTTGAGTTGACTTTTCATACAAAACCCTAATTTAGCAACTTTTGAATCTTGATGAATCTTGAGTAATCCTTGATGAATAATGATAAACCTTTGATCAAATGATTAATTATCCTTCAAAATGAGAATTTTGACAAAAAATCTTAAGGTTTGACTGTTCATAGGTCACAATTGACTTTTTCCCTAACACAGTCGATTTTTGGGCCTCTTGAGCAATTGACTGATCAAACTTCCTCTGCAAGGCTTGAAATTTGACATGGATGAACTTGAGAACCTATTAGGACATTGGGGAGAATTTGAGGCCATTTGGATGTTAGGACCTTGATGCAACACAAAACCCTAATTTGAGATTGACTGCCTTAGGAGATGATTTGACTGTCCAACTCTTGAGCCATCTTGAGCCACTTGGAGATTGTTCTTGAAATCTCTTGGGAAATATGGGAGGGAAAATTTTTGGGTACAACAATAATGATATAGAAAAACTATGCCTATGCTTGTACTTCTCTTATATTAAACTAAAGCAATATACCAAATCAGTAGATGTATACGTGTCTTCTCATTTTGATATTATTAAACATATGTTGTCCAAACCAATTCTGCATAGTCGAATTGGTAAATGGCCTCTAGCCTTAACTGAATGCTCTCTGACATATATTCCTTTGAAAGCAATGAAAGGGAAAATAGTGGCTGATTTCCTTGTCGACCATTCAATGGTCGAAATGCCCCAAAGTTATTTGGAAGTAAGGCCATGGAAATTATATTTCGATGGTTCTAGCCATAAAAATGGAGTTGGCATAAGAGGGATTATAATTTCTCCAAGTGGAATTCCAGCAGAATTCAAGTATAGAATCGATGGCGTGTGTATAAATAATGAAGCATAATATGAGTCTTTGATAACAGGACTTGAACTTCTACTAGAATTGGGGGCAAGGAATGTTGAAATTATGGGAAATTTTGAACTGGTAATTAAACAAGTATCAAAAGAATATAAATGTGTTAAGGAAAACTTAATCATGTATTTTGTGATCACCATCAGACTGCTTAAACAGTTTGAACAAGTGAGTATTCAACACATACCCCGACGGGAGAACTAAGAAGCTAATGATCTAGGACAAGAAGCTTCAGGATATAAGGTTTTGAAAGACCAAAATGAAGAACCAGTTCAAGTAAGGGAGAAGGTGCGAGCAACTTTGTTGTCAGCTTCGGATTTGTCGATTATAAAATTAGGGGCCTTAGATGCCAAATTTTTTGAGATCTTGACTATCGAAAATTTGCCAAGAAATGATTGGCGAAGGACACTGGTCGACTATCTACAATCTCCTACAGGTTCGACATATCATAAAATTAAATATCATGCGCTCAGTTACCTCTTGATAGAGAATGAGTTATTCAAAAAGACAACTGAAGGAGTATTGCTTAAATGCCTAGGAGAAAGTTAGGCATATATAGATGTGTCGAATGTGCATAATGGAGCTTGTGGTGTGCATCAGGCTGGACAAAAAATGAAGTGGCTCTTAGTACATATGGGTGTCTATTAGCCATCAATGTTGAAAGATTGCATTGAGTTCACTAAAGGTTGCTGTAATACGGTGGGAGAACTGACTTGGGTGTTTTGCATTTTATTATAATTGTTGCGGATAGCAAGAGTGGCCACCGACTTTTCTTTTATCTAATAAAGGAAAGGGTGAAAAGAACAGAAAAGACCTTTCGAGAATTTTTCTTGAGTTTGGGGGGTATGTTATGAAAAGGGAAGGTATTAGCACCCTTTTCATCCGTAGTTATCTATGGGCTCTTTGTTGCTTGATCACTTTGAAAATGCTTTGTTTGAAGTGTGTTTGTGAAAATGCTTTGAAAATGCTTTGAAAATATTTTGAAAACTCTTTTGTTGCGGCAAACTTTGTAATGATTCTCGTCTCTATAAGAATGCATACAAAGTGTTGGTTTTGAAAATAGTTCAAAGAGATGTTTGCTTTTGGAGATGTTTTGAAAGTGTGAGTGTGGAGATGGTTTTTAGTTTGGTGAGCAAGCAACTACGAGTGTCCTACCTACTCAAAAGGTCTTTTTTATTTTCCTCATCCTTTAGATGTTGCTATCTTACCATTGATTGGTAAGAAGCCCCATCATTGGATGTGAAGGGACGGGCGTGGGTCAATCGTATAGTCATAGAAGGCAACTTATGAGACACTTTAGAAATTTTCGTAGGGACTTACGATCGTTTTACCAAAACAACATCGAAGGGTCATCGAGGGACTAGAATCTTTTTTTTTATCGAGGGTCTTTGCTAAAGTGCCCATATTCGAGGGACATGACTATTTTCTGAGGCAACAAGTGAGGTTACCCTAGAGGTGCGCGTGTGAATAATGTGTTTTATTACATGTATTGTCTTTGAGATTAGTGTTTTCTAACAATTGATTTTATCTTGCCATACACACCCTAATTACTAACAATTATATGAAAAGTGATAAATTTGCAGAAATTAAAATCCTACGCTATTACATCATTAGGGGAGTGGGGTACAATTTACAAATGGGGATGAAATAGATGTCTAATTATTACAACCATATCGAATAGCTGAACAGTAATGAAGAAAATCTGTGAAAAATATAAATACAGTGTAAAAAGAAAGAAAAATTTCATTTTGAACTATTATGTGTCGACACAATGCTGCTATGCATCGACACATAACTCTTCTTGCTCCTTAAGACTGCACTTGGTGTTTTGAGTCTGAATACTTTTCAAGATGTTGTGTGAACTTCAATGAATCTTCAGGGAGCTGTTCCAAGCTGTTGAATCACACCAACTCAATGAAGTTTTACAGTACTGTTTTTGTGTTTGGAAGGTGAAGATAATGGCACTACATAAATTGTTCTTGTGTTTGAACAATCTCTATGCGATGTAAAGTGTTAGGCTGGTTGGTTTATGAGAGGGTTTGCAAGATGAAATAATGGGTTAAGGTTTTGTTTTGGTGAATGTAAACAGAGAGCAGTATGAGCAAGGGTCTTTTGTGAATGAGTAGAGTTTACAAAGAATGTTGTTTTTTTCTCTTCTCTATTTTCTCTCTAAAAGCCCCCCCCCCCTTGTGTGTTGTGAGAATAATTTATTTTATAGATGAAAATTGGCTGAGATTTAGGGGGGAAACAAATATGTTTTTGAACAGTTTGGTTATGTTGTATCATTGTCTTTTAGATGCAGCTCTCATATGCAAATTTGGTGCAAACATGGGACTAAGATAATGCAGGCTTGGACTGGGTTGGTAGTAGCACATGAGGGCTGTTTTTTGCAACAATTTTGGAGTGTTGTGGCAGCTTGGTGCTATTTTGTTTCATAGAAGTACAATAGACTATTTTTGACATGGTTTTGGGATGTTATGTGGACAGTACATCAGGCTTGGACTTGGAAGTATATAGGACTTTGTTCAGCAGTAATTTGGACAACATTGTTTGTAGCATGACACAAGTTTGGTTTTGTGGACATCATAGTGGAAAGGTTTGAGTCAAAGGAAAAAAATTCAAATAAGACAAAGCTTTAGGATTTGTAATTTGCAAAAAATGCAACCTTGTAATAATTTGAATTACTTGTCACATCTTGAATTATTTGTAACATCTTGAATTATAATGAAAAGATGTCATGAAGCAATGAATTTAACAAGTATACAAATACTTAGAAAAATTTCTAAGTCTTCTAAATTTTGTCTTTCCAAAATGACCTTTAACTTCCTTGATTTTTGATGATCAAATTTCATTTTTTGAATGCCTTGATGGAACGTGATCCTTGAAATTCAGTTTTTGGTCAAAAAGTCAAAGTTTGACTTTTTAGTGTACAATTGACTTTTTTTCCATCAGTTGACCAAATTTCATCTATCAATCCACTGATCTCAGGAGATGAATTGAAATATGCGATTAGGTCAAAATGATGCGCTTGGATCCTTGAGATCATGCTTCCAACCAATAAGTCAGGTATTAGGTCAGAAATCGAAGATCGGTCATTCTCGGTCAAAACCCTAATTTTGACAATTTTGCCCTTTTGATGATTTGAACGATTTTCTTGGAGAATTGTGATCCAATCTTGAAATTTGACAGAAATAATCCTGAGGGTCCATAACGATCCATGAAAGTTATTTGAAATGTTAGAAGTCCAACTGTCCTTGTGCAAGCTCAAACCCTAATTCTGAGGTATCAGTGTTGAGGAGATGGCTTGACCTAGTCAATACTTGTGCAAGCTTGAGCTTTTGAAAATCTTTGTGAGAAATGTCTTGAGAAAAGAGAGGGAAAATTTTGGGGTACAACAGTTTCCAAGAATTACAATTGCATGGGGGCATATAACATGTTCCTGCAAGTGAATTGCGTGCAGTGATAAAACCTTGTCCTTTTAGAGGATGGGCATTGGAAGTGATTGGAGAAATAAGACCAACTTCATCAAAATAAAAAAAGTATATTCTAGTTGGCATTGATTATTTTACAAAATGGGTCGAAGCCATAACTTTGGTGAATGTCGACCAAGAAGCTGTTATATACTTCTTCCAAAATCACATCATGTGTCGGTTTAGGATTCTAGAGACAATTACAACCGACCAAGGGTTAGTCTTTACTGGACGAAAAATGCAAGATTTCACAAAAGAAGTTGGGATTAAACTACTAAAGTCTACTCTCTGCTATGCCCAGGAAAATAGTCAGGTCGAAGAAGCCAATAAATTCATAATTAACCTGATCAAGAAGCATGTGGGAAAGAAACCAAAAAATTTGCACAAAATGTTAGATCAAGCTTTATGGGCATGTATGACGTCGCCAAAGGAGGCAACAGGAACTACGTCGTTCTGACTAACTTATGGATATGATGTAGTGCTACCAGTAGAGATCAATGTTCAGTCAGTGAGGGTTAAAAGACAACATGAAATATCATCTGAAGATTATTGGAGTATGATGGCAGATGAACTAGCTGACTTAGACGAAGAAAGAATGTTGGACCTAGACTCGTTAAGAAGACATAAGGAAAGAGTTGCCAAAGCTTACAATAAAAAGGTAAAGGAAAATGTTTTTTCTATAAATGATTTAGTTTGGAAAGTCATATTGCCTATGGGTAGAAACGATAGGGTTTTTGGAAAATGGTCCCCAAATTGGGAAGGACCCCTTTTAAGGTAGTGCATGTTTTTTCCAACAACGCTTATGAAATTGAAGAACTGGCCTTAGATCGACGAATCTTAAGGGTGAATGGGAATTACTTGAAGAAGTATAGGCCTATTCTTCAAGAAGTCAAAATTCTAACAGAATAAACATATGTCAAGTAAATAAGTTGGAGAAAACTGCGTTTGAAACCAACTAAAAGGCATATATAATACGTGCAATAAAAAAAGGGAGCGTTGCAATAAAAGGTGGCTCAAGGACAATGTTAAAATATTACATAAAATATCCTAAGAATGGTACAATGATTAGTGTTGTACCCCAACATCTTCCCTCTTATTTATCAAGACTTTTCTCACAAGATCTCTTTGACTCAATACTGGATTAGGGTTTGACCAGATCAAGACATCTCATCATGCACTGATCACCTAAAATTAGGGTTTGAGATTGCACAAGGATTTTTGGACTATAAATGCTTCATATGACTTTCAAACATCATTATGGACCCCTAAGTTTACTCATGACAAGTTTCAAGCCTTGAATCACATTTTTGATCAGTCAATTGGACAGTTGATCTAAAATCAGCTCTATTGGGGAAAAAGTCAACCATGGACAATTTACAGTCAAACTTTATAATTTTTTATCCACATCAACATTTTAGACTCATATGTATCATTTGATCAAGTTTGGACCACAACTCTTCAAGAAATTTGATCAAATCATCAAAAGGGCAAGATGGTCAAAATTAGGGTTTTGACTGAGAAAGGGCAATTTCTGATTTTTGACCTAGAAAATGACCAATTGGTTTGAAGCATGATTCCAAGGGCTCAATTTCACCATCATGACCTAATAACATGGTTCAAAACATTGCAATTTTATCGGATTGACAGATGAAATTTGCAGTCAACTGATCAAAAGTCAACTGTTTACTGAAAAGTCAAACTTTAACTTTTTAGTCAAAATCAAGTGCCAAGGATCACAATTCATCAAAACATGTCAAAATGTGAAATTTTTTCATCAATCAATCAAAGATTGAAGATTTGGTTTTTAAATTTGAATTTTTCTTAACTTAGAAAATTTTCTAAGTATAGAAAATTTCTTATTTTTTCTCAACTTTAAGCCATTTTTTTACCATGATACAAGATGATTCAAAGAAAGTTCCCAACATGAAAGTTGTAGATCTCCATGAAATCTACAACTTTGCTTCACAAATATTTCCCTAAAGATGCTTGGACATCAAGATATAATTTTGTGAATACATGCTCATAAACTAAAATAACTTAGTGAAATTTTGCCCTAATTTAGGAAGGTTTTTGACCTAACTTCATGGAAATCTTTCACCTAGTTCTTAGAGGAATATTGAAATGCATTTCAAATATGAGTTATAGAGAACATTTCAAGCTTTCCAAAATGTCCAACAACTCTTTGAGATCATTCTTGAGTAGGGAGAATCGAAGAGAGGAAGTTGACAATTTCTCACTTTGGTTTCAAGCCATTTCATGAAGAACAAAATTCAAATCTGAACCTATGCTGCCTAATCCTTACTTTACAGGTCTCAAACTTGTTTCTCACTTCATAATTTAATGCTTACATATATGATAAAGCCTTAATCCAAGCACAAGAGCCTTTGTCCAAGTTTTAATTCCATAAATGGCAAAAAGTTGCCATTGCCATTTTAGAAAAGCATAACTTTTGCAACTTTTCACTTCTTGAGCATTGGACCTGTTTTCTCTGCACACACAAGTCCTATGAACCAAATACAAGTTTTATAGGACTTGTACCAACTCCAAGCAGGCCAGTACAAGCGTGTGGAGACTTGTCTCCTCACTTTGCTGAAAAAGCAAGTAATAGTGCAAAAAGCCTATAACTGAAAAATCTATGGTAAAGTGGATTAGAAATCTTCCCTATACTAATACACAAACACATTACAACTTAGAACACGATTTCCCAAGGCCAGAAACACTCCAAAACTCCCTATCACCAAAAACCTGTCAAAACTGGCAGTTTGAGACCAAGCATAGCAGTCCACCAATTTACTCGTGCGTTTCAAGTTTTAATCACTCAAACACTTTACCTACCTCATATCTAAGTGTTCCAGACCATCACCCCTTCACTGTAACTCCTCCTTCTCCATCTGCCATTTTTGTTTTTCAAGCTTGCAGGTTGACTTGGATAGAGAGGTTTAGGCACTTTCAAAGCAAGGTGAGCATTGGAACACACTCAGGGAGGTTCAGGCAAGCTAAAGGAATCTTCAGGCCTTCATAAATCTCACTCAAACTCCATTCACGATCTCAGCTGAAAGAGGTAAAAACTCTAACTTCTATCTCTTCATACAAGCATCTATTGGTCACAATTTGTGAAGATAAAATGTAGATATCCTTGTGCTAAAACCAACCATGTTCATAAAATTCATTTATATTAATTGTGTAGAGAAAATTTTAGAGTTCAAATTTCTGTAAAAATTAGGTTTAAAATTAGGGCTTTTAAAATTTATTTTGATCTTTGATTGTTAGTTTACATAAGTTATATGTCTGAAATTGTGGGAACGAGTAATATTTTTTTCATGTTGGAAGTTTCCATTTTCATGGAGAAATGAGAAAGATATAGAGGTTCTTCCAGCTTGAGGAAGAAGACGAAGTACAGGGCAAGGAAGGGATTCATGTTATGTATTTTTGTTTTCATATGAACTAACGAATGTACAGCCACCCTAGTGGCAAGGCGCACGCTGAGAATGCCAAGGTCATGGGTTCGAGCCTTGGTGCCTGCCTTTTTGCATATTTTCTCATTTTTGGCCATTTTCTCTCATTGTTTTGCAGCGTGGGCTCAACTATTGGGCTTCATAATTTTTTTTCTTATGCTTACATCCTGTTTACTCAGGATACCCCCTGGCCCATACATTTTATTTATTTTGTTTTTATTTTCTTTTTTATTTTATTAAATATTTTCTTTACCATAAAAAATCATAAAAAATATAAAAAATGATAAATATTGTATTTTATTTATTTTATTTTATTTTCACATAAAAAAATATATTTTATTAAATTATATACTAACTATTTTTCTCAAATAAACTTGTAAAAATAAATTAAATTTAGATATATTTTTATCCTTTTTTTTATACTTATAAATATTTATTTTGACATATAAAAAGACAAAATATTTTCATAAATATTATTTATTATTTTAAGATACAAATACTCAAAAACAATACTTAAAGAACTTTATTTTCTTTTAAATTAGAAATTAGGGTTAACCATTTTTCTCAAGAAATAATTTCCTTTTTAATATTTTTAGGATTAGGTCAAAACTCTTTTGCATATGAAAAACAAATCAAAAATCTTTTTCTTACATACATACCATTGTATATTTATATTGTATATTATTTATTCAAATATTCGTACAAATTCGATTCGGTTGTAATAGCTTAATTAGATTTACATTATTGCAAATCCCATAAAATGTTGTAATAGCATAGTAATCTTTAAATTACGCAATTTACCGCTTTTATATACCATGCTAGTAATTAGGGTTTGAATGACAAGATCAAAACAAATCAAGTAGAAAACCCTAATCCAAGACAAAATCAAGCATGAAAATAACACATTTGCACACAAAGCATCCTTAGAGTTTCTCCACTTGGTTGCCTTATACAAAAATAGCCATATTACGCATGCGAAGTATCTTGGTAAAACAAATAAATATAAGATCATAGTCCCTCGATGACGCTATTCAAGGTTGCCTTAGAAAATGATCTTGGTCCCTCAAAATGCTAAGATACTTTGCAAAATTACTAATCACGGTTATACGATGACCCACGCCCGTCCCGTTCACATCAAAAGATAGGGTTGCTTACCATATCAATGGTAAGACAACAATATCAAAGGAAAAGAAAATGAACAAGAAAGACATTTGAGTAGGTAGATTACTTCTAGTTACTTGCTCCATTTCAAACAAATCTACTTGCTATTTTCAAAACAAACACACACATTTCAAAAACATCTTGCAAACATTAAAAACATTTTCAAAAAGACAAACATCTTTGTATACATTCTTACAAACGAGAATCATTACAAAGATTGCCTAAACAATGACCTCTTTTACAAAATACTTTCAAAACCACACAAAGCACAATTTCAAAACAAAAAGCAAGTGATCTAGCAAGTAACTAAGAGCCCATGGAAAACCATGGATGAAAAGGGTGCTAATACCTTCCCTTTTCATAATCTCCACCCTGAACTCAAGAAACAATCTCAAAGGTCTTTCCTGTGCTTTTTCACCTTTCCTTTTTGGATAAAATAAAAGTCGGTGGAGACTCTTGCTAACCGCAACATTTACGATAAAACACAAAACCCTCAAGTCAGTTCTCCCACCGTATCACAGAACTGGCGACTCTGCTAGGGAATCATTATAAAAGTGGGGTTACCTTAAGGCTAGATCACATTTATTTGCTTACATTGTTTGACTTGTATACTTTACGTTATGGTTCTTTGTTTGGGTTTGGAATCCTCTACTCGGATTTGGGATACATTATAAGTAAATAGCAATACATTGTGGAAACTGTGCGGGGTATACCGACATGGTCTAAGAAATAGCTATGTTAGTGCGACATATTTGTGGGTACCGGTAGCCTTTGAGTTAATCAAAGAGAATACGGTGCCGCTGAGTGATGTCATGAGCACTAATGAACTTCTAGAACCCTTTACTTGACCAACTTGGCCTTTAGGATGTAGTGAGATTACCGGCTTTGGTGCAGTCTGAAGTTGGTAGATACTCGATACTACACTCATTGAGGTTTGGTTTCTTGGGATATTTCGGTCGCCATTAAAGAGGCTTGAGCTGGAACAATGACCAAGGAAAAATCCAGTGATATTGAGCTCCTTAGAACCTGATTACTATTATTAGCACAGGTTTAAGCCAACTAAACTTCAAGAGGGTACTTACCTATAAAACCCTATGCAAGCCTAAAATAAGAACTTGTTTGCTTTGCTTGTATATTCAGAATATCATGGACATCATGAACATCATATACATCTACTAACCATTTCAAGGATTTTGGAAATTCATCTTTGTCCTTGTTTTGTAGGATATGGATTCACTTCGCAGGAAAACTATCCAAGTCAACCTTGTAAGAATTCCTCCACAACTTAAGGAGCTAGCTTCAAGGATCCCTGAGAACTCTCCATTCATCGAGAGGCATGGTCGTCTACTCAACTTGGTCACCTCCAACACATATGAGGATATGATGAAGGTGCTCTTTCAGTTCTTTGATCCTTTGCACCATTTCTTCACATTCCCCGACTATCAGCTTGTGCCTACTTTGGAAGAATTATCTCAACTCTTGAGGATTCCCATTCTCAATCAACTACCTTTCAACGGTACGGAAAGAGACCCAAAGCCAAAAGAGATTGCTCAAGTTCTGCACTTGCACTCCTCTGATGTCACAACTCATTGGGAAACTAGAAGTAGTGTCAAGGGCTTCTTAGCAAAGGTCCTGTTTGAGAAAGCCCAAAGTTGTTAGAATTCCTTAGACTTGCAAGCCTTTGAGGAAATTGTGGCTATTCTTATCTATGGGATGGTCTTGTTCCCCAATCCTGACCTACTCATAGACGTGAGCACCGTCAAAATCTTCATGTCACGCAATCTGGTGCCTATATTGCTAGGGGATATCCTACACTCTTTTCACACTCGCACAATGAGGAAAAGAGGTGTCCTTATGTGTTGCACTCCTCTTCTGGAAAGATGGTTGATTTCTCATCTTCCCCAATCAGTCTTAAAGAATGAGCAAGGATCAAGGTGGTCACAAAGGTTAATGACGCTCAAACATGCATATATCGATTGGTGCTCCCGATCCAAAGAGAATGTTATCATTGTTGACCGTTGTGGGGAATTACCTAATGTCCCTCTACTTGGAATTAGGGGAGTCATCACCTATAACCCATGTTTAGCTTTAAGACAGTTTGGTTACGCCCGAAGGGATGGCTCGCACGAGATGCTGATTCAAGGTTTGGTATTCGACTACGACAACGACGGTCAAAGTATTCGCCAGAGATTCATCTGAGCTTGGAGGATGCTAAACAAGGTGGATATCAAGACTTTGGGGCACAAGAATTCCATCCCTCTTGAGCCTTACCTCAAATGGGTACGAACCCATGCACAAAGTCTTATGATGCCTTATCCTTCCATTCTTCCAGTAATTATTGAGCCTGTTAAGGAGGGAGAAGTTCCATACACTATCCTACATCCTGACATGCCTACATCTCTTGAAGACCTACAAAGGGATTGGATACATCTCAAAGGAGAGCGAGATACTTTCGAAGCCCAATTCTATGCAAGCGAGAAGAAGGTTTTGGAACTCACTAGGCTACTTCATGAGGAGCAGACTCTAAATGCCTACATAGCGCCAAAGAGGATGCGCACTACTTTTTATCTTAGAGTTTTGTATTATTTTTCCCAAGGGGCATTGATGTACTCAAACTTTATCTTATTAATATAACGTGTAATTCCTTTTTGTCTAAAACAAACTTGAATCTTTAAAATCCTTGAAAACGTTGCATATGCACATATCATTCATCACAACATAAACAGGTCTTTTGCAACGAGTTTCCTCATCTCTCTACTGTTTATTTCAGTAAGATGGATCTCGAACAGACAGTCAAAGATCTCCAAGCTCAGAACACGCAGTTTCAACAGTTGCTCATGACCCTGGCCAAGGGGCAAGAAGAGTTGAAGACTCTACTGGCTTAGGAAAGGAAAAAGAAAACAAAGAAAGTCACCGGGTTTTGAAACATGGGGAGAAGGTTTCAGGGACAGACTAGAAGAACCTTGAATTTTGCAACAACATCCGGTGAAGGAGAGGGGAAAGGAAAGGAAACAACGGTTACGTCAGAATCTGAAGAGGAGGAAGAAGAGTAAGACTACTCTGAGGAACAGTATCCTCTAGCTGATGATAAGTACAGACATCTTGAAGAGCGTTTGAGCGCTATGGAAATACAAAAGGTGCCAGGTTTAGACTTTGAAGAATTGGGACTAGTGTCGGGGATTGTGATTCCTCTGAAATTCAAAGTTCCTTTGTTCGTAAAATATGATGGGGTGTCATGTCCTGAGATGCACCTCCGATCATATGTGAGAAAAATCCAGCCACACTCCGCTGATAAAGACTTGTGGGTGCATTTTTTCCAAGATAGCCTATCTGGAACACAACTCGACTGGTTTTACCAACTGGAAAGGGACAACATCCATAATTGGGAAGATCTTACCGCAGATTTCTACAAGTAATATCAATATAATACTGATTTGGCGCCTACCCGTACTCAACTTCAGAGTATGGCTATGGATTCCAATGAGGGTTTCAAGGATTACACGCAGAAATGGAGAGATCTAGCTGGAAGAGTTCAACCCCCTCTGTATGAAAGGGAATTGGTGGACATGTTCTTAGGCACTCTATCAGGTCCTTTCTTCAACCATTTAATTGGAAGCTCATCTGCAGGATTTACTGAGTTAATACTGACCGGAGAGAGGGTGGAAGCTGGCATAAAAAATGGAAAGATTCAGAAGGATTCATCTTCTTCTACAGCTGTGAGGAAGCCTTTTATTGGGAAGAAAGAAGTAGCTGTTGTATATCTACAAAGGAACCAAGGGAGAGTCGAACACCGACCAATGGTAGGGGCTGTTATGATCCCAAAGCCTACATCTGATCAACCAAGAAGTAATCAACCAATGGTGGAAAGGCTAGTCTGGCAATTCACCAAAATTAATATTACTCTGTCCCAAGTATTACCTAAAATCCAATTTGGAAACTTTAAAAGAAGCTCCAAAAAACCCCAACACATTGTCCCCTCATTATCACCCAAATGCCCGTTGCGCATATCACTCCGAAAGTCCAGGTCATGACACCAACAACTGTTGGGCCTTGAAAAACAAAATTCAAGACCTTATAGAGGCGAAAGAAATTGAGTTTGACGCACCCGAGAAGACAAACGTCATTTCTGTTCCTATACGCAGACATGGTCACAACACCAATGTTATTGAAGAAGATTTGTTTATTACCACAGTTGATGAACTCGTAACTCCACTCCCAATCATTAAGATAAACTTATTGAAAGCCGGTGTATTCCCGGGTTGTAATGAAGACTGCCACCTCTGCTTATCCTCACCAACTATTTTCCCTTTGTTGAAAACAGGCATTTAAAGCTTGATAGACAACAAAGAGATCCTGTTTGAAAGTATTCCTATTTCACCTGTTCCTGTTGAAGACGTTTCAATCATTACCATCTCTACCAATTCTTCAAGGGTTTCCAAAAGACCCATTAGAATTACATCTGTTCCAAAAGCTACTCCTCTTATAATCACAATGCCTGGGCCAGTCCCATATGAATCAGACAAAACTGTGTCATGGAATTACGGTGGGGACATCTACTACCATGGCATCAAACAAGATGGGCTGGCCACCAAAGAGATAAGCTCCGAAGAAGAAGACTCCGACATTAGCAATATTGCAGGAACTAGTAAGATTACCCGAAGCGGTAGAATCTTTTCTCCAGAAATTGCCCTTCCAAAGGCAGTTTTTGGACCCGTGGCTGCTCCAAAGGTTACCTTTGTACCAATAATAATCTTTGCAAGTTCTCCTATTGATGAAGACAATACAACCCCTGCTGTTATTCCTACCAACACTCCTGCTGCTGAAACTTGAGAAAAAAGTGTTCAAGTGGAGCCTGTCCGGACGAAGGCTCAATCACTGACTATCCCCGAGACCTCCAAGAAAGAAATGGAGGAGATTCTAAAAATAATAAAGAGGAGTGACTACGACGTAGTTTAACAATTAGGGCAAACTCCCTCCAAGATCTCCATGCTGGAATTGCTGTTGTGTTCCGAGGCACATGCGAAAGCCCTGGTAAAGTTCCTAAAGACAGCCCATGTGCCTCATGAGACGTTTACTGATCAATTTCAAGATTGCATGGCCAGCTTGGCAGCGGATAATGGCCTAGGCTTCTTAGATGCTGATATGACACCAAGGGGAAGAAAGCACAACGAGGCATTACATGTGTCTGTGGAATGTAGAGGCATAACTCTGGCCCATGTCTTGGTGGACATTGGCTCATCTTTGAATGTTTTACCGAAGAAAGCTCTTGACAGACTAGACTGCGAAGAACTGACGTTGAAACCAAGTAACATAGTCGTAAGGGCATTTGATGGCTCAAAGAGGATTGTACACAGGGAGGTGTATATCCCCATAAAGGTTGGAACTCAAACTTTCAATTCCACCTTTTATGTAATGGACATCTGCCCCTCTTACTCTTGTCTTCTAGGACGGCCATGGATCCATAATGCTGGCGCTGTCACCTATACACTGCACCAGATGCTGAATATCTGGTCCAAGGAAATATTATCACTGTCCACGGAGAGGAATAATATATGATTAGACACCTCAATTCCTTCAGGTATATGGAATTGGACGGAGGGTTCTTTGAAACTCCTTTTCAACACCTCGAAGAGGTCCCCCAAGAGGTAGCAATGACCAAAGTTGTGCCCCAGATTCCCAAGATTACAAGACCTCCACTCCGGATGTCATCTCTGAAGGACGCCAAAGTAGTAGTAGAGGAGGGTGGATGCACCATCTGGGGGCAACTTCCGGATATTCCGTATAAATCTGACAAGTTTGGCTTAGGGTTCACTTCAAGTGCTCAGAAGGCTATACGCCGTGCTCATGCTGGAGGGCCACCCTTGAAGATTAGCAACCAAGAGGTCAACGCGGTAGAAGATGGTGTAGAGGATTGCAACTTGGAGGAATGGATATTTCCAACTGTCAACGGAGGACTCCACAATTGGGAGGCCAGAGACTTCATCCCAATAACTTTCATCCCTCAGTAATTTATCTTTTACATTTTGTTGGATATGTAATATTGAAAAACAATTCGCACTCTCAAAACCTTGTGTCTTACCCGAGGCACATTGGTCCATTTGTAAGGGTTATTATTTTATCCTCATATGACATTCAATGAATCATGGACGTTTTTCGCATACAAAATTTTATGCTCATTGTTTTTCTTTTACATTTTATTTTTAAGGATGGATATACCCTTACACACACCCACACTCACAAATACAGGTACCCCTCCATTCTGGATCCTTTGGGTAACGATACTGCTATGGCCTTTTGTGACTCTGAGGATGTAATATACCAAGCCGAAGACGAAAGTGAGGAAGATTGTGAAGTACCAGGGGAACTTGCCAGACTACTACAACAAGAGGAAAGAACCATTCAGCCTCATGAGGAACCTATGGATACAATCAATCTTGGTACCTAGGAGGATAAAAACGAGGTCAAGGTAGGTGCCAATCTGGAGCCCAGTGTCAAGGAGCGTCTGATTCAGCTGTTGCATGATTATGTTGAGATCTTTTCTTGCTCATATGAAGACATGCCAAGATTTGATACGGACATCGTGGTACATCATCTGCCTACAAGAGAAGATTGTCCGCCAGTAAAACAAAAAGTTCGCCGCATGAGACCTGATATGTCAGAAATGATCAAAGCGGAGGTCATGAAGAAATTCAATGTTGGATTCTTGGCTGTCACTTCCTATCCTCAATGGGTTGCAAACATTGTTCCCGTACCTAAAAAAGACGGAAAAGTACGAATGTGCGTGGACTATAGAGATTTGAATAGGGCAAACCTTAAAGATGATTTTCCACTTCCCCACATTGATATCCTGGTTGACAATACGGCTCAACACAAAGTGTTTTCCTTCATGGACGGATTCTCAGGTTATAACCAAATCAAAATGGAACCTGAGGACATGGAGAAAACTACATTTGTCACACAGTGGGGCACATTCTGCTACAAGGTGATGCCATTCGGATTGAAGAATGCTGGAGCAACCTATCAGCGCGCCATGGTAGCTTTATTTCACGACATGATACATCATGAAATAGAGGTCTACATAGACAATATGATAGCCAAATCACAAACAGAAGAGCACTTGGATCACTTACAAAAGCTGTTTGAGAGATTGAAGAAGTACAAGCTAAGGTTGAATCCAAACAAGTGCATATTCGGAGTACGGTCCGGTAAACTCTTAGGTTTTATCGTCAGTAACAAGGGTATTAAAGTAGATCCTGTCAAATTTAAAGCAATACAAGAGATGCCCACTCCTCGTACTGAGAAGGAATTCAGAGGATTCTTGGGACGCTTGAACTATATTTCCAGATTCATTTCTCACCTAACAGCTACTTGTGAGCCAATCTTCAAGCTATTGAAGAAAGATCAAGTAGTAAAATGGAATGATGAGTGCCAGTTTTCTTTTGACAAAATCAAAGATTACTTAAAAGAGCCTCATGTGTTGATGCCACCAGTCAAGGGAAGACCACTGATCATGTATCTGATTGTTTTAGAAAGCTCAATGGGGTGTGTATTGGGGCAGCATGACGAGTCTGGCCGAAAAGAGCACGCTATTTATTACCTGAGCAAAAAGTTTAACAACTGTGAAACCAAATATTCACTGCTCGAGAAAACTTGTTGCGCTCTGGCATGGGCTGCTCGTCGGCTAAGACAGTATATGCTGACTCATACTACTTTGTTGATATCTAAGATCGATCCGATAAAATACATCTTCGAGAAGCCTTCTCTTTCTGGGAGAATAGCTAGATGGCAAATGATCCTAACAGAATACGACATGCAGTATACTACCCAGAAAGCTATAAAGGGCAGTGTGCTAGCTGATCATCTTGCTCATCAAGCTATAGAAGACTATCAGTCCATGAAGTTTGAATTCCCAGATGAAGACATCATGACATTAGACAACTGTGAAGAAATTAGGCCATATGACGGACCTGAACAAGGATCCCGATGGACCCTGTTCTTTGATGGGGCATCCAATTCACTTGGTAATGGTATCGACGTTGTACTCATATCTCCGGAAGGGTGTCATACTCCTTTCACTGCCATACTTTGCTTCAATTGTACAAACAACATGGCCAAATACGAAGTGTGCATCTTTGGTCTCAGAGCTGCCATAGACTTGGGAATCAAATCCTTAGACGTATCTGGAGAATCAGCTTTAGTCATCAGTTAGATCAAAGGGGAATGGGACACTAAACACCCAAACCTTATCCCTTATAAAGAACATATTTTGACATTGCTACCACATTTTGAGAAGATTACCTTCGAGCATTTCCCGCGAGAAGAAAATCAGCTAGTAGACGCTCTAGCCACAATGTCATCTATGTTTAAACTTAATTGGGATAACAAGGCTCCCCAGATCACCATCGAACGAATGGATGAACCAACACATTGTCACGAGATTAATACTGAAGAGGTAGTGGACCAGCCTTGGTTTCATGAGGTCAAGAGGTATCTCGAGGCTCAAGAATATCCAGAAATAGATTCAATCAATGATAAGAAGTTCTTAAGGAGATTCTCTGCTAAGTTCTTCCTTAGTAATGGTATCTTGTACAAACGCAATCATGAATCCATTTTGCTTCGGTGCATGGATAAGGTTGAAGCTGAAAGGATCATGACTAAATTACGTGACGGTACCTTTGGCACCCACTCCAGTGGACATACGATGGCAAAGAAAATCCTACGGGAACGCTATTATTGGTCTACCATGGAAGCAGATTGCTATCAACACTCTCGGACTTGTCATAAGTGTTAAATTTATGCTGACAAGGTACACGTACCTTCGGTTCCTCTGAATGTCTTGATGGCTCCTTGTCCCTTTGCTATGTGGGGAATTGA
The DNA here is from genome assembly GCA_948472305.1 of Vicia faba. NCBI lineage: Eukaryota > Viridiplantae > Streptophyta > Magnoliopsida > Fabales > Fabaceae > Vicia > Vicia faba. The sequence goes on from OX451741.1 coordinate 1,177,863,012, forward strand.
TATGATTGGAGAGATCAAGCCTACAGCCTCCAATGGACATCGCTTCATCCTAGTGGCCATTGACTATTTTATAAAGTGGGTTGAAGCAGCCTCCTTCGCTTCCGTTACCAAGAATGTTATTTCCCGCTTCATCAAGCAAAACCTTATTTTTCGGTACGGTATCTTGGAAAGTATCATCACTGACAATGGTACAAATCTCAATAACACTATGATCACCGCATTATGCGAGCAATTCAAGATTCAGCATCATAATTCTTCTCCCTATCGGCCAAAGATAAATGGTGTTGTTGAAGCTACAAATAAAAACATTAAGAAGATCATACAGAAAATGACAGTCACATACAAATAATGGCATGAGATGTTACCATTCTCTCTCCACGGGTACTGTACCACGGCTCGCACATCAACCGGGGTAACACCCTATTCTTTGGTTTACGGCATGGAGGTTGTCTTTCCTATTGAGGTTCAAATCCCCTCTCTGAGAATTATGAAGGATGCAGGTTTGAATGAAGACGATTGGATCCAGACTCGACTTGATCAACTGAACTTAATTGATGAAAAGAGGCTTACTGTTGTTTGCCATGGTCAGATGTATCAAAAGCGGATGATCAAGGCTTTCAACAAGAAAGTCAGACGCCAAGTATATCAAGTTGGGGATCTAGTGATCAAACGTATCATTTTGCCACAAAGTGACGTCAGGGACAAATGGACTCCTACCTATGAAGGACCATTTGTAATCAAGAACATATTCTCTGGCGGGGCAATGATCTTGACCACCATGGACGACGACGACCTGCCATACCCTACGAACACGGACATAGTCAAAAAATACTGCGCATAAGAGACCCTCTAGGTTGACACACCTAGGCAAAACAAGGGGCATCCCGGCGAACCAAAAAGGTTCGGGCAAAAATTAGGGATAAAATAAAAAAAATTTGTACACCCGACAAGTTGAAAACCCGAAAGGGCGACTTGGGCAAAAAAGGGTTTCCCGGTGGACTGAAAACCCGAAAAGGCGGTCCAGGAAAAAGTTAGGGAATTAAAGCGTATGACTATGTCCCGTCGGATCACTTGATAGACAACCTTTGGCTTCCACTAACAAATTCAGAGTTTCTGATCAATTCAATCATCTTCGGAAAAGGCAAATAGACAAGATACTCGGAGAATGCGAAGGCTATAGCAGAATGGGAACCCCATGGGATTATTACACGTAGCTATCCTTCTCTATATAAATTTTTCTTGTTTTTCGACAGCATTCTCTTACTAGAATGTTTGTCCCCTTTGTACAAAAATACTTACTCAAAGTCAATACAAAGATATCCCTTTGAAAGTGCAAAAACTATTTGTCTTTTTCTTTACGCTTGTGTTTTGTTTGCAAAAACATCCAATGATTCATTGATGAACATATGCATTTGAACATAATTACCGTTTACAAATAAACAAAATGAGGAAGATAATTATTGATAGGTTGAAAGAATAGGAAAATGTCTCTAGGCTATTCCATAAGTGATCCCCTACAGTATGTCGTTTAAATCCCCAGCGGAACAAATTTTCAAATTATTAATCCCCAGTAGAAGTCGTCAAATTTCTCAGGATTCCCCAAGCATATCTTACAAGAAGTACATGGCATTGCCCTCACAGCAGAATTTACTTCTCTCAACAAAAGTTCACCAGTATTTCAACTTCAAGACATGAAAATTCACATATCCCCAGAAGCATCCAGGGATCTATTTTCCTCAATCAAACAGCAATACAGCAAATCATCTCACCTGTGCATACATTTCATCCATATATCATAAACATTGATAAAGCAAATACATTGCATCATATATCTCATGCAACATAACTTTGTGTTTCAGCTAACATTTTACCCTTTTCAGGATAAGATTAACAGCTACCATTAACAATATGCAATCATGGTACAGTTCAGATACGCTCCAGATGTGGATGCCATTCTGATACTCATTCAGATTCAACTTTCAAGATACAATTCAGATACGCTTCAGACACAGATGCCATTCCGATACTCATTCAGATTTGACTTTCAAGATACAGTTCAAATACACTCTAGACACTAACGCCATTCTGATACTCATTCAGATTCAAATTTCAGATACATTACAGATACGCTCCAGACACAGATGTCATTCTAATACTCATTCAGATACAACCTTTCAGATACAGTTCAGATACGCTCCAGACACAGATGCCATTCTGATACTCATTCTTTCAGCTTACAAATTATAAATTCAACAATCACTCTTGGATGGCATCTACAAGCACATCTCCAACAAGACTCTATCACCTCTCCAAATGGCATCTTTAAGCCCATTCCTTCAACTACACACCGTCGAGTGCAAATTTCTGGGCACTCTAGTGTCCAATCATCTTTCACCTTCGAGTCACGAATGGAAAAACTCGCCAATCTAACTCTTAAGGTTTAAGAAGATTGAACAGGGGCAGCTTTTGTACCCCAAAATTTTCCCTCTCATTTATCAAGACTTTTCTTACAAGATCTCTTTGACTCAAGACTGGATTAGGGTTTGACCAGATCAAGACATCTCATCATGCACTGATCACCCAAAATTAGGGTTTGATATTGTACAAGGATTTTTGGACTATCAATGCTTAATGTTACTTTCAAACATTATTATGGACCCCTAAGTTTACTCATGACAAGTTTCAAGCCTTGAATCACATTTTTGATCAGTCAATTGGACAGTTGATCTAAAAATCAGATGTATTGGGGAAAAAGTCAACCATGGCCAATTTACAGTCAAACATTATAATTTTTTATCCACATCAACATTTTAGACTCATATGTATCATTTTATCAAGTTTGGACCACAACTCTTTAAGAAATTTGATCAAATCATCAAAAGGGCAAAATGGTCAAAATTAGGGTTTTGACTGAGAAAGGGCAATTTCTGATTTTGACCTAGAAAATGACCAATTTGTTTGAAGCATGATTCCAAGGGCTTAATTGCACCATCATGACCTAATAACATGGTTCAAAACATTGCAATTTCATTGGATTGACAGATGAAATTTGCAGTCAACTGATCAAAAGTCAACTATTTACTGAAAAGTCAAACTTTTACTTTTTAGTCAAAATCAAGTGCCAAGGATCACAATTCATCAAAACATGTCAAAATGTGAAATTTTTTCATCAAGAAATCAAAGATTGAAGATTTGGTTTTGAAATTTGAATTTTTCTTAACTTAGAAATTTTTCTAAGTATAGAAAATTTCTTATTTTTTCTCAACTTTAAGCCATATTTTTACCATGATACAAGATGATTCAAAGAAAGTTCCCAACATGAAAGTTGTAGATCTCCATGAAATATACATCTTTGCTTCACACATTTTTCCCTAAAGATGCTTGGATCTCAAGATATAATTTTGTGAATACATGCTCATAAACTAAAATAACTTAGTGAAATTTTGCCCTAATTTAGGCAGGTTTTTGACCTAACTTCATGGAAATATTTCACCTATTTCCTAGAGGAATATTGAAATGCATTTCAAAGATGAGTTATAGATCACATTGCAAGATTTCCAAAATGTCCAAGAACTCTTTGAGATCATTCTTGAGTAGAGAGAATCGAAGAGAGGAAGTTGACAATTTCTCACGTTGGTTTCAAGCCATTTCATGAAGAACAAAATTCAAATCTGAACCTATGCTGCCTAATCCTTGCTTTACAGGTCTCAAACTTGTTTCTCACTTCATAATTTAAAGCTTACACATATGATAAAGCCTTAATCAAAGCACAAGAGTCTTTGTCCAAGTTTTAATTCCATAAATGGCACAAAGTTGCCATTGCCATTTTAGAAAAGCATAACTTTTGCAACTTTTCACTTCTTGAGCATTGGACCTGTTTTCTCTGCACACACAAGTCCTATAAACCAAATACAAGTTGTCTAGGACTTTTACCAACTCCAAGAAGGCCAGTACAAGCATGTGCAGACTTGTCTCCTCACTTTGCTTAAAAAGCAAGTAAGAGTGCAAAAAGCCTATAACTCAAAAAACTATGGTAAGGTGGATTAGAAATCTTCCCTATACTTATACACAAACACATTACAACTTAGAGCACGATTGCCCAAGGCCAAAAACACTCCAAAACTCCCTATCACCAAAAACCTGTCAAAATTGGCAGTTTGAGACCAAGCATAGCAATCCACCAATTTACTCGTGCGTTTCAAGTTTTAATCACTCAAACAATTTACCTACCTCATATCTAAGTGTTCCAGACCATCACCCCTTCACTGTAACTCCTCCTTCTCCATCTGCCATTTTTGTTTTTCAAGCTTGCAGGTTGACTTGGATAGAGAGGTTCAGGCACTGTCAAAGCAAGGTGAGGATTGGAACACACTCAGGGAGGTTCAGGAAAGTTAAAGGAATCTTCAGGCCTTCATAAATCTCACTCAAACTCCATTCACGATCTCAGCTGAAAGAGGTAAAAACTCCAACTTCTATCTCTTTATACAAGCATCTATTGGTCACGATTTGTGAAGATAAAATGTATATATCATTGTGCTAAAACCAACCATGTTCATAAAATTCATTTATATTCATTGTGTATAGAGAATTTTAGAGTTCAAATTTCTGTAAAAATTAGGTTTAAAATTAGGGCTTTTAAAATTCATTTTGATCTTTGATTGTTAGTTTACATAAGTTACATGTCTGAAATCGTGGGAAAGAGTACTATCTTTTTCATGTTGGAAGTTTCCATTTTCATGGAGAAATGAGAAAGATATAGAGGTTCTGGCAGCTTGAGGAAGAAGACGAAGTACAGGGCAAGGAAGGTATTCATGTTATGTATTTTTGTTTTCATATGAACTAACAGATGTATAACCATCCTAGTGGCAAGGCAGCACGCTGAGAATGCCAAGGTCATGGGTTCAAGCCTTGGTGCCTGCCTTTTTGCATATTTTTCTCATTTTTGGCCATTTTCTCTCATTTTTTTGCAGCGTGGGCTCAACTATTGGGCTTCATAAATTTTTCTTCTGATGCTTACATCCTGTTTACTCAGGATACCCCCTGGCCCATACATTTTATTTATTTTGTTTTTATTTTCATTTTTATTTTATTAAATATTTTCTTTAACATAAAAAATCATAAAAAATATAAAACATGATGAATATTGTATTTTATTTATTTTATTTTATTTTCACATAAAAAATATATTTTATTAAATTATATACTAACTATTTTTCTCAAATAAACTTGTAAAAATAAATTAAATTTAGATATATTTTTATCCTTTTTTTTATACTTATAAATATTTATTTTGACATATAAAAAGACCAAATATTTTCATAAATATTATTTATTATTTTAAGACACAAATACACAAAAACAATAGTTAAAGAACTTTATTTTCTTTTAAATTAGAAATTAGGGTTAACCATTTTTCTCAAGAAATAATTTCCTTTTTAATATTTTTAGGATTATGTCAAAACTCTTTTGCATATGAAAAACAAAGAAAAAATCTTTTTCTTACATACATACCATTGCATATTTATATTGTATATTATTTATTCAAATATTCGTACAAATTCGATTTGGTTGTATTAGCTTAATTAGATTTACATTATTGCAAATCCCCATTCATAATTTCTATACCCCCTCCCATAAAATGTTGTAATAGTGTAGTAATCTTTAAATTACGCAATTTACCGCTTTTATATACCATGCTAGTAATTAGTGTTTGAATGACAAGATAAAAAAAATCAAATAGAAAACTCTAATCCAAGACAAAATCAAGCATGAAAATAACACACTTGCACACAAAGCATCCTTAGGGTTTCTCCACTTGGTTGCCTTATACAAAAATAGCCATATTACGCATGCGAAGTATCTTGGCAAAACAAATAAATATAAGATCATAGTCACTCGATGACGCTATTCAAGGTTGCCTTACAAAATGATCTTGGTCCCTCAAAATGCTAAGATACTTTGCAACATTGCTAATCACGGTTATACGATGACCCACGCCCGTCCCGTTCACATCCAAAGATAGGGTTTCTTACCAAATCAATGGTAAGACAACAATATCAAAGGAAAAGAAAATGAACAAGAAATACATTTGAGTAGGTAGATTACTTCTAGTTACTTGATCCATTTCAAATAAATCTCCTTGCTATTTTCAAAACAAACACACACATTTCAAAAACATCTTACAAACATTGAAAACATTTTCAAAAAGACAAACATCTTTGTATACATTCTTACGAACGAGAATCATTACAAAGATTGCCAAAACAATGGCCTCTTTTACAAAATACTTTAAAAACCACACAAAGCACAATTCCAAAACAAAAAGCAAGTGATCTAGCAAGTAACTAAGAGCCCATGGAAAACCATGGATGAAAAGGGTGCTAATACCTTCCCTTTTCATAATCTCCCCCCCGAACTCAAGAAACAATCTCAAAGGTCTTTCCTGTGCTTTTTCACCTTTCCTTTTTGGATAAAAGAAAAGTCGCTAGCGACTCTTGCTAACCACAACATTTATGATAAAATGCAAAACCCTCAAGTCAGTTCTCCCACCGTATCACTGAACTGGCGACTCTTTTGGGGAATCATTATAAAAGTAGGGTTACCTTAGGGCTAGATCTCATTTATTTGCTTACATTGTTTGACTTGTATGCTTTACGTTATGGTTCTTTGTTTGGGTTTGAAATCCTCTACCCGGATTTGGGATACATTATAGGTAAATAGCAATACATTGTGGAAACTGTGTGGGGTATACCGACATGGTCTAAGTAATAGCTATGTTAGTGCGACATATTTGTGGGTACCGGTAGCCTTTGAGTTAATCAAAGAGAATACGGGGCCGTTGAGTGATGTCATGAAGCACTAATGAACTTCTAGAACCCTTTAATTGACCAACTTGGCCTTTAGGATGTAGTGAGATGACCGGCTTTGGTGCAGTCAGAAGTTGGTAGATACTCGATACTACACTCATTGAGGTTTGGTTTCTTGGGATATTTAGGTCGCCATTAAAGAGGCTTGAGCTGAAACAATGACCAAGGAAACAATCCGGTGATATTGAGCTCCTTAGAACCCGATTACTATTATTAGGACAATGTTGTACCCCAAAATTTTCCCTCTCAATTCTCAAGGCTTTTCTCATAAAGATTCTTAGGATTTAAGCTTGCACAAGTGCATTGGGATTCCAGTACAAAAATTAAAAGGAAACTCTCAAAAAAGGAGAAAACAGATAAAAATAACATTTTGACAAATTTGGAGAAAATAGGCCTCTTTCGATTCAGCCTTTCGATTGGACAAGTGTGCTGCCTGCATGCTTGTAATCGAAGGTCATGACATGCTGGCCACACGTTCCCCCTGCAAGGCAAACCTTTCGATTCACCAAGCATACTGCCTGCAAACCTGCTTCGATTTGAACAAGTAGCTGCTTGCAAGCCTGCTTCGATTTGGACAAGTTTACTGCCTACAAGCCTACTTTGATTGGGCATATGCTGCTTGCATGTTTGTTTTCATTTGGAAAAGCTTCGATGGGAAAAAGTAACCATCTCTAGGCATCCTTTCAATCCACTTGCACCAATGACCTCTTGCAGACTTTTCCTCTCACAAACTTCATTTGAGCGAAGAGATATCTTTATACAATATTTGACTAAGTTCTTGCTTCCCTTAAAAGAACACCATTCGATTCAGAAGCTAGGAACTTCCCTCACGCTAAAAGTCAATGACTCCCTTTATGTTTGTTTCTATCCACATGCTTCAATTGGGCAACATGCTTCCTTTGAACACGAGCTTTCGATTAGGCAATATGTTTGTTTCGATCCAAGCTTTGACAGGGCATTAACTTCCTTCGAATAAGTTTGTTTTGACCACAAGCTTCGACTGAGGCAAAGGCTTCCTTCGAACAAGTGTGTTTCGATATCATTCTTGCATTCGACTCAAGACCAAATCTCATTTGCCAGGCTATGTTGCTTCTGAATCTTTACATAATCAGAGGCTTGTACAAGGGTTTTAAACTTTGTCTTTTAGATACTACTATTTTTGGTTAAAGGCTACATACTCTTTCTTTTCATATAGAGTACTTTTATCACAAAAGCAGCTTTCCACCTGAATTTTGTCTGAACAAAAAGCAAGGCCAGAGGCATAAGTCACATCTTCTGCACCCCAACTGCCAAGAGGCCCCCCACATGTACTTTCACATTATATTATTTTATCATTTCTTTGCAAGGCTGGCTTTGGATAACATGCCCATTCTTTCTCTATAAATAGAGGAACATTTACAAAGCTAGAAGAGGATCTTTGGACCAGAGAAACGAATCCCTCAAATTTTCTCAAAACTCTCAAGTTCATCAACACTTGAGAAATCACAAAAAGCCCAGAATCACATACTTACTTCCTTCGATTCTGAAGAACAAGTACTCTTCAATATCCTTTGAATCCAGTTTGGAAAGAAACATAAGACTTGTTTCTTTCCTCCCTTCGAATCCAGCATTCCAAGCACAATATTGACCCCCTCTTTCGAATCCAGCATCCTGGGCCTCCACTCAAGGTCCCACACCCATTCAAAGCCTCCATCAAGGTAAGTTACTCTTACCCTTGAAGCTTTCATTTCATGGCATAACATGTAAATAATATTTTCGTTTGTTTCAAGCATGTATATACCATTGTTCCCTTCGCTTCCACCCTTTTAACATGTTTTTTTTAGAGTTAACCCTTTCGTTTCGCTTTCTGTTTACCTGAACTTGCTTTAACTATTAAACTATTTACAAGACAAATACTAGCATGGCCTCAGGCCATGTTGCCATTTAATGCTTGAAATGAAAGAAACAGAAAACAAGAAATAGGAAACAAAGCTTCTGGCTTCTACCCTCTTTCTCCAGGTCAAACGAAAGAGACAACCAGGAGGAAAACCATGTTGACTTCCAGGCTCAGTCGAAAGGCATTCCCTCACTGCTTTCAACCTCTAGTCGAATAAGAAAACAAGGAAGAACTAGAAGGCTTTGCCATATACTGACTTCCAGGCCAATTGAAGGACAGGACCTCACTGGTGTTAACCCCAATTGAAGGAGGAAAACAGAATGCAAGTCGAAGGGTGCTACTGCCTGGGTCGAAGAACTCATTTTCATTTCTTTTATTTTGTTTTTACCTTTACATTTTCTTTCCTTTCAATATGGTTGTAATAGTGTAGGATTTATTTTTTGCACTTTTTATTACTTTTGTACAAATGCTAGTAATTAGGTGTGTATGGTAAGATAAAACTAACAAATAGGCCACCCTAATCAAAGACTAAATGCATGTAAATAAAACACGTTTGCACACATGCACCCCAAGGGTAATCTCACTTGTTGCCTATCGGAAAATAGTCATGTCCCTCGAATATGGGACGTTTTAGCACAAAAAAAACCTTCGATAAAAAAGATTGTAGTCCCTCGATGACCCTCGACGTTGCCTTCGGTAAACGATCTAGTCCCTAAACGACATTGCTAAAACAACTCATAATTTGCTTTATATGACTATACAAACGTCCCATATTCGTCCCTTCACATCCAACGATGGGGCTTCTTACCAAATCAATGGTAAGACAACCACATCTAAAGGAGGAGGAAAAGCACATTTAAGATCTTTGGAGTAGGTAGATTCGCTATTAGTTACTCGCTTGCTCACAACAAAAACATTTTTACCCACACTCTCATCTTTGAACAATTTTTGAAACAAACACTCTGTAGGCGTTCTTATAGAAACGAGAACCATTACGAAGTTCCATTTTCAAAATACTTTCAAAAAACACATCTCACAAACACACTTTTGAACTATTTTCAAAACAAACACTTTGTAGGCGTTCTTATAGAAACGAGAACCATTACGAAGTTCCATTTTCAAAATACTTTCAAAAATCACCACCACAAGCACACATTCAAACAAAAGCAAGTGATCTAGAAAGTAACTAAGAGCCCATGGAAAACCATGGATGAAAAGGATGTTAATACCTTCCATTTTCATAATCTACCCCACGAACCCAAGAAACATATCTAAAGGTCTTTCTGTGCTTTTTCACCTTTCCTTTTGGATAAAAGAAAAGTCGGTGGCGACTCTTGCAAAACCGCAACATTTGCAAACACAAACGCAAAACATCAAGTCAGTTCTCCCACCGTATCACAGAACTGGCGAATCTGCTGGGGAATCATGTTTCTAAAAAAAAGTGGGGTTACCTTAGGGTTAGATCACCTTTACCCGCTTTCATTATTTGATTTGTGTGCTTTATATTTAGTTCTTTGTATCAGGCTTTCTTTGATCCTCCACCCGGATCTAGGACACCTTTTTAGGTAAATAGCAATAGATTGTGGAGACTGTACAGCGTAGACCGATATAGTTGAAACAATGGTGTTGTACCCCAAAATTTGACCTCCCATATTCTTCAAGATTTGTCAAGGTCAATCTCCAAATGATTCAAAATCTCTCAAGGGTTGCACAGTCCAATTGCCTCCTAACATAGTCAAAATTAGGGTTTTGGTTCTTGCAAAGAAATTGAGGTTTTCAAGGGTCCAATCAAGTCCCATATGCCTATATACATTGTCAAGCATCTATATGTCAAGTTTCAAGACTCACAGCACCAAGTTGCACAGTCAAAAGCCCTAATTGCTTCACAGTCAACTGCAGGGGTAAAATGGTCATTTGATAGTCAAAAGTCAAAAATTTTGGTCAACATCTTATTTTGAAGCCACAATCATCATTTTATCAATTCTTGATCATGATTCTTCAAGAATGGCTCAGAAATCATCAAGATGCAAAAAGTTGCTATTTTTGGACAGTTGAAAAGTCAACTGTAACTTGACCAAGGCATAACTTTTTCATGGTGCATCATAAAAATCCTATCCAATGCTCATTTTGAAGGGGATGACATCTCCTACAACTCATCTTCACATTCCAAGTCCAAGAAATGCTCTCACAAAAAGTTATCAATTTCTACATTATAGGTCAATTTCAAAAGTCAACAAAAATGCACTTTAAGTCAAGGACCATAACTTGAGATTGGTAAATCCAAATAACATGGGACCAAAGGCATTGGTTATAGGACTTCAATACCTTTCCAAAATGTCCAAGAACATGTTCATATGATCAAAATTGAGCAAGATATGCATTGGAGAAGTTGGGAAATTTTTGGGAACTTTCAAAAGTCAACTTTGCCTAAAACACTTCGTTTTTGCTAATGGGCCTCAAATTCCTTCTTGAATCTTTGCCCAAATCCTATGCACGACCCATTGAACTTAAAATGATTTATTTTCTTATTTTTAATTAATTAATTGAATTTTTATTAATATTAATTCATTTAATTGATTTTAATTGTAGGAAAATTCAAAAGATATGGTTTTTGGATTTTTTGTGAAGCAAATCTGATCAGGGCAAGATGGCGATCTCGTTTCTCAATAAAAAAAGGCAAAATCATCCATGTTTGGCAAGTTTTATCAATCAAAAAAGTTGGAAAAGATTTGATTAAAATCAAATATTGAAAACATAATTTCATGGACTTTTGGGCCAAGATTTACCCTAGTTTTGATTCCAATACATATGCTGAAGCCAACCCTAGTGTTAACAACGTGAAAGCTGCCATAGAAAACCATATGCAATATTGAAAAAAGGAAAAAAAGTTCAAAACTGTTTTCTAACTTCCAGGCAGATTCAAGAAAGTTTGTTGATTCTAATCCCTTGCTAGGAGTTTCCTGAACGTACTGCAAGCAATTTCCAGTCTTAAAGCTCAAAGAACGCGCAAGAACAAGTCACTCGGTTTGCATTATTTTCCAAATCTGCATATCATAATTCATGCGTTTTTAATTCATTTTCTTGATTGGTTTGTGTTGTTAGGAACGTTCTGAAGCTAATGGAATAGTTTAATTGTGTTGAAACATCCTGAATCGAAATCTACCATGGACTAAATCTAGGGTTTTTGAAGCTCTCAATTGGGGCTTTGCATGTAAGGAAAAATTGGACCACATCATGACTATGGTTGAATTCGTCAAGGCCAGACAAATTCAACCCAACCCTCGCGCTCTTTTTATATCATCCATAGCTCTAATCGCTATTCTTGGCACTTTTGGTTTGTGGGGGTTTAAAACCCCCGCTATCTTGTTTATGTTTACAGGTGAAACGAAGAAGACAATAGGTGGAAATGTGTGACTGGGTGGTTCAAACTCAGCGCGCGTATTTTTGTTTTGCATCATAATAGTTGTTTGTGTTTTATATAATATTTGTTGTCCATATGTTTAACAAAAGCGCTTCATAGTTCAGTTGGCAAGGGCACTAAGGCAAGGAGTACTGGGACCTGGGTTCGATTCCCAGGTCCCCCATATAATTCTTAATATTTTTTCTAACACAATCCTGTGCAGCAATCATCCAAAATTCAACCGTGCACGCCCAGCAACAGCTTGCCATGTGGCTTCAGGCATTCATCCAGTGGCCAGGAGATGAAGTCCATGATATTCAGGGGTCAATGAGCATGCACACGATCATGAAAGTCAACAAGGCTTAGACTTCTCTTGCGCCAGAATTGCTTCAGTACACCTCCACATGGGCCATCACACCCCCTTTGGTTTGCCTTGTTTTATTTTCTTTTCTTTTCTTTTAATACTTTTAATTGTTTTAATTATTATTATTAATTCACCACAAATTAATTTTTCACAAGATAAAATCAGAAATCATAAAATTGTAAATATTTTTTTATAATTTATTAAATTTACTATTAACTATTAATTTTGTAAATAAATATTAACAATTAACTTAGTTTAATTTAGGTTTAAATTTTAATCTTTTTCTCAATAAATAAAAATTCTATAGAATTAGGTTTTGACATTTTTAATCATTTTCTTATTATCATCATTATTAATTATTATTATTTTTGTACATATAAATGTAAATTAATTAATTAGCTTAAATTAGGTTAACTTTATTATTTTCTTAATAATTAAAATAAACTTAGAACTAGGGTTTTCTTTTGATTTTAATTTCTTTATTTTCATTAAATACAAAAAAAACATAAAAAAAATATCTTTCTTTAATTAATTAAATAATTAGGTTTACTTTTTAATTTAATACAAAAGGACAAAAAACTCATAATTTCTCAAAAGGGTCCAAAACCCTCGGACGTTCCAATTTAATTATTTTGCGCGTTATTTTCTTATTGGATTATTATGTAACTGTTTCCGGAATGTAATAGTAATTAGGTTTACCGCTTTCTTTACTTTCCGCACTTTATCAAAAACGGGTCTTTGTTTTTTGGCGATGTATAGACCCGCGCCTTGTAATAGCGTAGCTTTTACCTTTCCGTATTTTATTTTCCGCACTCCTAACTGCTAAATTGCATGAAAGAATGTATGATAATTAAAAACAACTCGTAGCTCACAATTGCATGATCAAAGATAAATGTTAACATGAAAACAACACACAAAGCACATGCCACTTCTAGGGTACGCCTCACTCGTTGCCTCGAAAGTGGTCGTCAAGTCTAGGGTGTTTTAGCGGTTGCCCTTATGTCTAAGATCCAGTTGCCTCAAAACGGTTGCCTCGGATTAAAAAGGATCTAGGACATTAGGGTTACTTCTAAGGTGTCCTACTATTGCTTCGGTGACCACACTGTCCCTCAATCGAATTGACCCGAACACCTCCAACGGTGGTGCTACCTACCTCTCAATGGTGGGATGGCACTACCTTAAGGACTTTTACACAGCCTAATTCCTTAGGGTAGGTAGATGACTCATGGGTACTTGCTCTCTTAAAAAACAAACCAAACATCTTTTCACACTGACACTTTCAAAAGTTTTCAAAACAAATTTTTCAAACACTCTTGAGGACAGATACAAGAGTCATTTAGAAATCTTTTAAACGAAACCTTTTTCAAACCCACTCACATTTGAAAAGCAAACATCTTTTGAAAACATAAGAGCAAGTACCTAAGAGCCCGTGGATAACCACGGATAGAAAGGGTGCTAACACCTTCCCTTTCTATAAATCTACCTCCCGAACCGAGAAACATTCTCAAAGAAGGAATTTTGTTGTGCTTTTGTCCTTTCCATGTTGGAGAACATAAAAGACGGTGGTGACTCTTGCTTACCGCGACATTTCGCGAACCAGCTTTAAACAATCAGTTCTATTTCCACCGATCACAGAACTGGCGACTCTGCTGGGGACCACTTAAAGTGAGGTGTACCTTAGGATAGATCATACTTATGTTTTCAATTGAATGTTCTGTTTGCTTTATTATTGTGGGCATTGTCTTGGAGTTTCATAGATCCTAACCTGGATATGGGGATACCCTTTTAGGTAGCATAAGCTGTGAGGGACCTGTCCGGCGTAGACCGACACGGGTGAAGCAGTGGCTACGTTGGTGTGACACCTTGGTCTGTACCAATATCCCTTGTGTTGCAACGAGGAGAATATGGGTATTCTGAGGAGTCATTAAGCACCAACCGACCTTAGAACCCTAATTTGACCCAACTTGGCCATAGAAAAGTAGCAGTATGCTACACCCATTAAGGCTAAACTCTCGCGATGGTTCTGGCTGCAAGAAAAGATTGCGACGCTGGAGTTATGACTGATTGAGGGTAGTCAGTGATATTGGGATCCTCTAGAACCCGGTTACTTTTAATAGGACAGGTCTTAACCAACGAAACTGAAAGAGGGTAGTACCTGAACTTCATGCTGGCCTAAACTCTAAGGGCTGTCTTGTGTGACTTGTGTGCCTTATCATGTTTGCCTTTGTGAATATTTGTGGTGTGCTTTACCATAACATCATGCCATCATACCATTGCATGCATCCTACATAAGGACTAACCCATTTCAAAGACAAGAGGGTTTCATCTTTGCTCTGTTTTGTAGGATATCATGATGCCTGTGCGAAGGAACACCATCCGGCTTAATTTTGTTCACCCACCTGAGTCGCTTGAAGAATTGGCTAGAAGAATTCCAAACACTACGTCCTTCATCCAGAGGCATGGTTCTCTTCTTGGTTTAGTCACTGCAAAGTGGGACCAACAATTGATGAGTGTCTTGACCCAGATTTATGACCCCTTGTATAATTGCTTCACCTTTCAAGACTTCCAGCTGGTCCCTACCCTGGAAGAATTCTCTGATTTGCTTGGTATCCCTATCTTGGATCAGACTCCCTTCACTGGTTGGGAAAAGACTCTTAGGCTTAAGGAGATTGCTGCAGCCCTTCCCTTGACCAACAAGGAGGTAATGGACAACTGGGTGACTAGAAGCAGAGTTAAGGGCTTCTTGGCCAAGTTTCTGATTGGTAAAGCTAACAGTTTCTGGAATGACTTAGACTTCAGGGCGTATGAATACATTCTGGCTCTCTTAATCTATGGTCTAGTTTTGTTTCCTAATCCTGATAACTTCATTAACGTCAATGCCATAAGGATCTTCATGTCTCGGAACCCTGTGCCCACTCTCTTGGGTGATATTCTGCAACAACTCTATGCTCGTACTGCCCGAAGACGAGGAACTCTATGGTGTTGTACTCCTTTGTTAGTGAGGTGGTTTATTTCTCACCTCCCTAAGTTCGTGCTGAAGAACAAAGAAGGAAGAGGCTGGGCTTATAGGTTAATGTCTCTCACTGATAATGACATCATTTGGACTCTCAGAGGTTTGGATGAGGTAGCTGTTATTGATCGTTGCGGAGAATATCCAAATGTTCCTTTGATTGGTACCCAAGGAGGGATCTCTTATAATCCATGTCTAGCTCTCCGTCAGTTTGGAAGAGCCATAAGAGCAGGGCCTCATGAGATGTTGGTGCCTCACATCAGTTTTGAGTTTCAGGTAGATAGTGACGAGCTGCGTCGTAGATTCATCAAGGCTTGGGACAGAATTCACAAAGCTGACCCACATGAGTTGGGACCGAAGACTTCTCTACCTATGGAACCCTACTACAGATGGGTCTGCATCCGTGCTCAGAAGTTAGGTATGCCATACGAAGCTGTCAGACCCATCATTCTTGAATTCCCTGATAGAGACGGGGTTCCTCCAACTGTTATCCCTCCTCAGATACCTACTGATGTTGATACACTAAAGAGGTCTTGGGCGCAACTACAAGAAGAGCAGGATTCTTATCGGGAAAAGTTCAATGAACAAGAACAGAAAATCCAGAAGCTGACAAAGCAGTTGGAGAACGAGCGGGCCCTGAATGACTATATCCGTACTGAGAAGAGGAGACCATGGGAGCATTGATGGGCTTTGGATATTTCTTTTACAGCTTTATTTCCTTTTCAGTATTTTCATTCTTGTAACGCCTAAGGGCAATTTTCTTGAACAATTTAAATTCCAAGTTTAAATCTAATAAAGTGTGTTCCTTTTGTCTACAAAGTTGATTCCCGATTGTCTTTGAAAACATAATTCATACGCATATCATGCATCATGTGCATAACATGTACTTTTTCTTACAGGTTGCTTAATCTTCTTCGCTGTTTATTTCAGCAGTCATCATGAATCCTGAATCATCTACTGAGCAATCCATCAAGGCCCTCCAGGCCCAGAACGCCCAGTTCCAAGAGTTAATCATGAGTTTAGCCCAAGGTCAAGAGGAATTGAAGGCTCTGCTGGTAAAGAAGAAGAAGAAGAGAACTGTACTATTCAACACTGGACGGAGATTTGGCAATACACTGCAAAATGAGGCTGATTAAGCTGCTTCTTCTGTAGGGAAAGGCGGTCCCTAAGGGGGAAGGGTTCCTAGTCCTGTGGTCTCTAACAACGAGACAGATTTTAATGATAAGCAGTACCCTCCCGCTGAAGACAGGTACAAGCAGTTAGAGGATCGTCTGAGTGCCATGGAAATTCAACAGGTGCCTGGGTTGGATTTAGGAGATCTGGGTTTATCTTCTGGGGTGGTGATCCCACATAACTTCAAGGCACCCTCTTTTGCGAAGTATGACGGGGCTTCCTGCCCTAAGCTACATCTCAGATCTTATGTGCGGAATATCCAACCGTATATTTCAGACAAGAACTTATGGATCCATTTCTTCCAGGAGAGTCTTTCAGGGACTCATCTCGAATGGTTCTATCAGCTGGATGGAACCAACATTCGTAACTGGGAGGACTTGGCTACTGCTTTTTATAAGCAGTATCAGTACAATGCCGACCTCGCTCCTACACGTACCCAAGTCCAGGGTATGTCGCTAGGATCGGGAGAAGGTTTTAAGGAGTACGCACAAAAGTGGAGAGACCTGGCTGGCAGGGTGCAGCCACCGTTGACCGACCGTGAACTCGTGGATATGTTCTTGGGGACCCTGTCTGGGCCGTTCTTCAACCACCTGATTGGTAATTCTTCTACAGGGTTTACAGACCTCATTCTGACGGGTGAAAGGATAGAAGCTGGTATGAAATCGGGGAAGATAGAGAAAGGTGCGTCCTCAAGTTCTGAAAAGAAGCCTTTCAAGAAGGAAGCCAGTGCTGTGTATGGTCCCAAAAGGCAAAATAAACCGGAACGCCGCCAAGCTGTCAACGTGGTGGTAATTTCAAAGCCTGTTGCCGCTCCTCGGCAACCTAACCAACCAAGGGGTGAGAGACCCAGAAGAGAATACACTCGGCTTAGTAGGACCTTATCTCAGATATTGTCGCAACTGCTGTCAACCAACTTGGTAACTATCAAAGAAGCTCTGAAGGTGGTAAACACATCATCTCCGGAGTATAATCCCAACGCCCGCTGTTCTTATCACTCTGATAGCCCGGGACATTCTACTGATGATTGCTGGGCTCTAAGGAATAAGGTTCAGGACCTTATCGATGCTAAGGAAATACAGTTTGAGGCGCCCGAAAGGCCCAATGTTATGACTGCTCCCATGCCCCAGCATGGAGTAAATGCTATTGAGGAAGACCTGTATGTAGTCTCTGTGGATGAGATTGTTACTCCGTTGCTGTCCGTCAAAAGGAACCTGTTGCTAGCCGGTTTATTTCCGGGTTGTAGCAAGGGTTGCCTTCTATGTGCTGTTTCACCTGCTGGTTGTCTGTTGCTGAAGTCAGGCGTCCAAAACCTGATGGATAGCAAAGAGATCTTGTTCAAGAAGACTGCTGTTCCTACTGTCCCTACTGAAGAAGTGTCCGTTGTCACCATTTTCAACAATCCTACCAAGGCTCCCCCGAGGAAGCCCGTCAAAATCATGTCTGTTGCACCTATCATCATTACTGTTCCGGGGCACCTCCCCTATAAATCTGACAAGGCTGTCCCGTGGCACTATGGGGCAGATGTTTATGTGCTCAGAGTGAAGCAGGAGTTCAATACCAGTACCAGCATCAGTAACATCACCGGTCCTGCTAAAGTTACTCGCAGTTGCAGGCTCTTCTCGCCTGACATTGCGCCACCAGCCATCCGAAGACCTCTTATCATCACGCCTGCAAGTGCGCCTGTTTCCCCTCCTGATCAAGTTTCTACCCCTGCTGCTGAGTCATCTGACACTCGGGGCAAGGGGATGGCTACCGATATGCCTGCCCAGATGGAGGCACCGAAGACTGTTAATGGTGAAGCCTCCCAGCAAGAGATGGAGGAAATTCTCAAGATTATCAAGAAGAGTGATTTCAACGTAGTTGAACAGCTGGGGCACACCCCCTCTAAGATCTCTATGCTATCATTGTTGTTGTGCTCAGAGGCCCATGCCAAGGCCCTGATATCCTTCCTGAAGACGGCCCATCTGCCACAAGAAATGTCTGCTGATCAATTTACTGATTGTGTGGCCAACTTGACCGCTGACAATGGGTTGGGTTTCTCTGATGCTGATCTGACCGCTAAGGGAAAGAACCATAATGATGCCCTGCATGTCTCCATTGAATGCATGGGCACTACTCTTTCCCACGTGTTGGTAGACACCGGTTCTTCACTAAACGTATTTCCCAAGAAGGCCTTAGACATGTTGGATTGTGAGGGTTTGGAGTTGAAGCCTAGTGACATTGTCGTCCGGGCCTTTGACGGGTCGAAGAGGATGGTACATGGTGAGGTAGATATTCCGATCCGGGTTGGTTCTCAAGTCTTTGATTCAACGTTCTATGTGATGGAAATTCGTCCATCCTATTCTTGTTTGCTGGGTCGTCCTTGGATCCACAAAGCTGGAGTTGTGACCTCCACTCTACATCAAAAGCTTAAGTACCCGGTCAGAGGGAAGATTGTTACGGTGCAAGGGGAGGAAGAATACATGGTTAGCCATCTTAACTCGTTCCGGTATATAGAGATGGACGGGGAGTTCATTGAGACTCCCTTTCAACACTTTGAAGAGGTGCCTCCAACATTGGCGTCAGCAGAGACAGTGACTGAAGAAGACTCTCCTTTGAAGATGGCTTCCTTGAAGGACGCCCGGGCTGTGATTGAGAAAGGTGAGTGTGCAAACTGGGGCAGGCTCCCTGATTTTACTCCAAAGACTGACAAGTTTGGGTTGGGTTTCACTGCAGAGGCTCAGAGGGCTGTACGTAAAGCAAGGGTTGGAAGACCTCCCGTGTTCATCACCAACCCGGGAGTGAATGCTATTGAAGACGATGCGGAGGAATCTGAATTTGATAGCTGGATCTACCCGACGACCGACGGTGGACTGAATAATTGGACTGCCAAAGATTTCATACCTGTTACTTTTGTTACTCAGTAATGAATTCCTTTGTTTTTTTTAAATTTGTAACGAACAATAATTTGAAACTTTATGGCCCGGTGTCTTACCCGGGGCACCGTGGCTTCATTTGTGAGGGCTTAGTACTTGTCATTTCCATATATCATGAATAAAAACATTGGACGTTTTTCGCATTTCGAATCTTGTGCTCCCTTTCTTTCTTTATATATATATTGCAAAACAGCTATATTTACACACACTCACCTATACAGGTTTCATACCACTCTGGATCTCGCTGGTAACAACTCTGCTACTGCCAGTTATGACTTTGAAAATCCGATCAACTCAGCCGAGGACGAAGGTGAAGATGATTGTGAAGTGCCTGGCAAGCTTGCAAGACTGTTACTCCAGGAAGAGAGGGCCATTCAGCCACATGAAGAGCCAGTGGAAACGGTAAATCTGGGTACTGAGACAGACAGAAAGGAAGTCAAGATTGGTGCCAATCTAGAGCTCAGCGTGAAATAGCAATTGATTCAGATGTTGCATGATTACATGGAAATCTTTGCCTGGTCCTACGAAGACATGTCTGGGTTGGATACCGACATTGTGGTTCATCACTTGCCTACCAAGGAAGACTGCCCTCCGGTTAAACAGAAGGTCTGCCGTATGCGTCCAGAGATGTCCGAGAAAATCAAAGCTGAGGTTATGAAGCAATTTGACGCCGGTTTTCTTGCAGTAACTTCTTACCCTCAGTGGGTTGCCAACGTGGTTCCAGTGCCGAAGAAGGATGGTAAGGTCCGAATGTGTGTTGACTACAGGGATTTGAACAGGGCGAGCCCCAAGGATGACTTCCCCCTGCCTCATATCGACGTTCTGGTTGATAATACTGCTCAGCACAAGGTGTTCTCCTTCATGGATGGTTTTTCAGGTTATAATCAGATTAAAATGGCTCATGAAGATATGGAAAAGACTACCTTTGTTACTCAGTGGGGTACTTTCTACTACAAGGTCATGCCTTTTGGGTTGAAAAATGTTGGGGCGACCTACCAACGTGCCATGGTTACTTTATTTCATGACATGATCCATCATGAGATAGAAGTATATGTCGACGATATGATTGCAAGGTCCCAAACTGAGGAGGAACACCTTGACCACCTACAGAAGCTGTTTGACCGTCTGAAGTTGTACAAGCTGAGGTTGAACCCGAACAAGTGCACCTTCGGGGTAAGATCTGGGAAGTTACTAGGCTTCGTCGTGAGCGACAAAGGTATTCAAGTGGACCCCACCAAGGTTAAAGCCATACAAGAGATGCCAGTTCCCAAGACAGAGAAAGAAGTCAGAGGCTTTCTAGGACGGCTGACCTACATTTCCCGATTCATCTCGCACCTAACTGCTACCTGTGAACCAATCTTCAAGCTGCTGAAGAAAGATTAAGTAGTACGTTGGAATGATGAATGTCAGGCCGCTTTCGACAGAATCAAAGAGTATCTCCAAGAACCACCCATTCTTATGCCACCGGTTGAAGGGAGACCTCTAATACTATACTTGACAGTACTTGACAGCTCGATGGGGTGTGTGCTGGGGCAACATGACGAGTCTGGCCGAAAAGAGCATGCCATTTATTACCTTAGCAAAAAGTTTAACGACTGTGAGACCCGATACTCACTGCTCGAGAAAACTTGTTGCGCTTTGGTATGAGCTGCTCGCCGGCTGAGACAGTATATGTTGACTCACACTACTCTCTTGATTTCAAAAATGGATCCAATAAAGTACATATTCGAAAAGCCCGCCTTTTCCGGAAGAATAGCAAGATGGCAGATGAACTTGACAGAATATGACATCCAGTACACGACTCAGAAAGAGATCAAGGGAAGTGTATTGGCAGACCATTTGGCACACCAGGCAGTGGACGATTACCAGTCAATGAACTTTGAATTTCCTGACGAGAACATCATGGTAGTGACTGATTGTGAAGTACCTGGACCGGATGAAGGACCTGAGGAAGGATCCCGATGGTCTATGCACTTTGACGGAGCCTCCAACACTTTGGGTAACTGTAGCGATAAAAAATGTAGCGGGGTAAATCGGAGATCGAACTATTAATTAATTCGTCTCACAAAAGCAAGAGTCGCCACCCGCGCTTTATTATTTCCAAGGGAAAAGGGGAAAGAGAGAAATAAAACCCTAAAATATGCAATGTAAAATAATACTTTCTAAAAGTAAAAAAAATACAAGGCGTTTTTGAAAAGAGAGCTATGGTTCGGGGGTTGGTTATACAGTGGGAAGGTATTAGCACCCAATGTATTTATAGTACTCTATAGGAACCTTTTGAAATATCTGTTTATTAAAGTGTTTGTTTGATTAAAAATAAATTGTTTTGGCCGAAAAGGGGTACGGACAGGTTTTTGAAGGTACGACGACCTAATGTCGAAGTTTTGACTTAAAAAGGTATAAGTTTTGAAAAGATTGAATATTTGAGGAAAAATTGTCTTAAGTTTTGATGAAATAAAGATATTCGCATGACTGGATTTGAGGACATGAAGTCAACAAATTCAATCGTTTTTCTCTTGGATTTAGACGTAAACAGAATAACCAAATAGCGATGAAATAATCAAACAGAAAAGTAGATAGATAATGATTAAATAGCTAAGTGATAGATAACCACAACAATGATTAAATAACAAACTAAAGGATGTGAACATGCATTTTATATATTTTGTTTAATATTAACTAAAGAAAAGAAAATGTTTTTTTTAAGTTTTTATTTTTATATGTATTTTTGTATTAATATAAAGTATATTTTAAGAATTATTAAATAATTTTAAACTAAATTAAAACTTTAAAAGTTACTAACTTAAATCTAATTAAAAGAGAATATTAAAATTACTAAATTAATCCTAAAGTTAAACTAATAAAAATGGTCAAATTATTTAAAATTGTTTAATTAAATTACACCTCTTATTTGATTAAACTTACTAATTAACTAAATTAATAACATTCTAAAAAAGCTAATAGAAAGTAAATAGAAGGAGAGGTATCAAAATAAAAGGGGATAGACAATGAACCATTGTATGGGCTAAAAGGTTTTTAAAGGGCAGAATCAAAAACAAACAGAAATGGGGGGGGGTGTTAGTAGAAATCGTTTGGGCTTTTAGGCAGGAAACGGGTAAGGTCCATTCATTGAAACAAAGTTAGGGTTATCAGGTTATGTTCCACTTGGATTAGGGTTAAACGTATTTGTTTTAGTTTGGAAAAAAGGGGTTAAGGTTACAGCGCCACTGCTCTTTGTTCACGCGTTCTTCTTTGCTCGTCCTCTTCGTTGCTTTCAATGCTCTCGCCTCTGAGTTCTCCCTTGCCCAAGGCCACCGGCATCTCCAAACTTCCTCTTCCCTCCAACGAAAAGCTAGGGCGACCGATTCAAGGTAATCTTCGTTTTAATTTCAAATGGGGTTTTATTACTGCATGTTATGATCTCGTTCCTTGTTTCCTGACTTCATATGTTATGGTTGTTTGAGGTATATGAAAGAAAGAGAGGGAGAAATCGTTACCTTTGGAGACGGAGGAAGAAAGGGCGGAGAAGAGCTGTGGCGGCCAAGGTGGTGAGGGACGAAACGCGTGATGCTTGCTTTGACCCTGGTATTTCGTTTCTTACTTCCTTGATTTGTGGTTTGATGATGATGTTGAAAACCTCTATGTGATATTTTTCTTCTTCTTTCTGTGGGCTTGATGCTTTGCTTCTGTGAACTTAAGACACTTCTTTTCTTCTTCTTCTTTACTGTGCTTCTGTTGCTTTTTTTTTATTGGCCTATGATGGAATACTTCTGAGGCTTGATGGGTTTGGACATTGGTTTTTAAAGTTTGTGTTGTTGTGGTATTCTGGTTTTTGGCTTTTGGGCGTGTATGGCTGGTACAAGTTTTGGCCCTGGATGTTTAGGTAGGTATGAGGGTTTTAGGCCTGAAAACAGGTTGAACAGGTTATGGTTTGAAAGACTTAAGGTTTTACTGGTTTATGCAGGTTATGGCCTTGGTTTCAGGTTTGTGGCCTTGGTTTATGTTACAGATTCAAAGTTTAAGCAGGTTATTAGGCTTGATGCTGTTTTTGTATGTTTGAGGCTTCAACGGGTTTGATGCAGGTTTCTACTGGTTTTTCAGGCCATGGTTATTGCTGTTAAGTTTGAGGCTTGAAGGTTTTTTTTTTACAGGGTATTATTTGGTGGTTTTGGCTGGACAACAGGTTTTGACAGATTTTTCAGGCCATGGTTTATATGGTATTTTGGAACTAAGGCCTGAGGCTTTGATGTTACAGGTTATCGTTTTGAAAGGGTGGTGCTTTTGCTGGACAGCAGGTTCTTGAGGCTTTTGGTCTTGAGAATTGGCTTGGTATTTTGTTTGACAATTTTCAGTTTTGAAGGCTTGAAAAACAGGTTTCTTTTACTCTCCCCTTTTCTTGAAGGGTTTGTTGTTATAATAACAATTGGCTGGCCTCTATTCTGATAGCTCAGGTTTTGTATATTTTTAACTATTTTGTCTTTGATACTTCTGCACACTACTGTTTTATTCAGTTTGCCTATATCCTTTTCTATACTTCCTTTTTTACTGTATTATTGCAGTTTTGTTTTCTATCCCTTTTCTGCCTAAGGCCAAAACCTGTAAACCCACACTCTTTTCTCTCTTCTCTCTCCTTAGTACAGTTTGACATTAAAATGATGTTATGTACTTGTGTTCTGAAAAAGCAAAGCTGGAAAATGATGAGAATAGGAATATTTTTGCTTGCATATATGGTTTTAAACTGCACATGTTTCTCTTTGTCATCTGCATTGTACAATATGGAGCCTTGTGTTTTTGACCTCTTCCCAAACATTGGGTAGTTTACGTTGGACTTTGGCTTTGAAAAATGTAACTTTGACTTGGTTACTTGCATATGCTGTTGAACTATGCTTTTTTTGACAATTGAAATGTGCAATTGGTTTTTGAAATATGCAGTTTATTTTGAAATATGCAGTTTTGACAAAAAATGAATTTGTGCATAATTTTAACTTGTGCATTCATATTTATCAATAAAATTCATCCCCTTTTTGTGAACCGGGAGAAATCCCGTGATTTGCAAAGAGGGTAAAAACTGATTCCAGCCGTTTGCTTTTAATGATGAACGCTAAATTAATTTTCTGCTTTTAATTATATTCATTTCTGACTTTTTCTTTTAATTCTTTGCAGGTAAAATCAAATGAGCATCAAAGAAGTATTGGATAGAAGATGAAGATTTAGAATCTTAGAAAAATTAAAATAGTTTTTATTTTACTTTAAACATTTTATATAATTGTCATTGTAAATACTTTGTACATAATACAGTATTTAAACAACAATTGTAATAATTAGAATAAAGATGAATAAAATTCTATTATTTTACCAGTTAATTCTTTTCTTCTTTCCAATTATTTATTTTATCATTTATAATTCTTTAAATTATATAATAACTGAAAACCAATTCCAATTATTTAAATTTAGAATGATAAATAATTAAATAAACATCATTGATCAATTAACTTCTCTTCAATTATTTACTTCATTATTTATAATTCTTCTAAATTATAATAACTGAAAATAAAATTTCAACTATTTAAACTTAGAATGATAAATAATTAAATAAACATTGTTTGATCAATTAATAAACTTCTTTTCAAATATTTATTTTATTATTTATAATTCTTTAAATTATATAATAACTGAAAATAAATTCCAATTATTTAAATTCAGAATAATAAATAATTAAATAAACATCATTGATCAATTAACAAACTTCTTTTCAAATATTTACTTTATTATTTATAATTCTTTAATTTATATAATAACTGAAAATAAATTCCACTTATTTAAATTCAGAATAATAAATAATTAAATAAACATTGTTGATCAATTAACAAACTTCTTTTCAAATATTTACTTTATTATTTATAATTCTTTAATTTATATAATAACTGAAAATAAATTCCAATTATTTAAATTCAGAATAATAAATAATTAAATAACATTGTTTCAGCATTGATCAATTAATAAATTTAGCGTTTCAAAAATAAACAGCTCTTGACTTGAAAAAGTTATGAATTTAAAATCTGCTTTGAAAATTGATAAAGATAGGTCAAAACACTTGCAATGTAATGATGCAGATGGGAGATGGTATCTTAGGTAAAAATTTGGGGTACAACAGCTGCCCCTATTTAAGTTTCTTCTATCCGGAGATATGAAGATTAAAATCTTCGTCTCGACGAGATTGAAGGTACTTAAATACATAATACGCAAAATTTTGCCCTAAGATACCGCCATTGTGTTTGATATGAATGTAGTGATTGAATTCACAGAGAAAGATATTGTATGAAACAAGATAATGCGGGAGAAATCAAACACCAACAAAACGCAGGGACACAGATTATACAATACTGGGGAAATAAACCATCGACTTCAAGTGATAGACTCTTGACGGCGAATAAAAGGTTGAGGGAACATGACTTCTGACCCTAACAAAGAAGGCATCTTGCATAGGCCATAAAACAGATTATTGATCCAAAATATCCGTGAGTTCACGACTCAAGGTGAACGATAGACAAAAAGTATCAATTTTGCTGATGATGGACTACCAACTTCTGAAGGTAAAGATTCATAACAAACTTCTCTGCGAGATTTCCCGAGATATACCAATTAATGCTGAGATAATAATATGGTTGTAGATACACAAGCTGCTCAAATAAAGAAGCTGTCACTTGCTGTCTTCCCAAAAATATTATGACATACAAGCTCCTCAAATAAAGAGGCTGCCACTTGCTGTCGTCCAGAAAAATAATAACGTACAAGTTGCTCATGAAGAGACCGCCGCTTGTCGTTTTTTCCAAAAATAATAACGTACAAGTTGCTCATGAAGAGACCGCCGCTTGCCGTTTTCCAAAAATAATAACGTACAAGTTGCTCATGAAGAGACCGCCGCTTGCCGTTTTCCAACGATGTCTATAACGTACAAGTTGCTCATGAAGAGACCGCCGCTTGTCGTTTTCCAAAAATAACTCAGAAGGAAATTGCGATGACACTGGCAGAGAATAAAATCTTCGTCAAAGAGAATCATGAATCAATCCTTCCCGAGGAGATCACATACTTAAATGTGCAAAATAAATGCACCATTCGTCTAGGTCGCGACTTCACCGGGGAAATCATGAGATAGCCTATGCAAGAGACAACAACTTCATCCAGGAATAAACTAGAGGGAAAACAGTCAAACAAGGTTCCAACCAATGAGAAAGTAACTCGATTGGCGAATTCATCCTATCCAGAAATGGACAAGGTAAGCTAAATCAAAAATCATCCACGAGGATTAGCTCAGTTGGGGAATTTAGAAAGGAAGCACATTTTCTGCCTAAGCTAACCTTCTACTTGGAAAGAACGGGTACATTGTATTAAAACAAAGTAAAACAACCCAAAATCAACGGCAAATGTGAATATGCATACTGATGTAAGTGTAAATGAGTAAATGAATGTTATGCTGACAAAACGAACAAATGGAATAACTTGAAGACAATAAGATGTCACGACATAATAGATACTCGGCCAATCTTAAAAAGATGGAAAATAACTGGAACTGGAACCCCAAAGCAACGTCGGAGCGTAACACGCCACAAGGTTCAAGTCTTCTGAGGAGAAAAGTATTCAAATCCAATCTTCTAATACCAATAGACCACTAGCATGAGACAAAGCGTACCACACTTCAGAAATTTCCCAAATAAAGGTAGCCAAAACAACGCTTAACTGGAACAACTGGGGAGTCACCAAACTTAGTACCGCGAGAAACGCAAGTTTAACACAACCAACACCTCATGACGATTTTGAAATAAAACATGTTCATCATGCAAGGATAAGTTACTGTATTGTTTTGCATTTCATGGCTTGACCATCCTCGGAACAACTGTTAATATTCCTTTCATTATTCACGACACTTTTTTTTTAAAATAAGAATACTTTAAATAACTTTGTTTCAAATATTTCCGTAAAATTAAAATTTTGCCCACAAATGGTAAAGATGCTCAAATTTCATTAATAAGATGGTAGTTCGCTAACAACGCGACTCCAACGGTTTACAAAAGTTTGGGAAATAGTACATGAAAGGAAAAGGTTACACAAAAACAATGATCACTATTCTCCCTAACAACTTCGAATTCTAAAATGTGTTCAAAAGCCAAGACCGGTCTGACCAAAAGCTTGCCTAAGCCGCCCTTTCGGATTTTCAACTTAGCAAACTGTCAACTCAAACCTAAGCGAAATACTTCTTGACTGCATCGGCGTTCATGGAGCGCGGGAGCTCTTCACCGTCCATATTGGTGAGAATCAAGGCACCTCCAGAGAAAACTTTCTTAACGACATACGGTCCTTCGTAATTCGGAGCCCACTTGCCCCTAGAATCAGGTTGGAAAGATAATATCTTCTTGAGCACAAGGTCACCTTCTCTGACCTCGCGGGGTCGAACCTTCTTAGCAAAAGCCTTCTTCATTCTCTGCTGATATAATTGACCGTGACACAATGTTGTCAATCTCTTTTCTTCAATTAAATTCAACTGATCATATCTACTTTGACACCATTCGGCCTCAGAAAGTTTAGCTTCCATCAACACTCTCAAAGACGGAATCTCAACCTCCACGGGGAGTACTGCTTCCATACCATAAACTAGGGAAAATGGGGTTGCGCCTGTTGAAGTTCGAACTGAAGTACGGTATCCATGCAGAGCAAACGGAAGCATTTCATGCCAATCTTTATAAGTTACCACCATCTTCTGGACAATCTTTTTGATATTCTTGTTAGCAGCTTCAACAGCCCCATTCATCTTCGGTCTGTAAGGAGAAGAATTATGATGTTCGATTTTGAACTCTTCGCAAAGCTCTCTCATCATCTTGTTATTCAAATTCAAACCATTATCAGTGATGATCTTGCTCGGGATGTCGTATCGACAAATGATCTGATTCTTGATAAATCTGACTACCCCCTGTCTGGTTACATTAGCATAAGATGTTGCTTCCACCCATTTAGTAAAATAATCGATCGCTACCAAGATGAAACGATGACCATTTGAAGCTTTGGGTTCAATCATTCCAATCATATCAATGTCCCACATAGAGAAAGGCCAAGGTGAAGAGATAACGTTAAGGAGGGTCGGTGGCACATGCATCCTGTCCGCATAAATCTGGCATTTATGACATTTCTTCACATATTTGCAGCAATCAGATTCCATCGTCATCCAATAGTAACCAGCTCTCAACATCTTTTTAGCCATCGCATGTCCGTTGGCATGAGTGCCAAAGGATCCTTCATGTACTTCTTGCATCAGCATGTCTGCTTCACGTCTGTCTACACATCTGAGTAGGACCATGTCGTAATTCCTCTTATACAATACTTCTTCATTGAGGAAGAAACTGCTTGCTAATCTTCTCAACGTCTTCCTATCTTTATTGGATTCCCCAGGCGGGTACTCTTGAGTTTGAAGAACACGTTTAATGTCATAGAACCACGGTTTGTCGTCGGTAACCTCTTCTACTGAGAACACATGAGCAGGTCTGTCGAGGCGCATAACCCGGATTGTAGGAACATCGTTCCAACCATTTAATTGAAACATTGAAGACAAAGTAGCTAAAGCATCAGCCATTTGGTTCTCATCTCTAGGGATATGATGTAATTCCACTTTGTTGAAGAAAGTTAACAATCTTCTAGCATAATCTCTGTAAGGGATCAAACCAGGATGGCGAGTCTCCCATTCTCCTTTGATTTGATTAATTACCAATGCCGAATCTCTGTAAATATCAAGAATCTTAATCCTTAGATCTACTGCTTCTTCGAGACCCATAATACATGCCTCATATTCAGCCATGTTGTTCGTGCAGTCAAACTTCAATCTCGCCGTGAACGGGATATGAGTGCCTCGGGGAGTGACGATGATTGCCCCAATTCCATTTCCGTAAGAGTTCACAGCTCCGTCAAATATCAAGCCCCAATGGGATTCGGGATCAGGTCCTTCTTCAGGTAACGGCTCTTCACAATCTTTAGCTTTCAAGTACATAACATCTTCATCTGGGAAATCAAACTTGATGGATTGATAATCGTCGATTGGTTGATGAGCCAAATGGTCGGCTAAAATACTCCCTTTGATTGCTTTCTGAGTGTGATACTCAATGTCATATTCAGATAACAACATCTGCCAACGGGCTATTCTTCCAGATAAGGCGGGCTTCTCAAAGATATACTTGATCGGATCCATTTTGGAGATCAACCAAGTGGTGTGGTTAATCATATACTGGCGCAGACGGCGAGCAGCCCAAGCTAAAGCACAACAGGTTTTCTCAAGCAATGAGTATCGATACTCACAGTTTGTGAATTTCTTACTCAGATAATATACAGCATGTTCCTTTCTTCCAGTCTCATCTTGTTGACCAAGCACACATCCCATGGAATCTTCCAATATAGTCAGGTACATAATCAAAGGTCTTCCTTCCACTGGAGGAATCAAAATGGGAGGTTCGAGCAAATATTCTTTGATACTATCAAAAGCTCTCTGACAATCTTCCGTCCACACACATCCTTGGTTCTTTCTGAGAAGCTTGAAAATTGGCCCACAGGTAGCAGTCATATGAGATATAAATCTAGAAATATAGTTCAATCTCCCAAGGAATCCTCTTACTTGTTTTTCCGTCTTGGGTGCGGGCATTTCCCGAATAGCTTTGACTTTATCAGGATCTACCTCAATACCCTTCTGACTGACAATGAAACCCAGAAGTCTTCCAGAACGAACACCAAAAGTGCACTTGTTGGGATTCAGACGGAATTTATACTTTCTCAAACGCTGGAATAACTTCAATAAATGTTCCAAATGATCTTCTTCAGTTTGTGATTTGGCAATCATGTCATCTACATACACTTCTATCTCTTTATGCATCATGTCATGGAACAAAGCAGTCATGGCTCTTTGGTATGTTGCACCAGCATTCCTCAAACCAAACGGCATAACCCGATAACAAAATGTTCCCCACGGTGTAATGAAAGCTGTCTTCTCCATATCTTCTGGTGCCATCTTGATTTGATTGTAACCAGAGAAACCATCCATGAAAGAAAATACTTTGAACTTTGCGGTACTGTCGACCAAAACGTCAATGTGCGGTAATGGGAAGTCATCCTTTGGGCTAGCTCTATTCAGATCTCTATAGTCTACACACATTCGAACTTTGCCATCTTTCTTAGCAACAGGCACTATATTGGCTAACCATCAAGGATAGACCGATGTAACAAGGAAACCTGCATTAATTTGTTTTTGAACTTCTTCTTTGATCTTGTCAGTCATATCGGGACGAGTCCTTCTCAACTTCTGCTTAATCGGCGGACATTCAGGTCTCAACGGTAAACGATGCTCCACAATATTGTTGTCCAAACCTGGCATATCTTGGCATGACCAAGCAAACACATCAACATACTCTTTGAGAAGCTCCAACATTTTCTCTTTGACCTCTGGGACAAGCAATGCTCCGACCTTGACTTCCTTTTTATCTCCTTCATCACCCAAATTGATCAACTCTATAGGTTCTTCAAACGGTTGAATAATCTTTTCATCGTGCTCAAGTAAACGGGAAATTTCATCAGGAATCTCTTCACTATCCTCTTCTTCGGCTCTGAACACATGGAATTCAAAGTTGGGAGAGGGCATAGGATCATTGTTTTCAATGGTTAAG
This sequence comes from Vicia faba, assembly GCA_948472305.1. NCBI lineage: Eukaryota > Viridiplantae > Streptophyta > Magnoliopsida > Fabales > Fabaceae > Vicia > Vicia faba. Next base: position 1,177,894,309 of record OX451741.1, read on the forward strand.
TCATGGATTAATCTGCACATATGATTATGCTTTATTTTAGAAATCGATTAATATGAATGTTGTACAAATGAAACAAAATATTATTATATTTTCCTATTACTACGAATTAATTTTCATTACTATTTCCCAGAAAAGGTGAAAAATAAAAACAGTAGTGGACAAAACAACATTTTTATTCATGAAGGGAAATACTTGAAACAAAGAGCCCAGACATTTCTCTTTTGCCTTGGGCAGAGCAAAAGGATTTATTTTCAACATAGCCCGACACAAATACTTTTCACCTTGGGCAGAGCGAAATTTTTTCAAAAATAAAACAAAACATTACTCAGAAATGTGCATCACAACAGGAACATCAACAGCAATCCAGTTCTGGCAAGCCACTCCATGCGTCACAAAATCGGGTAAATCCTCTTCAGAGTCGTCTCCTATTATAGCATCAACTTCAGGAGGAGTCGGATGGATAAAACCTGCGCTTCGGAAAACTTCTTGTATCGGACGAGTAACTACTTCCTGCTTGACTCTTGTAGACACGGGATGAAAACCAAGACCTTCTCCAGACTTGTTCTTGGGCAGAGTCAACACCTGGCCCCAACCTTCAGCCGAACCACTTTCAACCACTCGTCGCGCATCCTCAAAAGAAGAAATAGATGTCCCTTGCTTCTTCACTTCATTATTAGCAACAGATAGAGCTTGGAATTGGGTTCCAACATCCTCATCAGCATCAATAAAAGAGAAAGATGACAAATGGCTTACCACCATAGACTGCTCTCCACCAATCATTACCAGCTTTCCATGCCTTACAAACTTCAATCTTTGATGGAGCGTGGAAGTGACTGCCCCTGCATCATGGATCCATGGACGACCCAATAGACAACTGTAGGCGGCACGAATATCCATTACTTGAAAAGTGATCTGAAAAGTATGAGGACCAATTACTATAGGAAGATCCACTTCACCAATGACAGTCTTCCTAGAACCATCAAACGCTTTAACAATTATTCCACTAGGTCTCATGGGAGCACCTTGATATGAGAGTCGAGATAATGTAGTTTTGGGCATTACATTTAACGACGAACCTGTATCTACCAACACACTTGATAAAGTATCATTTCCACAACTTATTGAGATATGCAAAGCCATATTATGGTTCCTTCCCTCCTCCGGAAGCTCTTCATCACTGAAACCAAGATTGTTACACGAAGTAATATTTCCTACAATCCCATCAAATTGGTCAACCGTCACATCATGATCCACGAATGCCTGGTCCAAGACCTTCATCAAAGCTTCTCTATGGGCACCAGAATCTCTCAGTAAAGCAAGCAAAGAAATCTTGGAAGGAGTTTGCAATAGTTGGTCCACAATCTTATATTCACTTCTCTTGATAAGCTTCAGAATCTCATCATCATCGGGATGTGGGATAGGTTCATTGGATCGGCCTATCTCAACCCTTGATTCAACATTTCTCGCTGGAATTTTTGCCGGTATGGGCCTCTTGACTTGAACTTCTGGTCTTTTCAAAGGTACTGCTGCAAAGACACGTCCGCTTCTCGTAACTCTACTCACATCAACGATGTTAACAAAAGATGGCCTGGTTGGTATAGGGACTTCTACCCCATTCTCAATCATTGTGGCATTATACTTATACGGTATAGCTTGGTCTGAGTTGTAAGGAACAGGACCAGGCGGGTAAATGATCAAAGGAGCAATAGGTGGAGTCTGACTATCGTAAACGATCTCTACTGATTCAGGCAAATTGAATTGTGGTATTATAACATTCACTTCATCCTCTTGATCTCTGTCATATGTAATAGTGATAACCCTCTGGTCTAACAATTTTTGAATATCCTCCTTCATAATAGGGCAGTCAACCTCTCTTGAACAAAATTCACAGACATCATAATCATGCTGATGCCTAACAAAGGCAAGTATTCTTAAGCTCTGATGTAACCTGATCAACGACTCTCTTATGTGTTCAACTTGAAAAACTCGAAACTTTCCCGGACAACCTTCCACCATATTCACTGATGCTGCCCCATGTCGAGGCAAAGGATTATCTCTAAAATTTGGGTTAACATCCTTGAAAGACAAGATACCATTCTTAATCAACCTCTGCACGTCCGCCTTTAGAGCAAAACAATTTTCAAGGTTGTGCCCCGGCGACCCTTGATGATATTCAGAAAACTGATCCGCCTTGTACCACGGAGAAGTACTATTTGGTGCGACAGGAGGAGGCTTCATCATTATGAGGTTCTTTCTGATAAGAGCAGGGAACAATTCAATATAAGTCATAGGAATGGAATCGAATTGTGGTTTTCTTGGTGAACAGTTTTGGTTGTTGAATGGATAAGCCTGTTGTCGAGGCTGCTGCTGAAATGGCCGTTGTTGAGTTGGTGGGGTTTGATGAGCTGGGTCATCAAAGTTGGGCGGACAGCCGGAGTGACTACCGCAACGTGTGAGTAACCTCTCCTTGGTCTCCCTGGGAAGATTGCGCTGACATCCTGCTCTTTTCTTTTTGGGAAAACACTTCCAAACTTCTTGATACTGCTAGACAAACTTCCTTCTTTAACCAAACGCCCTTCACGAATCCCTTCCTCCAACCGCATGCCCATGCTTACCATTTCGGTGAAGTCACTGGGTGCGCTGGCAATCATTCTTTCATAGTAAAAGGAACCTAGAGTCTTCAAGAATATCTTTGTCATCTCTTTCTCCTCAAGAGGAGGATAGATTTGAGCAGCAATTTCACGCCACCTCTGGGCGTATTCCTTAAAGGACTCTCTGTCTCTCTGGGACATCGCCCGGAGTTGATCCCTGTCCGGTGCCATGTCAACGTTGTACTTATACTGGTGAACAAAAGATTCGCTAAGATCGTTGAAGTTGCGGATCCGAATGCTGTCTAAACCCATATACCACTTTAGAGTGGCACCAGTCAAATTGTCTTGAAAATAGTGAATCAACAAGTCATGATCATCAGAATATGTAGACATCTTTCTCACGTACATAGTCAAGTGACTCCGAGGACACGAATCACCCTTATATCTTTCAAAGTCTGGCACTTTGAATTTTGCTGGAATCTTGACATTCGGAACTAAACAAAGGTCATGAGTGTTCTTTCCGAACAAATCCTTCCCCTTTAACGCTATGAGCTCCCTCTGCATTTCTTGGAATTGGTCTTGAAATTTTTCCATTCTATCAAAAAGACCCAAACTTTCAGCAGGCTCGGCAGGATAAGTAGGTTCATTCAAGTATGGCACGGAGTGAACCACAGGAGCGACAGTTGTCATTACCGGTTGCGGGAAAGGTGTTACAGACGGGATTACCGGCGGCATGGCAGTTGTCTCTGGTTGAGGAAGAGACAAAGTAGGTTGAAACAAAGGCTGTACGACAGGCTGATACCCATCTGGCACAAAGTTGTAAGGCATTCCCCACGGAAAACCTTTTGGCATCTGATGTTGAAACGGAGAGTTGACTTGAGTCACAGATGTTGGAACGATGACAATCTCGGAAACCATAGTAGTTGAAGTCTGAATCTCAGCAGCTGTAGTCGATGGCTGATTCTGAGCAGCCATCAAACTTTCCACTAGAGCAGTTAACTTTTCCATACCGACACGAAGGGTAGCGACCTCCTCACGAAGCTCGTGGTTTTCCTGTTCCAGATCTTCCATCTTCCTCTGACGATTGGCTCGAGTATCGTATCGATGAGACAGCTTGACAATCTATCGGAGTGGAAAAAGAAACAAGGATAAGACTCTAGAAAACATGTGAAGTGGAATGTTGGATGATGTATGATATGTGATGCAAACGATAATTCATTTTAATAGTTTTTTTCAAGGAACTTCGATAATTTTGCACACATCAATGGTAAAGGAATTTGGAACAACAAAAACTCATTTCATTAATCAAAAGCGGTAAATTACAACTTACAACTTTGGAACAACAAAACAATAAATTACACTTTGGGATAACAACCCAATAATAAAAGCAGTAAACTATAACTTTGGAACATGAAGGCCATAATAAAAGCAGTAAATTACAACTTCGGAACATGAAGCCCTTGATAAAAGCAGTAAATTACAACTTCGGAACATGAAGCCCTTTTACAGAGTTTTACAAAATGACATCAGTAAAATAAAACTAAGAACTAAAGATCACTCAGAATCATCAGATGAAGGACCAAATGCCAACTGTAACCGGAGCTTCCTGATCTTCTCTTCATAAAAGTCTTCCATCTCTTTCTTCTCAGCTACCAGTCGATCAACGATTTCCTTTTGTGGATTGGGAACAAGAGCAACGCTTACCGAACCTTCCTTCTTTCTCTTCCTTTCACTAGCATACTTCTTCAGTAAAGCATCCTTTTGACGAAGCTTCTCATCATGATCAATGAACCAGCCGTCTTGAATAAATAGCAAATCCTCCTTTTCCTTTAGTTGTCGAGCCAGGACCCGATTCTCATATTCAGACATATTATACTTTTCTTTCCAAGCATCTCTCTCGGACTTCATCCTAGCCAGATTTCCTTGGTATTCTCCCATATTCTCGATAGGGATATCAACAGATGATGATGCAACAGTAGGGAATAACGGTTTCTCAGGTTTATAGGGCATCTTGAGAGCACAAGCCCTAGTATGGACCCATTGTAGGTAAGGCTCCAAAGAAACGGCACCCCTATGTCCTAACATGTCTCTCCCTTTCTTATGGATGTGGCGCCAAGCTCCTTCGATCTCCCTCTTAGCTGACTGGTGATCTTGTCCTTCTTGTAGAAAGAAACCACTCACTTGAATATTGTTTGGCTTGTCCCTCATCGGGTATCCAAATTGACGGCGCGCGAGAACATGGTTATAGTTAATTCCACCTTTCGTACTAAGAAGAGGCACGTTAGGAAAAACACCACAGCTATCGATGATCTTCACGTCATAGTAAACTCGATTATACCAATCAATGTCGAAATGAGTGAGAGCCATAATTTTTGGCGCCCATCGCGGCTCCTTCTCGAGATCCCAGAAAACATCAGACCTAGGTAGATGAGAAACATACCACTGATACAACAACGGTGCACAACAAATAATCATTCCTCCTTAATAAGAGTTTCGAAGATGGATGAAGTAGTAGGTATCTCCTAGCAGCGTAGGGACCGGATTTCCAATCAAGAAGATTTTGATGGCGTTGATATCCACAAACTTATCAACGTTAGGGAACAAGAATAGACCATAAGCGAGTAAAGCAAAGACGTCTTCAAAGGCAAAAGTATCTTTTATCTCAGCGAAATGACGAGCTTTCCTCAACAAAAACTGCGCAGACAAGCCTCGGATTCCTCCTTTTGTAGTCATGTTCTCCTCTATCTCTGATTTCTTCAAGTGGGTGATGGTTGCTATCTCGTGAGATTTGGGTTCCTCTTCTAATCCAGAAAAAGGAACACAGTCGGTGATCGGCAAACCAAGTATGTAGGAGTACTCTTCTAAGGTGGGCATTAACTGGTAATCCGGAAAGGTGAAACATCGATACAAAGGATCGTAGAATTGGACCAACGTATTAAGGATGCCTTCCTTCATCTTGCGTTTCATGAGAGGTATAATGGACCCATACTTTTTCTGAAAATCCGTCGGGTTCTTGATCTTAGGAATTAAACTCTTCAGTTCTTCAATCTCGGGCTCCTTAAAACTAAAACTTCGAGTGTTTCTCCTTCCGAATTCCATAATAATAGTACCTGAGATGTCTGCAAAAATCATTCCTAAGTTCCTTGAAAAACAAGCTTTTTACAAAAATGTTGATGAATGCATGAATGAATGATAATGCAACAGTTACATACAAGTTCACAAACATGGGGTTCAAGGGTTCAACGTTTCAGCATGGAGTCAAGGGTAAAGCCCACCCCAAGGTATGTACTAACGGTTTAATCACACCTGCAAGACAAGGTTCTAAGAGTTCCCAGAGTCTACATTCCTCCTTCGGATATTACCAACGTCTTGATTACTCAATAATTAGCAATATTCTCAGGAGAAACTCATCCGAGCGTAGCATCGCGTAACAACTACTTCTGAATTACTCCGTTATAGTCTCCGCGCCACACCTAAAAAGGCCAAGATGGGTTAGGGTTCTACGGTTCTCAATTTCTCTGGCTCCCAGGTCGAAGATAATAATGTCTTCCCGATTACTCGGTAAACCAATATTACGTTCAAAAGGGCCTTCCATTGAGTGGGGGATCTCATGCCTCCTTCTTCGGGATTACTCCCTCAAAGTTAACATGACTGTACCGCCCATCCTATTCTTAAGTGTAACTTAATCCGGGTATAGGATTCGTCCTTTGCAAAAAACCCAAACAACCCCAATTTAAACACATAATCAAACAAAACAAATAATAATAAAAAAGATAAAACAAACTAGGCTTAACCCACTTAGGGATGGACCAGCAAGAGGTCAATCTTTCCCCAGCAGAGTCGCCAATTCTGTAGCGATAAAAAATGTAGCGGGGTAAATCGGAGATCGAACTATTAATTAATTCGTCTCACAAAAGCAAGAGTCGCCACCGCGCTTTATTATTTCCAAGGGAAAAGGGGAAAGAGAGAAATAAAACCCTAAAATATGCAATGTAAAATAATACTTTCGAAAAGTAAAAAAAATACAAGGCGTTTTTGAAAAGAGAGCTATGGTTCGGGGGTTGGTTATACAGTGGGAAGGTATTAGCACCCAATGTATCTATAGTACTCTATAGGAACCTTTTGAAATATCTGTTTATTAAAATATTCGTTTGATTAAAAATAAATTGTTTTGGCCGAAAAAGGGTACAGACAGGTTTTTGAAGGTACGACGACCTAATGTCGAAGTTTTGACTTAAAAAGGTATAAGTTTTGAAAAGATTGAATATTTGAGGAAAAATTGTCTTAAGTTTTGATGAAATGAAGATATTCGCATGACTGGATTTGAGGACATGAAGTCAACAAATTCAATCGTTTTTCTCTTGGATTTAGACGTAAACAGAATAACCAAATAGCGATGAAATAATCAAATAGAAAAGTAGATAGATAATGATTAAATAGCTAAGTGATAGATAACCACAACAATGATTAAATAACAAACTAAAGGATGTGAACATGCATTTTATATATTTTGTTTAATATTAACTAAAGAAAATAAAATATTTTTTTTTAAGTTTTTATTTTTATATGTATTTTTTTATTAATATAAAGTATATTTTAAGAATTATTAAATAATTTTAAACTAAATTAAAACTTTAAAAGTTACTAACTTAAATCTAATTAAAAGAGAATATTAAAATTACTAAATTAATCCTAAAGTTAAACTAATAAAAATGGTCAAATTATTTAAAATTGTTTAATTAAATTACACCTCTTATTTGATTAAACTTACTAATTAACTAAATTAATAACATTCTAAAAAAGCTAATAGAAAGTAAATAGAAGGAGAGGTATCAAAATAAAAGGGGATAGACAATGAACCATTGTATGGGCTAAAAGGTTTTTAAAGGGCCCAATCAAAAACAAACAGAAATGGGGGGTGTTAGTAGAAATCGTTTGGGCTTTTAGGCAGGAAACGGGTAAGGTCCATTCATTGAAACAAAGTTAGGGTTATCAGGTTGTGTTCCACTTGGATTAGGGTTAAACGTATTTGTTTTAGTTTGGAAAAAAGGGGTTAAGGTTACAGCGCCGCTGCTCTTCGTTCACGCGTTCTTCGTTGCTCGTCCTCTTCGTTGCTTTCAATGCTCTCGCCTCTGAGTTCTCCCTTGCCCAAGGCCACCGGCATCTCCAAACTTCCTCTTCCCTCCAACGAAAAGCTAGGGCGACCGATTCAAGGTAATCTTCATTTTAATTTCAAATGGGGTTTTATTACTGCATGTTATGATCTCGTTCCTTGTTTCCTGACTTCATATGTTATGGTTGTTTGAGGTATATGAAAGAAAGAGAGGGAGAAATTGTTACCTTTGGAGACGGAGGAAGAAAAGGCGGAGAAGAGCTGTGGCGGCCAAGGTGGTGAGGGACGAAACGCGTGATGCTTGCTTTGACCCTGGTATTTCGTTTCTTACTTCCTTGATTTGTGGTTTGATGATGATGTTGAAAACCTCTATGTGATATTTTTCTTCTTCTTTCTGTGGGCTTGATGCTTTGCTTCTGTGAACTTAAGACACTTCTTTTCTTCTTCTTCTTTACTGTGCTTCTGTTGCTTTTTTTTATTGGCCTATGATGGAATACTTCTGAGGCTTGATGGGTTTGGACATTGGTTTTTAAAGTTTGTGTTGTTGTGGTATTCTGGTTTTTGGCTTTTGGGCGTGTATGGCTGGTACAAGTTTTGGCCCTGGATGTTTAGGCAGGTATGAGGGTTTTAGGCCTGAAAACAGGTTGAACAGGTTATGGTTTGAAAGGCTTAAGGTTTTACTGGTTTATGCAGGTTATGGCCTTGGTTTCAGGTTTGTGGCCTTGGTTTATGTTACAGATTCAAAGTTTAAGCAGGTTATTAGGCTTGATGCTGCTTTTGTATGTTTGAGGCTTCAACGGGTTTGATGCAGGTTTCTACTGGTTTTTCAGGCCATGGTTATTGCTGTTAAGTTTGAGGCTTGAAGGTTTTTTTTTGACAGGGTATTGTTTGGTGGTTTTGGCTGGACAACAGGTTTTGACAGATTTTTCAGGCCATGGTTTGTATGGTATTTTGGAACTAAGGCCTGAGGCTTTGATGTTACAGGTTATCGTTTTGAAAGGGTGGTGCTTTTGCTGGACAGCAGGTTCTTGAGGCTTTTGGTCTTGAGAATTGGCTTGGTATTTTGTTTGACAATTTTCAGTTTTGAAGGCTTGAAAAACAGGTTTCTTTTACTCTCCCCTTTTCTTGATGGGTTTGTTGTTATAATAACAGTTGGCTGGCCTCTATTTTGATAGCTCAGGTTTTGTATATTTTTAACTATTTTGTCTTTGATACTTCTGCACACTACTGTTTTATTCAGTTTGCCTATATCCTTTTCTATACTTCCTTTTTTACTGTATTATTGCAGTTTTGTTTTCTATCCCTTTTCTGCCTAAGGCCAAAACCTGTAAACCCACACTCTTTTCTCTCTTCTCTCTCCTTAGTACAGTTTGACATTAAAATGATGTTATGTACTTGTGTTCTGAAAAAGCAAAGCTGGAAAATGATGAGAATAGGAATATTTTTGCTTGCATATATGGTTTTAAAATGCACATGTTTCTCTTTGTCATATGCATTGTACAGTATGGAGCCTTGTGTTTTTGACCTCTTCCCAAACATTGGGTAGTTTACGTTGGACTTTGGCTTTGAAAAGTGTAACTTTGACTTGGTTACTTGCATATGCTGTTGAACTATGCTTTTTTTGACAATTGAAATGTGCAATTGGTTTTTGAAATATGCAGTTTATTTTGAAATATGCAGTTTTGACAAAAAATGAATTTGTGCATAATTTTAACTTGTGCATTCATATTTATCAATAAAATTCATCCCCTTTTTGTGAACCGGGAGAAATCCCGTGATTTGCAAAGAGGGTAAAAACTAATTCCAGCCGTTTGCTTTTAATGATGAACGCTAAATTAATTTTCTGCTTTTAATTATATTCATTTCTGACTTTTTCTTTTAATTCTTTGCAGGTAAAATCAAATGAGCATCAAAGAAGTATTGGATAGAAGATGAAGATTTAGAATCTTAGAAAAATTAAAATAGTTTTTATTTTACTTTAAACATTTTATATAATTGTCATTGTAAATACTTCGTACATAATACATTATTTAAACAACAATTGTAATAATTAGAATAAAGATGAATAAAATTCTATTATTTTACCCGTTAATTCTTTTCTTCTTTCCAATTATTTATTTTATCATTTATAATTCTTTAAATTATATAATAACTGAAAATCAATTCCAATTATTTAAATTTAGAATGATAAATAATTAAATAAACATCATTGATCAATTAACTTCTCTTCAATTATTTACTTCATTATTTATAATTCTTCTAAATTATAATAACTGAAAATAAAATTTCAACTATTTAAACTTAGAATGATAAATAATTAAATAAACATTGTTTGATCAATTAATAAACTTCTTTTCAAATATTTATTTTATTATTTATAATTCTTTAAATTATATAATAACTCAAAATAAATTCCAATTATTTAAATTCAGAATAATAAATAATTAAATAAACATCATTGATCAATTAACAAACTTCTTTTCAAATATTTACTTTATTATTTATAATTCTTTAATTTATATAATAACTGAAAATGAATTCCAATTGCTTAAATTCAGAATAATAAATAATTAAATAAACATTGTTGATCAATTAACAAACTTCTTTTCAAATATTTACTTTATTATTTATAATTCTTTAATTTATATAATAACTGAAAATAAATTCCAATTATTTAAATTCAGAATAATAAATAATTAAATAACATTGTTTCAGCATTGATCAATTGATAAATTTAGCGTTTCAAAAATAAACAGCTCTTGACTTGAAAAAGTTATGAATTTAAAATCTGCTTTGAAAATTGATAAAGATAGGTCAAAACACTTGCAATGTAATGATGCAGATGGGAGATGGTATCTTAGGTCAAAATTTGGGGTACAACAGTAACGATATCGGCGCTGTGATCATATCCCTAAAAGTCACTCATACTCCACTTACTGCCCGACTATGTTTCAACTGCACCAACAACATGGCGGAGTATGAGGCGTGTATCATGGGTCTTCAAGCTGCAATTGACTTAAGGATCAAGTTTCTGAGTGTCTTCGGAGATTCCGCTCTCGTGATCAATCAGATCAAAGGCGAGTGGGATACGAAACACCCAAATCTTATTCCTTACAAAGAGTGTGTGTTGACATTGATCCCCCATTTCACGGAGATAACTTTTGAACACTTCCCAAGAGAGGAGAATCAGTTGGCGGACGCGCTGGCTACAATGTCTTCTATGTTCAAAGTCAAGTGGGACAACGAGGCTCCCCGGATCATTATCTGGAGACTGGATGAACCTGCATATTGTTGTGATCTTGAGACAGAAGAGGTAACTGAAAAACCCTGGTATTATGAGGTGAAGAGGTACCTGGAAGCCCAAGAATACCCCGAGGGTGCATCTGTCAATGACAAGAAGTTTCTGAGGAGGTTCGCGGCAAAGTTCTTCCTCAGCATCGGCATTTTATACAAGCGAAACCATGATTCAACCTTACTGCGTTATGTGGATAAAACGGAAGCAGAAAATATCATGGCAGAACTACATGAAGGTACCTTCGGAACACATTCCAGTGGACACACCATGGCAAAGAAAATCCTTCGGGCAGGATATTTCTGGTCCACAATGGAAGCCGACTGTTACCAACATTCTCGGACATGTCATAAGTTCCAGATCCATGCTGATAAAGTGCACGTTCCTCCAGTCCCTCTGAATGTCCTGACTGCACCTTGGCCTTTTGCAATGTGGGGCATTGATATGATCGGCGAGATTAAACCTACGGCATCCAACGGGCATCGCTTCATCCTGGTGGCGATCGATTACTTTACAAAGTGGGTTGAAGCAGCTTCCTACGCTACTGTAACCAAGAACGTCGTGGCACGGTTCATTCGACACAACCTGATCTGTCGATACGGCGTCCCGGAAAGGATCATTACGGACAATGGTACCAATCTTAATAACAAGATAATCACTGAGCTCTGCGAGCAATTCAAGATACAGCACCACAACTCTTCTCCCTACCGGCCGAAGATGAATGGAGCTGTCGAAGCAGCTAATAAGAATATCAAAAAGATTGTGCAGAAGATGACAGTGACCTATAAAGATTGGCACGAGATGTTACCATTTTCTCTTCATGGGTACCGTACCTCAGCAAGAACGTCAACCGGGGCAACCCCCTTTTCCTTGGTCTATGGCATGGAGGCAGTCTTGCCGATTGAAGTCCAGATACCCTCTCTCCGGATAATGAAGGATGCAGGTTTGAGCGAAGATGACTGGATTCAGACTCGACTTGATCAATTAAACCTAATTGACGAAAAGAGACTCACTGCTTTTTGTCATGGTCAAACGTATCAAAAACGGATGATTAGGGAATTTAACAAGAAAGTCAGACCACAAGAGTATCAAGTTGGGGACTTGGTAATCAAGCGCATCATTCTTCCTCAAAGTGATCCCAGGGGAAAATGGACCCCCACATACGAAGGGCCATTTGTGGTTAAACATGTCTTCTCAGGAGGAGCCATGATTCTAACCACCATGGATGGTGACGACCTTCCTCACCCCGCCAATGTAGACATAGTAAAAAGATACTACGCATGAATTAAAGACCCGCTAGGTTGACACACCTAGGAAAAAGTAAGGGCTTCCCGGTGAACCAAAAGGTTTCGGGCAAAATAAGGGATGAAAAATGAAAAAATCTGTACACCCGGCAAGTCGAAAACCTGAAAAGGCGGCTTGGGCAAAAATGGGTATCCCGGTGGACTGAAAACCCGAAAGGGCGGTCCAGGAAAAAGTTAGGGATTAAAGCGTAATACTATGTCTCATTGAATCACCTTGCATCCAGAATCCGGTATCAACCATCAGGTTCAGACGGCATCGATCGATCAACTTCATCTTCAACTAAGCAGCCAAGTGATGAGACGCTCGAAGATATAAAGGCGATAGCAGAGTTGGAACCCAGTGAGATTATTCTTTTCACATAGCTGTTTTGTTTTCCTTTTTCACAAAATTGTATAAACTCTGTTTGTTCGGCGGCGTTCTCTTACTAGGACGTCAGCCTCTTGTACATAAACGCCTATTTACAGGCAAATTCAAAAATCAATACAAATTCACGTTTCAGATAAATTGCCAATTATTTTCCTTTTTCTATTTTGTTTTGCAAAGAACGTCTAATGTTCATTTTTGATATATGCATTTGACACTAATTGCTAACTCATAAATATTTGCATGCGAAACAAAGGACTAATTACAGGTGACATCAGAAACAGGGGCAATAATGATTCGTCTAAGCGATCTAGTTGTTCTGTCCACCAAGGTACCAAGGTAAGTTCGGCTGAAGAATGTAACACAGATACCTTCACTCCCCGCCGAGTAAGATGAGACTCAACAATACTCTCCCAAGCAGTTGGTCTCCAATCATCCCTAAAAAGGCACAGTATCTCCAACAAGTCAGCAACACTCTCCCCGAGCAGAGTTAGTCTACTGTCAGCCTTAAGGAAGTTGGATTATCCCCATAAAATCTCAATATTCCCCAACGGAGTATACAAACATTCCTAACAAGCATCCCCGGAAATCTTGATCTAAGATTGTTCCCCGGCAGAATACCGGACATCCAGTGGAGCCATTCCCTACTACAGTTCAAAAGATCCCCCCAGGAGAGTTGAATCAATCTCCCTAGTAGGAAGCTTATCCCCAATAGATTCTGGAAGCTTATCCTCTGCAGAGCACGAGCGCGTCTCCCCGGCTTTATTCAAAGGTTATTTCCCCACCAGGATATAACTGGGTTATCCTCAGCCAATTGCCACGGAAAGATTGTCCCCGACGAAGTTCTTTCTATCCCCCAGCGGAGTTCATCAAATCCCCAACATAACTCATCAATGGTATCCCCAGTGGACTTATCATCAAAATCTCAGCGAAGTATCTCTTCCCACAGAGTATTTCCCCGCAAAATAATCTCTGCAACAAAGTTTATTCCTCAACGGAGTCATCTTCTCCTACAGGTTTATTCTCGCAACCGTCATCCCCAGCGGAAACAAAGAGCTCTACTCTTCAACATCAGCCCAGGATTCAACAAACTCCCGGCATTCGTCAAGGATTTATTTTCCTAGACAAAAATACATTCATAAACATCACATCTTCATACATTATAGCATGCACATACGCATCATGAACATACAATCTCATTTATTTTGAGAACATCACGCATTTCATACATCATGACATTGCATACAACTAATGTTTCGCCTTTTCAGGAAAAAGGTCAATACAAAGATGATTACTATCAACTGTCGCAATTCCAGAGTCGATACCTGTATCTAGCCAGGGCATATCTGTTAGCGATTACTTGTGGATTCGACACCTGTATCTAGCCAGGGCATATCTGCATAAAGAAATTCCGGACTCGATTCCTGTATCCAGCCAGGGCACGTCTGAAGAGTTTGAAGATTCGATTCCTGTATCCAGCCAGGGCATATCTGTTGACGACTAATTCCGGACTCGATTCCTGTATCCAGCCAGGGCACGTCTGAAGAGTTTGAAGATTCGACTCCTGTATCCAGCCAGGGCATATCTGTTGACGACTAATTCCAGATTCGATTCATGTATCTAGCCAGGGCACATCTGTGAGTAACTGATTGTAGACTCGATACCTGTATCCAGCCAGGGCATATCTACATGAAGAGTTTATATATTTGATACATGTATCCAGCCAGGGCATATCTACATAAAGAGTTTGAAGATCAACCCCTGTAACAGGCCTGGTAATTATCTTTCTTTCTCAGGTATGCAAGTTCTCTCTAAGTAATCTCTTACGCGATCGACACCTAGATGGCATCTATAAGCCCATCCACATACCATCTCTCTAAATGGCATCTATAAGCCCATTCCCGACAAGGCTCCGTCACAGCTCCAGATGGCATCTATAAGCCCATCCTCCTATCCATCATCTCTCCAAATGGCATCTGTAAGCCCATTCCCGCCATCACACTGCTAACATTCTACTATGTGAGTGCAAATTTCTGGGCACTTTAGTGTTCAATCATCTTCCACCTTCGGATCACGAAAGGCACGCAAGCCAATCTACATCCTCAGGTCTAAGAAGATTGAACAGGGGCAACTGTTGTACCCCAAAATTTGCCCTCCCATATTCTTCAAGATTTGTCAAGGTCAATCTCCAAATGGTTCAAAATCTCTCAAGGGTTGCACAGTCCAATTGCCTCCTAACATAGTCAAAATTAGGGTTTTGGTTCTTGCAAAGAAATTGAGGTTTTCATGGGTCCAATCAAGTCCCATATGCCTATATACATTGTCAAGCATCTATATGTCAAGTTTCAAGACTCACAGCACCAAGTTGCAAGGTCAAAAGCCCTAATTGCTTCACAGTCAACTGCAGGGGTAAAATGGTCATTTGACAGTCAAAAGTCAAAAATTTTGGTCAAAATCTTATTTTGAAGCCACAATCATCATTTGATCAATTCTTGATCATGATTCTTCAAGAATGGCTCAGAAATCATCAAGATGCAAAAAGTTGCTATTTTTGGACAGCTGAAAAGTCAACTGTAACTTGAACAAGGCATAACTTTTTCATGGTTCATCAGAAAAATCCCATCCAATGCTCATTTTGAAGGGGATGACATCTCCTACAACTCATCTTCACATTCCAAGTCCAAGAAATGCTCTCACAAAAAGTTATCAATTTCTACATTATAGGTCAATTTCAAAAGTCAACAAAAATGCACTTTAAGTCAAGGACCATAACTTGAGATTGGTAAATCTAAATGACATGGGACCAAAGGCATTGGTTAGAGGACTTCAAGACCTTTCCAAAATGTCCAAGAACATGTTCATATGATCAAAATTGAGCAAGATATGCATTGGAGAAGTTGGGAAATTTTTGGGAACTTTCAAAAGTCAACTTTGCCTAAAACACTTCATTTTTGCTAATGGGCCTCAAATTCCTTCTTGAATCTTTGCCCAAAGCCTATGCACGACCCATTGAACGTAAGGAAAAATTGGACCACATCACGACTATGGTTGAATTCGTCAAGGCCAGACGAATTCAACCCAACCCTCGCGCTCTTTTTATATCATCCATAGCTCTAATCGCTATTCTTGGCACTTTTGGTTTGTGGGGGTTTAAAACCCCCGCTATCTTGTTTATGTTTACAGGTGAAACGAAGAAGAAAATAGGTGGCAATGTGTGACTGGGTGGTTCAAACTCAGCGCGCATATTTTTGTTTTGCATCATAATAGTTATTTGTGTTTTATATAATATTTGTTGTCCATATGTTTAACAAAAGCGCTTCATAGTTCAGTTGGCAAGGGCACTAAGGCAAGGAGTACTGGGACCTGGGTTCGATTCCCAGGTCCCCCATATAATTCTTAATATTTCTTCTAACACAATCCTGTGCAACCATCATCCAAAATTCCACCGTGCACGCCCAGCAACAGCTTGCCATGTGGCTTCAGGCATTCATCTAGTGGCCAGGAGATGAAGTCCATGATATTCAGGGGTCAATGAGCATGCACACGATCATGAAAGTCAACAAGGCTTAGACTTCTCTTGGGCCAGAATTGCTTCAGTACACCTCCACATGGGCCATCACACCCCCTTTGGTTTGCCTTGTTTTATTTTATTTTCTTTTCTTTTAATACTTTTAATTGTTTTAATTATTATTATTAATTCACCACAAATTAATTTTTCACAAGATAAAATCAGAAATCATAAAATTGTAAATATTTTTTTATTATTTATTAAATTTACTATTAACTATTAATTTTGTAAATAAATATTAACAATTAACTTAGTTTAATTTAGGTTTAAATTTAAATCTTTTTCTCAATAAATAAAAATTCTATCGAATTAGGTTTTGACATTTTTAATCATTTTCTTATTATCATCATTATTAATTATTATTATTTTTGTACATATAAATGTAAATTAATTAATTAGCTTAAATTAGGTTAACTTTAACATTTTCTTAATAATTAAAATAAACTTAGAACTAGGGTTTTCTTTTGATTTTAATTTCTTTATTTTCATTAAATACAAAAAAAACATAAAAAAAAATATCTTTCTTTAATTAATTAAATAATTAGGTTTACTTTTTAATTTAATACAAAAGGACAAAAAACTCATAATTTCTCAAAAGGGTCCAAAACCCTCGGACGTTCCAATTTAATTCTTTCGCGTGTTATTTTCTTATTGGATTATTATGTAACTGTTTCCGGAATGTGATAGTAATTAGGTTTACCGCTTTCTTTACTTTCCCAACTTTATCAAAAACGGGTCTTTGTTTTTTGGCGATGTATAGACCCGCGCCTTGTAATAGCGTAGCTTTTACCTTTCCGTATTTTATTTTCCGCACTCCTAACTGCTAAATTGCATGAAAGGATGTATGATAATTAAAAACAACTCGTAGCTCACAATTGCATGATCAAAGATAAATGTTAACATGAAAACAACACACAAAGCACATGCCACTTCTAGGGTACGCCTCACTCGTTGCCTCGAAAGTGGTAGTCAAGTATAGGGTGTTTTAGCGGTCGCCCTTATGTCTAAGATCCAGTTGCCTCGAAACGGTTGCCTCGGATTAAAAAGGATCTAGGACATTAGGGTTACTTCTAAGGTGTCCTACTATTGCTTCGGTGACCATACTGTCCCTCAATCGAATTGACCCAAACACCTCCAACGGTGGTGCTACCTACCTCTCAATGGTGGGATGGAACTACCTTAAGGACTTTTACACAGCCTAATTCCTTAGGGTAGGTAGATGACTCATGGGTACTTGCTCTCTTAAAAAACAAACCAAACATCTTTTCACACTGGCACTTTCAAAAGTTTTCAAAACAAATTTTTCAAACACTCTTGAGGACAGATACAAGAGTCATTTAGAAATCTTTTAAACGAAACTTTTTTCAAACCCACTCACATTTGAAAAGCAAACATCTTTTGAAAACATAAGAGCAAGTACCTAAGAGCCCGTGGATAACCACGGATAAAAAGGGTGCTAACACCTTCCCTTTCTATAAATCTACCTCTCGAACCGAGAAACATTCTCAAAGAAGGAATTTTGTTGTGCTTTTGTCCTTTCCATGTTGGAGAATATAAAAGATGGTGGCGACTCTTGCTTACCGCGACATTTCGCGAACCAGCTTTAAACAGTCAGTTCTATTTCCACCGATCACAAATGGCTATGTTAGTGTGACGCATTTGTGGGTACCGATATCCCTCGTGGTGAATCGAGGAGAATACGGGGCCGCAGAGTGGCATCATGAATCACTAATTGTCCTTATAACCCTAATTGAACAAACTTGGCCATTAGGATGTAGTGAGGTAGCCGGTTTCGGTGTAAAGCTGAAAATTGGTTGATACTCAATACTACACTCATTGAGGCTAGACTTTAAGGATATCTCGGCCGCAAGAAAAGATTTTTATGCTGAGACAATGCCTAAGGGAAAGGTCGGTGATATTGAGATCCTTTAGAACCCAATCATTATTTCTAGGACAGGTTGAGCCAACTAGACTTCAAGAGGGTACTTACCTACAAACTCCATGCAAGCCTAAACCTAAGGACTTGTCTGCCTTGTGTGAATATGATTATTTGTATATAGCTTGCTTACCTCGCATATTTGTACATAACATCATCACATAGCATTTTCAATAACCATTTCAAGGATCTCGAGGGTCTTAGATGCAGGTTATGATGAACCAAACGTCTAGCAAGGGGCAGGGGGATTTATTTTACTATGACCAAACGCTGTCAAAGATCAAGTATGGAAAACATGAGTCAAGGGCTATAACCCACTTGACATGGTGAGTTTGATCCTCGTGGAAGGACATCCACGGATACAAAGTTCTCCAATCAAAGATGTTAATCAAAGTTCAATCTCTAACTTTTCTTGTGTTTACCCTGCGAGATCCTTGAAAACATGCATCCTCATATCATGCATCATATCATTACAGGTTTCTCCCATACAGGTCTCCTTATCTTCCTACTGTTTATTTCAGTAAGATGGATATAGAACAAACGGTGAAATATCTCCAAACTCAAAACGCTCAATTCCAACAAATGTTCTTGGCTATGGCTGAGGGGCAAGAAGACCTGAAAAATCTCCTTCTCAAAGACAAAGGGAAGAAGTCCAAGAAGTCAGTAGGCGTCCTGAACTTGAGAAGAAGACCTAGAGGACCAGTCAAAAGAGCTCTAGATCTTTCAACTTCATCCAACATGGGGGATAGTCATGAAGAAGACAACAGCCTGGAGATTGATGAAGCCGAAGCTGACTACTCTGAAGAACAATATCCTCCCACTGATGACAAGTACAAACAGTTGAAGGATCGCCTCAGTGCTATGGAGATTCAACAGACACCTGGCTTGGATTTAGGAGACATGGGTTTGGTTTCTGGAGTGGTCATCCCGCCAAAGTTCAAAATCCCTACCTTTGTCCTGTACGATGGAGTCTCTTACCCTAAGATGCATTTAAAGTCTTATGTCCACAAGATTCAACCTTACACAACTGATCCAAAGCTTTAGATCCATTTCTTCCAAGAAAGCCTGATAGGGACTCAACTCGAGTGGTTCTATCAATTGGAGAGTTCTCGCATCCACACCTGGGAGGATTTAGCTGTTGCTTTTTACAAACAGTATCAGTACAATGCTGATCTTGCACAAACTCGCATGCAATTGCAGAACATGACCATGCATTCCAACGAGAGCTTCAAAGGATACGCCCAAAAGTGGAGAGATTTGGTTGGTAGGGTGCAACCCTCTTTAACTAACAGGGAGCTGATCGACATCTTCATGGGAACTTTGACAGGGCCTTTCTTCAAACACCTAATCGGAAGCTCCTCGGCCGGGTTCACCGAGCTGATACTGACTGGTGAAAGGGTCGAAGTTGGCATCAAAAGTGGAAAGATCCAAGGAGTTACACCCTCAGACATTCAGAAAAAACCAGACAATGGAAAGAAAGAGTCTAATGTTGTGTACAACCGAAAGAGTCGTCATGATTAACAGGTAGGGGAAATCCTGATCTCTAATCCTACATCTGTTTAAGAAAGACAGGGCAATAGGCGTAGGGTAAGATATCAAGAAAGGCAGTACACTGATATCAACATGCCTTTGTCTCAAGCATTACAACAATTGCTGAAGGTGAAACTGATCACACTAAAGGATCCTCCTCAAAATCCTGATTCTTCCTCTTCTAAGTACAATCTGAGCGTAAGATGTGCCTATCATTCTGACAGTCCCGGACATGACACCGACGGCTGTTGGACTTTGAAGAATAAGATTCAAGACTTGATTGATGCCAAGGAGATCGAGTTTGACCCTCCAGAGACTCCAAACATGATCACTGATCCTATGCCAAATCATTGAAGGCTTTTGTTTCATTTGAATTTTCAAGTTGTAATTTCTTTTTTTATTCAAACAATTACCTATTAATATCACACTTTGTTTCATTAATGCATTGCATATGTTTGTCTTGAATTATTTCATTTTCGTTACATTTAAACTATGCTTTTTACTCACTTTATGACATTCAAATTTTGCTAAAAGTTACAAGCCTTTAGAGGGAGGATGACGAAAACAACGCCATAATCTCATACAGTATGTTTTTGAACAGACCTTGCTGACGATGTACATGCATTCTTTCAAATCCTAAACACTGGAGTTATAAGGAAGATATCCCTAGTCAACCCTTTCGAGCCAAAGAAGTAGAAGTTTTTCTTTTTCACAAATTGTAACCTTTAATCAAAACCTGGGGCAGGGTAATCTCTCAGTTAATTCAAACGCGCGTTAAACCGCAAACTCTCATCTCGTAATACAACGAATGACATCAAAAACATTCCTATGGAATCAAAAGACGGTGATGGTTCCCTATCACATAGGCAATCATTATCTCTCAAAAAGAAAAGCCACTAAGTTAAAACCTACAAAAGAGACTTAAGAAAACTGAGGCATCCCGCTGACTGTAATCTCAAAACAAGAATAGTCAGGAAAAAATCAGGGATAACAAATCAAAAGAAAGGGGTCACTATAAATCCTCGACAACATGAAAATTTTTTGCAAAAATGAATGCCTTCCGACCAACTTAACCTGTCTGAACCATCACCAAAACGTCATTCCAGACACAATTGGAGTTCAAACGCATAATTAATTGAGCTTAGGACTGAAGAACATCACGAAGAATGGGTGGGTACAAATACACTTTGAGCCTTTATCCTTTGTTTCTTAAACCGTGAACCAAGGCACATTACAACACTTCAAAAGTCCTAATTGAAGCATGGGTTAGTTCGAAAGCATACTGTTACACAAGGTATCCTGACTCCTGTAAGGCTTTACTCAAAATATGAAGTTGAATTACAAACTTCTTTACTTACTAAAAACGCATTTTTCAAAACTTTAAGACAAACATAAACTTTGCATTACTTGAACATCATTGTTTGCATATGGATATTTGTTTGACAGCGGAGAAATTCACACAATAAATATCCAGTGAACGAAAGCTATCTCAATGAATAAAATCAATTCAAGTAGGATGACACTCCCATTGACAAATCTCCTATCAACAAAGGGACATGACATGTCACTATCCGGCACACCTGGGGCAGTCCAGTCAAGATTCCAAGAAATCTCTCAAGAATTGCAAAGTAACCAAGGGCAAGTCTCCATCTCGGTCACTTGGGGCATTAAACGTCAATCTCAACGAAGGGTTACATACAGTCAAACATTTCCAGGCAGTGCCACAAACATTTGCTGCTAGGGGAAATGACAAGTCTCCCTAAAGTCCTTCTCATAGGATAATTTCCCAGCAAGAGTTTAACCTCTAAAAAACCTTTCCCAAGCTAAAACAACCTCAAGAATCCTCGAGGACTTTCCCCCAACGAAGTCGTCACCTCTCAAACAGACCGGCAACAGGGTTTATTTCCCCAACAAACGGCAGAAATCCCCAGCTTGAGGTGGCCTCTCCAACTACTACAAATCAAAGGACCACAACTCCTCTTCCCCAGTAGACTACTATACAATCCCCAACAAGTTATTGTGAAACTTGGACCCGACCAGATATCAGTTTAACTTCGACTCCCTAATAGAGCAACAGACAACCGAGACTCCTGAACTTTTTCCCCAAACATGAATCAACAATCTCCACAAATTTTTCAACTTTCACCAACGGAGTTCTCCTCAGCAAAATAGGGATCCCTGCTGGAAACATTATGAGCAAAGTTTGAAGACACACTTGCATCTCAATAACATTCATAAAATATGCATATAAAATACATATAACATAAATGTCACTTATTTTGAGAACATCATTACACAATGCATACATCATGACATTGCATACAACTAACTCTTTACCTTTTCAGGAAAGATCGATTGATAGATAAAAGTCATCATCTATTTGGAGTAGCAGTCATCAAGATCCATTCATTACCTTTTGGAGTAGCAGTCATCAAGATTCCTTCAGTACCTTTTGGAGTAGCAGTCATCAAGATTCCTTCATCACCTTTTGAGGTAGTAATCATCGAAGATTCCTTCATCATCCTGCTGAGGTTGTAGTCATCCAAGATTCTTTCATCATCATCTGCTGAGGTAGTAATCGTCCAAGATTCCTTCATCATCCTGCTGAGGTAGTAATTGTCCAAGATTCCTTCATCATCTGCTGAGGTAGTAGTCGTCTCAAGATTCCTTCATCATCCTGCTGAGGTAGTAGCCATCCAAGATTCCTTCATCATCATCTGCTGAGGTAATAGTCGTCTCAATATTCCTTCATCATCCTGCTGAGGTTGTAGTCATCCAAGATTCCTTCATCATCATATCCTGAGGTAGTAATCATCCAAGATTCCTTCATCACCTTTTGAGGTAGTAATCGTTGAAGATTCCTTCATCATCATGTTGAGGTTGTAGTCATCCAAGATTCCTTCATCATCATCTGATGAGGTAGTAATCATCCAAGATTCCTTCATCATCTAATGAGGTAGTAATCGTCGAAGATTCCTTCATCATCTTGTTGAGGTTGTAGTCATCCAAGATTCCTTCATCATCATCTGCTGAGGTAGTAATCATCCAATATTCCTTCATCATCTTACTGAGGTAGTAATTGTCCAAGATTCCTCCATCATCTGCTGAGGTAGTAGTCATCTCAAGATTCCTTTATCATCCTGCTGAGGTAGTAGTCATCCAAGATTCCTTCATCATCATCTGCTGAGGTAGTAGTCGTCTCAAGATTCCTTCATCATCCTGCTGAGGTAGTAACCGTCCAAGATTCCTTCGTCATCCTGTTGAGGTAGTAATCGACCAAGATTCCTTCATCCTGCTGAGGTAGTAATCGTCCAAGATTCCTTTATCATCCTGCTGAGGTAGTAATCGTCCAAGATTCCTTCATCATCCTGTTGAGGTAGTAATCATCCAAGATTCCTTCATCATTCTGCTGAGGTAGTAATCATCCAAGATTCCTTCATCATCCTGTTGAGATAGAAGTCATCCAAGATTCCTTCATCATCTATTTGGAGTAGCAATCATTTCTGGATGGCATCTTTAAGCCCATCTCCAACAACTATCTATTACCTCTCCAAATGGAATATTTAAGCCTATTCCTCCTATCATTGCATCGCCGAGTGCAAGTTTCTGGGCACTCTAGTGTCCAATCATCTTCCACCTTCGAGTCACGAATGGTAGAACTCGCCAATCTAACTCTTCAGGTTTAAGAAGATTGAACAGGGGCAGTTGTTGTACCTCAAAATTTTCCCTCTCAATTCTCAAGGCTTTTATCATAAAGATTCTCAGGATTTAAGCTTGCACAAGTGCATTGGGATTTTCCAGTACCAAAATTAAAAGGAAACTGTCAAAAAAGGAGAAAACAGATAAAAATAACATTTTGACAAATTTGGAGAAAATAGGCCTCTTCCGATTCAGCCTTTCGATTGGACAAGTGTGTTGCCTGCATGCTTGTAATCGAAGGCCATGACATGCTGGCCACACGTTCCCCCTACAAGGCAAACCTTTCGATTCACCAAGCGTACTGCCTGCAAACCTGCTTCGATTTGAACAAGTAGCTGCTTGAAAGCCTGCATCGATTTGGACAAGTTTACTGCCTACAAGCCTACTTCGATTGAGCATATGTTGCTTGCATGTTTGTTTTCATTTGGAAAAGCTTCGATGGGACAAAGTAACCATCTCTAGGCATCCTTTGAATCCACTTGAACCAAGGACCTCTTGCAGACTTTGCCTCTCACAAACTTCATTTTAGCGAAGAGATATATTTATATAATATTTGACTAAGTTCTTGCTTCCCTTAAAAGAACACCCTTCGATTCAGAAGCCATGAACTTCCCTCACGCTAAAAGGAAATGACTCCCTTTATGTTTGTTTCAATCCACATGCTTCGATTGGGCAACACGCTTCCTTTGAACACGAGCTTTCGATTAGGCAATATGTTTATTTCGATCCAAGCTTCGACATGGCATTAAATTCCTTCGAATAAGTTTGTTTCGACCACAAGCTTCAACTGAGGCAAAGGCTTCCTTCGAACAAGTACGTTTCGATATCATTCTTGCATTCGAATCAAGACCAAATCTCATTTGCCTGGCTATGTTGCTTCTGAATCTTTACATAATCAGAGGCTTGTACAAGGGTTTTAAACTTTGTCTTTTAGATACTACTATTTTTGGTTAAAGGCTACATACTCTTTCTTTTCATAGAGATTACTTTTATCACAAAAGCAGCTTTCCACCTAAATTTTGTCTGAACGAAAAGCAAGGCCAGAGGCATAAGTCACATCT
Organism: Vicia faba; assembly: GCA_948472305.1. NCBI lineage: Eukaryota > Viridiplantae > Streptophyta > Magnoliopsida > Fabales > Fabaceae > Vicia > Vicia faba. Next base: position 1,177,918,767 of record OX451741.1, read on the forward strand.
TCTGCACCCCAACTGCCAAGAGGCCTCCCACATGTACTTTCATGTTACATTAATTTATCATTTCTTTGCAAGGCTGGCTTTGGACAACATGTCCATTCTATCTATATAAATAGAGGAACATTTATAAAGCTAGAAGAGGATCTTTGGACCAGAGGAACGAATCCCCCAAATTTTCTCAAAACTCTAAAGTTCATCAACACTTGAGAAATCACAAAAAGCCCAGAATCACATACTTACTTCCTTCGATTCTGAAGAACAAGTACTCTTCAGTATCCTTCGAATCCAGTTTGGAAAGAAACATAAGACTTGTTTATTTCCTCCCTTCGAATCCAGCATTCCAAGCACAACTATTGACCCCCTCTTTCGAATCCAGTATCCTGGGCCTCCACTCAAGGTCCCACACCCATTCAAAGCCTCCATCAAGGTAAGTCACTCTTACCCTTGAACCTTTCATTTCATGGCATAACATGTAAATAATCTTTTCGTTCATTTCAAGCATGTATATACCATTGTTCCCTTCGCTTCCACCCTTTTAACATGTTTTTTTTAGAGTTAACCCTTTCATTTCGCTTTCTGTTTACCTGAACTTGCTTTAACTATTAAATTGTTTACAAGACAAATACTAGCATGGCCTCGGGCCATGTTTCCATTTAATGCTTGAAATGAAAGAAACAGGAAACAGGAAATAGGAAACAAAGCTTTTGGCTTCTACCCTCTTTCTCCAGGTTAAACGAAAGAGACAACCAGGAGGAAAACCATGTTGACTTCCAGGCTCAGTCGAAAGGCATTCCCTCACTGCTTTCAACCTCCAGTCGAAGAAGACAACAAGGCAGAACCAGAAGGCTTCGCCATACACTTACTTCCAGGCCAATCGAAGGACAGGACCTCATTGGTGCTAGCCCCAATCGAAGGAGGCCAACAGAATGCAAGTCGAAGGGTGCTACTTCCTGGGTCGAAGAGCTCATTTTCCTTTCTTTTATTTTGTTTTTTCCTTTACATTTTATTTCCTTTCAACATGGTTGTAATAGTGTAGGATTTATTTTTTGCACTTTTTATTACTTTTGTACAAATGCTAGTAATTAGGTGTGTATGGTAAGATAAAACCAACAAATAGGCCACCCTAATCAAAGACTAAATGCATGTAAATAAAACACGTTTGCACACATGCACCCCTAGGGTAATCTCACTTGTTGCCTATCGGAAAATAGTCATGTCCCTCGAATATGGGACGTTTTAGCACAAAAAAAACCTTCGATAAAAAAGATCGTAGTCCCTTGATGACCCTTGATGTTGCCTTTGGTAAACGATCTATTCCTAAACGACATTGCTAAAACGACTCATAAGTTGCTTTCTATGACTATACAAACGTCCCATACTCGTCCCTTCACATCCAACGATGGGGCTTCTTACCAAATCAATGGTAAGACAGCCACATCTAAAGGAGGAGGAAAAGCACATTTAAGACCTTTCGAGTAGGTAGATTCGCTCTTAGTTACTCGCTTGCTCACAAATTTTTTTTTTTTACCCACACTCTCATCTTTGAACAATTTTAAAAAAAAAACACTATGTAGGCGTTCTTATAGAAACGAGAACCATTACAAAGTTCCATTTTCAAAATACTTTCAAAAAACACACTTTTGAACTATTTTCGAAACAAACACTTTGTAGGCGTTCTTATAGAAACGAGAACCATTATGAAGTTCCATTTTCAAAATACTTTCAAAAATCACCACCACAAGCACACATTCAAACAAAAGCAAGTGATCTAGCAAGTAACTAAGAGCCTGAGCGGGACTTTATGAGTCTGCCGGGATACTAACTGCAAGTATACAGTTCAGTCATTCTAGTTTTAAAAGATTATCGAACCCACATAGACTGAGGATCAATCGCATACGATCTAATGCTACAGTTTGTCTAACTAAGCGATGAATATTCGATTTTTGGGGGAAACAGTTTAATTAAAAATAATAGTACTAGTTATACCGGTATGTGATAATCGGACTTCGGGAATTCGGTGAATCGCTTGGCCTATAAAGTATTTCGGTAAAAGCTAATTGTTTAAAAACCTGAGACATACACTCTCGTGTTCATGAAATAAGTTATGCTACTAAACCTAGTGGATGCACTTTAAATTTAATAACACTTTTTGAAAACAATTTGAATTTAATTAATTTATTAAAACACTCTCGTGTATTTAAAAATTAATGTTTCGTTACCACTATCTGGATTGAACCCCAGCTCTCGCATGCAGGTTCTTGCCTTAATTAATTTCCCACTCTCGTGGCAAAATCGTGTTAATTAACCTCTCACTCTCGTGACAAGGTTAGTTAAATTAATCTTGGAAATTGGAAATTGGAAACCAGAAATTGTTTTATAAATATTTTTGGCCAAGGTATCACTGAATTCCTTTAGTTCTTACGGGTCACATACCAGTATTAATAATTTAGCCGGACATAATTAACTTGAAAGCAATACAATTCAAAATATAATTCATAACAACAATTGCCATAATATAAAAACTAAATAAATATTAATTGCAATAAAAACCTAGAATCAAAGTTGCTATGGTAATCTTGAAGTATTACAATAATCCTTGAGCTTGATTGCAGTAAATAATTTGTGTTAATTCTTGAAGGAAGAATTAACACTTAAAACTAAAAACTAAAACTTGGAATGAAAATTACAGGAACGTGAAAACAATATTCCAAAACAAGGAAATGGAAAATAATTGCAAAAGAATAAGAATATTTGTTCTGAGGAAAATACTTCGACCCCCGGTACTTTGCACTGGCACACATATATATAGCATATGAAAAACAGCAGTTAAGAAATCTTGAGGAAGTCTTCAATGGAGAAAATATAGGGAGCACTAATAGTGGGTGGCAAGAAAATAGGAGACTCAGCAGGAAGATAGGAGAACGAGTCTGCCCTTCAATGCCCACGTCTCTATCCATGTATAACGTCCACCTTCACGCGCGTGACGGTCGTCACATGTGGGTGACGGTCGTAACGCGCTGAAGTAGCGCATTACGCTCGTCAATGATGTGTGACGAGTATTTCTCTAAGTTGGGGGGCGTTACGCCCGTCACAAGGGTGTGACGACCGTCACTGTTCCAAAAAAATCCAAACTTTGTATTTTTTTTAATTCTTTTTCTCTTTTTTTATTGTCTAGCCTTCTTCATGTTGTCCTTTTCCATCGGTTTGAGTCGACAAATGTTATACCTGTAAAAAGACAAATAATCTCGGAATAATCGGGGGTTAGACGACTTAATGAAATATAAAATCGGTAAAAAGAATGGTAATTATATGATATGTTTTCTCGTTATCAAATTCACCCATACTTAAACCTTTGCTTGTCCTCAAGCAAATAGTCATTCGAAAGGTCGGGCAAGTTTTGTCAAGCGCATAAGCATGACATACCTTGGATTTTTAAAGTAGTTTCGGGAAATCCTTGTCGGTTCGGCCAATACTTGAGTAAAACACTAAAGATACGCTAATGACACAAGCAATAAGCTTAGCCGTAGGCTTCAATTTCAAACGAGCTATCCAACAGTTCCGTTATAATTCTGCCCGGAGTTCCTCGTATCTATTTCACCCGGTTTCGTTCTGACGCAATCACATTAAGTCCTTTGTCTTAGCACGCACGTAGTGGAGTAACCGGTTAGTGACTTTGATCCTTTTAGCACGGGGTCTGGTACATGAATGTGGCAACCCTACATATGTTATCCAAATTGGAGGTTGTGGGGGATCGGGCCGTAGCACGCCCTACCGAGTTCAGAACCAGATACCTCTGAACCAACCAACACTGGATTCCTTCATTATTTGCTCAGCTCTTATATGTGCCCGTCTATTTTGGTACACAAATTTTCTTTTTTTTTAGGAGCGAGATAGGAAAGATATTTTTAGAATCAGGCATCAAACACTTATATTAATCGATTCTCCACGTGGTTTATGTCAAGACGATGCTGACTGCTAGTATAAACTACTAGGGGTTACTTCTAGAACTTGAAACTCCAGATATCGGTATAATGGTTATTGAAACGGATCACGTAAGTAGGAAGTCTACGGTGTCAGAACCGTATCGATCTTGTTATGTCGTTTTCGGCTTCCTCAACTGGGATTTCGTTAAAATAGGTATGTCGGGCTAATGCGAAAATAAAATTTTTTCGGTATGGAAAAATAAAGCGAAGAATTTGAATCGAGACATATCGTAAGAATTTACTAGTTTATAAAAGATTGAAAGGTACCTCTCCCACACAAAATCCGACATTGTCCTCAATGTTGCGGTATATAGGCGGGGAAGTACAATTAGAAAACAAACGGAAAAGAAATGAAACAGAAAAATAATAAATTACATAGAAATTAAAGAAAGACTATTGGTGACCACGTCCTCTACTCCTGGTGCGAGAGCGTCTGGTAGGAGTGGCTTCAGTGTCGGTGTCTTGGAAGCCAAGGGTGCTCACGTCCATCCTCAAGGCGTTAAGCTCTGACAGGGCCTCATCTAACCTCTCATTCATGTTGCGCTGCCCAGTCAAGATCTGAGCATTTTGGGCGCACATAGACTCAAATTGCTCGGCTTGCCTCCTTTCAAGTGCCGCATTCATTTGGTTTTGCATATGGAGAGCGCGGAGGATGTCTTCAAAATTAATAGGAGGAGGTGCAGATGAGGATCCTGGAATGTCGTGGACTGGAGGAGCACTATCCAACTCTTCTTGTATTTCGTCTGCGGCGGCTGCAGGTTGGTCTTCATGGGCAGGTGCACGCTCTGCAGGAATTTCAGGATCGAACAACCAGTTTGCTCGGTTTCTTGGATCGATTCGTTCCCTGTTCGGCAAAATGATATTCTGATAGATAGTGTTCCTGATTACAGGGTGGATTCTGCCGTCTTCCCGCTCGTAGATGAGGTGTGCGGCTTTGCAGTGATCCAAGGTTAGCAAAGCCGGTGCCATAGAAGGAAAGGTTGCGAGAGCAGCACCGTAGTTCAGACCAATGGCAAGTGAAGTAACCAGCCCTCCGAAATAAAATGGTTTTCCACCTCTAGCACAAATAGAGTAGATGTAAGCAAGAAGGAACGGGGCGGAATTGATCTTTTGCCCAGTGAATGTGCAATGTAAAAAGAAGAGCTCCTTGGAGTTGAGCTTATGGTTGTTGTCGCGAGCGAAGATTGTGTTGCTAAGGATGTGATGGAAGTAGCGGATGGTCGGATTGTGAATGTGGGTATGTTTACCTTGGGTTTTGGTAAACAACCGCTGATCCTCCAAATGGTTACTTATTTGGTTACTCGCAGGATCGATCAAATTGATCCTAGGACATAGGTTGATTTTGAAGTTTGATTAAGGTGGATAAGGCTTTAAATAAAAAAGGTTTCAAGTAAATTGCATGAAGGAAAGATTCGGTGAAATAAACAAGGCTTTAAAGTAAAGGTTCGACAGGAAATGTAAAGAGAAAAGCAAGTAAAATTCAGGGAAAGTAAATGACTTTAATTGATAAAATTGGTGTTTCACACATACATTTCTCAACAATTCTTTCTCACACGCTGGGTACTCGAATCTAAATGAGTGACTTTGTATATAATTGTGAACACACGCGAGAACTTACATGTCTACTCCTATTTATACTAAAACATCCCAAGTAATCGTCGGGCAGTTACACTGCTTCGAGATCAATCCACTTGGCACGTTCTCCATGCTCGACGCTCCAGATCCTTGCACGTTTGCACGTGGTAACTGCTGGAAACCGTTTTCCCTCCAAACACTTGAATTTCAAACTGCTCCATTCTGAACCATCGAACACTTTCGTCAAGAGACATCTTCGACGAAAAACTCCTTCGACGTCGAAGGCAATCAGCCTTCTTCCTTGGAAGAAATCTTCTAAGTACTTTGCCATCTTTCGACAGGCGTTTCGACAGACTAAGCCAGTCGAAGACATCCTTCAGCTTTAATGGCTGACATCAATCAAAACAAAGGTGTCGAATTTAGGAGCCAACAAATTGCCCCCCAAGAATGCCTTATTTCGACTCTGAAAGAAAAAGGCATTCTTTGAAATGCCATTCGACACCTGTCTTTCCACGCTTAGTCACAAGTTAACTTGTGCACCTTTTGTTGCTTTTTACCAACTATTGGCAATCCCAAGAAACCATCATTGATTTGATCCTAGGACGTCACTTTCAGTACGGCGTGCAGTACCAAACGTCATTTCAGAATTTGTCATTATGACAAATCCCAAAAATGAGGACGCACGCTGCGTCCCTCTGTTTCTGCAGAAACGGCCAAAACAACAGAAGGCTGCCACGCGTCCCACTAACTCCTGCAGCATTAAATGGCATTTAATGTCCTCGTTATTGGGGATTTTTCCCACTACTATAAATAGCAGTGAATATCCCATTGTGGGACTTTTTACGCCAACTAGCCTTCAAACTTCCTTGTTTCCATACAAGCTTGTTATCTTCGCAGAAAACTCTTCCTCTTTCTCTTCATCTTCAAACTCAACAATGGCCTCTGCTTCTTCTGCTCCCAGTGCTAGCGCACCAACTGAACATGTTAAACCCAAAGTTTTCGTCACTGCCCCAGTAGTAAACTCTACAGGCAAACGAAGGGTTCCTGAACCTTCTGACATCGCCGTTCGCGATGCTTACTCGCGCCACTTGATGATCCCGGTTGGATACTCCAACCAGATCTTCGCAATGTCTGGCCCCATGAATCCAAGCATCTCTGAAGCTCTGAAGATCAAGAGCTATTTCCCAATCGTCGAGAAACTCAAGCCAGTAGCATGCGCCAAGAAAGACGCAGAAGACAACGAAGACCCTACTCGTGAAAAAATCGACCTCCGCTTCTTCAACAGAGGGGTTAGGGTCTTCAGGTCTTGCCCTAATCTGACCTCCGATTATGTTGCTTGGCTAACAAAGTTGGAGAAACATCAAACCTCGATCTGGAAGGATATGGGAATCTTCGACTTAGTGATGCTGTCGAAGACGGGTTTGAACTACTCCCCGGAGATGCTGATAGCTTCACTGTTGTTCTGGGACTACTCCCATTTTACTTTTCATCTTCCATGTGGGATGTTAACCCCCACACTCTTCGACGTGGCCGCTATTACTGGCCTTCGACCAACCGGGGATTACTTCGATCCGGAGGAGATGTCGGAGGACCAAATTGGCTTCTCTGAGACCAAACCCACATACACCACTTTCATCAACCATTTTCATGACAGGTCGACAGATACCGTGTCGGATGTCGAACACATAGCGTTTCTAGCCTTATGGCTAACTCGCTTTGTGTTTTGCTCGAAGTCTCTGCAGGTGACCAAAAAGATGGTCACTCTTGCTACCCAACTGCATCACCGCCAAAACATCTGTTTGGCAGAACTGATTCTGGCTAGTCTTTATGACTCGATCAGCAATGGGGCCACTCTTCTGAAACATATCGAGGACAGGGCCAGTTTGCTACTCGCTGGGCCTTTTTGGCTACTTCAACTGTGGCTCAACGCCACTTTCGAATCTTTCTTGCCCAAGAAGGTTCAGATAAATGAACAAGCTCCAGCGATAGCGAATAGACGCATCGAAGGAATCAGGCTGGCTCTGCTGACACCTACGGACGATGGACTGGAGTTTCAACAAACCTTCACTAACTTCGTTCTAATGTTTGCTCGAAGGAAGGAGTTTGTTTCAACTATGGCTCCATTTGCTCAACGGCGGGTGGGGCCAGCATGGTTCACAAGGCCACATCCAAAGGAGTCGAGTGGTCCCAATGTCGATGAGCATACAATACTTTGGGAGGCGTTCCTTACACCAAGGATCATGCCTCTTCGATTCAAGAGTTCTAAGACTCATTTGAGTCTGATTGCCTACCAACCAAATCTGGTATCTCGCCAGTTTGGTATTATCCAAACCCTGCCTTCTCCGATTTTCCAAAGGGAGAAGTCAATGTTGTACTTCTGCAACGATTATACAGAAGAAGCTGCCATCAAGCATATCGGAAGATATGCTGGTCGAACAATCCTCTCGCTGTTTGACTACCAGCTTAATTTTCTTTGTTCACCATCCTTCGAGGAGTGGTGGAGAAGCTATTATGCTGAGTACTTCTTCGACGAGAAGGACTTCATGGCTGAGTTGCAGAAGTCTTTTGTCCTTGTGTTGGACAAAGTAAAGAAATGTAAGTTTATGCTCTCACATTACTTTTTGTCTTTCTCTTCGACTGCTAGCCTGTTAACTTTTCCTTTGCTTTCAGTTGTTCGAAAGCCTGTAGCCAAGAAGGCTACAGAAGGCCAACAAGGAGGAGGCCCTTCAACAAAACCTCCACCGCCGGCGAAGACTACGGCGCCGGCGAAGACCACAGGCAACCAACAGGGGGAAGGCTCTTCGAGGAAGCCTCCTGTATCGGTAACCATATTTTCTTCATTTTTCTTCTGGCTTTCGATTTTTTATTTTCGATGCAATTATTCAATCGAATTCCTATTGGTTTTCTAGGAACCTTCGCCCAAGAAACGGCCAGGACTGGTGGTCGAATCTGGGAGTGATGACGAAAGTGATTCCCCTCCTGCCCCCTTAAAAAGGCGAAAGTTGACGAAGGATGCTTCTGTTCCTGCTCCTGCTCCTGAAGGTCGAACCGTCAGAATAAAGGTCGCTGTGAGAAAGCCTAGGCCACCTCCAGTGATCATCGAGGAGCCAACTGAGGAGGAACTGAACGTTCTTCTTAACAAGCCTGTCGAAAGTGACAATTCCAGCCCTGGGGCTGAAGTTAATCCACAGGTAATCCCTTAGACCTTTTTTATAACTTAGGCATAAATACCCGTATTCGATTGTGTCTCTTTCGACATCTGACGATTTGTCTTCTTTCCCTTTTCAAGACACTACTGAAAGTTCTCCACCAAGGACCTCAGAAACGCTGGAATCTGCTGAACTTAGCAGGCCTCAGGAAAAAGACTTGGGCAATGACGAAGCCCATACTGAGAATGAGGCCAATGCTGAAACAGTGGAGAAAACAACAGAGGAACCTATGGTGGAGGAACAACAGCCAGTGGAGGAACAACAACCAGAAACGGTTCAGGTGGTGGATTTGTCAGAAGAGAATCAAGAAGAAAGGGACCAAGGCAATGATGTCGAAGAAAATCAAAATGATGCCGACGAAGAGAACCAAGGTGGTACTGGCGAAGGACACCAGGGTGACGCTAGTGAAGAGCCACAAAATGACGCTGGCGAAGGACCCCAGGGTGATGCTAACGAAGAACCACAAGTCGATGCTGGTACTGCCTCAGTCAGAGTCGAAGAGCAACCAGTCGAGACACTTAGCACTCAAGAACCTCAAACCCAAGATAATACTATTGCAAGGGTTACCTCCTCGAAGCACAGGTCAAAAGAGGACTTGGAACGCTTGAAACAAACTGACCCTGTTAGCTACCTCAATGCAATCATCGAGAGTAAGAGTTCGTCTGACACTAGTCAGGAAATTCCTACCCTGTCGGGGAAGTCTACTGAAACTTCTCCTCTTGATGATGCATTGGCGAAGGTTAAGGCCCAGTTCTTCAAGAGGGACTTGATGAAGACTTTAGAGGGGGACCCCACTGCTCCATCATGCTTAAAAGAGGTCTTGAATGCTGTCGACTTTGAAGCTGTAGCCCCAGAAATCTCAGACTTGATCATGGAGTTACACTCTATGATTGATCAAGTTTCAGCGGATTTCAGGCGCCAAAGAGGGTTTAACAGTCAGCTTGAAGTGCTGTATGGCAAAAGCTCATCTGCATGGACTGCTGTCTCAGATTCGACCTCTCGAATTGCTGAGTTGTCGAAACAAAAAGCGTCTGCACAGGAAAGAGTTGATGCCATTGATCGAGAGAATGTCTCCTTCCGGGCACAAATCGCAGAGATAGAGGCGAAGATAAACGCCAACACTGTACTCAAGGAGGAAATTCTTTCGACCATCTCAGACACTGAGAGCCAGACTGAGATCAAACAAGGCCTGGAATTCGCTGAGAGGGCCCAAAGCCTCGACGCTCAAATTGCCAAACTAGTGCAGGAAAACTCCTGGTGCAAGAAGAGGTTGGAGCTGCAGCACGCCAAGTATCTTCGACTCAGGAACTCTCTTACCTTTTGATTGATTCTCTTTTGTAACCATCTTCTGTAATCGTTATTCGACAACAATTGCCATCTTGGCTGAAATTAATAAAATTTCCATTTTGGCATTTTTATGGTTAATTTAGACTTGCTCTTTTATTATTTTATTTTTATCTCTTGAAGTATAGGTTTGTATTTTTTCAAATATTTACCATTTACTCTCAAGAGCCTTTTATCTCCACTTAACTCTTCGACTTCATAGGCTCCACCAGAAAAAGTTTGGATAACTATGAAGGGTCCTTCCCATTTGGGTGACCATTTCCCCATGCTTCGATCCCTTCGATCCATGGGAAGAATTACCTTCCAAACTAGTTCTTCAGGCAAAAATACCTTAGGTTTTACCTTTTTATTATAAGAGTCTTCTACTCTTTTCTTCTGAAGCCTGAGTAAGTCGAGAGCGTGTAATCTCTCTTCGTCTAAATCCACCAGTTCATCTAACATCATGTTCCAATAAACCTCAGAAGGAATATCATAATGCCTCTGAACCCTTGCAGACTGAAGACAAATTTCTGCTGGCAACACTGCATCATGGCCAAAAGTTAGCCTATATGGTGTTGTACCAGTGGCTTCTTTTGGGGACGTTCGACAAGCCCATAAAATCTGGTCTAACGTCTTATGCCAATTCTTTGGCTTCTTCCCAACATGTTTCTTTATCAAGCCAATCACCACTTTGTTAGCTGCTTCGACTTGACCATTCGCCTGTGCATAATAAGGCGTGGATGTTAGGAGTTTGAAACCTGTTTCCTGAGCAAATTCCTGCATTTTTCGACCAGTGAAAACTGACCCTTGATCAGTTGTTATTGTCTCAGGAATTCCATATCTAAAGATAATGTTCTTTTGAATAAATTCAATGACATTTTCTTGGTCCACATTGACTAAAGGGATAGCTTCGATCCACTTAGTAAAATAATCAATGCCTACCAATATGTATTTCTGACTCTTTGATGATGCTGGTCGAATCTCTCCAATGAGATCCAACGCCCATCCTCTAAAGGGCCAAGGCTTCACTATCGAGTGAAGTTCGCTTGCTGGTACATGTTGGATGCCTGTATGAACTTGACACTCTTGGCAACCTTTGGCGAACTCAACACAATCTTTAAGCATAGTGGGCCAATATAGTCCTTGTCGAAACAACAACCATTTCATCTTATGGCCTGCTTGGTGAGCCCCACATGCCCCAGCATGCGTAGTCGAAAGGGCTATGTATGCTTCAGTTTCACTTAAACATTTCAGCAACACCCCTTCAGGCGTCTTCTTGAATAACTCATTACCCATGAGTACAAAACTCAACGCCCTGTATTTTGTTTTTCGTTCTGTCGAAGCTCCTGGATTTTGAAGATAGTCCACAATGGGTTTCCTCCAATCTTGCTCTGACAAATTATCAATGAACGAAATCTCGAAGTTTGAGTGATCAGCATATCCTAGCCTCGTCGATTCCAAGTCTGATGGTGATAGACAAGTTGCTTTTATCTTTTCTCGAACTTCGATTGCTCTTTGTAGTTTCGTTTTTGAAATCTTATACCCAGATGCAATTTGTGCCAAGTCATTGGCTATTTGATTTTCGACTCTGGGTATGTGTCGAATATTGATCGTTTTAAATTGTTTCAATAAACGATTTGCTATCACAAAGTACATAATGAGATTCTCCCTTATGCATTTATATTCCTTTGTGACTTGCTTGATGACTAACTCTGAGTCTCCCATTATTTCGACTCGAGTTGCCCCCAATTCCAACAATATCTCAAGGCCAGTAATTAGAGCTTCATACTCAGCCTCATTGTTCGAACAAGAACCTGCTATTTTGTACTTGAATGTTGTTGGAATTTTATCTGGAGAAATAATCAAGACTCCTACCCCTGTCCCATCTTTATGGCTGGAACCATCGAAGTAGAATTTCCAAGGTTCTATCTCCACATAATTAATATCCTCGACTTGAATTGAGTGGTCGACTATGAAGTCTGCAACCACTTGTCCTTTTACTGCCTTAAGAGGCATAAAGGTTAAGGAGTATTCAGTTAATGCTAATGCCCACTTGCCAATTCGACTATGCAAGATAGGTTTCGACAACATATATTTGAAAACATCAAAATGAGACGAAACATAAACATCAACTGGTTTTATATATTGCTTGAGTTTTGTACAAGAAAAATACAGACATAGACACAATTTTTCAACTTCGCTATATCTAGTTTCTGCATCATTCAAAACTCGACTGAGATAGTAAATGGGTCTTTCGACTCCATTCTCATCCTCTTGGGCTAACATACTTCCCAGAGTTTTGTCAGATGCAGCTATGTACAATCTCATACTCCTATTGCTACAAGGAGGCACCAAAATAGGTGGCTTAGTGAGGTACCCTTTGATTTTGTCGAAGGCTTCTTGTTGCTCCTGCCCCCATTCGAACCCCTCTTTATTCAGTCGAAGTAAGGGTGAAAAGGCCTGAGCTTTCCCACTTAGATTAGATATAAACCTCCTTAAGAAATTAATCTTTCCTAAGAGAGATTGCAATTCCTTCTTATTCGATGGCGCTTTCGCTTCCAGAATTGCCTTCGTCTTGTTCTGGTTGATTTCGATTCCTTTTTTGTGGACAACGAAGCCCAAGAAATCTCCAGCTTTCACACAGAACGCACACTTCAAAGGGTTCATCTTCAGACCATATTCTCTCATTCTTTCGAATGATTGTCGAAGGTGGTCAATGTGATTCTTCCTGGAAACAGATTTTATAACAATATCATCAATATAAACTTGCATAAACGTGTTAATAAAATCATGGAAGATAGTATTCATTGCTCGCTGGTACGTTGCCCCAGCGTTCTTTAGGCCAAAAGGCATCACTGCCCATTCGTAAGTGCCTAAGGCCCCAGGGCATCGAAAAGCTGTTTTCGACACATCTTCTTCAGCAATGAATATTTGATTATATCCTGAATAACCATCGAGCATACTCAGGTATTCATAACCAGCGGCAGAATCGACTAGCATTTCCGCCACAGGCATAGGATATTCATCTTTGGGGGTGGCAGCATTCAAATCTCTGAAATCTATGCACACCCTTAATGTGCCATTTTTCTTAATCACTGGCACAATATTTGCAATCCATTCGACATACCTTGTAACACGGATGAATTTGCATTTCAGAAGTCTTTCGACCTCCGTTTTGATCTTCGACAGTATTTCTGGAGCGAAGCGCCTTGGATTTTGCTTGATTGGCTTCTTCCCAGGTTTGATTGGCAACTGAAGTTCTACCAATCCTCTGTCGAGACCAGGCATTTCGTCATAATCCCATGCAAAACAGTCTTTAAACTCTTTCAGTAATTGGATTACTTCCAACCTAAGTTCTGGATCGATTTTGGCGCTGATGTAAGTTGGCCTTTTCTCTGATCCTTCGCCTAAGTTGATTTCTTCTAAAGGGTCTTGTGCTAACATCTTAATGTTGTTCGCCAAGGGGTCCTTTTCGAAGCCCAAAGGCTCATCGTCATAGATGGCGTCGAGCCTCTGTTCCTGCATTTCTTCTGGCATGATATCAGGAGGTTTTGGATCGAAATCCTTTCCTGGGCCAACAGCAGATAATTGTTGATCATTGGCCTGTGTGGCCATGTACTTTACTTCGGCTTCGAGAGCCGTTATCATCTTGGTTTCGGCTACATAAGCCGAAATTCGCTTCAAAGATTGTGACTCAGTCATTATCACTGAATTCACTTCCCCAACCAGTTGGTTGGATATCAGTTAGCCCACTGAAGTCTATGTGGGACAAGTCTTCTCTGTCCCATTGGAAACTATGCTCAGGATGCAGGTATAGGGAACAAAAGGTGTTTGGCGCTGGCGCCATGTCGAAGTCAGGCGTTGGACATGGCCCTATGTGAGCCAAGTTTTTGTCGAAATCTGCCACACCCAAGTGATTCACTTCGCCAAGGTAGTAGCTTTGATCTGCCTCTATGTTTTCGACCATCCCATCTGGACGCCATAGCAGCAGTCTTTGGTGCATCGATGAAGGCACAGCGCCTACACCATGAATCCACTCACGGCCTAACAAAAGGTTGTAGTTAGGTTTGGCCGATATGACCATGAACAACGTTGGTCGAAGGATGGACCCAACTTTGATATCTAGCTGGATCACTCCCATGGTGGTCCCAATGCCGCCCTCATAGTTCGACAGGACCATATTGTGAGGTTTAATTTCCTCATCTCTTTTGCCAATCTTCCTTAGCATAGAGTGAGGGATAATATTGATAGTTGCCCCACAATCGACCAATATTTTATTCACAGTAGTTTCTTCGAGCTTAGCCCTTATGAACAAAGGCTTGAGGTGATTCTTCATCGCCTCTGTAGGTGGCTCGAAGAAGCCATTTTGTTCCTCAGTAGTGCCATTGTCCATGACAAAATAGCACACTGGCCTATGTTTGGCCATTTCTTGTTCCACTTTCCAGTCACTTGCTTTGACTTCTACCTGTCGATTGAATTCCCTGGGCAGCACTGAAACAATATTCACCATTATATCCAAAGTATCATCAGACTCAGCATCGTCTTCGTCTTCGACTTCACTTTGGTTAGGCCAAACTAGCCTGTTGGTAACTGGTTCTCTCTCTAGAGGCTTCCTTTGTTTCCTTTGAGGAACATTCGAACTAGTTTCTGCCTTAGGTTCGTTGGCAGCCTCCCTTTCAGCTTTTCGTCTCCTTTGATATCTCCTCCATTGGGATCGAGACATAGGATTTTTACCCTTGTAGTTGCTGGACACTTGAGCAACCTTAGGTGCAGCAACTTGAGGCTCTTTCTTTTGAGTCAAAGAGGAACCTCTTGGCACATCGAAAGAATGCCATTTCTCTTCACTTGGCCTTTTCCGGCCAGAGGTTTTGTACCAAGTGTCTACTGGTACATTTGTTGGAGGCCTAAAAGTCAATGGCCTCTTGTCTTGGTGAGAACCCCTTCTGGGATCATGTCGAAGGTCAGCATTCTCCCTTCTCTTGTTCGCTGCTCTCACGCCTTGAATGTGCTCAGCAGCTTTTTTATCAAAGATCGAACTGCATCTTGGACACAGCATCACCTCTGATTTCTTTTTCTGGCATCTTTGTAAAAAATCTGCCAAGTTTTCGTTTTCCCGAGGGAAAGCCGTCTTATTAGCCTGCTCTTGCCTTATGGCCTCTTCTGATGCTTTTGGATCAGAAAGTTCAACCATGTTGATATTCATTGTATCTTTATTAGCAAGAGTTAACTGCTTCATTTGTGTCTCCAGATTCTCCGTCTGGCCTTGAACAGTGGCCAAGTGGGAACTGGGCTTTGATCCAGTTTTTTGTGCTTCAGCAGTCTCCGACTTCGGGTTCTCGACCGCTTTCTGGACAGCTTCAATTGTCTTCCTGGATAAATTTCCAGAAAAACTGCCAAAGATTGGCATGTTGATGTGGTCCTTTGAGACTTCGACCATAGTAATTCCTGGCTTCTTCGACTGGATCCTGGTTGCCTCTATCATGTTCACCTCAGAGGGTTCTGCATAGTGGGCTTCAGCCTTCAGTGGATTGGAGTCGACAGCCATGGGGGATTTGTCAGCAAACTTTAATCTCCCTTCCTCAATAGCGTCTTGCACAAGATTCCTG
This sequence comes from Vicia faba, assembly GCA_948472305.1. NCBI lineage: Eukaryota > Viridiplantae > Streptophyta > Magnoliopsida > Fabales > Fabaceae > Vicia > Vicia faba. The sequence goes on from OX451741.1 coordinate 1,177,934,460, forward strand.
AAAAGAAAACATTGAGAAGTTTTATGGCCCAAAAAATTATGATATTTGCAAAAACCTCTCTTCTTTCTTTGATCAAGAGGAGGCACTTTTACCCCAGGGGGTACTATCATTTGGCCATCTTTAACTAGCAAGTCGAATATTTCATCACATTTTGTGATGTCAAAACTATAAGTCTTTTTTGGGAACCTATCGTTGGTCCTGTCTGGACCAATGGGATTTTTCCCATTTGAGGGGACTAACTGTTTACAAGAGTATGGTGGCCCTTGTTTTAGTTCTGCTAAATCGACTTCTCCTTCTTCGACAGTTAAAGTATCGTCGAAGGATTCTAGATCTTCGTCATCCATCTCAACGTACGCTATCCTTTCTCTCTTGTGAGTTTTCGTTGCCTTAGCTTTTTCAGCTTTGAGGCGTTCGACCTGTCGAACTCTATCGGCCAGTTGGGCCATGTCTCTTAGGTACTGAGTGTCTAGCTTCTTCCTAATGGAATAATCTAAACCGCCTGCGGCTATTTCGACCAACTCATGTTCTGGCACTTGTGTAAAACATCTCGCCTTGAGCAACCTAAACCTATTCAGATATTCGTCTATGGGTTCAGTGAAACGTCTCTTCACACTGGCCAGTTCTTTTAGGCTTATCTTGGTTTGCCCCATGTAGAATTGTTCATGGAACAATCTTTCCAACTGGGTCCAATGATGGATCGAATTGGGGGGGAGAGTTGTAAACCAAGTAAAAGCGTTCTTGGTTAAAGAACTTGGGAAGTACTTGATCCTTAGGTTTTCGTTATTCGAAATGTCTCCTGCTTCGATCAAGTATCTCGCCACATGCTCGACAGTAGATTCTGTCGTGTCCCCAGAGAACTTAGTAAATTTGGGGACTTTGCATCTAGGAGGTAAATCCGTTTGTAACACGTATTCTGACAATGGAGATGTAAAGTTGGGCCTTCGAAAGCCCATGTTCATCCCATTCTGAGTCATGATCCTTTCGATCATGGTTGCCAGATTGTTTTCCAAACCCATGTTTTGGTATTGGATATGCTGAACCACTTCGTCAGCATTTTGGTTTCTGTTAACTAACCTTACCTCTGGGGCTATTACCCTAGGTTCATCGACAGGTTGTTCGACAGGCTGTTGAGCCTGGTTAATGGTGGTTTCTTCCTCTACAAATATCCCCTGATTTCCCCTTATTTGCGCCCTTTGGGGCTGTCGAACAGGTGGGGGTACTCCAAAGAAATCAGCCAAGCGCGTCATTTGCGCTGTAACTTGCTGATTCGATTGAGTAGTGTTTTGTATTAGAGGGTTTAGCACTGTACTCAAAGTTTGTGCCAACATTTGCACCATATCATGGTTGCTTTCGTCCATTTGTTGCCTCAAGACTGCTGTCGAGGCATTTGTAAGGCCATGGGCTACTTGGGACGTTCCTCCTAAGAGTTGGGTCCTATTTCTATTCGCCATGCCTACTCCAGAGCCTTGGAGTGGCGAAGAGGCACTCACGAAAGGGTCTGAAAAAGTGGACGCAGCATTCGTCAGGCTTGCCACTTCAGAAGTTGGCATACCATAGAATGGAATAAATCCTGGGGGAACCACAGGCCTTGTGCCTAAATTTCCCCTTGGTGGGGGAGTTCCCAAAGGTATTCTGGGGCCTGTTAACGAAGTTATTGGCCCCGTGGTTGTGACCGACACTGCTGGTGTCGAACCAACGTTTGTCGCTTCACTTACGGTCATACTAACCGTTGCTCCCACACTCGTTTGTGGGATTTCGTTATTGTTTGGCGGATTCGCCATCTCTTCCCTTCTTCTGGCAGTATTGTTATCGTTAGTGTATATTCTACCACTCCTCAATAACATACAACTCGAAAAGATGAGATTATTTTCAACAATCAACACACAGTCCCACCAGGTGTGCCAATTTGTTTACCTTGGGTTTTGGTAAACAACCGCTGATCCTCCAAATGGTTACTTATTTGGTTACTCGCAGGATCGATCAGATTGATCCTAGGACATAGGTTGATTTTGAAGTTTGATTAAGGTGGATAAGGCTTTAAATAAAAAAGGTTTCAAGTAAATTGCATGAAGGAAAGATTCGGTGAAATAAACAAGGCTTTAAAGTAAAGGTTCGACAGGAAATGTAAAGAGAAAAGCAAGTAAAATTCTGGGAAAGTAAATGACTTTAATTGATAAAATTGGTGTTTCACACATACATTTCTCAACAATTCTTTCTCACACGCTGGGTACTCGAATCTAAATGAGTGACTTTGTATATAATTGTGAACACACGCGAGAACTTACATGTCTACTCCTATTTATACTAAAACATCCCAAGTAACCGTCGGGCAGTTACACTGCTTCGAGATCAATCCACTTGGCACGTTCTCCATGCTCGACGCTCCAGATCCTTGCACGTTTGCACGTGGTAACTGCTGGAAACCGTTTTCCCTCCAAACACTTGAATTTCAAACTGCTCCATTCTGAACCATCGAACACTTTCGTCAAGAGACATCTTCGACGAAAAACTCCTTCGACGTCGAAGGCAATCAGCCTTCTTCCTTGGAAGAAATCTTCTAAGTACTTTGCCATCTTTCGACAGGCGTTTCGACAGACTAAGCCAGTCGAAGACATCCTTCAGCTTTAATGGCTGACATCAATCAAAACAAAGGTGTCGAATTTAGGAGCCAACAGGGTAGCATTCAGGTGGTCATAGGATCCGGCACGGATATTCGTCAAACTGTGCCATAAGTTGAAAGCTTCCTCACCAAAATTACCCGGCACCCGAAGATGAACACCTTCGTCCGAACAAAAGCCCAAAAGTCGCGCGATGTCGGATTGAGGTAACTCGTGCTCAATGCCAAACATGCAGAATTTGGCCAGGCCTGAAAGTTGGTTCGTGGCACCTGGCGGAGTGAGGTAAAAAAATGAACTCAAGAACTCAAGAGTAAGAGTTTCGTAGATTGGTCTTGGTTCGCGGCACAAGTTCCACAGATCCACACTTTGCAATAATTGGCGGACACTGTCGAGTAGTCCCAAACTCCTCAGGCAGTCGATGTCAACATACCTTGTGGGTTGGAGACCTCGACATTGAAATTTCTGAAACTTTTCCCGTTGATTTTCTCCTTGTTCGCCGATTCGGAAAGTGAGGGCGGGGGCTTGTGGGTTGTTTGCCATGGTGTAGGTAGAATTGGATTTTGGAATATGAAATTGGGGTACTGTGTGGACGGTAATTTGGTGTTGGAAGTTTAGACGTTAGAAGAAAAATGGAGTGAGTGGGTAGTTTTTCGTGTGATGTGGTAACAATGGAGGAAATGGGTTTATTAAGGGGATGGTTGAAAGCTGGAACGGTTCTGTAATAGCCGTTCTGATACACTGTATGCGTGACGGTCGTCACGAGGGTGTGACGGTCGTCATGAGGCAAAAAGGCGTGTTACGCTCGTCACAAGGGTGTGACGGTCGTAACGCGTTCAGCGTCATTAATGAGACGACCGTTACAGGACCGTTGGGGTGTTTATATTTTTATATTTTATTATTTTCTTGGTAATAAGGTTTGAAGTATATATTTTTTTCAATTTTTGAAATATTTTAATCAATAAGAGTTTTAAATATAAAGGTGATCTAATAATTAAAGTTTGTAGTATTTGTTACCAGTACATAACGAAATAGAAATATTGCGTATAAACATAGACCGTAAATAAAAGGAATAAACAGTAAGCTGGAAATGAAAAGAAATGAAAATTAAAATAAACTTGGTACTTTAAATGAATAAATTCATAAGAAATTGTTTCAAAATAACTAGGGAAAAAATGATAATGCTGAAATAATAACTGAAATCTCTCCCACACTAAAACTAAACAGTGTCCCCACTGTATGTACAGATGCAAGAGAAAAGAATAGGATAACAAGGGCAAATCTAGCCACGGGGAGGCGGAAACATATGCTGATGCATGTAGTCCAGCTGATCGGTCACCAAATCCATGAAGGTTATGAAGTCCACCCGGAGAGATGTCAGCTCGCCCCGCATGTCAGTAATTGCTTCATGCAAGGAGTGCAGGGTAACAGTAGGTGGAGGTGGTGTAATCTCCGGAGCCTGGGTCGCGGTCTCAGCGGAAGTAGCTTGCTGTTCCCAAGGATCAGGGAACTCATGGTATCCTGGCGGTGTGGCAGGATCTTCATCAGCACTAGTAGTGTTTAGGACCTCGTAAATGTCAACAGTAGATGGTGAGGAGGGCGGTGTAGCAGGATGGTGAAGGTCAAAAAGCCAGTTATATTTGTTGTGCACACTGGTGATAGGGTCCGGAAGCTTAAACTGGTGGACGATCTGATGATTAACTAACAGGTCAAATTGATGTGGTCCAAGGTTCCCGATCATGCTAGTGTTGAAACAGAAGGCAATGTCCATCAGCTTCATTCCATAAAGCGGAGCTGATCCGAGCATAGGCCGGCGGAGTCCAATTGCATTTGATAGCATGGTAACTAACCCACCCAACAAGAGCGGTGCATTTCGAGTCTGGATGATACGCTCCATATTAGCGAACATATAAGCTGCACCGTTCACCGGACGGCTCTGGGATGCACAATACATAATAAATAGCTCATCGCGGGATATAAATGTGACATTCTGCTGTTTACCAAAGATGGTGTGGGCGATGATCTTGTGAAAATACCTCATAGCCGGGTTATGGATGCATTCAGAGTAAAGATCAGAGGCTCAGGATGGTTATTACCAGCAATGCTTCCCCAGAAATAATCAAGATCAGATTCAGGCAAGAGTTTCTCCTAGGTCATAGCGATAACATCAGGACCAAAAGGGAACCCAAGCAGCTGGCTAAACTCCCGGAGGTTATAAGTGTAATCCATGTTAAACATCCTGAATGTGATCAACCCACGGTTGAATCCTATCCCATGATTTGGAATGAAGCTCAGGGTGCTTAGGAACTCAAGGGTCAGCTTCTTGTAGGTACAGAACCGTCTTCGGATAGGAGCAGTGTCCCAGCCAATCTAATGCAGCAAGTACATGACACTCTCACAAATGCCAAGGGCGGTCATAGCATGATCATTTGCGTAGATAGTAGGGCACATCTCCGGTTCAGCCAGGTCCGCAAATCGTCTTCTTTGGTGTCTGCTTCTCAATTTGACATTCATGAAGTTTACACAATCCATAGCGCTAAATATGAAAGCAAAAGAATTACCCCCTGAAAATATTTAATAAATGTTTGAAAAAAGAAAAATTAAGTAAGTATTTTCGGGTTAAGAAATTGCCAAAGTTAAATTAAGAAGAAAAAGAAAGATTAAAGGGAAAAATAAAAACAGAAGAAAAATAGAAAGGAGTAAGAGATGCAATCATGAAAATGTTTTAAAGATTAAGAAAAAGAAAAGAAAAATAAAAGCATGTTAAAGCAGTAAAAATAATTAAAGTAAAACATGGGTTGCCTCCCACGAAGTGCCTTTATTTTATATCGTCGGCTCGACAGTTAATACCTATTCAGTTAGGTATTTGGGGTAGGCGGCTCACTTAACTGAAGATAAGCCGAATAGTCGATATTTCCGACGTTAAAGTAGTGCTTTAGGCGCTGGCCATTAACTATGAATGGTTCGATAGAACTGCCTTTAATTTCTATCGCACCACTTAGGAAAACTTTGTTAATTTCGAACGGTCCGGACCATCTAGAACGTAATTTTCCAGGGAAAAGTTTCAGTCTAGATTTGAATAGGAGTACGATGTCTCCTTCCTTAAAGTATTTTCGCGAGATACGCTTATCGTGCCATTTTTTTGTTCCTTCTTTATAGATTTTAGCATTTTCATAAGCGTCTAAACGCAATTCTTCTAATTCATGGATATCTAACACTCGTTTCTCGCCAGCAGTCTTGTAATTTAAGTTAAGGGTTTTTATGGCTCAATAAGCTTTATGTTCTAATTCTACTGGCAGATGGCAAGATTTTCCATAAACTAACTTAAACGGCGTTGTTCCGATAGGGGTTTTAAAAGCTGTCCGATATGCCCAAAGAGCATCGTTTAGCTTGGAGGACCAGTCTTTTCTGGATGAGGTTATGGTTTTCTCAAGGATTTGTTTTATCTCCCTATTTGACACTTCCACTTGTCCGCTCGTTTGAGGATGGTATGGTGTGGCTATGCGATGTTTAACGCCATATTTGGAAAGTAACTTTTCGAAGATTCTAGAGATAAAATGGGAGCCACCATCATTGATCACTAGTCTTGGTACACCGAATCGTGGGAAGATAATATTCTTGAATAGTTTTAGTACCACACGTGTATCATTTGTGGGTGCGGCGATGGCTTCAATCCATTTTGATACGTAGTCGACGGCTACCAAAATATACTTATTTCCAAAAGATGCGGGGAAGGGTCCCATGAAATCAATTCCCCATACATCAAAAATCTCTACTTCGAGGATTCCTTTTTGCGGAATTTCGTCGCTTCTAGATATATTTCCCGTGCGTTGACATCTATCGCAGTTCATAATTGCTACGTGGATGTCTTTCTATAAGGTAGGCCAAAAGAAGCCAGCTTGAAGTATTTTTGCACAGGTTTTCGACGTACTAGCGTGTCCACCATAAGGGGCGGAATGGAAATGGGAAATGACGTCGTCTATTTCATCGTTAGGGACGCAGCGACGGTAGATACCATCGCAGCCTCTTTTAAAGAGTAATGGTTCATCCCAAAAGTAGTGTTTAAGATCATGGAAAAATTTCTTCCGCTGTTGGTACGTTAAATCGGTGGTAAAACACCAGCAGCTAAATAGTTGACGAAGTCAGCGTACCATGGCAGTGTGGTGTTAGTACAAATGGCTTTTACTACCGCAGTTGTTAAAGGTTCATTATGTTGATCTAAACTGTCGGTAGGGTTTATCTCTAGCTTGGCAACAAGGCGTTCATAAGGGAAGTCTTCGTTTATGGGAACACTCTCGGTTTGGATTCCATCTAATCTCGATAAATGGTTTGCGACCATGTTTTCAGTTCCTCTCTTGTCTTTTATTTCTAGATCAAACTCTTGTAGGAGTAAGATCCATCTGAGCAGTCGCGGTTTGGTGTCCTTCTTGTTTAGTAAGTATCAGATCGCAACATGATCCGTATAAATAATCATTTTAGCGCCTACTAAGTAGGAACGAAATTTATCCAACGTGAATACCACAGCTAAGAGTTCCTTCTCCGTAGTGGCATAATTCATTTGTGCGGGATCGAGCGTTCTACTTGCGTAGTAGATAGCGTGAAGCTTTTTTTCTTTGCTTTGTCCTAGGACTGCGCCTACAGCATAATCGCTCGCACCGCACATTATTTCAAATGGTAGGTTCCAATCGGGAGGTTGCATAATAGGTGTTAAGATTAAGGCCTCTTTAAGTGTCTCGAATGCGTTCAAGCATTTACCGTCGAAAATAAACCCAACCTCTTTCATTAATAATTCGGTTAGTGGCTTGGTGATTTTAGAGAAATCTTTTATAAAACGTCGGTAAAAACCCGCGTGTCCTAGAAAACTTCGTATTTCTCTAACTGTTTTGGGTGGTTGAAGGTTTTTGATAATTTCGATCTTTGCTTTGTCGACTTCAATCCCTCTGTTTGATACAATGTGACCCAACACAATTCCTTGTCTCACCATGAAGTGACATTTTTCCCAATTGAGCACTAGGTTGACATTGACACAACGTTTCAGTATTAATTCAAGATTTGATAAACATCCGTCGAAACTCTCTCCACAGATAGAGAAATCGTCCATGAATACTTCCATAATTCCGTCTAAAAAGTCTGCGTAAATCGCCATCATGCATCATTGGAAGGTTGCAGGTGCGTTACATAGTCCAAATGGCATTCTTCGGTATGCAAAGGTACCATAGGGACATGTGAACGTAGTTTTCTCTTGATCGTCAGGATGAATGGGAATTTGAAAGAATCCTGAGTATCCGTCAAGATAGCAGAAATGGGAATGTTTGGCTAAACGCTCGAGCATTTGGTCAATGAATGGTAATGGGAAATGGTCTTTGCGCGTAGCTTTGTTTAATTTTCTATAATCGATACACATTCTCCATCATGTTTGCGTATGTTGTGCTACCGATTCGCCTTTTGTGTTCGTTATAACCGTAACACCTCTTTTCTTAGGCACCACGTGAACTGGACTGACTCAGTTGCTATCTGATATTGGGTATATGATGCATGCCTCTAGTAGTTTTTGCACTTCCTTCTTAACGACTTCACTTAGGATAGGTTTTATTCGTCTTTGATGTTCTCTAGAAGTCTTGCAGTCCTCCTCCAACATAATGTGGTGCATACAGAGAGAAGGGCTTATTCCTTTTAGATATGATATATTATATCCTAATGCGGCTGGATATTTCCTTAACACATTAAGAAGTTTTTTGGTTTCGATCTCTCCTAATTTGGCATTGACTATAATTGGTCGTTCGAGTTCTTTATCTAAGAATTCATACCTAAGATCTTCAGGTAATGTTTTAAGTTCTATACCAGGTTTCTTATTAGTTGGGGCAGGATCGGGTGTTAAGGCTAAACATTCGCTTAGGTCGGCATCTAAGTGTTCTTGTTTCCAGTCCTCGTTCTTAAGGATAGTTGGTGTCTGAATTTTCAGCATCTCAGAATAGGTGTCCTCTTGGCATTCAAGTTCTTTGACACATTCATCAATGATATCTAGGAGACAACATGAGTCATCTATAGCAGGGGCTTTAAAGAATTGGGAAAGAATGAATTCTACTTTTTCTTCTCCTACCTCAAAGGTAAGTTTTCCTTTCTTAATGTCTATGATGGCTCCTGCAGTAGCTAAAAATGGTCTTCCTAGTATGATGGGAATGTTTGAATCTTCCTTGATGTCCATTATTATGAAGTCAGTCGGTATGTAAAATTGTCCTATTTGGACAGGAATGTTTTCTAGCATACCAACAGGAAATTTGACTGACCTGTCGGCTAGTTGTAGGGACATCTTGGTAGGTCTCATGTCGCCTAATTTGAGCTTCTCGCAAATAGATAAGGGCATTAGACTGGCACTGGCTCCTAAATCGCATAGAGCTTTGTCTATGACAGATTTTCCAATTACACATGGTATGGAGAAACTACCAGGATCTTTTAGCTTTGGAGGCATGTTATTTTGAATTATGGCGCTACATTCGGCAGTTAGCATAACGGTTTCGTTCTCAACGATTTTTTTCTTATTAGCCAATATTTCTTTTAGGAATTTAGCATATGACGGCATTTGGGTTATAGCTTCTGTAAACGGAATAGTGACGTTTAATTGTTTCAGAAGTTCTACAAATTTCTTGAATTGTCCCTCGTTCTTGGATTTTGCAAGTCTTTAGGGGTATGGAATTGGTGGTTTATATGGTGGTGGAGGCACATAAGGTTTTTCTGAAGCCTCTCTGTTCTCATTCGCGTCTTCCTCTAAATTTTCAGAATGATCTTTCGACTTCTCCATTTCTTTTTCGGGCTTTTGATACATGGTCGGGTTTTGGAGTCTAGGATCTACCGGTCCATCAAGGGCTGTCCCACTTCGTAATGTGATAGCATTTGCATGTCCTTTAGGATTTGGCTGTGGCTGTCCAGGAAATGTACCAGCAGGTGTGGCAGAACTAGCTTGGTGTTGTGCTACTTGGGAGATTTGGGTTTCTAACATTTTGTTGTTAGTTTCTAGGGCATCTACCTTGTTTGCTAATAGCTTCAATTGTTCACCGGTGTGAACGTTTTGATTGAGGAATTCTTTGTTTTGTTGGACTTGATTAGCGATAAAATATTCCATTAGGATTTCAAGGTTAGATTTCTTAGGAATGTTAGGAACATTAACAGCGGGTTTTTGATACCCTGGAGGTACAACAGGTGCTTGGCCAGGTGCATATAAAGCGTTATTGCTCTTGTACGAGAAGTTAGGATGGTTCTTCCAACCAGGATTATAGGTATTGGCATAAGGATTTCCTTGAGCGTAATTTACCTGATCAGCTGATATTCCTGCTAAGATTTGACATTAGGTTCCAACATGACCAGGAACTCCACAAACTTCGCAGCTTGGGGTAACTGCAGCCACGGTAGCTGCAGGAGGTAAGGTCAAGCTTTCTATCTTTTGGGTAAGAGCATCTACCTTAGCATTAACTTTATCTAGGCTACTAACCTCGTACATCCCGCCTTTGGCTTGAGTTTTCTCCACAGATGTTCTTTCTCCTCCCCACTGATAGTGGTTTTGAGCCATGTTTTCAATGAGTTGGTTAGCTTCGTCATAAGGCTTGTCCATCAGTGTACCACCTGCGCCGGCATCTATAGAGAGTCTTGTGTTGTACAAGAGTCCATTATAAAACTGTGGATTATCAGCCATTTTTCTAATCCATGATGTGGGCACATTCGCATCATATCTTTGTAGCGCTCCCATGCATCGAATAGCGATTCAGTATCCTTCTGCCTAAATCCGTTGATTGGGGCTCTTAGTGCAGCGGTCTTGCTTGGGGGAAAGTATCGTGCTAAGAATACGATCTTCAGTCTTTCCCACATAGTGACGGAATTTGATGGCAAGGATTGCAACCAAGCCCAAGCTCTATCTCTTAGTGAGAAAGGGAAAAGACGTAATCTTATCGCATCTTTACTAACACCATTCACTATAACTGTGTCGGCAAATTGAATGAATTTGGTAGGATGTTCATTCGGATCCTCAGAAGGATCTCCAGAGAATTTGTGTTGTTGGATAGCTGATATCAATGACGGTTTCAACTTGAAATCGTTTCGGTTTATTGCTGGAGCAACAATGCTGTTATGGGGTTCTTGTTGTGATGGAGCTGCGTACTCCTTCAGTGGACAGGTGGGTGACGGTCGTAACGCACTGAAGTAGCGCATTACGCTCGTCAGTGATGTGTAACGAGCGTTTCTCCAAGTTGGGGGGAGTTACGCCCATCACAAGGGTGTGACGACCGTCACTGTTCCAAAAAAATCCAAACTTTGTATTTTTTTTAAATTCTTTTTCTCTTTGTTTATTGTCTAGCCTTCTTCATGTTGTCCTTTTCCATCGGTTTGAGTCGACAAATGTTATACCTGTAAAAAGACAAATAATATCGGAATAATCGGGGGTTAGACGACTTAATGAAATATAAAATCGGTAAAAAGCATGGGAGTTATATGATATGTTTTCTCGTTATCAGAGACCATGGAAAACCATGAATGAAAATGATGCTAATACCTTCCCTTTTCATAATCTACCCCCCGAACCCAAGAAACATCTCTAAAGGTCTTTCCTGTGCTTTTTCACCTTTCCTTTTGGATAAAAGAAAAGTCGGTGGCGACTTTTGCTAAACCGCAACATTTGCAAACACAAACGCAAAACATCAACACAGTTCTCCCACCGTATCACAGACAGGTTTAAGCCAACTAAACTTCAAGAGGGTACTTACCTATAAAAACCCATGAAATCCTAAACTAAGAACTTGTTTTCTTTGCTTGTATATGCATAACATCATGGACATCATGAACATCATATACATCTACTAACCATTTCAAGGATTTTGGAAATTCATCTTTGTCCTTGTTTTATAGGATATAGATCACTTCGCAGGAAAACTATCCAAGTCAACCTTGTAAGAATTCCTGCACAACTTAAGGAGCTAGCTTCAAGGATCCCTGAGAACTCTCTATTAACCGAGAGGCATGGTCATCTACTCAACTTGGTCACCTCCAACACAGATGAGGATGTGATGAAGGTGCTCTTTCAGTTCTTTGATCCTTTGCACCATTGCTTCACATTCCCCGACTATCAGCTTGTGCCTACTTTGGAAGAATTCTATCAACTATTAAGGACTCCAATTCTCAATCAACTACCTTTCAACGGTATGGAAAGAGACCCAAAGCCAGAAGATATTGCTCAAGCTCAGCACTTGCACTCCTCTGATGTCACAACTCATTGGGAAACTAGAAGTGGTGTCAATGGCTTCTTAGCAAAGTTCCTATTTGAGAAAGCCCAAAGCTGTTGGAATTCCTTAGACTTGCAAGCCTTTGAGGAAATTGTGGCTCTTCTTATCTATGGGATGGTCGTGTTCCCCAATCCTGACCTACTCATAGACGTGAGCACCGTCAAAATCTTCATGTCACGCAATCCGGTGCCTACATTGCTAGGGGATATCCTACACTCTTTTCACACTCGCGCAATGAGGAAAAGGGGTGTCCTTATGTGTTGCACTCCTCTCCTGGAAAGATGGTTTATTTTTCATCTTCCCCAATCAGTCTTAAAGAATGAGCAAGGATCCAGGTGGTCACAAAGGTTAATGACGCTCAAACATTCAGATATCCATTGGTGCTCCCGATCCAAAGAGAATGTTATCATTGTTGACCGTTATGGGGAATTCCCTAATGTCCCTCTACTTGGCATTAGGGTAGGCATCACCTACATCCCATGTTTAACTTTAAGACAATTTGGTTACGTCCAAAGGGATGGCCCGCACGAGATGCTGATTCAAGGTTTGGTATTTGACTACGACAACGACGGTCAAGGTCTTCGCCAGAGATTCATCCGTGCTTGGAGGATGCTAAACAAGGTGGATAGCAAGACTTTGGGGCACAAGAATTCCATCCCTCTTGAGCCTTACCTCAAATGGGTACGAACCCGTGCACAAAGTCTTATGATGCCTTATCCTTCCATTCTTCCGGTAATTATTGAGCCTGTTAAGGAGGGAGAAGTTCCATACACTATCCTACATCCTGACATGCCCATATCTCTTGAAGACCTACAAATGGATTGGATATAACTCAAAGGAGAGCGAGATACTTTCGAAGCCCAATTCTACGCAAGCGAGAAGAAGGTTTTGGAACTCACTAGGCTACTTCATGAGGAGCAGACTCTAAATGCCTACATAGCGCCAAAGAGGATGCGCACTACTTTTTTATCTTAGAGTTTTGCATTATTTTGCCCAAGGGGCATTGATGTACTCAAACTTTATCTTATTAATATAACGTGTGTTTCATTTTTGTCTAAAATGAACTTGAATCTTTAAAATCCTTGAAAACATTGCATATGCACATATCATTCATCATAACATAAAAAGGTCTTTTGCAATGAGTTTCCTCATCTCTCTACTGTTTATTTCAATAAGATAGATCTCGAGCAGGCAGGCAAAGATATCCAAACTCAGAACATGCAGCTTCAACAGTTGCTCATGACCCTAGCCAAGGGGCAAGAAAAGTTGAAGACTCTACTGGATGAGGAAAGGAAAAAGAAAACAAAGAAAGTCATCAAGGTTTTAAACATGGGGAGAAGGTTTTAGGGACAGACTAGAAGAACCTTGAATTTTGCAAAAACATCCGGTGAAGGAGAGGGGAAATGAAAGGAAACAACGGTTCTGTCAGAATCTGAAGAGGAGGAAGAAGAGGAAGACTACTCTGAGGAACAGTATCCTCCAACTGATGATAAGTACAGACATCTTGAAGAGCGTTTGAGCGCTATGGAAATACAAAAGGTGCCAGGTCTAGACTTTGAAGAATTGGGACTAGTGTCGGGGATTGTGATTCCTCCGAAATTCAAAGTGCCTTTGTTCTCAAAATATGATGGGGTGTCATGTCCTAAGATGCACCTCCAATCATATGTGAGAAAAATCCAGCCACACTCCGCTGATAAATCCACCTACGACCACAACATTCAAGGTAGTCTGGTCGGCTTGTTCTTGAGTTGGGTTGATAATCTTGTCAATGATTTCTCCCTCCTGCTTAGGAATAGATTCCAATTCTTTGTGTAAAGCAGCAATCTGAAGGCTTATTTCAGCGGCCCTTTGTTATTTGGGAATCAACTCTGCTTTGTTCTCCTCAATCGTTGCCAACATCTTGGTGACCTCTTTGTTGGATTTTACCACCACCGCCCAACTCTCCTTTACAAAAGTATCCTTCAACTTGACTAATTGCTCATTTTTTCTGATATTCTCAATATTATGGAGCATAGGAACAAGCAATTTTTTGCTCGTTTTTTATTATATTATCAATATTATGGAGCATAGGAACAAGAAATTTCTCAAACACAGTCATCATGGTTCGAGCAACTTCTGAAATATGGAGCTCTTTTAACTGAGAAAGCGCGCCCAAAATCTCTAGACCAACAATTGGCTCAGTAAGAAGTAAATGAGGCAAATTTGGATTCAACGCATAAGTACGAATCTTACCCGTCAAGATCTTAGCTTTTGTTGCCTCAGGTCCCAGTTTGCAACCTTGAAGTTGAGATTGGTCGGAGTTAGAAGAAAGTTCACGAGAGCTTATTAAGCTACGTATTCTAGCCATTGCCTCCAGAGCAGCAAACAGTTTTATCACAACTTTCTTCGACAATGTAGGCGAATCAAAGTTTTTGGGGGCACAGTTTCAAAGATGGTGGCATCTTTTTTCGCCCCTGAACCCTGCAAGGAATCTGAAAGACTAGAATCAGAAGTAGTGAACCTAGAATCCTTATGCGTGGCAGGACTAGTGATTGAGTCAGAATCACTATGAGTAGCCTGAATAGTCAGATCAACGAACTCACCAGCGTCGAAGACAGGAGTCCCTTGATTGTGAGGAGAAGAACCCATTGATAGTGGACTGCATTCGACCATACTTTGGGGCTGTCGATCAGAAATCTCAGCCTAAAAAGAGAAAATATATTAGTAAGATGAATCCAACAAGTTGAATAAGAGTAGAATAAGTGAATACCTCTATCAACAAGTTAAGATTGTAATTTAAATTCTCTTCAACAAGGAAAGCAGCAGTGGTCCCAGTTGGCCCTGAAGCTTCAACGATCTTAGGGGAAGGAAGTGGATCGACAATTGTTGTGTCCACCACTATGGTGTCAGTATCTAGGTCAGGGATAACCTCAATGTCATTGGCCGAAATCACCTTGGTTCTCTTTTTCTTCTTCCCATAGTTGGTAGGCCACGTCTCCCACTAAGAAAAGGAAATGATGGAGAATTGATAGCTGCATGTCCCGAGGAGAAGGTGTGATACGTTATCATGATGGCGTGACATCATGGGTAAGGGGGAAACAGTTACACCAACTAAAGTAAAAGTGGAAACAAATGAGTTGTTAGAAAATGGTCGAAATTTCAAAGATGCCATTGTATCATGTTGGCCAAAGTCGAAAATGGCATCTCTGGGGGGCATTTTTTACCTTAAAAAATCTTTAAGGTATATATTGCGTAATTAATAAGGGTAGTCCCACGAGTTAAGAAGAAGGTATCCTACAAATAAAGGCCGTAAAAGGTTGTAAGTAAATCAAACTCAAGAATAAGAAATATATGGAATGTTGACAGTGGAAACGGAAGGTCGACACAAGTGACAAACAAGTTATTCGAAGATTGGTTTTGTCGACCAAAATTGAAATCTGGGACTTAGAGAAATTTGAATCATCTATCTACACTAAGGAATGATGTCGAAATAAGCATTAGAGCAGGATAAATCTGAAATTTGAAAATACTAGCAGTTTCAAGACAATTTTCTAAATCAAGTGCCAAGTACGTGGTGAAAACATAGATAAGCAGTTACCTTAGGCCAAATACGTGTCAAGTGTATAGCGTGTTCTAGTACATAGGAAGTTAGATTTGTAACTACTATAAATAAAAGGGTCCAATGTAGGATTCAGGGGTGTTCACTTTGTACTGGAATCACTTAACAAACTCCACACTCTAAGCGTAAGGAAGCAGAGGGTTTCAAAGGTGTGAATGTATGTGAATCACCATCTTTATGTCAATGAAAATTCCTTTCTTTTCAGTTGTTCCTTTTGAATCTTTTGCTATGATTTTATTTACTTTTGAACAATCCTTTTATATCATCTTCTATGCTTTGAAACTCATTCTATCTCTATACTAGAATTTACTAAAGAGTCACTCAACATTTATTTCATTTGAACAAGACGCAATCTACTGTCAGTCACGAGTCACCTTCAGTCGGTCAAAACATCACATTATGGAAACTCATACTTGTTATTTCCTTCAGAGAAAACCATTTCTCATAAAGAAATGTCTTATGTCGATTGAACAAGTTATACTTAGATACATTAGCACATGTCTTAGAATCAACTAGTCGATCCTGTAAGTAACCCTTAGTTTTTAGGCTTTGGGAAGACTGGTGACTGTTTACCATTTTCCACAGTAAACACTTGGCCAATGTTGGTCTCCCCTGAATGCAGTTTTAGAGATGCAGTTTCTTCCCCGAATGTGACAAAGATCTCGACGTAGACCCATGGCTTGGAGGTAGAACCATTGAATCCTTGTAGGTCGGACCCCACGTATGGTGACAGGTGGGTATCGTCGAGCTGTAAGGTGAGAAATAAGTGGGTGTACATGACATCGATGAAACTCCCCTTGTCGACCAGAATGTGATGTACATCGAAGTTGGCCATCCTTGCCCTCACCAACAGAAGAATGATTAAGTTTGGGGCTCCACCGAGTAGCTCCTCGAGGTAGAAGGTGATCGGATAAGAGTATCCCTTGAACCTTTCAAGGGTTACTGCCTAGGTCGGGACTGTGTATATCAGCTCATTGAGTTTTCTCTTCACTGAATTACCGAGATGTCATTGAATCCCCCGCCAGATATGGCCATGGCTGAGGGGAACTTCTCCCATCTACTGTGGGTGGACAAGGGTTCTTTATCCTCAAAGCAGTCGGGATGTGGAAGTTACCGGGCCTTGAGATGGAGAAAGCCACCTGGAGGGGACCCGATTCATTGGATGGTCGGTGTGATACGGTGGGAGAACTGACTTGAAGGTTTTTACGTTTTATCGCAAATGTCGCGGTTAGCAAGAGTCGCCACCGACTTTTCTTTTATCCAAAAGGAAAGGTAAAAAAGCAAATGAAAGACCTTTGAGATGTTTTCTTGAGTTCGAGGGGTAGATTATGAAAAGGGAAGGTGCTAGCACCCTTTTCATCCATGGTTTTCCATGGGCTCTTAGTTACTTGCTTAGATCACTTGCTTTGGTTTGTTTGAAATGGTGTTTGATGTGGTTTTGAAAGTATTTTGTAAAAGAGGCCATTCGTTTAGGAGATCTTTGTAATGATTCTCGTTCGTAAGAATGTATACAAAGATGCTTGTCTTTTGAAAATGTTCTCAATGTTTGTAAGATGTTTTTGAAATGTGTGTGTGTTTTGAAAATAGCAAGGATTGTTGTTTTGAAATAGAGCAAGTAACTAGAAGCTATCTACCTACTCAAATGTCTTTCTTGTGCGTTTTTTATTCCTTTGACATTGTTGACTTACCATTGATTTGGTAAGCAACCCTATCTTTGGATGTAAACGGGAGGGGGCGTGGGTCATCGTATAATCATGATAGCAATGTTACCAAGTATCTTAGAATTTTTTAGGGACCAAGATCATTTTGTAAGGCAACCTTTAAATAGCGTCATCGAGGGACTATGATCTTATATTTGTTTTGTTTTGCCAAGATACTTCACATGCGTAACATGGCCATTTTATTTTAGGCAACCAAGTGGGAGAAACCCTAAGGGTGCTTGTGTGCAAAGTGCATTATTTTCATGCTTTTGATTTTGTCTTGTATTTAGGGTTTTCTATTTGCTTTGTTTTGCTCTTGTCATATAAACCCTAATTTACTAATCATGGCATATGAAAGCAATAAATTGCATAATGTAAATATACTAAGCTATTACAAAAAAATTTATGGGAGGGGGGAATACAAGTTTGAATGGGGATTTGCACAAATATAAAGCTAAATATATTATTACAACCAAATCGAATATGCGCGAATATAATACAAATATTTAAAATGCAATGCAATATATATGTAAAGGAAAGATTTTTTTATGTCTTGTTTTTTGTATGAAAAATATTTAATTTAAACCTAAAAATATAAGGAAAAAGTATATTAATTCTTTTTGAAAGGGGTTAAACCCTAGTGTTTATTCAAAAGAAAATAATGTTCTATATTATTATTTTGTACATTTTTTGTATAAAAAATAAAAAATAATATTGTATATGTAATTGCAAGCTTCTCAAGTCATATTTAAAGCATGTGTTTTGATGAAGACAACATGGACATCAACTTTCAAAGGATGTGCAAAAAGCTTATCAACATCAAATAAAAGTCTTGAAGATTATTGAAGAATTATTGAAGAATCATCAAATGTCAATATGGTATAAATAATTCTTTAAAGCTTGAATATAGATGTTCACAATATGCATTCATCAACATATACATATTCCATAATTTTAACATCAAGAAAAACTTTGTTTGAAATATCTTTCAAAATGTATTTTTGAAAATAAACCTTTAGGAACCGGTTCCTCCCTAACAGGGAACCAGGTTCCAGCATTTCTCAAAAAATATGTCCCTGGATTTTGTACCAGGAACCGGGTTGTACCAATAGGGGAACCGGTTCCTGCGTGTAAATTTTGAATTTCAAAATTCTAACGTTCACTAAGAACCGGGTTCTGTCAATGTCGGAACCGGTTCCTAGCGAACCAATGCAGCTTTTACTTTGTTTTTTGAACATTTTTCAAGTGGTATCTTTTCATGAATGCATTGCAACTTTTCATATGAATTGGCATGAATGAAGAGGTTCTTAAAACTTTATAAAATGCAGATTTTCTTATTTTCAAACAATGTTCAATACTTCAATTTTCAAATTAACAAATATACTTCTTCATTAACAATTTTCTCATTTTACTCACATTTGAAATTACACTTTCATGTGTTCATAATTTTGTGAAACTTGCCATATACACTTTCATTATCATTACAAGTTTCATTCATACATTGTGAACATTTATATACATTGTTGAGAATTGTTTTTATCTTGAAGAAGAAGATCAATTGAAGATTGATAAAGCTCTCCATATACTTCAAAATTAATCATTGTATTACTTAAAGGTTTTTCCCTTACTATCCAGGATTGTTGGAAGTAAGTGTTGTGATTTGAAGAGGATTTTTCTTCATTCACATTAGTGTTTGTTTGGTTTTAAAGGTGTTAAGAACCTTTGATCACCCTATAGGTTAGATAGTAAGCATAGGCTGTACAATCATTCTAACTATAGTGAAATCTCTTTCGTGTTGGAAAGGGGACTGGAGTACTCTCGGATTGTGAGGGGAACCAGGATATATCACCGTGTTCTTTACTTTTCCGCATTTATCGCTTTCATCACCATAATCAAGAAAAGATAAAGATATAATCAAAACCTTCAAACAGTTAACCAAAAATTACTACCAAGCATTCTCATAAAACCGAATAAATTTTTATAAGACCTAATTCACCCCCCCCCCCTCTTAGGCACTCTGAGACTTACAATTGGCATCAGAGCAAGTTATAGGTAACTTGTTCCTAAAGATCCAGAATGGCTTCCGCAAATCATCAACCAGTCTTCAGAGATGGGGTAGTAACAACAAGCCTCCTCTATTCTGTGGTGAATATTTTGACTTCTGGAAAATACGCATGAAGGCGCATTTAGAAGCACAAGGAGAGGAAGTATGGGATGCTGTTGAAAATGGTCCATTTATTCCAATATCAGTAATCAATGGCATTGGTTTTGTAAAGCCCAAAACTGCATGGGACGACGATGATAAAAAGAAAGTTCTCTATGACAAAAAGGCAATAAACCTTCTTCAAGGTGCACTCAGTATGGACGAATTTTTCCGTGTCTCAAACTGCAAGACAGCAAAAGAAATATGGGATACCCTGGTTCAAACTCATGAAGGAACGGCTGAAGTAAAAAGATCAAGGCTAAATACCTTGAGTCAAGAATATGAACTATTTCGAATGCAGCCCGGAGAATCCATTCTTGACTTACAAAAGAGATTTGTGCATTTGACAAATCACTTAATGCTCTTGGTAAAACCTTGACAAATGATGAACTCAACTTGAAAATCCTTAGATCATTGACTAGGGAATGACAACCAAAGGTAACGGCAATCTCGGAAAAGAATTGTCTCTCCGCAATGACTTCCGCTACATTATTTGGCAAACTTCAAGAATACGAAACGGAACTCGGTAGACTTGAAAAACATGAAAATTTAGAGAAGAAATCCAAAGGCATTGCCTTGAAAGTTGATTAAAAGGAAAGTCAAGATAAAGATGCATCGGAGGAAGATGAAAACTTCTTACTTCTTGTAAAAAGGTTAGGAAAATATTTTGGTCATAAAAATAATCTTCATAATGCTAACTTTGTCAAGAGGAAGAAATTTTATAATCATAAAGATAAAGATGCCTCCACATCAACACAAGATGTCACATGTTATGAATGTGGAAAGCAAGGTCACATAAAGCCGGATTGTCCAAAACTCTCCAAGAAAAATGGATTCAAAGGCAAAAAGGAGTTCAAGAACAAAAAGGCTTATGTTGCATGGGAAGATAATGAGATAAGTTCTTCATCCGATTCGGAAAGCGATGAATGTGCAAATCTAGCATTAATGGCTTCACATCACTCCGACAATGAAGAAGAGGTTAGTAATGAATTTAATCTTTTTGATGATGATGTTGAAGATGCTATTGATGAACTCTTGAGAGAATGCAAAAGTTTATACAAAAAGGTGTCAAATCAAGAAAAAGAACTTCTAAGTTGTTTAGAAAAAATTGACACCATGACTAAAGATTTTGAACTTCAAAAACATAATTTTATTAAAGAAAAAGAAAACTTTGCATGCTCCAAGTGTGAATCAAATGTCTTTCAAATTGTTCAATTGAAAAGAGTCATTGAACGATATGAAAAAGGACAAATAGGATTGGAAGGATTACTAAGCCAACAACGTTATCCTAATGACAAAAGGGGTCTTGGTTATGTGAATTCTAAGACACCAAGTAACAATCCCAATCTAGGCAGGATTTTGACCCATCTTCTTGGCCATTTTTCACATGGTTCCACTTGGAGTTTCAAGTTGCATGACAAATATGGATTGTACTACATATTCCAAGATTTCCAAATTGTCCAAGAACTCCTCAAACACCCTTGTGGTTAGAGAGAATCGAATTCACAAAGTTGGCAAAAACTCACTTTTGTTCATGACCAATACATGTTCATAGCAAATTGCATTTTCAAATCAGCTTGTTTTATGCTAGCTTGCAGGCCTCAAAACCAACTTACACTTCATAATTTAATGCTTGACCAAAGAATTAAGATGTCATCTTGGCCATTTGGGCATTACATGCTAAACTAATCCCTAATTAGAAAACGCAAAGTTTCCATTTTTTGCCTAATGTCACTTTATGTCAAAAGCTAGATCTTTGAGACATGGGGCCAGATCTTTGAGGCAAATCAAATCCACAAATTCCAACAACCAAGAGGACTGTGTGCAGCATACTTGAGGGCTTGTACAGGTCTGTATTCACAACTTACACTTTCTTGTTTCAAGTAGAAGAAACATTGCAAAACACATACCAACTCTCATTCCTGTTAACACAAGCCAAAACAAACTTTGTGAACAAGTTCCACGCATCAAAACAGACCTAAGGCACGACCCTTCCATCCCTCATACTTCCTAATAGACCAAATCACTGTTTTGCTGCAAAACAGGGCATTCCTTGCAGATTGAGTTCCACAACATAATTTGCTCGTGCGTTTTGGCCCAAACCTGTTCAAACACCTTCCATACCATCCACCTGAACTATCTCAAACCTTAAACACCAGCTGTAACACCTCTAACCCCATTTGCCATTTTCATTTCAAAGCTTTGCAGGTGGACTTCTACAGCACGATTCAAAGTGTTTCAAAGCAAGCCAAGCATTGGAGAAGCTTCCTTGGACCTCAGGCAAGCTCAACAGAAGCTCAAACTCCATTGAAGGTTGTTGCATTGCCCTACTCGATTCAAGCTGAAACAGGTATTTCATGGACTTCCATCTCTCTATTTAGGAATGGTTAGGCTTAGGTTTGTGAATGAAATATGTTGTACTCATAGCCCTGAAGCCATACATATGCTCAACTTTCGTTTATATTAAGTGTGCTAGGAGAATTTCAGCCATGAACATGTGAAAAAAGCTAGGTCAGATTTTAGGGCCAGAGAAATTCTCTCTGGTCTTTGAGAGTTAGATTTAATGCTTTATATGGTTAGATTCGTGTTTAAATTCTCTACAAGTTTCATGTTTTAAATTTTGTCAAAAGATCAAAGAATCAGGAGATAGCATTTGAACCAAGAAGCGCGCGCGTTTGACAAAGCTGGAGGTTGAAGATGATGGCTTGGGCTGGGCCTGAGTCATTCTTGCTTTTAGCACCCCTTTTTTCAGTTTGCACCCCCCTGGCCCATTTGATTAAATATTTGTCATTTTTATGTTTTTTTTTTATTCTGACTTTATATTTTTTGTTCAAACATAAAAAAATACCAAAAATAATTTTCCATAATTTTGCATATTTATTTGACATTTATTTCATTTTATTAAACATATATATGTAAATAATATAAATCCTTTTTATTAAAACCCTAAAAAATAATATAAAATATATATTTATTTTTCAGTTATTATTTTTATTTACATTTTGAAAACATTTTCTTGAATATACATTTTTGCAAATAATTTATTTTATTTTTATACCCACTTAGCATATTTAATATATTTAATATATACATATACATATTTTATTAAATAATTAGGACAAAAATATAGAAATAATACTTTTTTTTATTTTTATTAATATTTGACACTAAAAATATTTTTTTAACAATGTACTTTCATTTTTGCATAAATTAATATATATTGTATATGATTAATAAATATTGCCATTTATTTGAAAATTAGGGTTTTGCCCTAAAATAACCAATAATAATTAAAATTTGACTCCTTTTATTTTGTTTATATTTCGCATTAAATATACCCTTTTCACATACATAAAAAACATTTTGTGCATAATACATTTTATTTGATATTTAATTGTATTTATTTAAATGTTAAAAATGGACTTGTACATTCGATATGGTTGTAATAACTTAGAATTTATTTTTTTGTCAAAATATCCCCAATTCAAATTTGTATCCCCATCCCCATAATCATGTTGTAATAGCCTATAACTTTAAATTCTCGCACATTTAAAAGCTTTCAATTATGCCATGCCTAGACCTAGGGTTTGTATGCAAAATCAATCAACAATTAGCTTGACCTAATCCAAGATAAACATGCATGAAAAACAAACACAATGCACACTTGCACCCCTAGGGTTTCCTCCACTTGTTGCCTTCAAAAATGGGCCATGGTTGCATGTTGAGTACTTTGGAAAAACAAAAACAAACAAAAAGATCATAGTCCCTCGATGACGCTATCTGAGTTGCCTAAACAAAATGATCAAAGTCCCTCAAGGAAATTGCCAAAGATACTTGACACTATTGCAATCATGGTCTATACGATGACTCGTGCCTGTCCCGTTAACATCCTAACACAAGGTTGCCCACCAAACACAATGGTGAAACAACACTGTTAAAAGGGTTAAAGACATAAGAAAGATCTTTGAGTAAAATAAGGTAGACAACTCTTAGTTACTTGATCAAACTTGCAAAAAACATCCTTGCTACTTTTCAAAACACACTACACAACACAATTTCAAAAAATCAACTTTCAAACATTGAAAACCTTTTCAAAAGACAAAAACACCTTTGTATACATTCAAACAAGAATCATTACAAAGGTTGCCACAACAATGGCCTCTTTTCAAAAACATCTTTCAAAACCACACACAAAGCACCATTTCAAACAATTGAAAATGCAAAGCAAGTGATCTAAGCAAGTAACTAAGAGCCCATGGATAACCATGGATAGAAAGGGTGCTAATACCTTCCCTTTTGTATAATTTACTCCCCGAACCCAAGAAAACATCTCAAAGGTCTTTCCTGTGCTTTTTGACCTTTCCTTAGGATAAAATAAAAAGTCGGTGGCGACTC
This sequence comes from Vicia faba, assembly GCA_948472305.1. NCBI lineage: Eukaryota > Viridiplantae > Streptophyta > Magnoliopsida > Fabales > Fabaceae > Vicia > Vicia faba. The sequence goes on from OX451741.1 coordinate 1,177,958,237, forward strand.
TTGCTAAACCGAAACATTTGCAAACACAAACGCAAAACTACAAGTTAGTTCTCACACCGTATCACAGAACTGGCAACTCTGCTGGGGAAAACTTTAAAAGTGGAGTAACCTTAGGGCTTAGATAACCCTTTGCATGATTATATTGTTTGCTTTGATTACTTTACATTTGGTTCTCTTGTTTGGGCTTGAAATCCTCTACCCGAATTTGGGAAAACATTCATAGATAGCAATATGTTGTGGAAAATGTGCGGGGTATACCGACACGGTTGAAGCAATAGCTATATTAGTGCGACATATTTGTGAGTACCGGTAGCCTTTGAGTCAATCAAAGAGAATACGGGGCCGCTGAGTGATGTCATTAAGCACTAATGAACTAGAACCTTACTTGACCATATTGGCCTTTCATTAGGGGTAGTGAGATGACCGGCTTTGGTGCAGTCCGAAGTTGGTAGATACTAGATACTACACTCATTGAGGTTTGTTTTCTTGGAATATTTTGGTTGCTAGTTAAGTGGCTAAACCAAAACAATGAACATGGAAAACAATCCAATGATATTGAGCTCCTTAGAACCCGGTTACTATTTATAGGACAGGTTTTGAGCCAACTAAACTCAAGAGGGTACTTACCTATGAAACCTCATGCAAGCCTGAAACTAGGGTTTTGTGTGACTTGTTTGTACATGTGTTTGTGCATACATCATGAACATCATGAAGCATCATATGCATCCACTAACCATTTCAAGGGTTTGGATCTTCATCTTTGTTCTTGTTTTGTAGGTCATGGAATCTCTTCGCAGGAAAACAATTCAAGTCAACCTTGTGAGGATCCCTCCTCAACTCAAGGAGCTTACTTCCAGGATTCCAGAAAATTCTCTCTTCAGTGAAAGACATGGTAGACTCCTCAACTTAGTCAACACCAGCATTGAAGAAGACATGGTGAAAGTACTTTTCCAGTTCTTTGACCCTCTACATCACTGTTTCACATTCCCCGATTACCAATTGGTGCCTACTTTGGAGGAATTTTATCAACTCCTGAGAATTCCTATTCTTAATCAACTACCCTACAACGGTACGGAAAAAGAACCAAAGCCTGAAGATGTTGCTCAAGCATTACACTTGCAACCATCTGACATCAAGGGGCATTGGGAAACCAGAAGTGGTGTCAAGGGCTTCTTGGCAAAATTCTTGTTTGAGAAGGCACAAGAGTGTTGGAATTCCTTGGATTTGCAAGCCTTTGAAGAGATTGTGGCACTCCTTATTTATGGGTTGGTCTTGTTCCCAAACCCTGACCAACTTATAGATGTGAATGTTGTCAAGATTTTCATGTCCAGGAATCCCATACCTACATTTCTTGGGGACATCCTACACTCATTTTACACACGAACAATGAGGAAAAGAGGTGTTCTCATGTGTTGTACTCCTCTCCTAGCAAGGTGGTTTATTTCTCACCTTCCACAATCAGTTTTGAAGAATGAGCAGGGTTTAAGGTGGTCATAACGATTGATGACCCTTACACATTCTGATGTACATTGGTGTTCTCGGTCCAGAGAAAATTTTCATCATCATTGATCGTTGCGGTGATTTCCCTAATGTCCCATTACTTGGCACTAGGGGAGGCATTACCTACAACCCCTATCTAGCTTTGAGGCAATTTGGATATGCTCGAAGGGATGGCCCTCATGACATGCTGATTCCTGACCTAATTTTTGACTTCGACAACGATGTGCAAGGACTTCGACAAAGGTTCATCAGAGCTTGGAGGATACCTAATAAGGTGGATAGTAAGACACTGGGGCACAAGAATTTCATCCCCCTTGAGCCTTACCTCAAGTGGGTACGAACCCGCTCTCAGGATCTTATGATGCCATATCCTCACATTCTCCCCTTGATTAAAGAGCCTGTTAAGGAAGGAGAGGTTCCATACACCATCCTCCATCCTGACATGCCAACATCATAAGAGGAAATGTAAAAGAGTTGGATCCAACTCAAAGAAGAACGGGATACTTTTGAAGCCAGCTTCTATGCCAGTGAGAAGAAGGTTTTAGAGCTCACCCGCCGACTTCACGAGGAGGAAACCCTCAACACCTACATCGCACCAAAGAGGATGCGCAACGTCTTTTTACATTAAGAATTTTCTAATATTTCGCCCATGGGGCATTTATGTACTAACAATTTCTTCTTAATATGACGTGTGTTCTTTTTGTTTGCAACAAATTTGAATTTTTGAACCCTTGGATGCATTACATGAATAACATAGCATTCATCATATGCATAAACAGGTCTTCAAGCCAGGTTTCCTTATCTTTCTGCTGTTTATTTCAGCAAGATGGATTTGGAGCAAACAGTGAAGGACTTACAGGCACAAAATTCACAATTTCAGCAACTCGTCATGACCTTGGCAAAGGGTCAGGAGGATCTCAAAGTTCTGCTAGAGAAGAGTAAAGAGAAGAAAAAGAAAAAGAGACCGGGGGTAGCTACTTTCGGAAGAAGATTTGAGGGTGATGCTAGAAGGACTCTTGAATTCCCTTCAACGTTTGACGAAGGGATTGGCAAAGGGAAAGGAGTTACTGTACCTTCCGAATCTGAGGTAGAAGAGGAGGAAGAGGAAGCAGATGAAGACTATTCAGAACAACAGTATCCACCAGCGGATGACAAGTATAAGAACCTTGAAGACAAATTGGCAGCTATGGAGTTGTAGAGGGTGCCCGGATTGGATTTTGAGGAGCTGGGGCTTGTAGCTGGGATTGTTATCCCTCCTAAGTTCAAGGTGCCGACATTCTCCAAATACGACGGTCTGTCTTGCCCTAAGATGCACTTAAGGTCGTATGTTAGAAAGATCCAGCCACATTCATCCGACAAAGACCTATGGGTGCACTTTTTCCAAGACAGCTTGTCTGGCACTCAGTTAGACTGGTTTTATCAGCTCGAGAGGTCAGAGGTCTACAATTGGGAAGACTTGGCAGCCGCTTTCTATCGTCAGTATCAGTAAAATGCTGATTTTGCGCCTACTCGTACTCAGCTACAGAGTATGGGGATGGCTTCAAATGAAGGGTTCAAGGAGTACGCCCAGAAGTGGCGCGACCTGGCTGGAAGGGTGCAGCCACTGCTGTCAGATAGGGAATTAGTGGACATGTTTTTGGGGACCCTGTCTGGCCCCTTCTTCAACCATCTAATCGGAAGCTCTTCTGCGGGATTTACTGAGTTGATTTTGACTGGCGAGAGGGTGGAAGCCGGTATCAAAAGTGGAAAGATTCAAAAGGATGCTTCCGCATCCATAGCTGCTAGAAAACCATTTCCATCCAAGAAGGAAGCATCTGATGTATACACTTAGAAAAATCAGGAAAGAGAGGAACGTCGGCCAACAGTAGGGGCCGTATTAATACAAAAGTCCGCATCAGACCAGCTTAGAAGCATCCAACCAAGGAATGATCAGCCCAGAACTTATCAGGAAAGGCCACCACGGTAGTTTACTCCAGTAAATATGACACCTGCTCAAATCCTTCCGCATCTCCTGAAGTTGAATCTTGCTAATTTAAAAGAGGCACCAAAGAATGTGAATACCACCTCTCCATCCTACAACTCAAAAGCCAAGTGTGCTTACCATTCCGACAGTATTGGGCACGATACCAATAATTGCTGGGCACTCAAGAACAAAATTCAGGATTTAATTGACGCCAAAGAGGTCGAATTTGACGCTCCTGAAAAGCCCAATGTTATATCCGCACCAATGCCCAAGCACGGCCACAATGTGCATGTTGTTTTGGAAAACCTCCATGTTACCTATATTGTCGATCTGTTGACTCCATTGTTGGTGATAAAAGAAAATCTGTTGAGAGTCGGGATCTTTCCTGGTTGCGATAAAGATTGTTATTTTTGTTTGAATATTCAAGATGATTGTCCAATGTTGAAGTCGGGTGTCCAACGCCTGATGGATACTCAAGAAATAATTTTCCAGAAAACCCCTGTTAACACCTTCAATCCAATTACTCCTGATACTTATGATACCTCAACCAATGATATTGCCATCATAACCATTTCCGACAATCCTCCTAAGGCTTACAAAAGGCCTGTCAGGATTACACCCAACTCTGAATGTGTACCTTTGAAGATCACAATGTCGGGACCTGTCCCGTACCAATCAAGCAAAATGATATCGTGGAACTATGGGGGAGAAATCTTCTACCACGGCATCAGACAAATTGAAACAGTCCAAGAAATCTCTGAAGAAGACCCTGATATAGGAAACATCGCGGGTACTAGCAAGATCACCCGCAGTGGCCGAATCTTTTCTCCAGAGATTGCTCCTCCCCGAACAGTCTTTGGACCCTTAAAAGCTTCTGCACTTGTTGAACCCTCTGTGCAAGGCCCAGTGATTGAAGAGTTAAACACTCCTGAAGAAAGACCATCCGCTGATAACACCGACAAAGGTAAGGGGATACTGAAAGAGCATGTCAAGACGAAGGCTCATGCTATGGTAATCCCTGAAACCACTCAGAAGGAGATGGATGAAATCCTGAAAATAATCAGAAAAAGTGACTATGACGTTGTGGAACAATTAGGGAAAACCCCTTATAAGATTTCAATGTTAGCTCTCCTGCTCTGTTCAGAGGCCCATGCTAAGGCTCTGATTAAATTCTTGAAGGCGGCACATGTCCCCCAAGATACCTCAGCTGACCAATTTCAAAATTGTGTGGCCAGTCTTACTGCTGACAATGGCCTGGGCTTTTCCGACGCTGACTTAACTCCTAAAGGAAGGAAACACAATGATGCGTTACATGTTTCAGTTGAATGCCGAAGGACCACCCTCGCCCATGTCTTGGTCGATACTAGTTCTTCCCTGAATGTGCTGCCAAAGAAGGCCTTAGATCGTTTGTATTGCGAAGGTTTGACCCTCAAGCCTAGCAACATCATTGTCAGAGCTTTCGATGGTTCCAAAAGAACGGTTCATGGAGAGGTTGATATTCCCATCAAGGTAGGCACCGAAGTGTTCAACTCCACCTTCTATGTGATGGACATTTGTCCGTCATACTCATGTTTGTTGGGAAGACCGTGGATCCATTATGCTGGGGCAGTTACATCCTCTTTGCACCAGATGCTGAAGTATCATGTTAAGGGTAAAATCATAACTGTGCATGGCGAGGAGGAGTACATGATTAGTCATCTCAATTCCTTTCGATATGTGGAGTTAGATGGCGAGTTCATTGAAACACCTTTTCAACATTTCGAGGAAGTTTCTCCCGAGGTAGCAGTTGCAAAGACAGCAGTTCAGGTACCTATCATTCCCAAGCATGTGGCTAAGATGGAATCTCTCAAGGACGCAGAGGCTGTGATTAAGGAGGGGAAGAGCACAGTGTGGGGACAACTGCCTGACATTCCCCATAAGACGGACAAGTTTGGTTTAGGGTTTACTGCTACGGGACAAAAGGCTATGCGTCACTCTAAGATTGGAAGATCACCTGTCAAGATTTCTCACCACAGAATCAATGTTGTAGAAGACGAAGAGGAGGAGATCCACTTTGAAGATTGGATTTTTCCGACTGTTGAAGGGGGTTTGAGCAATTGGGAAGCAAAGGATTTCGTTCCTATCACCTTTATCAATCAGTAATTTTATCTTTGAACAATTTCCCATTTTTATGGTCTGTAATAACTAAAACAATCCGCACACTATTTTCACCTCATGCCTTGCCCGGGGCATGTAGGTCCATTTGTAAGGGTTTGATTTCCTTCATAATCATATGCCATGTTTTAATGAATCAGTGGACGTTTTTCATCTATGAACTGCTCATTTTCTTCCCTTTTTACATTTTTGTTTGTTTAAGGATGGCTATCCCTTACACACACCCACACTCACAAATGCAGGTACCCATCCACTCCGGATTCCATGGGTGACTATTCTGTTTCAGCCTTCGATAACTCTGAAGATTTGGTCAATCACGCTGAGTACGAAGCTGACGAAGATTGTGAAGTGCCGGGAGAATTATCCAGACTTCTACAACAAGAAGAGAGGGACATTCTTCCTCATGAAGAGTTGTTAGAAACCATCAACTTAGGGACAGAGGAGGACAGGAAAGAAGTCAAAGTGGGCGCCAACCTGGAACCGAGTATCAAGGAACGCTTAATACAGTTGTTGAATGAATACGTTGAAATCTTCGCTTGGTCTTATGAAGACATGCCAGGGTTAGACACAGATATCGTGGTTCACCGTCTCCCTACAAGAGAAGACTGTCCACCGATCAAGCAAAAGGATCGCCGAATGAGGCTTGACATGTCTGAGAAGATTAAGGCTGAAGTAATGAAGCAATTCAACACCGGCTTTCTGGATGTTACAACCTATCCATAATGGGTTGCTAACATTGTGCCCGTACCCAAAAAAGACGGCAAGGTCAGAATGTGTGTAGACTATCGGGATTTGAACAGGGCTAGCCCTAAAGATGATTTCCCGCTGCCACATATCGACATTTTGGTTGACAACACGGCTCAGCAAAAAGTATTTTCTTTCATGGACGGATTCTCGGGCTACAACCAGATCAAAATGGCCCCCGAGGACATGGAGAAAACTACCTTTGTTACACAATGGGGTACCTTCTGCTACAAGGTGATGTCGTTCAGACTGAAGAATGCAGGGGCAACCTATCAACGCGCCATGGTAGCTTTGTTTCATGATATGATACATCATGAGATTGAAGTTTACGTAGACGACATGTTAGCTCGATCACAAACAGAAGAAGAACACCTTGAACATTTGCAGAAGTTGTTTTCCAGGTTGAAGGAGTACAAACTCATACTGAATCCAAGCAAGTGCACTTTTGGAGTTAGGTCTGGTAAACTTTTGGGATTTATTATCAGCAACAGGGGCATTGAGGTCGATCCAGCTAAAGTAAAATCCATACAAGAAATGCCTGCTCCTCTTACTGAAAAGGAGGTTAGAGGATTCTTGGGACGCTTGAACTATATTGCGAGGTTCATCTCTCACCTGACATCTACCTGCGAGCCAATTTTCAAACTGTTGAAGAAAGATCAGGTAGTTGAATGGAACGAAGATTGTCAAGTTGCTTTTGATAAAATCAAGGAGTATTTACTAGAACCTCCTATCCTAATGCCACTCGTCGAAGGAAGGTCGTTGATCATGTATCTGACTATTTTGGACAACTCAATAGGGTGCGTACTGGGCTAACATGACGAGTCTGGTCGAAAAGAGCATGCCATTTATTACCTTAGAAAAAAGTTTACCGACTGTGAGACTCACTACTCACTGCTCGAGAAAACTTGCTGCACTTTGGTATGGGCTGCTCGCCGACTAAGGCAGTATATGTTGACTCATACCACTTTGCTGATTTCCAAGATGCACCCGATCAAATATATCTTCGAGAAGCCTGCTTTATCTGGAAGAATAGCTAGATGGCAGATGATCCTGACTGAGTATGACATCCAGTATACTACCCAAAAAGCTATAAAAGGGAGTGTACTAGCTGACCATCTAGCTCATCAAGCCGTCGAAGATTATCAATCTATGAGATTCGACTTCCCTGACAAAGACATCATGACTCTGGACAGCATCGAAGGTAACGGACCGTATGATGGACCTGAACAAGGATCCCGATGGACCCTGTACTTTGATGGTGCCTCAAATGCACTCGACAACGGTATCGGCGTGGTACTCATTTCTCCAGAAGGTTGCCATACACCTTTCACTGCCCGACTTTGTTTCAGTTGTACCAACAATATGGCCGAATATGAAGCTTACATCTTTGGTCTCAAGGCTGCTATAGACCTGGGAATCAAATCTTTGGTCGTATTTAGGGACTCGGCTTTGGTTATCAGTCAAGTCAAAGGAGAATGGGACACCAAACATCCTAATCTTATCCCATACAAAGAACATGTCCTGACTTTGTTGCCTCATTTCGAGCAGATTACTTTCGAGCATTTCCCGCGAGAAGAGAATCAGCTAGCAGATGCTCTGGCTACAATGTCTTCCATGTTTAAACTCAACTGGGATAATGAGGCTCCCCAAATTACCATCGAGAGAATGGATGAACCTGCACACTGTCATGAGATTAATACCGAAGAATTAGTGGAACAACCCTGGTTTCATGAAATCAAAAGGTATCTCCAGACTAGAGAATATCCCGAAGGAGCTTCCGTAAATGACAAAAAGTTCTTAAGGAGATTTGCTGCCAAGTTCTTCCTAAGCAATGGCATCCTTTATAAACGCAGACATGATTGTGTTTTACTTCGATGTGTAGATAAAGCTGAAGCAGAGTTGATCATACTGAGATACACAGCGGCACCTTTGGCACCCATTTGAGCGGACATACGATGGCTAAGAAGATTCTAAGGGCAGGCTACTACTGGTCTACCATGGAAGCTGATTGTCATCAACATTCCCGTACTTGCCACAAATGCCAAGTCTACACCGACAAGGTACATATTCCTCCTATTCCTCTCAACATTCTAACAGCTCCTTGGCCGTTCGCAATGTGGGGCATTAACATGATTGGAGAGGTCAAGCCCACAACGTCCAATGGACATCGCTTCATCTTGGTCGCTATTGACTATTTTACCAAATGGGTCGAGGCAGCTTCCTTTGCCTCTGTTACAAAGAATGTGGTTGCCCGCTTCATCAAGCAGAACCTCATATGCCGGTATGGTGTCCCCGACAGGATCATCACAGACAACGGTACAAATTTGAACAATACTATGATCACCGCTCTATGCGAACAGTTCAAGATTTATCATCACAATTCATCTCCCTATCGGCAGAAGATGAACGGTGCTGTTGAAGCCGCGAACAAAAATATCAAGAAGATCATTCAAAAAATGACAGTTACCTACAAATACTGGCATGAGATGTTATCGTTTGCTCTTCATGGATATCGTACCACGACACGTACTTCAACAGGGGAAACCCCATTCTCTTTGGTGTATGGTATGGAAGCTGTCCTACCTATGGAAGTTCAGATTCCTTCTTTAAGGATTATGAAGGATGCTGGTTTGAGTAAAGACGATTGGATTCAGACCCGTCTTGATCAACTCAATTTGATCGACGAGAAGCGACTTACTGCTGTTTGCCATGGTCGTACCAAAAACGGATGATCAAGGCTTTCAACAAGAAAGTCAGGCGTCAAGTATATCAAGTCGGAGATCTTGTAATCAAGCGGATCATCTTGCCTCAAAGTGATCCCAGGGGCAAATGGACTCCTACTTACGAAGGACCATTTGTGATCAAAAGCATCTTTTCTAGTGGGGCAATGATTCTGACCACCATGGACGGCGACGATTTACCACACCCTGCGAACGCAGACATAGTCAAAAGATACTACGCATGAAACAACCCGACAAGTTGAAAACCCAAAAGGGCGACTTGGGCAAAAAAGGGTTTCCCGGTGAACCGAAAACCCGAAAGGGAGGTTCAGGCAAAAATTAGGGATAAAACAAAAAAAATTTGTACACCCGGCAAGTTGAAAACCCGAAAGGGCGACTTGGGCAAAAAAGGGTTTCCCGGTGGATCGAAAACCCGAAAGGGCGATTCAGGAAAAAGTTAGGGAATTAAAGCGTATGACTGTGTCTCGTCGGATCACTTTAAAAGAACAATCTCTGTATCAACGAGCTTCGAGCTTCTGATCAACCTAGTCATCGGCGGGCGAAGCAGTGAATGAATAAGATATTCAGAGTTGTGAAGGCTATAGCAGAATGGGAATCCCATGGAATTGTTACACATATCTATCTTTCTTTTGTATAAATTTTTTCAATCTTTACGACAACATTCTCTTACTAGGATGTCCGTCTCTTTTATACAAAGATACTCATAAAAGTTAATACAAATACACTTCCAAGTGCAGAAATTTGCTTACCGTTCTTTTCTTTTTACACTTATGTTTATTTTTGAAAACGTCCAATGTTTTGTTAAATAGGCATATGCATTTGAACATAATCATTTCTTACAAATAAAACAAAAATGAGAAAAGATGATTGCTGATAAGTTGAAGGTATAGGAAGATATCTTTATGCCCTTTCAAAGGAAATCCCCTGCGATACATCATTCGGATCCTCAACAAAGTTAAAATTCGGAATATATTTCCCCAACAGAGTTGAACTTCAAGATCCTCAGCAGAGCAAAAGCTTTCTAAAAGCTGGATTCCCCAGTTAAAATGCATTCCAAAACTCAATTCCCCTCAGAGTCAAGTTTCAAGATCCCTAGTGGAGCCCAAAACCCTGAAAATCCTATCCCCAGCAGAACCAGGATAGTGAACATTCTCCCCACAAAGATGCTTCCCAGCAGATTGAAGATTCTCAGTCTCACTTATCCAGCATAAGTCTCCCAGGTTTTAACTTCCCAATAGGGATTTTCAAAGTTTTCCTTATTCCCCAAGCGATCAGCAGTCAATAAGAATTTCTCATCTTCAGTAATCAAAATTTTTTGGAGTCCCCAGCTTCGGTCATGGATTTATTTTCCCCAGCAGCAGTCAAAGATTTCCTTACTAGGATTTATCTCCCACAACAAGATGGCTACTCAGCCTACATGCATAATCATCGCATTCATATATCACAAACATCGATGAAATACAGTTCATTGCATCATACATATCATGCAACATAACTTTGTGTTTAGCTAACATTTTATCCTTTTCAGGATAAGATCAAAAGGCCATCATTAACAATTATTCAGATACAGTACAGATACACCCCAAACACGGCAGTCATTCTATTGCTCATTCAGAATTTCAACTCAGATACAGTATGGATACACCCCAGACACGGCGGTCATTCTACTACTCATTCAGACTTCAGTGATCAGATACAGATTAGATACGCTCCAGACACAGAAGCCATTCTATTTCTCATTCAGATTCATTTATCAACCTCAAGTTCAGATACGCATTCCAAACAAGGATACCATTCTGACCCTTACATCAGCAGTTTGATTCCCTCAGTGCAGTCGCCACGGAAGTCATTATGTCATTCATTCAGATCCCAGTTACAGTTTCAGATACACTCCAGACACGGAAGTCATTCTACTACTCATACAGATCTCAAACTCCAGATACAGTCCAGATATGCTCCAGACACGGTTGCCATTCTGTCACTCATTCAGATCCCAGTTACAGTACAGATACACTCCAGACACGGAAGTCATTCTACTACTCATACAGATCTCAACTTCAGATACAGTCCATAAACGCTCCAGACACGGTTGCCATTTTGTCTCATTCAAAATTTATCCCCATCACAAAGTTGCTCCATACATATATATTTTTCTGTTACCTAGATACAATACAGATACACTCCAGACACGGCAGTCATTCTGATATTCATTCAATATTCAAATACGGTTATAGCTCAGATACGCCGCATACACGGACGCCATTCTTTTGCTCATACAAACTCAATCTCCAGATACAGTTCAAATGCATCCCAGACACGGATACCATTTTGATCCTCATTCTTCTAACCTACAACATTACAGTTCAACAAACGTTCTTGGATGTCATCTTTAAGCCCATCTCCAGCAAGATTCTTCCATCTCCAAATGGCATCTTTAAGCCCATTCCCGCACCTATGTTTTGAGGAGTGCAAATTTACGGGCACTCTAGTGTCCAATCCTCTTTTACCTTCGAGTCGTGAAAGGCAAGCCTGCCAGTCTAACTCTTCAGGTTCAAGAAGATTGAACAGGGGCAACTGTTGTACCCCAAAATTTTCCCTCTCATTTCATCAACATTTTTCTCATCACAAGACTTTTGTAACTCAAGATCAAACTAGGGTTTGCTCTGCTTAAGACTCCTCCTTGCACTGTTGACCCAAATTAGGGTTTGAGTTTGCACAAGGATATTTTGACCTGCAATGCCCAAATTGACTTTCATACTTCATATTGGATTCACAAGTTTTCCCATACCAAGTTTCAAGCCCTGATTCAAATCTTTGCCCAGTCAATTGGACAGTTGACCTAGAAATCAACTGTATTGGGGAAAAAGTCAACTGTGGCCACTTGACAGTCAAACCTCATGAAATTTGACCCACATCAACATTATGAACTCATATGAACCATTTGATCAAGTTTGGATCACAATTCCACAAGAAATTTGATCAGATCACTAAAAGGGTAAAATGGTTATTTTTAGGGTTTTGACTACACAAAGGCAATTTTTGACTGTTTGACCTAACCAATGGCAAACCAAGCTCACATATGGACTCAAGGACTCAATTACTTTGTCTTGACCCATTCAACAAGTTCAAAAGATTTCAAATGCATAGGATTGACAGATGAATTTTTCAGTCAACTGATCAAAATTTGACTATACACTGAAAAGTCAAACTTTGACTTTTTTGGTCAAAATCAAGTGCCAAGAGTTATTTTTCATCAAAACATGTCAAATTATGAAACTTGTTCATCAAGAAACCCAAAATTACAAATTAGGGTTTGAAATGAAAAAATTTCATAACTTAGAAATTTTCTAAGTTATGAAAATTTCTTATTTTTTCCTAACTTTGTCCCATTTTTTCACCAAGATGCAAATGGATTCAAACAAAACTTGAAACATGAAAGTTGTATTCCATCACAAAATCTACAACTTTTAGTCACAAAGTTTTCTCAAAGGAAGCTTGTATCTCAAGTTATGATTTTTGGAACAAGGGTGCCTAAAACTTTTAACTTAGAGAAAATTCACCCTAATCTAGGCAGGATTTTGACCCATCTTCTTGGCCATTTTTCACATGGTTCCACTTGGAGTTTCAAGTTGTATTACAAAGATGGATTGTACTACATATTCCAAGCTTTCCAAATTGTCCAAGAACTCCTAAAGCACCCTTGTGGTTAGAGAGAATCGAATTCACAAAGTTGGCAAAAACTCACTTTTGTTCATGACCAATACATGTTCATAGCAAATTGCATTTTCAAATCAGCTTGTTTTATGCTAGCTTGCAGGCCTCAAAACCAACTTAAACTTCATAATTTAATTCTTGGCCAAAGAATTAAGATTTTATCTTGGCCATTTGGGCATTACATGCTAAACTAATCCCTAATTAGAAAAAGCAAAGTTTCCATTTTTTGCCTAATGTCACTTTATGTCAAAAGCTAGATCTTTGAGACATGGGGCCAGATCTTTGAGGAAAATCAAATCCACAAATTCCAGCAACCAAGTGGATTGTGTGCAGCATACTTGAGGGCTTGTACAGGCCTGTATTCACAACTTACACTTTCTTGCTTCAAGTAGAAGAAACATTGCAAAACACATACCAACTCTCATTCCTGTTAACACAAGCCAAAACAAACTTTGTGAACAAGTTCCACACATCAAAACAGACCTAAGGCATGACCCTTCCATCCCTCATACCTCCTAATACACCAAATCATTGTTTTGCTGCAAAACAGGGCACTCCCTGCAGATTGAGTTCCACAACATAATTTGCTCGTGCGTTTTGGCCCAAACCTGTTCAAACACCTTCCATACCATCCACTTGAACTATCTCAAACCTTAAACACCAGCTGTAACACCTCTAACCCCATTTGCCATTTTCATTTCAAAGCTTTGCAGGTGGACTTCTACAACACGATTCAAAGTGTTTCAAAGCAAGCCAAGCATTGGAGAAGCTTCCTTGGACCTCAGGCAAGCTCAACAGAAGCTCAAACTCCATTGAAGGTTGCTACATTGCCCTACTCGATTCAAGCTGAAACAGGTATTTCATGGACTTCCATATCTCTATTTAGGAATGGTTAGGCTTAGGTTTGTGAATGAAATATGCTGTACTCATAGCCCTGAAGCCATACATATGCTCAACTTTCATTTATATTAAGTGTGCTAGGAGAATTTCAGCCATGAACATGTGAAAAAAGCTAGGTCAGATTTTAGAGCCAGAGAAATTCTCTCTGGTCTTTGAGATTTAGATTTAATGCTTTATATGGTTAGATTCGTGTTTAAATTCTCTACAAGTTTCATGTTTTAAATTTTGTCAAAAGATCAAAGAATCAGGAGATAGCATTTGAACCAAGAAGCGCGTGCGTTTGACAAAGCTGGAGGTTGAAGATGATGGCTTGGGCTGGGCCTGAGTCATTCTTGCTTTTAGCACCCCTTTTTTCAGTTTGCACCCCCCTGGCCCATTTGATTAAATATTTGTCATTTTTATGTTTTTTCTTTTTATTCTGACTTTATATTTTTTGTTCAAACATAAAAAAAATACCAAAAATAATTTTCCATAATTTTGCATATTTATTTGACATTTATTTCATTTTATTAAACATATATATGTAAATAATATAAATCCTTTTTATTAAAACCCTAAAAAATAATATAAAATATATATTTATTTTTCAGTTATTATTTTTATTTACATTTTGAAAACATTTTCTTGAGTATACATTTTTGCAAATAATTTATTTTATTTTTATACCCACTTAGCATATTTAATATATTTAATATATACATATACATATTTTATTAAATAATCAGAACAAAAATATAGAAATAATACTTTTTTTATTTTTATTAATATTTGACACTAAAAATATTTTTTTAACAATGTACTTTCATTTTTGCATAAATTAATATATATTGTATATGATTAATAAATATTGCCATTTATTTGAAAATTAGGGTTTTGCCCTAAAATAACCAATAATAATTAAAATTTGACTCCTTTTATTTTGTTTATATTTCACATTAAATATACCCTTTTCACATACATAAAAAACATTTTGTGCATAATACATTTTATTTGATATTTAATTGTATTTATTTAAATGTTAAAAATGGACTTGTACATTCGATATGGTTGTAATAACTTAGAATTTATTTCTTGTCAAAATATCCCCAATTCAAATTTGTATCCCCATCCCCATAATCATGTTGTAATAGCCTAGAACTTTAAATTCTCGCACATTTAAAAGCTTTCAATTATGCCATGCATAGACCTAGGGTTTGTATGCAAAATCAATCAACAATTAGCTTGACCTAATCCAAGATAAACATGCATGAAAAACAAACACAATGCACACTTGCACCCCTAGGGTTTCCTCCACTTGTTGCCTTCAAAAATGGGCCATGGTTGCATGTTGAGTACTTTGGCAAAACAAAAACAAACAAAAAGATCATAGTCCCTCGATGACGCTATCTGAGTTGCCTAAAAAAATGATCAAAGTCCCTCAAGGAAATTGCCAAAGATACTTGACACTATTGCAATCATGGTCTATACGATGACTCGCGCCTGTCCCGTTAACATCCTAACACAAGGTTGTCCACCAAACACAATGGTGAAACAACACTGTTAAAAGGGTTAAAAACATAAGAATGATCTTTGAGTAAAATAGGGTAGACAACTCTTAGTTACTTGATCAAACTTGCAAAAAACATCCTTGCTACTTTTCAAAACACACTACACAACACAATTTCAAAAAATCAACTTTCAAACATTGAAAACCTTTTCAAAAGACAAAAACACCTTTGTATACATTCAAATAAGAATCATTACAAAGGTTGCCACAACAATGGCCTCTTTTCAAAAACATCTTTCAAAACCACACACAAAGCACCATTTCAAACAATTGAAAATGCAAAGCATGTGATCTAAGCAAGTAACTAAGAGCCCATGGATAACCATGGATAGAAAGGGTGCTAATACCTCCCCTTTCTATAATCTACTCCCTGAACCCAAGAAAATATCTCAAAGGTCTTTCCTGTGCTTTTTGACCTTTCCTTAGGATAAAATAAAAAGTCGATGGCGACTCTTGCTAAACCGAAACATTTGCGAACACAAACGCAAAACTTCAAGTTAGTTCTCCCACCGTATCACACCCGGGCATTGTAATCTTTATTGGAGTAGTATTTGGAGCAGGTGTAATCCTAACAGGTCTTTTAGGGGCCCTGGAAGGATTGGCGTAGATGGTTATAATTGAAACTTCTTTAACTGGAATGGGTGAAATAGGAGCATTCTCAAACAGAATTTCTTGGTTATCAATAAGTTGTTGGATACCTTTTTTCAACAGAGGGTAGTTAAATGATGAGGATAGGCAAACATGGCAGTCTTTGTCACAACCTGGGAATATACCATCTTTCCACAAATTCAACTTAATGATCAGGAGAAGAGTCAACAGTTCATCCACGGTAGCAACAAACAAATCTTCTTCGATAGCGTTGGCATTGTGACCATGCCTAGGCATTGGAGCGAAAATAAAATTTGGTTTCTCAGGCGCTTCAAACTCAACTTCCTTTGCATCTATCAGGTCTTGAATTTTGTTCTTCAGAGCCCAACAATTGTTAGTGTCGTGCCCTGGACTTTTAGAATGGTATGCGCATCTGGCATTTAGATGGTAATGAGGAGACACAGCATTAGGATTCTTTGGGGCTTCTTTTAAAGTTTCCAGATTCAATTTCAGAAGATATGGTAGAACTTGGGCTGGAGTCATGTTAATCCTGGTGAATTGCCGGACTGGCCTTTCCACCTTTGGCTGGTTATTTCTTGGCTGGTCTGATGCAGGCTTTGGAATCATAACGGCCCCCACCGTTGGTCGGTGTTCAGTTCTTCCTTGATTCCTCTGTGAATAAACAGCTGATACTTCCTTCCTCCCAGTGAAGGGTTTTTTCATAGCTGTAGAGGTAGACGCATCCTTCTGAATCTTCCCACTTCTTATACCAGCTTCCACCCTCTCGCCGGTTAAAATCAATTCAGTAAACCCTGCAGAGGAACTCCTAATCAGATGATTGAAGAAAGGGCCTGATAGATTTCCCAAGAACATGTCTACCAACTCCCTTTCAGACAGAGGGGGTTGCACTCTTCCGGCTAGATCTCTCCACTTTTGCGCGTAATCTTTGAAGCCCTCATTGGAAACCATATCCATACTCTGAAGCTGAGTACGGGTAGGCGCCAAATTGGTGTTGTACTGATATTGTTTATAGAAATTTGTGGCCAGGTCTTCCCAATTGTGGACGTCGGCCCTTTCCAACTGGTAGAACCAATCAAGTTGATTTCCTGATAAACTGTCTTGGAAAAAGTGGACCCACAAGTCTTTGTCGGTAGAGTGTGGCTGAATCTTCCTGACATACGATTGGAAGTGCATTTTAGGACACGACACTCCATCATATTTGGAAAATAATGGCACTTTAAACTTTGGTGGGATCACAATCCTTGACACCAGCCCCAACTCTTCAAAATCTAGCACTGGTACTCTCTGGATTTCTATAGCACTTAATCGCTCTTCAAGGTGTTTGTATTTGTCATCAGTCGGAGGGTATTGTTGTTCAGAGTAGTCCTCCTCTTCCTCTTCTTCTTCAAAATCTGATGGTACTACCGTTTCTTTCCATTTTCTTTCCCCTTCATCAGATGTTGTTGGAAAATCTAAGGTCTTTCTAGCTTGTCCCTGAAACCTTCTGCCCGTGATTACCACACCAGCTGGTTTCTTCTTCTTTTTCTCTTTTTCTTTTTCTAGCAGAGTCTTCAGCTCCTCTTGCCCCTTGGCCAAGGTCATGAGTAACTGTTGAAATTGCGTGTTATGAGCTTGTAAGTCTTTGACCGTCTGTTTGAGATCCATCTTACTGAAATAAACATGAGAGAGATGAGGAACTTGTTGCAAAGACCTGTTTATGTTTATGATGAATGATATGTATTCATGCAATGTGTTGTACCCCAAAATTTGCCCTCCCATATTCATCAAGAATTGTCAAAGTCAAGGTCACAAAATTCCCCCAGGGTTGTGCAGCTCAACTGTCTCCTATACAGTCAAAACTAGGGTTTGAATTATGGTCAAGCAAATGAACTTTTCAAAGGCCCAATCAAGTATCATATGCCTACAAAGATGGTCAAATGTCTTCATGTCAAGTTTCAAGGCATTCAGCTCAAAATTGCACAGTCAAAACCCTAAATTGCACTACAGTCAACTATAGGGGCAAAATGGTCATTTGACAGTCAAAAGTTCAAATTTTTGGTCAACATATCATTTTGAAGCCACAAACATCATTTGATCAATGCTTGATCATGATTCTCAAAATTTGGCTCAGAAATCATCAAAGATGCAAAAGTTGCTATATTTGGACAGCTGAAAAAGTCAACTGAAATTGACCAGGGCATAACTTTCACATGGATTATCAGAAAAATTCCATCCAAAGCTCATTTTGAAGAGAAAGACATTTCCTACAATTCATCTTCATGTTCCAAGTCCAAGAAATGCTCTCACAAAAAGTTATCAATTTCAACATTATAGGTCATTTTCAAAAGTCAACAAAAAGTGACTTTAAGTCAAAAGCCATAACTTGAGATTGGTAAATCAAAATGACATGGGACCAAAGGCATTGGTTAAAGGACTCAAAGACCTTTCCAAAATGTCCAAGAACATGTGAAAAGCTTAAAAATTGAGCAAGTTATGCCTTGTGGAAGTTGGGAGATTTTTAGGAATTTTGAAAAGTCAACAATGATGCAAAAGGCCTAAAAATGCAAATGGGCCCATTTTTCTTCCAAGTTTCTTCATGCCAAGCCTATGCACGACCACTAGGCCCAAAGGGAAGTATTCTCATATTTTTTAATTATTTATTTGAATTAATATTAATTTATATTCATTTAAATGATTTTAATATATGAAAAATATCAAACTTAACCTAAAAAAATCTTTTCATGCATGTTTATTCTTAATATTTCGTGCATATCTTAAATAGGCAAGATTTGGTGCTAATTGATCATGATTGAACCAAAATGCATGAGGAAAAGATTAGAAAAGATCCTTAACAAATCAAAGATTGAAATCATCATGGCAAAGGATTTTGTGCAATCTTTTTGACCTAACATGCTCTATACATACTCAGCATCACAACCCTAATGATTTTAGACTGCAAGCTGCGCCCAAAACAAGCATTGCATATTGAAATTTTTCACAAAAAACTCAAGACTGAAATCTAGTTTCAAGGGCGATTCAAGCACAAATTTTCATTCCATCATCATTCTGAGACATCATTGAACGTTCCTCCATCATTAACATCAACAAAAAGGCCTTGAATTGGTATCAAGAAGTCCAACTGTACCTTGAAATCTTTGAAATCGTACAGCATGATTCCATCATCCTTTTGCATTTTTCTTTGTTGATTCATGTTCATATTAATGTTCTAAAGCTAACTGTGGTGTTTAATTGCGTTTTCATTGATCATACACGATTCCACCATATGCGATTTTTAGGGTTTGCAGGCTTGCTAATTTGGGGCTTTTGAGATAACGTAAAATTGGAGCTCCAGACCATTGCCATTGCATTGAGTACGACCAGACGAAAAGCTTCCAACCCTCGCGCTCAATTTATGAGCGTCGAGGGTCTAATCGCTATTTTTTGGTATATAGCTTTAGGCCACGCTCCATAAACCGTTGCCATATTGTTTATATTATAGGGGACGTGAAGAAGATGAAGTGGTGGCAACCTGTGATTCGCCAGTTTAAATTTTCGCGCGATTTCCAATCATAGCTTCCTTCCTTTTTATAATATTTGTTGACTAATATATATTAAAACATGTGAAGTGGCTCAGTTGGCAGGTGTTGAACGTGGTGACTTCTAAGACCTGGGTTCGAACCCCAGGTCTATATAAAACCTCAATATTATTTTTCATGAACAAATCCCATGCAATGCTGGAATGGAGACGCACCATGTTTCCTCACCATCAGGCAGCCCACGTGTTCAGGAGACTCCCACCCAAGGCTGAAGATTGGGGTACACCCTAAGCATGAGTCAGATGCACCACACACGATCCAAGCAAAGTCAAGAGGTTCAAGATTAATGGCCCTGGTTTGCATTTTTTTCCTCTTTTTCTTCTTATTTTTGTTATTTTATTTATTTTGTTATCTTAATTTAATTAATTTATTTTTTCTGCAAAATACAAAAAAACATCATAAAATCAAAAAATGCCAAAAATACAATTTGTAATTTAATTATTTTCATAAGTAAATTATATGTAAATATTTAGTTTAATTAGGTTATAATTTTAATCTTTTTAATAAAAATCCAAAAAAATAGAATTTAGGTTTTTTTATAAATTTTATTGTCTTTTTAATTTTTCCCTTTTTTTCCAATGAACATTATTATCTATTTATTTATTTTTATGAATTAAAAATTGTACATAAATAATTTAGGGTTTAATTTAGGTTAATTTAATTCCTTTCATAACAAATAAAAAAATACTAGAATTAGGGTTTTGCCGTTTAATTTAATTGAATTAATTCCTTTTTCTCATCAAATCTAAAAAACACAAAAATATCATTCTCATTTAATTTTAATTTTCAAGTCCTTATTAATTTTAATTATTTGCAAAAGGGTTCAACGCCCTAGTTTCGTTTTAATTATTTAATTTGCGCATTTATCTTATGTCGTTTAATTATAATTTTGTATCTCTCCCAAAGCATTGTAATTTTACTTTTCGCACTTTTATTTCTTCGCTTTATTTATTTTTCCGCTAAATCGGGTCCGGTTTAATTTTGGCGATGTGGACCCGCGCCTTTGTAATAGCTTTAGATTTACCTTTTCCGCAAAATATTTAACTGTTAACCAAGCATGAAAGAATGAATGTCTTAATAAAATCAAGCGTAGAACACGACAAACATGACAAGACAAATAACTGAAATATGACACACCATTCGCACACACCACCCCTAGGGTACGCCTCACTGTTGCCTTGCCTCGAAAGGTGGTCGCCGAGTAGCGGACGTCTTAGTAAGTCCTCATGATCCGGGAACCTGGCATGAGGGTAGCTTCTAAGGTGTCTTCCTATTGCTCCGGTGATCACCATGTCCCTAAACATCGAATTGACCCGAACACCTCCGACGGTGGTGCTACCTACCTCTCAATGGTGGGATGGCACTACTTTAAAGGACTCTTACACAGACGAATTCTTTAGGGTAGGTAGGTTCTCAAGGATACTTGCTCTAATCTCAAAACAAACTCAAAAGACTTTTCACACGGACACATTTTCAAAAGCTTTCAAAGCAAACTTTTCAAACACTCTGACGTATGAGTCGATCTGAAATTTTTCAAAGAAACTTTTTAAACCCACATTGAAAAACAAAAACATTTTTGAAAACACAAATGAGCAAGTATCTAAGAGCCCATGGATAACCATGGATAGAAAGGGTGCTAACACCTTCCCTTTCTATAATCTACCTCCCGAACCGAGAGCAATCTCTATAAGGAATTTTTCTGTGCTTTTGTCCTTTCCATTTGGAGAAAATAAAAGACGGTGGCGACTCTTGCTTCCGCGACATTTCGCGAACCAGCGTTAAACAGTCAGTTCCAGATCCACCGATCACAGAACTGGCGACTCTGCTGGGGAATTTTTATAAAGTGAGGTGTACCTTAGGGCTAGGTCATAACTGTGTTTTCACTTGTATTGTTTTGCTTGCTTTACTATTGTGGGTTGCATCGGAGATACATAGATCCTAACCCGGATCTGGGGAAACCCTGTTTAGGTATCATAAGCTGTGAGGGACCTGTCCGGCGTAGACCGACACAGGTGAAGCAGTGGCTACGTTGGTGTGGCACCTTATTCTGTACCGATATCCCTTGTGTCGCAACGAGGAGAATATGGGTCTTCTAAGGAGTCATTAAGCACCAACAACCTTAGAACCTTAATTGACACAACTTGGCCTTTAGAACAGTAGCAGTATGCTATGCCCATTGAGGCTAAACTCTCGTGATGGTCCTGGCCGCAAGAAAAGATTGCGATGCTGGAGTTATGACCGATTGAGGGTAGTCAATGATATTGGGATCCTCTAAGAACCCGGTTACTTTTGATTAGGACAGGTTGAACCCACCAACTTCAAGAGGGTACTACCCAGACTCCATGCTGGCCTGAACCCTAAGGGCTCTTTTGTGTGACTTGCGTGCCTTCGTACTTGACTACTTGCATGCTTGTTATCTGACCCTTGATGTCTTGCAGGTTTTGTTCATAGTCCTTAATTAGGACTTATAACAGGGTGTACTAACCACTTGCAGGTTCTGTTTATAGTCCTTGATTGGGACTCATGACAGGTTTTACTTAGGTTTCTTGCAGGTTTTGTTCATAGTCCTTAATTGGGACTTATAACGGGGTGTACTAACTACTTGCAGGTCTTGTTTATAGTCCTTAATTGGGACTCATAACAGGGTACTAAGTTTTCTTGCAGGTCTTGTTTATAGTCCTTAACTAGGACTCATGACAGGGTTTACCAAATTTCTTGCAGGTGTCGTTTATAGTCCTTAACAAGGACTCATAGCAGGGTACTAAGTTTCTTGCAGGTTTTGTTTATAGCCCTTAATTGGGACTCATAACAAAGTACACTGAATTTCTTGCAGGGTTGTTTATAGTCCTTAATTGGGACTCATAACAGGGTTTGCCTACATCACCCCATGCATAGCATGACATCATACCATTGCATACCATTGCATACATCCTAACCCATTTCAAGGATCTCAAAGGCTTATGATGCAGGTCATGATGAATCAAACACCCAGCAAGGGGCAAAGGGGATTTATCTTCCTCTAGATAAGGTTGTCAGGGGCTATGACCCACTGGATATGGTGAGCCTTTGACCCTTGACGAAGGGCTCTCTACAACAGGAAGTGCCTTCAATCAAGTTGCTAGTTCTCAACTCTAACAATTTCTCTGTTTATCCCGCGAGGTCCTTGAAATCATTGCATGCATGTCATACATCTCATTGCATTGCAGGTATCGCTTTGACAGGTTGCTTACCCTTCCTCGCTGTTTATTTCAGCCGATCGCCATGAATCCTGAATCATCAGCCGAGCAGACTATCAAGGACCTCCAGGCTCAGAACGCCCAGTTCCAAGAGTTGATTATGAATTTGACCCAGGGGCAACAAGACCTGAAGGCTCTCCTTTTGAAGAAGGACAAGAAAAAGAAGAGGACTGTTCTGTTCAGCCCTAGACGCAGATCTGGGAATACACCGCAAGTTGAAACTGAGAGGACAACCCCATCTGTGGAAAAAAGCAGTCACCCAGAGGAAAGGGTGCCCAGTCCAGAGGTCTCTGACAATGAAACAGATTTCAACGACGAACAGTACCCTCCGGCTGAGGACAAGTACAAACAACTGGAAGACAGGTTGAAGGCTATGGAGGTGCAACAGGCACCTGGGCTGGATTTCGGAGATCTGGGTTTGTCGACTGGTGTAATTATCCCGCATAAATTCAAAGCACCATCCTTCTCTAAATATGACGGGGCATCTTGCCCCAAGCTGCATCTAAGGTCCTATGTTCGGAAGATTCAGCCATATACGGTGGACAAGAATTTATGGATCCACTTCTTCCAGGAGAGTCTTTCAGGGACTCATCTCGAATGGTTCTATCAGCTGGATGGGACCAAAGTTCGTAACTGGGAGGAGTTGGCTACTGCTTTCTATAAGCAGTATCAATATAATGCCGACCTTGCTCCTACGCGTACCCAACTCCAGGGTATGTCGTTAGGATCAAGTGAAGGTTTTAAAGAATATGCGCAGAAATGGAGGGATCTTGCTGGAAGGGTACAACCACCTCTGACTGATCGGGAACTTGTGGACATGTTCTTGGGGACCTTGTCTGGTCCATTTTATAACCACCTGATTGGGAATTCATCTGCTGGATTCACAGATCTTATCTTGACTGGAGAGCGAATAGAAGCTGGCATCCGGTCTGGGAAAATTCAAGAGGCTGCACCTTCTGATAAGAAGCCTCATCATGGAAAGAAAGAATCCAATGCTGTGCACGGTAAAAAGAGCCGTCATGAGGCAGGGGCAATCCAAATATCCAATCCTGGACCTGCTCAACAAGGACAGGGGCAGCAGCGCAAGGAGAAACGACAGTATACCAAACTCAACATGTCGTTGGATCAAGCACTGCAACAAATGTTGAAGGCAGGGTTGATCACCTTAAGGGCTCCTCTCCGGAATCCGAACACTTCTGCACCCAACTATCATCCCAACGATAGGTGCGCATATCATTCAGATAGCCCGGGGCATACTACAGACAATTGCTGGCCTCTCAAGAATAAGATTCAAGACATGATCGACGCCGGGGAGATTCAGTTTGAAGCGTCTGAGACTCCGAACATAGTCACTGCTCCGTTGCCCAATCATTGAAGCCTTTTGTTTATTTGAACATTTTTGAGTTGTACTTTTCTTTGCTTATACAAACAATTAATGTCATAGCAAACTCTTTTATTCTATTAATGCATCGCATATGTCTGTTTTGGAAATTAATACAACTATTTTCATTATATTCAAATTTCTTTTCATATTTTTTCTGATGTCAACTCTGGATCTAAAATTCTAAGCCTCTTGAGGGAGGATGACGAAAATGATACCACAATCAGTACAGTATGCTTTTGAACAAACCTCGCTGATGAGGTACAGGCATTGTTTCAACCCCTAAACACTGGAGTTATAAGGATGATAATCCCTCGTCAACCCATCAGAGCCAAAGAAGTAGGAGTTTTTATTTTCGAAAATCAAAACCCTTAATCATAACCTGGGGCAGGGTAGTTCTCTCAGTTGATCCAAGTGCATGACGAATGGCACCGAAGAGATCTTTACGAAACGAACAAAGACAGTAATGGTTCAGAACAATCAAAAGAACAGGCAGTCATCATCAAGATTCATAAATGAAAAGCCCAAAAAGTCTAAACCTACAAAGGAGACTTATGAAACTGGGGCATCCCGCTGACTGTAATTCCAAAAGGAAACAGTTCAGGCAAAAAAGAAAGGGATAACAAAATCAAGAAAGAGGTCTCACAAACCCTCGACAAAAACAAAAAATGACTGTCTAGTCAGAAAGAAATCATCAGTATCCGAATCATCATTGGAACATCAGGACAAAGACTCAAACAAGGTCTAACGCATGATCAGCTGAGTTTAGGTTTGGAGAACATCACGAAGAGCGGGTGGGTACAAATAAAATTTGAGCCTTTATCCTTTGTTTCTTAAACCGTGAACCAGGCCACGTTATAACCCTCAAAAGTCCTAGCTGAAGCATGGGTTAGTTCGAAAGCATACTGTTACGAAAGGTATCCTGACTCCTTAAGGCCTACGGTAAACACGGAGTTGACATCACGTTTTACAAACATTCATTTGTTTTATGAAAAAGAATGCATTTTCAAAATCTTCAAGACAGACATAAGCTTTGCATTTTTAACATAACTTTGTTTGCATATGACTCTTTGTTTGAACAGCAGGAAAATTCGCACAATGAAAGTCTAATGAACAGAAGTACCTCCAATCAAGGGGCATGGCATGACTATTGTCCATCATCTGGGGCAGATAAGTCAAGATTCGGAGAATCTCTCAAAAGGCCAAAAAGCCTGGGGCAAATCTCTGCCTAAGTCACTTGGGGCATTTCAACAACAAATCTCGCCTGAGCAAACACCTTCTGGTAATATGGCAACACAAGCAGCCAGGGGCACCTACCTGCATTCTAAGAGCGTGGACACAGTCAAAAAAGATACTACGCAAAAATCAAAGACCCGCTAGGTTGACATACCTAGGCAAAAATAAGGGCTTCCCGGCGAACCAAAAGGGTTCGGGCAAAATGAGGGATGAAAATGAAAATTGTACACCCGGCAAGTCGAAAACCTGAAAAGGCGGCTTGGGCAAAAATGGGTATCCCGGTGGACTGAAAACCCGAAAGGGCGGTCCAGGCAAAAGTTAGGGATTAAAGCGTACGACTATGTCCCGTCTTCTTGTCATCTGTCTACCAAAAGAAGGTTTGTCCATCAACAACTATCAGCACCCCACAAGTGCCTCCCCCATAGAAACAGGGGCAATAAAGAGCGGTCTAAGCAATCTGATTGTTATCCTCCAAGGTATCAGGGTAGGTTCCGTGGAAGAACATAACCAGTACAGTTCAAAACTCCCCCAGAGAGTCCAGTCCAATCCAGTTCCCCAGGAAAGTTGGAATCTATCTCCCCAAGCAATAAGCGTACCCCCAGTAGATTCTGGAAGCTTATCCCCTAGCAGGGCACGAACGCGTCGTCCGGCTTGATTTAAAGAGTTATTTCCTTAACAGGATATAACTGGGTTATCCTTAGCCAAAAGCCACGGAAAGAGCGTCGTCAACAGAATCTTCCTATCCCCAGCGAAGTCCATTCATACTTCCAATACAGCAAGGTATCCTCAGTGAGTCATCCTCAAACAAATCAGCAAAAGCATCTCCCCACAGAGTATTTCTTCCCAGCATGGTCGCTAGAATACCTTTTTCTCCCCGCAGAGTCCTCCATTCGCCAAGTTTATTCCCCAACGGAGTTATCTTCGTCTATTGGAATTCTTGCAACTATTCTTCAACATATCAGCCCAGGATGCGACTTCCCGGCACCCGTCAAGGATTTATTTTCCTACGACGAAAACATACATTCATAAAACGTCACATACATCATTATAGCATGCATATGCATCATATTACACGAATCTCATTGATCTTGAAAACATACAGTTCATGCACCATGATTTTGCATACAATTATGTTCCACCTTTTCAGGAAAAAGATCAATACAAAAATGACTATTATCAACTAATCGCAATTCATTCTTGATATAGTTTCAGATGTAAACCCAGCGATGGTGACGTTCTGATACTGCTTCCAGATTTCCTTCTAGATATAGTTTCAGATGTGAACCCAGCGATGGTGACGTTCTGATACTGCTTCCAGATTTCCTTCTAGATATAGTTTCAGATGTGAACCCAGCGATGGTGACGTTCTGATGCTGCTTCCAGATTCCTTCTAGATATAGTTTCAGATGTGAACCCAGCGATGGTGACGTTCTGATGCTGCTTCCAGATTCCTTCTAGATATAGTTTCAGATGTAAACCCAGCGATGGTGACGTTCTGATGCTGCTTCCAGATTCCTTCTAGATATAGTTTCAGATGTAAACCCAGCGATGGTGACGTTCTGATGCTGCTTCCAGATTCCCTTCTAGATATAGTTTCAGATGTAAACCCAGCGATGGCGACGTTCTGATGCTGCTTCCAGATTCCTTCTAGATATAGTTTCAGATGTAAACCCAGCGATGGTGACGTTCTGATGCTGCTTCCAGATTTCCTTCTCGATATAGTTTCAGATATGACCCAGAAATGGTGACGTTCTGATACTGCTTCCCGGTATCCTTCAGATATAGTTTCGGATATGATCCAGAGATGGTGACGTTCTGATACTGCTTCCAGGTATCCTTCAGATATAGTTTCAGATATGATCCAGATATGGTGACGTTCTGATGCTGCTTCCAGATCTCCTTCCAGATATAGTCCAGATGTAAACCAGATATGGCAACATTCTGTCACTTATTCCAGTTGAAGATATTTCAAGACCTCCTCTAGTCCAGCTAAATCGATGCCCAACAGATTTTTCTGATAAAGACTCAGCAGTCCCCTATGGTTCCCTCTCCAGCGGTGTGTGAGGTAGTAATCCCTTTTTCAGATGTTTCCCTCTCCGACGATGAGTGTGAGGTGATATTCTCTTATGGTCCCCTCTCCAACGGCGCGGGAGGTGGTAATTCCTTCTTCAGATGTTTCCCTCTCCGGCATGAGCGTGAGGTGATATTTCCTTTCAGATTATAATTTCCTATAGTTCCCTCTCCAACGGTGAGTGAGGTGACTCCCTTTGAGGTTATAATGTCCTTTGGTTCCCTTCCTGACACTACAAAGATGGTAATTCTCACTAAGATTTTCTCAACGAGCGTTGTTGAGGTTGAAATCATTCAAGACTCTCTTACCATCCATGTTAAGGCAGTAACCATCCCTGGTTCATTCATCAGCGTTTGAAGCTCCAGACCCAGCTCCTGTAACCAGTCAAGACATATCTATATCAAGCATCTAAAATCAGTTCCTGCGACGTGTCAGGTACTCATTTTTCTGTTTTGCAGGTATGCAAGTTCTCGCTAAGGAATCTCCTACGCGATCAACATCCAGATGGCATCTATAAGCCCATCATCCTATCCAGAAATCTCTAAATGGCATCTATAAGCCCATTCCCCCATCGCTGCTACCATGTGAGCGCAAATTTTTGGGCACTCTAGTGTCCAATCATCTTCTACCCTCGGATTACGAAAGGCATGTCAGCCAATCTGCATCCTCAGGTCTAAGAAGATTGAACAGGGGCAACTGTTGTACCCCAAAATTTGCCCTCCCATATTCATCAAGAATTGTCAAAGTCAAGGTCACAAAATTCCCCCAGGGTTGTGCAGCTCAACTGTCTCCTATACAGTCAAAACTAGGGTTTGAATTATGGTCAAGCAAATGAACTTTTCAAAGGCCCAATCAAGTCTCATATGCCTACAAAGATGGTCAAATGTCTTCATGTCAAGTTTCAAGGCATTCAGCTCAAAATTGCACAGTCAAAACCCTAAATTGCACTACAGTCAACTGTAGGGGCAAAATGGTCATTTGACAGTCAAAAGTTCAAATTTTTGGTCAACATATCATTTTGAAGCCACAAACATCATTTGATCAATGCTTGATCATGATTCTCAAAATTTGGCTCAGAAATCATCAAAGATGCAAAAGTTGCTATATTTGGACAGTTGAAAAAGTCAACTGAAATTGACCAGGGCATAACTTTCACATGGATTATCAGAAAAATTCCATCCAAAGCTCATTTTGAAGAGAAAGACATTTCCTACAATTCATCTTCATGTTCCAAGTCCAAGAAATGCTCTCACAAAAAGTTATCAATTTCAACATTATAGGTCATTTTCAAAAGTCAACAAAAAGTGACTTTAAGTCAAAGGCCATAACTTGAGATTGGTAAATCAAAATGACATGGGACCAAAGGCATTGGTTAAAGGACTCAAAGACCTTTCCAAAATGTCCAAGAACATGTGAAAAGCTTAAAAATTGAGCAAGTTATGCCTTGTGGAAGTTGGGAGATTTTTAGGAATTTTGAAAAGTCAACAATGATGCAAAAGGCCTAAAAATGCAAATGGGCCCATTTTTCTTCCAAGTTTCTTCATGCCAAGCCTATGCACGACCACTAGGCCCAAAGGGAAGTATTCTCATATTTTTTAATTATTTATTTGAATTAATATTAATTTATATTCATTTAAATGATTTTAATATATGAAAAATATCAAACTTAACCTAAAAAAATCTTTTCATGCATGTTTATTCTTAATATTTCGTGCATATCTTAAATAGGCAAGATTTGGTGCTAATTGATCATGATTGAACCAAAATGCATGAGGAAAAGATTAGAAAAGATCCTTAACAAATCAAAGATTGAAATCATCATGGCAAAGGATTTTGTGCAATCTTTTTGACCTAACATGCTCTATACATACTCAGCATCACAACCCTAATGATTTTAGACTGCAAGCTGCGCCCAAAACAAGCATTGCATATTGAAATTTTTCACAAAAAACTCAAGACTGAAATCTAGTTTCAAGGGCGATTCAAGCACAAATTTTCATTCCATCATCATTCTGAGACATCATTGAACGTTCCTCCATCATTAACATCAACAAAAAGGCCTTGAATTGGTATCAAGAAGTCCAACTGTACCTTGAAATCTTTGAAATCGTACAGCATGATTCCATCATCCTTTTGCATTTTTCTTTGTTGATTCATGTTCATATTAATGTTCTAAAGCTAACTGTGGTGTTTAATTGCGTTTTCATTGATCATACACGATTCCACCATATGCGATTTTTAGGGTTTGCAGGCTTGCTAATTTGGGGCTTTTGAGATAACGTAAAATTGGAGCTCCAGACCATTGCCATTGCATTGAGTACGACCAGACGAAAAGCTTCCAACCCTCGCGCTCAATTTATGAGCGTCGAGGGTCTAATCGCTATTTTTTGGTATATAGCTTTAGGCCACGCTCCATAAACCGTTGCCATATTGTTTATATTATAGGGGACGTGAAGAAGATGAAGTGGTGGCAACCTGTGATTCGCCAGTTTAAATTTTCGCGCGATTTCCAATCATAGCTTCCTTCCTTTTTATAATATTTGTTGACTAATATATATTAAAACATGTGAAGTGGCTCAGTTGGCAGGTGTTGAACGTGGTGACTTCTAAGACCTGGGTTCGAACCCCAGGTCTATATAAAACCTCAATATTATTTTTCATGAACAAATCCCATGCAATGCTGGAATGGAGACGCACCATGTTTCCTCACCATCAGGCAGCCCACGTGTTCAGGAGACTCCCACCCAAGGCTGAAGATTGGGGTACACCCTAAGCATGAGTCAGATGCACCACACACGATCCAAGCAAAGTCAAGAGGTTCAAGATTAATGGCCCTGGTTTGCATTTTTTTCCTCTTTTTCTTCTTATTTTTGTTATTTTATTTATTTTGTTATCTTAATTTAATTTATTTATTTTTTCTGCAAAATACAAAAAAACATCATAAAATCAAAAAATGCCAAAAATACAATTTGTAATTTAATTATTTTCATAAGTAAATTATATGTAAATATTTAGTTTAATTAGGTTATAATTTTAATCTTTTTAATAAAAATCCAAAAAAATAGAATTTAGGTTTTTTTATAAATTTTATTGTCTTTTTAATTTTTCCCTTTTTTTCCAATGAACATTATTATCTATTTATTTATTTTTATGAATTAAAAATTGTACATAAATAATTTAGGGTTTAATTTAGGTTAATTTAATTCCTTTCATAACAAATAAAAAAATACTAGAATTAGGGTTTTGCCGTTTAATTTAATTGAATTAATTCCTTTTTCTCATCAAATCTAAAAAACACAAAAATATCATTCTCATTTAATTTTAATTTTCAAGTCCTTATTAATTTTAATTATTTGCAAAAGGGTTCAACGCCCTAGTTTCGTTTTAATTATTTAATTTGCGCATTTATCTTATGTCGTTTAATTATAATTTTGTATCTCTCCCAAAGCATTGTAATTTTACTTTTCGCACTTTTATTTCTTCGCTTTATTTATTTTTCCGCTAAATCGGGTCCGGTTTAATTTTGGCGATGTGGACCCGCGCCTTTGTAATAGCTTTAGATTTACCTTTTCCGCAAAATATTTAACTGTTAACCAAGCATGAAAGAATGAATGTCTTAATAAAATCAAGCGTAGAACACGACAAACATGACAAGACAAATAACTGAAATATGACACACCATTCGCACACACCACCCCTAGGGTACGCCTCACTGTTGCCTTGCCTCGAAAGGTGGTCGCCGAGTAGCGGACGTCTTAGTAAGTCCTCATGATCCGGGAACCTGGCATGAGGGTAGCTTCTAAGGTGTCTTCCTATTGCTCCGGTGATCACCATGTCCCTAAACATCGAATTGACCCGAACACCTCCGACGGTGGTGCTACCTACCTCTCAATGGTGGGATGGCACTACTTTAAAGGACTCTTACACAGACGAATTCTTTAGGGTAGGTAGGTTCTCAAGGATACTTGCTCTAATCTCAAAACAAACTCAAAAGACTTTTCACACGGACACATTTTCAAAAGCTTTCAAAGCAAACTTTTCAAACACTCTGACGTATGAGTCGATCTGAAATTTTTCAAAGAAACTTTTTAAACCCACATTGAAAAACAAAAACATTTTTGAAAACACAAATGAGCAAGTATCTAAGAGCCCATGGATAACCATGGATAGAAAGGGTGCTAACACCTTCCCTTTCTATAATCTACCTCCCGAACCGAGAGCAATCTCTATAAGGAATTTTTCTGTGCTTTTGTCCTTTCCATTTGGAGAAAATAAAAGACGGTGGCGACTCTTGCTTCCGCGACATTTCGCGAACCAGCGTTAAACAGTCAGTTCCAGATCCACCGATCACACAATGCTTTCAAGGATTTAGAAATTCAAATTTGTTTCAAACAAAAAGAAACACATGTTATATTAATAAGATAGAATTTGAGTACACCAATGCCCCTTGGGCAAAATAATACAAAATTCTAAGGTAAAAATACATTGCGCGTCCTCTTTGGTGCAATGTAGGTATTTAGAGTCTGCTCTTCATGAAGTAGCCGAGTGAGTTCCAAAACCTTCTCCTCGCTTGCGTAGAATTAGGCTTCGAAAGTATTGTGCTCTCCTTTGAGCTATATCCAATCCCTTTGTAGGTCTTCGAGTGATGTAGGCATGTCAGGATGTAGGATAGTGTATGGAACTTCTCCCTTCTTAACAAGCTCAATAATCATTGGGAGAATGGAAGGATAAGGCATCATAAGACTTTGGGCGCGGGTTCGTACCCACTTGAGGTAAGGCTCAAGAGGGATGGAATTCTTGTGTCCCAAAGTCTTGCTATCCACCTTGTTTAGCATCCTCCAAGCTCAGATGAATCTCTGGCGAAGTCCTTGATCGTCGTTGTCATAGTCGAATACCAGGCCTTGAATCAGCATATCATGTGGGCCATCCCTTCAGGAATAACCAAACTGTCTTAGAGCTAAGCACGGGTTGTAGGTGATGCCTCCCCTAACGCCAAGTAGAGGGACATTAGGGAATTCCCCACAATGGTCAACAATGATAACATTCTCCTTGGATCGAGAGCACAAATGAATATCTGAATGTTTAAGTGTCATTAACCTTTGTGTCCACCTCAAACCTTGCTAATTCTTCAAGACTGATTGGGGAAGATGAGAAATAAACCATCTTTCCAGGAGAGGAGTGCAACACATAAGAACACCTCTTTTCCTTATTGTACGAGTGTGAAAAGAGTGTAGGATATCCCCAAACAATGTAGGCACCGGGTTGCGAGACATGAAGATTTTGACAGCGCTTACATCTATGAGTTGGTCAGGATTAGGGAACAAGACCATCCCATAGATGAGAAGAGATACAATTTCCTCAAAAGCTTGCAAGTCTAGGGAATTCCAACATATTTGGGTCTTCTCAAACAAAAACTTTGCCAAGAAGCCTTTGACCCCACTTCTAGTTTCCCAATGAGTTGTGACATCAGATGAGTGCAAGTGTAGGGCTTGAGCAATCTCTTCTGGATTTGGATATCTTTCCATACCGTTGAAGGGTAGTTGATTGAGAATAGGAATCCTCAGAAGTTGAGAGAATTCTTCCAAAGTGGGCACAAGTTGATAGTCAGGAAATGTGAAGAAATGATGCAAAGGGTCAAAGAACTGGAAGAGAACCTTCACCATATCCTCCTCTGTGTTGGAAGTGACCAAGTTTAGTAGGCGACCATGTCTCTTGGTGAATGGAGAGTTCTCAGGGATCCTTGAAGCTAGCTCCTTGAGTTGTGGAGGAATTCTTACAAGGTAGATTTGGATAGTTTTCCTGCGAAGTGAATCCATAACCTGCAAAACAAGAACAAAGATGAATCTCCAAAATCCTTGAAATGGTTAGCGAATGCTTATGATGTTCATGATGTCCATGATGTTTATGTACAAGCATGCATATACAAACAAATCAAGCAATTTCTTAGTTTAGGCTTGCACGGGGTTTCATAGGTAAGTACCCTCTTGAAGTTTAGTTGGCTCAACCTATCCTAACAATAGTAACCGGGTTCTAAGGAGCTCAATATCACTGGATTGTTTCCTTGGTCATTGTTTCAGCTCAAGCCTCTTTAATGGCGACTGAAATATCCCAAGAAACCAACCCTTAATGAGTGTAGTATCGAGTATCTACCAACTTCAGACTGCACCAAATCCGGTCATCTCACTACATCCTAAAAAGGCCAAGTTGGTTAAGTAAAGGGTTCTAGAAGTTCATTAGTGCTTCATGACATCACTCAGAGGCCCCGTATTCTCTTTGATTGACTCAAAGGCTACCGGTACCCACAAATATGTCACACTAACATAGATATTGCTTAGACCGTGTCGGTATACCCCACACAGTTTCCACAATGTATTGTTATTTACCTATAATGTTTCCCTAATCTGGGTGGAGGATTTAAACACAAATAAAGAACCATAATTATAAAGCAAACAAGTCAAACAATGTAAGCAAATAAATTTGATCTAAACCCTAAGGTAACCCTACTTTTAAATTTTCCCCAGCAGAGTCGCCAGTTCTGTGATACGGTGGGAGAACTGACTTGAGGGTTTTGCGTTTTATCGCAAATGTCGCGGTTAGCAAGAGTCATCACCGACTTTTCTTTTATCCAAAAGGAAAGGTGAAAAAGCACATGAAAGACCTTTGAGATGTTTTCTTGAGTTCAGGGGGTAGATTATGAAAAGGGAAGGTGCTAACACCCTTTTCATCCATGGTTTTCCATGGGCTCTTAGTTACTTGCTTAGATCACTTTCTTTGGTTTGTTTGAAATGGTGTTTGATGTGGTTTTGAAAGTATTTTGTAAAAGAGGCCATTCATTTAGGCGATCTTTGTAATGATTCTCATTCGTAAGAATGTATACAAAGATGTTTGTCTTTTGAAAATGTTCTCAATGTTTGTAAGATGTTTTTGAAATATGTGTGTGTTTTGAAAATAGCAAGGATTATTGTTTTGAAATGGAGCAAGTAACTAGAAACTATCTACCTACTCAAATGTCTTTCTTGTGCATTTTCTATTCCTTTTACATTGTTGACTTACCATTAATTTGGTAAGCAACCCTATCTTTGGATGTAAACGGCACGGGTGTGGTTCATCGTATAACCATGATAGCAATGTTGCCAAGTATCTTAGCATTTTTGAGGGACCGAGATCATTTTGTAAGGCAACCTTTGAATAGCGTCATCGAGGGACTATGATCTTATATTTGTTTTGTTTTGCCAAGATACTTCGCATGCGTAACATGGACATTTTATTTTAGGCAACCAAGTGGGAGAAACCCTAAGGGTGCTTGTGTGCAAAGTGCATTATTTTCATGCTTTTGATTTTGTCTTGTATTTAGGGTTTTCTATTTGCTTTGTTTTGCTCTTATCATATAAACTCTAATTTACTAATCATGGCATATGAAAGCAATAAATTGCATAATGTAAATATACTAAGCTATTACGACAATTTTTATGGGAGGGGAGAATACAAGTTTGAATGGGAATTTGCACAAATATAAAGCTAAATATATTATTACAACCAAATCGAATATGCGCGAATATAATACAAATATTTAAAATGCAATGCAACATGTATGTAAAGGAAAGATTTTTTTATGTCTTGTTTTTTGTATGAAAAATATTTAATTTAAACCTAAAAATATAAGGAAAAAATATATTAATTCTTTTTGAAAGGGGTTAAACCCTAGTTTTTATTCAAAAGAAAATAATGTTCTATATTATTATTTTGTACATTTTTTGTATAAAAAATAATAAATAATATTGTATATGAATATTAAAAATTAAATATGTGTAAAAATTGGTATTTGTAAGTATAAAATGTATAATAAAAATATTAAGTATTTTTAATTATATTTATAAGTTATTTAAGAAAATAAATTCTATTCTATCAAAATAAATTAATTTTTTATGTGACAAATAAAAAAAAAAGGTGTGAAAATAAATAAATCATTTTTTAGGATTTTTTATCATTCATAAAAATAAACAAAAGTATTAAATATAAAAATATGAAAAAATATAAAAATATAAAATAGTTAGTCAGGGGGGTGCAATAGCAAGTCAGGGGGGGTGTTTAGCAAAAACAAAAAAAGGCCCAAGCAACAAAAAGCCCAGAACTTCATCCATGTCCTTCGTTCATCATCTTCACACCATTCTCAGTGCAACCTGTATCTTCCTCATGCTTGCATAAAAATGAAAACTCATAACATGAAAAATGTGGCATTTGAGCTCACGATTCCAACCATATAAGTTATGTAACCTAACTATCAAAGATTAAAGAGAATTTTGGAATCCCTAAATCGAGACCTAATTTTTTCAGAGATTTCAAGCTTCAAATTCTCTTAGCACAAGTAATATAAATGAAAAGTAAGGATATGTACAGCTTCGTTATGATGAGAACTATATTTTTTCTTCACAAATCGTGGCTTGAGGTTGCCTGTATAAAGAGGTAGAGTTTAAGAAAATACCTCCTTCAACCGGAATCGTGTATGGCAATGTAGGGACTTTAATGGAGGCCTAATGGTTCCTTGAGCTTCCTTGAGCTTCCCTGAATCTATTCCAACCCTTATCTTGCTCTGAGGATGGCTGGAACTCCCTGACCAAGTCCAACTGCAAGCTTCCAAGTTGAAAATAGAAGATGGTGAAACAGGGGTTACAAAACCAGGGTGATGGCTTGGATTGACTAGGTATCAAGTGTATAAGATGTTTGAATCAGTTAAACACAAAACGCATGAGTCAAATGAGAGTTGGCTGAGCTTTTGCAGAAACTGTATGCTTAGGCAGATTTTTAGTGTTTTTCAGTTTGAGAGAGTTCTAGGTTCAAGCCAAGCCTGTGATGCCTTGTACAATGTTTTCATATTAGTATAGAAGTGATCCAAAGTCAGCTTCCTACTAGCTGTGCAAGCCTTAGCCCTTTTGCAACTTTTCTTGTACTTGAAGCAAAGTTGACAAGACCAAACCCACATGCTTGTACCAGCTTGCTTTAGGGTTGATATAAGTTTGTACAAATTTCTTGAGACCTGTGTAGTTTTCTTGTATCAAGGGGACAGGTCCAATGCTCCAAGTTGACAAAATTGCAAAAGTGCATCTTTACGAAAATGGTAATGAAGCCTTTTTGCCCAAAATGGAATTACAACTTGTGTAAAGTTTCAAAAGCAAGGATAAAGGCTTTGTCAACTGAGTATGAATTTAATTAAGGAGTGTGTAGCAATTTTAGGACCTGTAAAGCAAGAGATAGCCAACATAGGCTTAGTTTGCAACTTGTTTCTTCATGGAAATGGCTTGAACAAAAAGTGAGAAAATGCCAACTTCCTCTCTTCGATTCTCCCTACTCAAAAATGATCTTGGAGAGTTCTTGGAAATTTTGGAAAGCTTGCAATGTGCTCTACAATCCATCTTTGAAATGAATTTAGAAATACCTCTTGGAACTAGGTGAAAAGTTGCCATGAAGTTGGGTCCAAAGCCTGCCTAAATTAGGGAAAAATTTCACTAAGTTATTTAGTTCATGAGCATGTATTCACAAATTTATAACTTGAGATCCAAGCATCTTTAGGGAAACATTTGTGAAGAAAAGTTGTAGATTTCATGGAGTACTACAACTTTAATGTTGGGAACTTTTCTTGAATCAAAATACATCATGGTGAAAAAGTGGTGAAAAGTTGAGAAAAATAAGAAAATTTTTATACTTAGAAAAATTCTAAGTTATGAAAATTTTCAAATTCAAACCCTAATTTTCAAATTTGGTTTCTTTGGTGAACAAGTTTCATATTTTGACATATCCTGATGAATTATGACTCTTGGTACTTGATTTTGACCAAAAAGTCAAAGTTTGACTTTTCAGTATACAGTTGACTTTTGATCAGTTGACTGCAAATTTCATCTGTCAATCCAATGAACTTGAGATCTTTTGAACCATGTAATTAGGTAAAGATGATTCCATTGAACCCTTGAAGTCATGCTTGAACTCAATTGGTCATTGGCTAGGTTAAAAATCAGAAATTTCCCTTTCTCAGTCAAAACCCTAATTTTGACCATTTTGCCCTTTTGATGATTTGATCAAATTTATTGAGGAGTTGTGATCCAAACTTGATCAAATGGTACATATGAGTCTAAAATGTTGATGTGGATAAAAAATTATGAAGTTTGACTATAAATTGGCCATGGTTGACTTTTTCCCCAATACAATTGATTTTTAGGTCAACTGTCCAATTGACTGATCAAAAATGTGGTTCAAGGCTTGAAACTTATCATGAACAATCTTAGGGATCCAAAATGATGTATGAAAGTCAAATGAAGCATTAGTGATCCAAAAATCCTTGTGCAAACTCAAACCCTAATTTTGGGTTATCAGTGCAAGATGAGATGTCTTGAGCTGACCAAACCCTAATCTTTTCTTGAGTCAAAGAAGTCTTGTGAGGAAAGTCTTGATAAATGAGAGAGAAAATTTTGGGGTACAACAGTTGTGTATCCTCCTTGATTTCTTTAACCTCGTGGGTATCCCGACGAGGGGCATCATTTATTCTATATTTCCCGAGTCTCCTTGCCTTGATGAGAGTCTCGATGGCATCCTTCAGGTGGACGCAGTCTTCGGTGAAGTGACTGTGGCTCCAATGTTACTAACAATATTTTGTTCTATCGGCCTCAGGCTTTCTAGGGGCGGGTCGAGGACTTCTAATGCCGTCGTCCTTGAACTCAAAATTGGAGCATTCTGCAAGGATACGCTCGCGAGAAGCGATCAGTGGGATGTACTCTGTGAAACGTTTGACTAGTCATATGTACTCGTAGGGATCACGAGGTTTCTCCCACCTTATCTTCTCCCTAGTCCGTCGAGAAGGGCCCGCATCATGGTGTTGCATGATGTTAATTGATCTGCGGTTCCTCAAATCGCGAGATCTGTTGGCTGCTTCTTTTTCCTCGTAGTCCATGTATGTCCAGGCTTTTTCGAGGAGAGCATCGAAAGACCTGAGGGGTTCAATGCTGACGACCTTTCTAAATTCAGTGCCCAGGAGAAGACTCCTCTCGAGCAGATATATTTTTATGTGATCGGCGCATGGGACCTGAATGGCCTCGTGGTTGAACCGATCAATATACTCTCTGAGGGTCTCGTCGCTTCTCTGGACGATTTCCTCGAGGGTGGCCTCAGTCTTCTGATGTTGATGAGACATACTGAAGCTGCTGATGAACTGGTTTTTAAGGCTCCTCCAAGAGGTGATCGACCCAGGGGAGAGGTTCTTGTACTAATCCATGGTTGTTTTCCTCACTGTCATGGGGAACCACCTGTATTTAATTGGGCCCCCGACATTGTAGTAGTGGAGTATCGCTTTAAACCCATTGGTATGGTCGACAGGATCAGCAATGTTGTCGTACTCCTTCAGTAGGGGACTGAGGTGTGAAAAACACAAGAAAGAGGGAATTTGAATTGGGTTTTTTAAAACAAAATAAATCTTTTAAAAATATTTCCCTTTTAAGTTAAAATGTTTTTTCGTTCACTCTTGATAATAACAATATGTAAGAATAGGAAGTAAAGAATAATGTATGTTTATACTAGTTCACTTGAAAATTATCAAGCTAGTCTAGTCCACCCGCCAAGGTGATTTCGCCTCACTCAATCGAGGACTTAATTGACTATAACCAAACTAATTACAATTTACACAAGCTACCCACAAGTGACTAACAACCTCTAGATGAAAGCGCTAGACTTCTTAAGGATTCAGACCTACCCGGTCCCTTAAGGAATATCAACTAATAATCAACCTGATTATTACAATGAACAAGCTACCCGCAAGTGACTAACAACTTCTAAACCTCGCAAGCTCTAGACTCCTTAAGGATACTGACCTACCCGGTCTCTTAAGGAATATCAAACAACAATTTGAATACAAGTTTTTTTTACAAGAATGTTGCTTCTAAAAAGATGAGTATGTAAACTATTTTATGAACATTGACTTAAGAATATGAAAGCAATGAATAGCGTTTGCGCGTGAATATTTCGTTAGTTGGGTGATTTCTTTATTAGTGTTCAAGCCTTTTTATATAGCCATTAGCATAATGTATCTGTTGAGGGATACTCTTGGAATTTCCAGAAATATTGGTATCTTGAACAGTAACGTGGGGGACAAGATCACGCGACGCGTACGTTCTTTCATGGTAGTGGAATGAAACATTGATTGTACCATATACTATTTGTACCATGTTAATGTTATCTTCTTTCCTTCTTCACTTCAGATGCTTCTGCGAGCATGAGTTTAGAAGCAATAACATGACATCAGGTCTTCAGAACTTCAAGTCTTCAGAGTCTTCAGAACTGCGTCTTCAGCACTTTGTCGTGAGAACCTTTTCTTGGAACCTTGGGTCTTTAGAACTTCAAGTCCTTAGAGTCTTTAGACCTTCTGTCTTTTAGAGTCTTCAGCACTTGGTCTTCAGAACGCTTATCTCTAGAACTTCATTAATAAAAACACAAGCTTTCCGCATATGGACTTCATTAGAAACTTTGTCTTCAGATTTTCTAACTTTGTTTCTTTGGAACACGTTATCTTTATAAGCTTGAGTCTTTAGCATCTGGACATAAGTAACAACTTATGTCTTCAGATCTTTTGACTGGTTTCTTCAGGAAAAATATCAGAGTTTACACTTCAAAGCCTTCTAGAGTGTCTTGCTACTGTTTAACAGAACTCGTGTAGCATATAAGGGGAATCAACTCTCTTCTAATGTCTTGGCACACCATTAATCAAAAGTAGAACCTGTTTGTTAAGTACTTAACAATAACAAATATTAGCATAACAAAATTATTCATACAATCATACTCATTTGTTATCATGAAAACTCAGATAATATTGCAAAACCAAATATTGTTCTTATAATCTGCCCCTTTTTGATGATGACAACTATGTTTTTTGATGACAAAATGTTGTACATATAATCATAATCAGTGAAAATAGAAGGGTAAGAAATACTTATAGTATTTTTATACTCCCCCTGAGTCAATGGCTTGATGAAGATTAAATATCCTGACTCTGAACCATTAGAGTAAAAACTCCCCCTGGTTCCAATAGATCAGATATCGAGATCTTGAGAGTCTTGACTTTGGATGCCAATAGACAAATTGAGATCTTGATTTCATACGACTTCTTTATTGAATCTTTGAAACTTTATTGTGACTAAGACATCTCCTAAATTCTAAATTTTGGAGTCTGATTACAATTTTTACTTTTTGAAGTCTGATTATGAATTGAAGAACATCTTCAGAGTCTGAAGCTAACGTGTAAGTAATAAGCTTTGAATAGTGCTTTCATATCTTTGTCTTTTAATCAGAGTTCTAATTTCCTAATAAAAAGAAAACCAATTCTAACATAAATAATAGTTAAACTGGGTTAGAATGTAAACATCTCTTTTCAGAGAATATTTTCCAGAACTTGATTATTGAAATCAAAATTTTGTTCATTTAAATTACTCCCCCTTTTTGTCATAATCAAAAAGGTAATTATGTGTGTAAAACATAAAAACCAGAAGAAAAGAAAAGAAATTTCATTGATATTCGAAGGAGATTACAACAGAGTGATCATAGACATGGAAAGCTTATCTAAACTCAAAACACATCACAACTCTCATCAAATAGAGAATTGCCTCTGATGAACAGATTTCGTTGAAAAATTTCAATTATACCTGCTAACTCAAACAATTCAGACAACACACATCCATATGGAATGAATGATTGTTGAGAGTTCCTGAATGCTTGAATTGATAGCTTCAGTTTATTTAATATTATTTCAAAAAGATGAATTGGAATATTCTTACGAAGGAAATAAAGAAGACACATATCCTTATGAAAGACTATATCGAGATCTTCTCCTCTGGGGTGAATATTTTTCAACAAAAACTGAAACCAGACTTTTGAAAGTGTTTTAAGTGATTTGCACTAAGGGGCTCAAATCTAAATGAAGAGTTAGGAATATTTGGAAACATATCAACATTCATGCATGAGTTGGGTAAAGATGGACTCTGGATGGCTTCACCAATGGAGGAGCGAGTGATGGTAATCAGAACACCAAAGATGTGAGAATGAATGGTGTTTCCATCCGGACTAACTAAAGCATGTAGCCAGAAATTATTTAAGAGGTTAGGATCAACAAGACCTCTCAGCATTGTTGCATACCCAAATCATCCTTGATTTTCAATGACCCTGTTGATGAAACCATCATCAGACACATAATTGGGTCTTTTCTCTTTGATTACTTCGAGAAGATTTTCATCTCCTTGAAAATTTCTAATAGCCATGATATGTAGACAGGTTTAATTTAAGGTGATACAAGGATAATGAATTGATGAAATACTATAGATGAAAATAGATATAAATAGTCAATCAAGCAGTTCACAAATTAAGACAATTTAAATACTCAAGTGACATCTCAGACTACTAAAAGAAGGAAATGAAGAGAGAAGTAGATCAAACGTTAAGATGTGAGAGCACAAAAATATTTAATCATGGAAGGGAATGTCAACAATAGACATAGAGATATGACATGAAATGATTGTTCCCAAGGAGTACTTAAATAAATGTAATCATGATTAATCAATTTCAATAAAAATAACTTCTCGTGCATCACCTAGGTAGAGTGTGATAGACACTAAGTCTATTTAGGTAATGCATTTGATATTATCAAAGTCTGGAGAACCAAAAAGGTTTCCATTATATTAGGGGCATTTATGACTGAAACATCTTCTAATGACATGAGATAAACAGATTAGAAGTCTTTCGATTAAGTCAGAATCGTATTCCTTCAGAATACGACTAGAACACAGTTGATTCTAATGACATCTTACTCTGGATAGAAATCCATTTTCAGATTCTTTAGAATAAACATAAATATATCTTCAGCCAAGGGTTTTGTAATGATATCAACCCATTGATGGTCTGTATCTATAAATTTTAAAGATATAATCCCTTTCTGTACATAATCTCTAATAAAATGATGTTTGATTTCTATGTGTTTAGCCCTAAAGTGTATAATAAGATTCTTACTCAAGCAGATAGCGGAAATGTTATCACAAAATATAAGGATGTCACTTTCATATATCTGATAATCTTTAAGGTGATTTTTCATCCATATCATCTGAGTGTTGCATAATGCTGCTGATATGTACTCTACTTCTGCTGTTGAAAGAGCAAC
This sequence comes from Vicia faba, assembly GCA_948472305.1. Classification (NCBI taxonomy): domain Eukaryota; kingdom Viridiplantae; phylum Streptophyta; class Magnoliopsida; order Fabales; family Fabaceae; genus Vicia; species Vicia faba. The sequence continues at coordinate 1,178,000,788 of OX451741.1, forward strand.
TGTTGATTACCTCTTGCTTGACCATGCGATTAGATTCTTTCCTAGAAACTGACAATTTCCAGAAGTGCTTTTCCTTTCTAGTCGATCACCAGTGTAGTCTACATCACAAAATCCAAAAAGAGAATACTCTTATGTTTTCTCATACATCAAGCCGAGGTTAGGGGTTCCTTTTAGATACCTTCGAATTCTTTTAACAACAGTTAAGTGAGATTCCCTAGGATCTGATTGGAATCTTGCACAAAGATATACACTGAATAAAATATCAGATCTAGATGTTGTCAGATATAGAAGAGAGCTTATCATACCACGATAGAGCTTCTGACAAACCTTTCCACTTACCTCTTCTTTTCCAAGATACATGCAGGATACATTTGAGTCTTTGCTACAATATAGTCTGTCATGTTGAATTTCTTCAAAATTTCTTTTGTGTACTTATTTTGATGTATGTAAGTAGCCTCTGGTTTTTGATCAATTTGGATTCCCAGAAAGAACTTCAATTCCCCCATCATGCTCATTTCAAACTAAGCATGCATTAGCTTAGAGAATTCCTCGTAGAGAGAGGATTAGCATAACCAAAAATAATATCACCGACATAGATTTGAACAATTAGAATATCATTTTTGAATGTTTTGCAGAAGAGTGTAGTGTCAACCTTTCCTCTGGTAAACTTATTTTCTAACAGAAAATTGCTCAATTTGTCATACCAAGCTCCGGGAGCTTGTTTCAAGCCATAAAGAGATTTCTTTAGTTAAAAACAAAGTCTAATTTCTCATTTTTTTTCAAAGCCAAGAGGTTGTTTGACATATACTTCTTCTGAAATATAAGCATTCAGAAATTCACTCTTAACATCCATATGATAAAGAATGATATTATCATTTACAGAAAAGGAAACTAAACACCCAATAGCTTCTAACCTGGCGACCGGTGCAAAGGTTTCTATATAGTTTATACCTTCTTGTTAACTATAACCTTGTGAAACCATTCAAACTTTTTCCTGACAACTTCACCCTTCTCATTGAGCTTGTTTCTGAACACCCATATGCTTCTAATGACGTGGACACTTTTAGGTTTCTGAGCAAGATCCTATACGTCATTCTTTGAGAATTGGTTCAGTTTTTCTTCCATATCCAGAATCCAATCCTTATCTAGAAGATCTTCCTCAATTGATGTAGGTTCTATTAAAGAGACTAAACCCATAAGCTTTTCATCCGAAGGTTTGAGAGCCGATCTTATTCTGAATGAAGCATCATTACTTCAAAGAATAAGATCTTCAGGATGAGAGGATGTGATTTTCTTCTTCATTGGTTGATTTGTATTAGAAAGACTATCAACATTATCAGAAGGAGGAGCTTATGATATTTTATCTTCTTGAATATTTTCCTTTGATCCAGTGAATATTATAGTCACATCTATAAGCTTTTCACATAGCTTTGACTTTTCATAGTCAAGCTTATCATCAAATCTGACATGAATTTATTCCTCCATAATTTGTGATTCTTTGTTATAGATTCTGAAGCCTTTAGAGCGTTCAGAGTATCATAATAGAAGACACTTATGTGCTTTTAAATCAAACTTACCTAGATTCTCTTTAGTGTTTAACATATAACAAATACATCCAAATAGATGGAAATAGGAAATGTTGGGCTTTCTATTCTTCCACAATTCATAAGGAGTCTTACACAAAATAGGTCTTATGGAGATTTTATTTTGAATATAACATGTTGTATTTACTTCTTCTGCCTAGAAGTGCTTTGCCATCTAAGTTTCTTGGATCATGGTGCGAGCCATTTCTTGCAAGGTTCTATTTTTCCTTTCTACAACCCCAATTTGGTGTGGAGTTCTAGGGCAATAAAAATCATGTACTGTGCCATTTGAATCAATTTTTTTTCAAAATCTTTATTTTTAAATTCTCCACCATGATCACTACGAACTCTGACTATACTGTAACCTTTTTCATTTTGAACTTGGGAACAAAAGGAAGCAAATACAGAGAATGACTCATCCTTGTGTTTCAAGAATTTTACCCATGTCCACCTGTTGTAATGATCAATGATGACAAGTCCATATTTATTACCATTGACAAAAGCAGTTTTCACTGGTCCAAATAAGTCAATGTGAAGAAGTTCTAATGGCCTAGAAGTAGAAACAATCTTTTTAGCTTTGAAAGAGGTTTTTGAAAATTTGCCTTTCTGGCAGGCTTCACAAAGGGCATATGAAGAGTACTTCATATTAGGTAAAACTCTAACTAATCCAAGTTTATTTAGTTGAGAAATCTTTCTCAAGCTAACATGACCCAGACATCGATGCCAGACCCACCACTCTTCTTGAACAGTCAAAAGACATTACAAATTTTTATTTTTCAAATCTGATAATCGTATTTTGTAAATATTGTTCTTCCTCTTGCCATTGAACAGAACTGCGTCATCCTTCTCACTAACAGCTTTATAGGACGTTTGATTAAAGATGGCGTCATAACCATTGTCACTGAGTTGACTAATTGACAAAAGTTATGCATCAGACCTTAGACTAAAAGAACATTGTTAATAGGATGAAATTTACCATTACCAATCATTTTAGAATCGGTGATCTTTCCCTTCTAATTGCCTCCGAAGCCAACGATGCCTCCAGACTTAAGTTCCAAATCTTGGAACATATGCCTTTCGTCCGTCATGTGTCGTGAGCATCCACTGTTCAGGTACCATGACTGGTGTTTCAATGGCGCCATTAAGGATATCTACAACTTAGATTATCTTATCCTTAGGTACCCACTTTATGGGTCCTCATTTGTTAGAAGTTCCAGAGGTTCTGACCCATTTGGATTTTCGTGCAACAGAATAATCATGTGAAATTTGTGCATGATACTTTGGTTTAAAAAATTTCTTCTGTGTCTGTGTTCATGCTACAGAAGTACCATAAACTTCTTGTTTTAGACATTTCAAATATGTTCTAGCAGGAACGAAATGTTCAGAAAGAGGTTTTGGTTTGACATTCAGAGTCTCATTAAATTTCTTTGTTGGTCCTGAATACCCCAAACCTATGCTTCCATTTCTACTAACACCATAGATTATTGAAGCCATTTTGCTTATATCTATGATTTTAACAAGAAAGTGTTGAAAAGCTCTATCATATCTGATTACTTCATCAGTAATAGATGTGTTAGAGAGAATATCTTCTTCTAATCTAGACACTTTACTTTTCAGAGTAATGTTTGATTTTTGCAAAACAAATATTTTTCATTTAAAACATAAATACTTTGCTCATCTATAGTAATGTTCTCTAAAGTAGCCACAACACTCTTTTTCAATATTTTATATTTACTTAGAAGAGATTGATACATTTTTATTAATTCAGTTAAACCAATTTCAAGTTCAGAATGAGATAAAGAAGAAAGTACCTTTTTGTCGTCATCAGAGTCTGACTCATAATTTATTGTCAGTTTGTCTTCTGATGTTATTTCGCCTCTACTGGTCCTGGCCATGAATGCCATGTTTTCCTCTTCTTCATCAGGATCTTCATCTTCTGATTCTGAATCATCCCATGTTTCCATGAGACCCTTCTTGGCTTTGTAAGCCTTTTTAGGCTTTTTGTCTTTCTTAAGCTTTGGACAATCATTTTTGTAATGTTCAGGCTCGTTGCATTCAAAAACAAGTGAATTCTTTTCCAGAAGCATTTCTCTTACCAGAAGTGGATTCACCTCTTCTATGTGTCCTTCTTTGACCTCTGAACTTGCTTTGTATGTGCTTCAATATTTGACTTATTCTTCTGGATATTAAGGATAGTTCACCATCATCTGAATCTTCTTTTGATTCTTCTGTTTCTTCCTTAGCTCGGCAATCCTTGGTTTTCCCAGAAGTATACTTCATAGTAACTGATTTTACCTTCTTCTGAGGTTCATCTTGTTCCATCTCTATTTCATGACTTCTTAAAGAGCTAATCAGCTCCTCAAGAGAGGTGTTGTTCATATCCTTTTCTAATTTTAAGGCAGTTACCATTGGTCTCCATTTAACAGGAAAACTTCTGATAATCTTTTTAACATGATTTGCGGTGGAGTAACCTTTTTTCATAACTTTAAGTCATGCCTCAAGAGTCTGAAATCTTGAAAACATTGTTTCCACAGATTTACCATCTTCCATCTTGAAGGCTTCATACTTTTGAATTAAGGCCAAAGCTTTTGTTTCTTTTACATGTGTGTTTCCTTTATGTGTCATCTGAAGAGAATCAAAAATAGACTTTGCAGTCTCTCTATTTGCGATTTTCTCATATTCATTATATGAGATAACACTTAGAAAAATGGTTCTTGCTTTGTAGTGATTTTTGCATACTTTATTCCGTGCTTTAGTCATTGCACTTCTTGTAATCTTATGACTTTTATTATTTACTGGATAGGTGTAGCCATCAACTACCAAGTCCCATAGATCCAACTCATATGCTAGAAAGTAACTTTCTATTCTATCTTTCCAATAGTCAAATTTCTCCCCATCAAACATATGAGGTTTTGAACTATAGTGATATCTATAATTATCCCTATTATCAACAGTGGAAGTAGACATAGCCATTGGTTTTTCACACACACTGGATTGGTACTGGACACTGTAAAGTGTTGATAAAAATTCAAACTTTTTATCTTCTCAGAAGCGGAGCTCTGATACCAATTGAAGGTGTGAAAAATACAAGAAAGGGGGGTTTGAATTGGGTTTTTAAGAAAAAATAATTCTTTTAAAAATATTCCCCTTTTAAGTTAAAATGCTTTTTCCTTCACTCTTGATAATAACAACAAGTAAGAACATGAAGTAAAGAACAATGTATGTTTATACTAGTTCACTTGAAAATTATCAAGCTAGTCTAGTCCACCCCCCAAGACGATTTCGCCTCACTCAATCGAGGACTTAATTCACTATAACCAAACTGATTACAAGTTGAACAAGCTACCCGCAAGTGACTAACAACCTCTAGACTCACAAGCCCTAGACTTCTTAAGGATTCATACCTACTCGGTGCCTTAAGGAATATCAACTAATAATCAACCTGATTATTATAATGCAAAAGCTACCCGCAAGTGACTAACAACTTCTAAAACTCACAAGCTCTAGATTTCTTAAGGATTCATACCTACTCGGTCCCTTAAGGAATATCAAACAACAATTTGAATACAAGTTTTGTTAAAATTAATGTTGCTTCTAAAAAACTGAGTATGTAAACTATTTTATGAACAGTGACTTAAGAATGTGAAAGAAATGAACAATGCTTGCGCGTGAGTATTTTGTTAGTTGGCTGATTTCTTTCTTAATCTTCAAGCCTTTTTATATAGCCATTATCACAATGTATCCGTTGAGGGATACTCTCAGAATCTCCAGAAGAATTTGCAGCTTGAACAGTAACGCGAGGGATAAGATCGCGCGACGCGTCCATCCTTTCATGGTAGTGGAATGAAACGTTGATTGTACCATGTACTATTTGTACCATGTTAATGTTATCTTCTTTCCTTCTGCACTTCAGAGGCTTCTGCGAGCCTGAGTTTAGAAGCGATAACATAACATCGGGTCTTCAGAACTTCAAGTCTTTAGAGTCTTCAGAACTGCATCTTTAGAGTTTTCAGCTATGATACGGTGGCCAGAATCGGGACGTGGTTTCCCTATTTCGTTAAGGAAATTTTGCTGGTTTGCATTTTGCGTTTATTTTTGCACAATGTCTCGGTAAGAAAGAGTCGCCACCGACTTTTATTTTATCCAACAAGGAAAGGAAAAAAGCACAGAAAAATTCATTTTTCGAGATATTTCTGAGTACGGGGGGTAGATTATAGAAAGGGAAGGTATTAGCACCCTTCCTATCCGTAGTTATCTACGGGCTCTTAGGCACTTGCTCATCATTTTCAAAATTGTTTTCTTTGTGTTTTTGGGCTTTGAAAAGTTTTTATTTTAACTTCGATTTAACTCTTTCTTCTGTCTTCAAGAGTGTAATGAAGTGTTTTTGAAAACTTTGTTTGTAAAGGAGTGTAAGTGTGAAAAATTTGTTTGAAATGAGCAAGTACTTAAGAACTAATCTACATACTCGAAAAAAGAATCGTTCTATGCTTATTTCCTTTAGACAATGTTATCCCACTATTAGTGAGTAGGTAGCATCGTCGTTGGAGTTTTAAGGGTCAATTCGAAAGGGACGTACGGTCACTAAAGCAATGTTAGGACGTCTTAGTAGTAAACCTAATGTCTTAGATCATTTATCCGAGGCAACAATATCTGAGGCAACCATTCCGAGGAAACTTTGATCTTTGGATAAAAGGACGACCATTAAAGCATCCTATACTCAATGACCGTTTAACGAAGGCAACCAAGTGGGAGTGTACCCTAGGAGTGCGCATGTGCGAATGATTCAATTTCAGTTTATTTATCTTTGCACATTTAGGGTGATCTAACTGTTTTAAAATTAATCATACATTCTTGTCACGTATCCCTATATCATACATCTAACAGTTAATAATTTACGGAATTTAAAGTGCGGAATTTAAACTACGCTGTTACAAGGCTTCGGGTATTTACATAGCTAAAAACAAACCCTTTGAAAATAAAGCGATAAATGTAAATAAACGTCCTAATTAAACTATTACAAACTGTAGGCAATTACATCAATATGGCAAATAATAAAAATAAAGCGCGCGAGAAGAATTAAGATTGACGAGAATTTAAGGTTTTGACCCATCTAACCTAATTAAAAGAAAAATTGTTTTTTTGTTGTTTTTAATAAAAGAAATAAGTTTTCTAAATTAAATATGCAATTAATTAGTTAATTAAAATAATTAATAAAAATAATTACATGACCTATTTTGGTTTCTTTGGTTATTTTGGGAAAAAATAAAATATAATTAAGTTAGTAATAAAACCTATTTATTCTAATTATTTTTAAGTTATTTACAAAAAGAAATTAATGTTTTATCTAAAATAAAAACTTAATTAAGAAAAAATCCTAAATCTATTTTTATGTGATTTTTATATTTGTTTATCGATAAAAAAAAATAAAAGGGATTAAAAGAAATAAACAAAATGAATGAAACATGAAAATAAAGATGGGCCTAGTAGCAAAAGTAAACAGGGGGTGCAATCATCAGAAATCCCTAGGTCCAAATCTTCGAAAGCTTCATGCTCTAACTATGGTGTTTTTTTATTCTTGCGTGGAACCTATGATTTAACCATCCATAACTGTTCTATATAAATTCAAACAAACGTTAGCATACCATAAAATGTGATTAAAATTAGAGATTCAAAGTTTAAAATTTTACCAAATTGGTGTTGTCAATTGGGGGGCGTGTTAGGCGTGTGATGGATTTCTCTTGGGCCTTGTAAGACTCTTGAGGACTTCAAGAGGATGGTTTGAGGCTTGATGTCAATTGAGAGAGACCGGAACCACGAGATATGACTTACACCAATTCTTTGATTTCTGGAGAGCTTTTTGAAGAGCCTTTAGAGAGCTTTTTGAAAAGATTTTTGAGAGCTTTTTAGAGAGGATTTTCGTCCCTTTCAAGCTTGTATGGCTCTATATTTATATAGGAGAATGAGGAGACAAGAAATCATGGAAAGAATCTCCCTCATAATGTTGTGTTTTAAGACCATGATCAAGATTTGAAAAAAAAATGCCATATTTGATGATTTTATGCCATTTTCACATATGGATGAACCTGGACATATTTTAAAAGTTATTGCACTAAATCAATTAACATAAACTAGCATAAAACTTTCCCAAAATGCATTCACATCAAATTTTACATTATTTCTATTATTTATTTATTTAATTTTGAATTTTAATGAATAAAATATAAAAATAAATAGCAAAAATAGTAGAAAAATGTATGGGTGGGCTTAGAGGCCGTGGACCATGTTATGAATGAGTTTCAAACTTGAAAAGATAGGCCAATTTGGAAAAAAAAATTCAAGTTTGGTCAATATTTGCTTCATGCATTTTTTTCAAAAATTGTCCAACTTTGACAATGCATATATCTCTCAATTTTAACTTTATGAGGGTGTTCTTGGACTTTTTAGAAACCTTAGGATGTCCCCTAAGATACCTATTTGGTTTCATCTCAATTAGATATTCCATGTTCATGTAAGAAGCTTTGAACCGAAAGGTGTTTTTGTTGACTTTCCAAAATGACCTATAATGTCCAAATTCATAACTTCTTGTGAGTGCATATTTTAAACTTGGGAGCTGAAGATGGATTGTAGGGAATTGCATCATCTTCAAAATTATCTTTGGATGGGTCATTTCTCATAAATTATGAGAAAGTTATGCTTGGTCAAAGTTGAGTTGACTTTTCCTACAAAACCCTAATTTAGCAACTTTTGAGTCTTGATGAATTATGAGCAATCCTTGATGAATCATGATTAACCCTTGATCAAATGATTAAATATACTACAAAATGAGGATGTTGACCAAAAATCTTGAAGTTTGACTGTATGTGGGCCACAGTTGACTTTTGCCCTAGCACAGTCGATTTTTAGGCCTTTGAGCAATTGACTGCGCAAACTTCCTCTGCAAGGCTTGAAACTTGACATGGATGATCTTGAGAACATATTAGGATAATTTTGAGCATTTGGGGTCCCTTGGACTCAAGTATCTTGATGCAACATGAAACCCTAATTTGAGGTAGATTGCCTTAGGAGAGAGCTTGTCTGGCCAACCCTTGGACTACCTTGAGCAACTTGGGGATCTTTCTTGAAATGTTTTGAGAAATATGGGAGGGAAAATTTTAGGGTACAACAGCTTCCCCTGTTCAATCTTCTTAAACCTGAAGATTTATACTAGCTTTCGTGCCTTTCGTGATCCGAAGGTGGAAGAGGATTGAACACTAGAGTGCCCAGAAATTTGCACTCGCATGAAGTGGTAATTGTCTTGTGATGTCGGGAATGGGCTTACAGATGCCATTTGGAAATTGCTGACGAGGGGATGGGCTTAAAGATTCCATCTGAAGGAGTGTCGATCGCATAAGAGATTCCTTAGAGAGAGCTTGTATACTTGTCGTTGAGGAAGATTCCCCTGGGGAGGGCTAATCTTTGTTGAGAGAAGTAGAATTTTAGGAGCTTCGGTCGTCCGTATTCCAATGAGGAAACATCTCTGTTGAATTTTAGGAACTTCAGTCGTCTGTATTCTACTGAGGAATCGTCTCTGCTGACATTTAGGATCTTCAGTCATCCGTTGTTAAACTGAGGAATCATCTCTGCTGACATTTAGGAACTTCAGTCATCCGTTGTTCAACTGAGGAATCATCTCTGCTGACATTTAGGAACTTCAGTCATTCGTTGTTCAACTGAGGAATCAACTCCGGCTTGAGGAAGCGGAAGTGAACTGCGTATCTAGTTGTGTATAGGCTGCACCGCGACCTACTAGGGAAAGGTGAAACCGATCGTGTTTGATAGGTCTGGGTCTTACAGTGTTGTGGACTGTTGTCTTGAGATAAGAGAAAAGAAACCTGGATAGTAGGGTTATGAGAAGGAACCTGGGTAAGGTTGCTTCGTGAGGAGTTTGGATAACACTACGTCTGAACCGAGAAGGAACCTGGGTAAGGTTGCTTTGTGAGGGGTTTGGGTAAAACTGCGTCTAAACTGAGAAGGAACCTGGGTAAGGTTGCTTTGTGAGGAGTTTGGGTAAAACTACGTCTGAACCTAGAAGGGGCCTGGGTAAGGTTGCTTTGTGAAGAGTTTGGGTAGAACTGCATCGGGACTGAGGAGGAACCTAGATAAGGTTGCTTCAGGATGAGTCTAGGTGAAAATACATCAGGAAAGAGAAGGAACCTAGGTAAGGTTGCTCCAGGATAAGTCTAGGTGAAACTACATCCGGAAAGAGAAGGAAACTAGGTAAGGTTGCTCCATGATGGGTTTAGGTGAAACAACATCTGAACTGAGAAGGAACCTAGGTAAGGTTGCTCTATGATGGGTTTAGGTAAAACTACATCTGAACTGAGAAGGAACCTAGGTAAGGTTGCTCCATGATGGGTTTAGGTAAAACTGTATCTGAACCGGGAAGAAACCTAGGTAAGGCTGCTTGATGAGGACTTTAGGTAAAACTGCATCTGAACCGGGAAGAAACCTAGGTAAGGTTGCTTCAGGATGAGTCTAGGTAAAACTACATCGGGACCGAGAAGGAACCTGGGTAAGGTTACTTCGGGATAAGTTTGTGTAAAACTTCAGGAGGAACCTGGGTAAGGTCACCTTGTGATAAGTTAAGTTCATGTAAAACTTCAGGAGGAACCTGGGTAAGTTTACTTTGTGATAAGTTTGTGTAAAACTTCAGGAGGAACCTGGGTAAGGTTACTTTGTGACGAACCCGTGTAAAGATGTATTTAGGAGAAACCCGTGTAAGATTGCTTCGTGACGAACCCGTGTAAAGTCTGTTTAGTTTCCGGAGTTAATCTTAAACTTACAGGAAGTTGTTGATGATAACCATTTTTCCTGAAAAGGTACATGATTAACTGTATATGATGCATGACATGCATTGTATGATGATGTTCTCAAAATAAATGAAATTATGATGTATGCAATATGTATACGCACGTCATGATATATGAACATGAAATGCTATTGTGGTACGTCCGAGTTTGGGAAAATAAATCCCTGACTGTTGTTGGAGAATAAATAGTTTCACTCGCTGGAGATAACGAACGAAGATGATTGGGAGAATAATCCTGCAGGAGAGAATAACTCTGCTGGGGAATGGACTGACGAGGAAATGACTCTATGGGGAATATATACGCTGTTAGAAGATCTGTTGATTTGGAGAAATAAAACTCAGCTGGGGATGAATTACTGTTGTTAGTGACAGTGAACCCTGTTGGGGATTGAATTTCTGTCTGTGAAAGGAATGAACTCCGCTGAGGATGATTTTCCAATGGCGACTTCACTGGGGATAATATTTTAGACTCTACTGGGGATAATCTTCCAGACTCCACTGGGGATAATCTTCCAGTGCTGGTGATAGATAAACTCTGCTTAGGAAGAATCTTACCGACCTATTCGTGGTTGCGAGCCTCAGCTGGGGAGAATTAACACCACTGTCCTTTTCTTACTCTACGGGGAGTGTAGATTTTACTGGGACGCGGGTTGAGGATATGAAAATGACTTTGCATCGAGACTTTTCTGCCCCTGTATCTGCGAGAGAAGGTGCCTGAGGAGGCCTTGTGGATCGAGTATTATTCCAACCTATGAGGTGCTTGGTAATTGTTGATTGAATTGACAAATCTTCTTCTGGTAGGCAAGTGACGAGATGACGGGACATAGTCGTACGCTTTAATCCCTAACTTTTTCCTGCACTGTCTTTTCATATTTTCAGTCCACCGGGATACCCTTTCTTTCCCAAGCCGCCTTTTCAGGTTTTCGACTTGCCGGGTATACAAATCTTTTTTGTTTTTATCCCTAATTTTTTCCCGAACCCTTTTGGTTCGTCGAGATGCCCTTATTTTTGCCTAGGCCTGTCAACCTAGCGGGTCTTTGTTCATGCACAGTATTTTCTGACTATGTCCACGCTCTCAGGGTGTAGGGAGTTGTCATTGTCGGTGGTGTTGTGTTGCCATACTACCAGAAGATGTTCATTTGATCATACAAGATTTGTTGTTGGAATTCATGTCCAATGCCCCAAGTGATTTAGATGGAGATCTGCCCCTGGCTATTTGGCATCTTTGAGAGACTCCTTGAATCTTGACTTGACTGCCCCAGATGATAGACAATGCTCATGCCGTGCCCCTTAGTTGGAAGTGTTTTTTCCACTTGAGGTGACCCTTTTTATTGAAAAGGTTTTTGTTCACTAGATATTCGTCGTGCGAATTTCTCTGCTGTTGAACAAATAGTCATATGCAAACAATGTTATTTTAAGAATGCAAAGCTTATGTCTGTTTTGAAGTTCTTTGAAAATGCAGTTTTCAATAAAACAAGCAAATTTTTGTAAAATGTGATGTCAACTCAGGATTTACAGCAATCCCTACAGGAGTCAGGATACCTTTTGTAACAGTATGCTTTCAAACTAACCCATGCCTCAGCTATGACTTTTAAGGGTTATAATGTGGTCTGGTTCACGGTTCAAGAAACAAAGGATAAAGGCTCAGATTTTATTTGTACCCACCCGTTCTTCGTGATGTTCTTCGATCCTAAACTCAGCTAATTATGCATTTAGACCCCGTTTTGAGTCTTTGCTCTGATATTCCAGTGATGGTTCGAATACTGATAGATTATTTTGAACAGGCAGTCATTTTGTTGAGAGTTTATAGGACCTCTTTCTTTTTAATTTCGTTATCCATGTCTTTTTTCCTGAACTGTTTCTTTCTTGTGATTACAGTCAGCGGGATGCCCCAGTTTTTTCTTAAGTCTCCTTCATAGGTTTTGACTTAATGAGCTTTTATTTCGAGAGATAATGACTGCCTACCTTGATGATTATAGGGAACCATCACCGTCTTTTAGTTTGGGAGAACGTCTTTGATGCCATTCATTGTGCACCTGGATTAACTGAGAAAACTACCCTGCCCCAAGTTGTGATTAAGGGTTTTAATTTGTGTGAAAAGAAAAACTCCAACTTCTTTGGCTCAAAGGGGTTGACTAGGGATTATCTTCCTTATAACTCCACTGTTTAGGATTTGAAACAATGCCTGTACATCGTCAGCGGGGTCTGTTCAAAAGCATACTGTAGAGATTATGGTATCATTTTCGTCATCCTCCCTCTAAAGTCTTAGAGTTTTTTAATCGAGAGTTGAACATCACAAAAAGGAAATATGAAGCAATTTAAGCATAATGAAAACAATTAATTCAAAACAGACACGTGTAATGAATTAATGAAATAAAAAAGTTTGACATGACAATAATTGTTTGAATAAGAAAAGAAAAATACAACTTCAGAATTCAAATGAACAAAAGTGCTTTCAATCCTAGCCATATTTTGGCAAGGGAGCAGTGATCACATTGGGAGTCTCATGAGGGTCGAATTCGATCTCCTTAGCGTCAATCATATTCTGAATCTTGTATTTCAGCGCCCAATAATCGTTAGTATCGTGCCCCGGGCTACTGGAATGATAAGCACACCTTGCATCTGTGTTGTAGTTAGGAGAAGAAGTCTTAGGGTTCAGATGAGGGTTTATCACCGTAATCAGATTCATATTCAACATGTGTTGCAATGCTTGTGACAATGGCATGTTGATTTGGGTGAACTTCCTTTGAAGTCTTTCCCCATTTGGCTGATTATTTCGTTGTTGTGGTCGTTGTGTGCGTGTCGAATTAGAGATCAACACTGCCCCCACAGATTTGTGGTAGTCTTCCTTGCTACACCTCTTCTGGCCGTGCACAACATTGGCTTCCCTCTTGCCACCAAATGACTTCTTCTCTGTAATTGAAGAGGTATCTTTCTGGATCTTACCACTCAGGATCCCAACTTCTACTCTTTCTCTAGTCAGAATCAGTTCGGTGAAACCCACTGACGAGATGCCGATCAAATGATTGAAATAGGGACCAGACAAAGTCCCAAGAAACATATCCACCAACTCCCTATCAGACAGAGGGGGTTGGACTCTTCCAGCAAGATCTCTCCACTTCTGAGCATAGTCCTTAAAGCCTTCGCCTGTACCCATAGACATACCCTGAAGCTGAGTACGCGTGGGAGAAAGGTCGGCATTATACTGGTATTGCTTGTAAAAAGCAGCAGCAAGGTCCTCCCAGTTGCGGACGTTAGCTCCTTCCAGTTGACAGAACCATTCAAGTTGAGTCCCTGATAGAATATCTTGAAAGAAATGAACCCAGAGATTTCTATCAGCAGTATAAGGTTGAATCTTTCTGACGTATGAGTGGAGGTGTAGCTTCGGGAAGGATACCCCGTCATACTGAGCAAAGACGGGAGCTTTAAACTTGTGAGGGATCACCACCCCAGATGCCAATCTCAGATCTCCAAAGTCCAACCCAGGTATCTTCTGAATTTCCATTACACTGAGTCGGTCTTCAAGTTGCTTATATATATATCCTCAACAGAAGGATACTGGTCTTCATCAAAGTCTGTCATTGTCAGAAACCACAGGCCTAGGACCCTTTCTTTCCTCTTGATTCTCTCCTCATCCAAATGAATGGGACAAATCAGTCTCCTGTCGCAAATTGTTCCCGAATCTGTGACCCATATTCAAGAGGACCACCTTCTTCTTCATCTTTTTGTCCTTCAAGATAAGAGTTTTCAAATCTTGTTGACTCTTGGCCAAGTTCAAGAACATTTCCTGAAACTGAGCATTCTGAGCTTGAAGAGCCTTTATGGCTTGATTAGTAGGTGTTTCAGAAGACATGATTGCTGAAATAAACAGCGAAGAAGATGAGAAACCTGTAATGGTACCTGTAATGCAATTATATGTATGATATATGTATGCAATGTTTTCAAGGATCTCGCGGGGTAAACAAGACACTGTTAGAATTTGATTGAAGAAACTTCGCATTTGTTGAGAGTCCTTCTTCAAGAGTCAAGTTCACCATATCTAGTGGGTCATAGCCACCAACTCAAATTATCGTGTTTTGATCTCTAGGTGACATTGGCTAGAGGAAAATAAATCCCCTTTGTCCCTTGCTAGACGTTTGATTTACCATAACCTGCATCACAAACCTTTGAGATCCTTGAAATGGTTAAGGAAATGTTAAGGCATGATGTTATGATGTGTATGTTATGCGTTTAAGCAAAAGTACGAGGTAATGTAAACAAGTAAATCTGGCAAGAAATCCAAGGTATTGGATAAGGACTGTAAACAAAACTTTCAAGGAACTCAAGTTGTTAGATAACAAACATGTGCAAGTAGTTCAAGTTGAAAGCACACAAGTCACACAATAGCCCTTAAATTTCAGGTTGGCATGGAGTTTAGGTATTACCCTCTTTCAGTTTAGTTGGTTCAACCTGTCCTAGTAATAGTAACCGGGTTCTAGAGGTTCTCAATATCACTGACCATCCTCGATCGGTCATAATTCCAGTTTAGCAACCTTTTCTTGCGGCCGGAATCATCGCGAGAGTATGGTCTCAATGAGTGTAGCATACTGCTACTTTTCTATGGCCAAGTTGGTCAATTATAGGTTCTATGTTCAGTTGATGCTTAATGACCCATTAGTATCCCCATACTCTCCTTGTTCCTCCACAAGGGATATCGGTACCAACTAATGTGTCACACCAACGTAGCTACTGCTTCAACCGTATCAGTATATGTCGTACAGTTCCCTCACAGTCTATTGCTACTTACCTAAAAGGTATCCCCCAGATCCGGGTTAGGATCTATAGTAACTCTGATACAAAGCCCAAAAAATAAAGAAAACAAATCAAACAATTGAAAACAATATGATGAACTATTCCTAAGGTACACCCCACTTATTAACTCCCCAACAGAGTCGCCAGTTCTGTGATACGGTGGACAGAACCGGGACATGGTTTCCCTATTTTGTTAAGGAAATTTTGTTGGTTTGCGTTTCGCGTTTGTTTTCGCAAAATGTCGCGGTAAGCAAGAGTCGCCACCGACTTTTATTTTATCCAACAAGGAAAGGAAAAAAGCACAGAAAAATTCCTTTTTCGAGATATTTCTGAGTACGGGGGGTAGATTATAGAAAGGGAAGGTATTAACACCCTTTCTATCTCTAGTTATCTACGGGATCTTAGGCACTTGCTCATCATTTTCAAAATTGTTTTCTTTGTGTTTGTGGGCTTTGAAAAGTTTTTGTTTTAACTTCGATTTAACTCTTGCTTCTGTCTTCAAGAGTGTAATGAAGTGTTTTTGAAAACTTTGTTTGTAAAGGAGTGTAAGTGTGAAAAATTTATTTGAAATGAGCAAGTACTTAAGAACTAATCTACCTACTCGAAAAAAGAATCTTTCTATGCTTATTTCCTTTAGACAATGTTATCCCACTATTAGTGAGTAGGTAGCATTATCGTTGGAGTTTTAAGGGTCAATTCGAAAGGGATGTACGGTCACTAAAGCAATGTTAGGACGTGTTAGTAGTAACCCTAATGTCTTAGATCATTTATCCGAGGCAACAATATCCGAGGCAACCATTCCGAGGCAACTTTGATCTTTGGACAAAAGGACGACCACTAAAGCATCCTATACTCAATGACCATTTACCGAAGGAAACCAAGTGGGAGTGTACCCTAGGAGTGCGCATGTGCGAATGATTCAATTTCAGTTTATTTATCTTTGCACATTTAGGGTGATCTAACTGTTTTAAAATTAATCATACATTCTTGTCATGCATCCCTATATCATACATCTAACAATTAATAATTTGCGAAATTTAAAGTGCGGAATTTAAACTACGCTATTACAAGGCTTCGGGTATTTACATAGCTAAAAACAAACCCTTTGAAAATAAAGCGATAAATGTAAATAAACGTCCTAATTAAACTATTACAAACTATAGGCAGTTACATCAATATGGTAAATAATAAAAATAAAGCGCGCGAGAAGAATTAAGATCGACGAGAATTTAAGGTTTTGACCCTTCTAACCTAATTAAAATAAAAATTGTTTTTTTGTTGTTTTTAATAAAAGAAATAAGTTTTCTAAATTAAATATGCAATTAATTAGTTAATTAAATTAATTAATAAAAATAATTACATGACCTATTTTAGTTTCTTTGGTTATTTTGGGAAAAAATAAAATATAATTAAGTTAGTAATAAAAACTTATTTATTCTAATTATTTTTAAGTTATTTATAAAAAGAAATTAAAGTTTTACCTAAAATTAAAACTTAATTAAGAAAAAAATCCTAAATCTATTTTTATGTGATTTTTATATTTGTTTATCGATAAAAAAAAGGGATTAAAAGAAATAAACAAAACGAATGAAACATGAAAATAAAGATGGGCCTAGTAGCAAAAGTAAACAGGGGGTGAAATCATCAAAAATCCCTAGGCCCGAATCTTTAAAAGCTTCATGCTCTAACTATGGTGTTTTTTCTATTTTTGCGTGGAACCTATGATTCAACCATCCATAACTGTTCTATATAAACTCAAACAAACGTTAGCATATCATAAAATGTGATTAACACTAGTGCAGAAATGACTTTTTACATCGGTTGAAACTGACTTTTTACATCGGTTCTGGGTCCGATGTAAAGTCAGGCGATATAGTAAATCAGGGACTTTTTACATCGGTTCTGAGACCGATGTAAAAAGTCTCTTTTTTACATCGGTTATAATATAAGAACCGATGTAATAAACTGTTATTATGCACATTTTTTAAAAAATTGATCCAGTTTTTTACATCGGTTGTAAGTAATACCCGATGTAAAAAGTCTCTTTTTTACATCGGTTATAATATATGAACCAATGTAAGAAACAGTTATTATGCACATTTTTAAAAAAAATTGATCCAGTTTTTTACATCGGTTGGAAGTAATACCTGATGTAAAAAGTCCCCAGTGACGCAACTTTTTACATCGGTTATTATTCCTAACCGATGTAAAAAGTCCCTTTTTGAAAGTTTTTACTAATAACCGATGTAAAATGTATGAAATTTTTTTGGAATAGATTATTTATTTTCTGGATGTTTCCCTGTACAAATATAATTTGTACCCATTTTATCATATTTTTCCAATATCACACAGACTATATTTATGTCGCTATATAGATTTCATAGCTTTCCAACATCACATATATCACATCTAGGTCGATGTTTTCATATTTTTCACAACAAACTTACAAATTGAACAATTGTATTGCAAACTTGTATTGTATTACAACAAACAAACTTACAAATACAAATTCTTCACAAAATATACAACAATATTCAACTATTTATAAGTCTTTTTTCAAAACTTACAATTACATATTATTCACAAAATATACAAAAATATTCAACTATTTATAAGTTTCCAAACTTAAATTACCAATATAAAATCTTCGGTAGACAACACCAAAATCACATTGCCTGACAATAAATAATAACAATTAACATCAGCAAAAAAATCAAGAAACTCAAATGTGCAAAAATCATATGTATTGTGCAAAAACCACAACTTATACAATTCTATAAAATTCACCAAGATAAACTTAATTTGCATGTAACTCAAAGAAACATTTTGCCCAACGAAGTCGCAAATCATACAAATCATCTTGTGTTAATTCTGTTGGGTCATCAAATACCTATAATACATAAATATAACAATATAGAGTTAATTTTTAAAAATTCATATTAAGTCGAAAAATAAAAAGTAAATAACAAAGTAAAGTTATTTTTAGTACCTGCATCCAATTCTCGGTTATATTAGCAGAGACAATATCCAACATATTCTCGGGTAAAAATAAGTATGTGTTTGTGTCTCTCTCAATGTCAAGAGTTCAAAAACTAACACTTATGATTCCATTTAATTTATTATTTTTTCAAATTATTATCAATATCTATGTGTCATGTTATGTTTACCGCTTCATAGCATTATTGTTCATATGTGGTGTTTCTCGAGTATGTGCTTCATAGCATTATTGTTCATGCAAGGGATTTTTTTTTTTAGATTTGGGTTTAAAATTAAGAAAACAATGAATAAAATGTTTATATAGTGTTATTGTTCATATGTGGTGTTTCTCAAGTCTGGGCTTCATAGCATTATTGTTCATGCAAGGGAATTTTTTTTTGAGATTTGGGTTTAAAATTAAGAAAACTATGCATAAAAGCAAAGAGAACAAAGTGAGTAATTTGTTATCCTCATTTGGAAAAAATGAAAGGGTTAGACACAAAATAGACCTTTTTTTTCTTTAAGACCAAATGAGGAAAGTGAATGTGTTTGGGAAAGATTTCATGCACTATAGCTAAATCTGTGAAAGACAAGACTAGATTGATTTATGATCTAAATTTAGAAACTCATTCTAGTGGGTGGAAGAACACCAAATCGAGAAAACTGTCATGTCTCTTTTCCTCTAATTTCCAGTACATGATGACATGAAATATTTCAAGGACATCATAAATTAACACAAAATAATATATAAATAAATAAAAACATCTAGTCAAAAAAAGCTAAAATCAAAAGGAATTAATGTGACAGTAGGATTAATGTAAGTGTTTATCTGTCTTTACGGTGAGAATTGAAGCAACAACTGCATGTGAAGAAGAAGATGAGATTTAGACAGGAGAATTAATTAATGAGAAAATAATTAGAACCAAAACAAAAACAAAGCAAAATAAAACAAAAACACAGTTATTTTTTCAGTACTGACATTGAGAAGACATGAGACCAAATAATAGAATCTACTGATCGATGGGATAGATTAGATTAAAAATTATTAAAAAAAAAATTAACAAAAAATTCTTGAACAGACCAGAACCAAAATCTCATTCTTATTCTGTTCTCATCTTGAAAATAAACTAAAGGAAAAACGTAGGGTGTCTCTTCTATTCACACCATAGCAATGGTACCAAATTGGTGAATAACTAACAAAGATGGTAATGATAATCAATTAATTAATTATATATAATAAACATACTAGAAATTAGACACTACTCAAATTATAATGCTCGTTACAATAGTAACTACTACTAATTTACTACAGCTGATCACATGTCAGTGTTTATAAACACAAATTTACTAAACCAAGTCGAAAAATTTACTGGTATAAAATTGAAGATTTTTATTGAACTTGCGATCCGACTTTGAATCCGATGAATCTGACCTGCACACATGAGAAAATAACTCAATTATTTTCAACTTTAACATCATCTAAACCAATTTACACAAATATGATGCATAGGAAAATTGTATCCAACTAAAATCACATAAGCTACTTTCAATGAGAAAGAAAAGTTTAATATATTGCAAAGTAGATCTCACGCTTTTGTTTTATACCTATGACATATGTGTTTTGCTTCTTAGTTGAAATGAGTTCAAACAATGATTTTGACAGCAACACAGTTCAATAACCAATTTATCACAATCAAATCAAAGTTCACAGAAATTATCACAGAACAATCAATAATATAATGAAGAGTTACCGAACAGTTTGCGAAATGTCGAATGCTGGAGACGCGAAGAGAAGCGGCGGCAGATGAAAGGAAGCAGTTGAGAGTGAGGCGAGAGGGACCGACGGCTGAGGTTTGGCGCGATGGTGATGGTGAGCGGCGGCTGAGGTTTGGTTTGAAACGGCGGAAAAACGAACGGAAACGGCGGTCGAACGACGGTCGAAAACCTTCGGAAACGGCGGTCGATGATGGTGGCTGGGAAACGGCGGTGGTTGGATCGTGAGCGTGAGCGTACAGTGGCAAGGAGTGAAACGGCGGTGGTTGGGTCGTGAGCATGAGCGTAGAGTGGAAACGGCGGCCAAGGAGAATATTATACAGTGGAAATACTAAAATTTGTGAAATAAGGGTTTAACAATCTATTACCTCGGTGGAATAGGATAACTGATGTAAGGGTTGGTTTAGTGGACAACCTATTACATCGGTGGAACCTTACAACCGATGTAAGGGTTTTGGCTTTTTTACATCGGTCTATTGTAATAACCGATGCAAGCTGATTTTCTGGCTTTTTTACATCGGTTTATACTTCAAACGATGTAATAAGTTGCGAAAAAATTATTTTATTATTTAATTTATTTTTTATATTAATATCTGTTGTGAAGATATTACATCGGTTTTTAGTCAACCGATGTAATATATTGCATGTTTTTTTTTTAATATTTCTACTACCTTGTTTCTTATTTACAAAAATGCCACCGTATTTTTTCTGAAAACTTTTTACATCGGTGGATGCGTTTGCCCGATGTAATAGGTAGCGAAATATATATTTTTTTCATATTTTTTATATCATTGCAAATAAATACCTGATGTAAAAAGTTTGTTAGTTGTATTTTTTACATCATATATTTTGATACCCGATGTAAAAACCTTTTCTCAAATGTCTTTTTTTTAGTAGTGTAAAATTAGAGATTCAAAGGTTAAAATTTTTACAAATCGGTGTTGTCAAATGGGGGGCGTGTTAGGCGTGTGATGGATTTCTCTTGGGCCTTGTAAGACTCTTGAGGACTTCAAGAGGATGGTTTGAGGCTTGATGTCAATTGAGAGAGACCGGAACCTCGAGATATGACTTGCATCAATTCTTTGATTTCTGGAGAGCTTTTTGAAGAGCCTTTAGAGAGCTTTTTGAAGAGCTTTTTGAGAGCTTTTTAGAGAGGATTTTCGTCCCTTTCAAGCTTGTATGGCTCTATATTTATAGAGGAGAATGAGGATACAAGAAAGCATGGAAAGAATCTCCCTCATAATGTTGTGTTTTAAGACCATGATCAAGATTTGAAAAAAATGCCATATTTGATAATTTTATTCCATTTTCACATGTGGATGAACCTGTACATATTTGAAAAGTTATTGCACGAAATCAATTGACATAAACCAGCATAAAACTTTCCCAAAATGGATTCACATCAAAATTTACATTATTTCTATTATTTATTTATTTAATTCTGAATTTTAATGAATAAAATATCAAAATAAATAGCATAAATAGTAGAAAAATGTATGGGTGGGCTTAGAGGTCGTGTACCATGTTAGGAATGAGTTTCAAACTTGAAAACATAGGCCCATTTGAAAAAAATCCAAGTTTGGTCAATATTTGCTTCATGCATTTTTTCCAAAATTGTCCAACTTTGACAATGCATATTTTTCTCAATTTTACCTTTATGAGGGTGTTCTTGGACTTTTTAGAAAGCTTAGGATGTCCCCTAAGAGAACTATTTTGTTTCATCTCAATTTGATCTTCCATGTTCATGTAAGAAGCTTTGAACCGAAAGGTGTTTTTGTTGACTTTTCAAAATGACCAATAATGTCCAAATTCATAACTTCTTGTGAGTGCATATTTTGAACTTGGGAGCTGAAGATGGATTGTAGGTAATTGCATCCTCTTAAAAATGAGCTTTGGATGGATCATTTAACATAAAGTATGAGATAGTTATGCTTGGTCAAAGTTGAGATGACTTTTCCTACAAAACCCTAATTTAGCAACTTTTGAGTCTTGATGAATTATGAGCAATCCTTGATGAATCATGATCAAACCTTGATAAAATGATTAAATATACTTCAAAATGAGGATTTTGACCAAAAATCTTGAAGTTTGACTGTATGTGGGCCACAGTTGACTTTTGCCCTAGCATAGTCGATTTTCAGGCCTTTGAGCAATTGACTGAGCAAACATCCCCTGCAAGGCTTAAAACTTGACATGGATGATATTGAGAACATATTAGGAAAATTTTGAGCACTTGGGGTCCCTTGGACTCAAATATCTTGATGCAACATGAAACCCTAATTTGAGGTAGACTGTCTTAGGAGAGAGCTTGTCTGGCGAACCCTTAGACTACCTTGAGCAACTTTGGGATCTTTTTTGAAATGTTTTGAGAAAAATGGAAGGGAAAATTTTGGGGTACAACATCAGCACTTGGTTGTGAGAACCTTTTCTTGGAACCTTGGGTCTTTATAACTTCAAGTCTTTAGAGTCATTAGACCTTCTGTCTTTTAGAGTCTTCAACACTTGGTCTTCAGAATCCTTATCTTTAGAACTTCATTATTAGAAACACAAGCTTTCAACATCTGGAATTCAATAGAAACTTTGTCTTCAGATCTTCTAACTTTTTACTTTGGAACATGTTGTTTTTAGAAGCTTGAGTCTTCAGCATCTGGACATAAGTAACAACTTCTGTCTTCATATCTTTTGACTAGTTTCTTCAGACAAATATCAGAGTTTACACTTCAAAGCCTTCTGGAGTATCTTGCTACTGTTTAACAGAACTTATGTAGTATAGAAGTGAAATTAATTCTCTTCTAATGTCTTGGCCACGCCATTCATCATAAGCAGAAGTTGTTTGTTAAGTACTCAACAATAACAAACATTAGTACAACATAATTATTCATACAACCATACTCATTTGTTATCATCAAAACTCAGAGATGATATTGCAAAACCAAATCTTGTTCTTACAGGAGAGGCTTCCTTATTCCTTTAGGAATGAGAGCCTCCATGATGGCTTGGGATAATGGACCACGAGGGTCGTCTTTGTCGCTTCTGTCTGGAGAATGAGAGGGGGAATGATTGTAGCAGCAATTGTTGTGTTGGCTTTGGCCACGGGGAGGGCCCCTTGGGCGAGACTTCTTCTCTTTATTCCTCCTATTTCTTTTAATTTCAGGGGATCATCGATCCTTGTATGGGGGAGTATGATCGCACTTCCTCGTAGCTTCAGGTTGATTCCTCTCCAATGTAGGGCCTTGCCCAATTCGGTAGGGAGAAGGACTTCGAGAACCGTCCCGCCTGTGTCTCCGCGGGGGAGATCCTCGTTCCGTCGGGGAGGAGGAGTTCGATAATCAGGTCTTCTGTGCTTTCTAGGGCCCGACGAGTCTGCTCGAGCATCATCAATCGCTCACCCTGTGAGAATATAAAGTAATTGATTTGGTTGATTATCGCGAACAGAGCTCTAGTCATGGCCCCAGTACCTGCAGGAACGGGGATCTCCTTATATGTATTGGGTACATAATTATTTGGAGGATGGTAGTCATCATCATGCCGTTGCGAGAGGGTGGATGAAGAGGTGGTCAGTCCGTTCCCGTGGTCTTGCTTGGGACAAGCCACACCGTTATGGTTGTCCATGTTATGGTCACCAACATTGTTGTTGTTGGGGTCGACGAAATGGACGTTTTGGTTATCATCGACAACTTGGTCGGACATGACAATCTAAAAGTTGATGAAGAGTTGCTTTGGTCTTGAGAGGAATACGAGGAAGCTGGATTCCCTCAGACGGTGGCACTGATCGTACCTGATCAGAAGGGATTGTCAAAGCTCGCGAGCTTCAAGTCGAGCAATGATTGAATGTGAAGGGGGGATGGGTACCTGCAAGACACCCTGATGCCAAAGTAAGGTTCAGAGTAAGTGTGAGAGTATGGATGGATGAATGAATAACTGACTCTCTCAAGTGATAGGGTATTTATATCCCCCAGTGCTGGGCCAAGGTCCCCATTGTTGGACTGACCAAGGAGGTCCAAAATGGAGACTGTCAGGTCCTACGTGTGTAGTGGAGGCTAGCACGAGGTCTCCAACCTGAATGGACTCCTTCTAATTATCAGGGGAATGTGGATGCAGTCTTTTTGGGGTGAAGAAGACTCTGTGATATTCAGAGGTGGCGGGTGTCAGCCCTACGAGGATGGCGCTCGCGAGGACCTTCTGAGCATCGTTTGTCTTCCTTTCTAGTCATGAGATTTTCCCTGGAGGACATATCCTGGTTTACGAGAGGAGTGGAGGGTGCTCGCGAGGATCTCTTGAGCGTCATTGACCCTCCTCGTCAGTCATGGGATTGTCCCTGGAGAATATATCCCGGTCGACGAGAAGAGTGGAATCACTGTCTGACATGGTCAATGACAGACTCTCTTCTGTTGATTTTCTCCTGCAACATAGTTGAATTAGATCTTGTATAATGTTTGAGCCAAGTACAAACCCAATCCACAACAATGATCGTACCATAGTTAGTTGGTGATTGAGATGGACTTCTTATAATTATGCAACTAAAGATTTCCCTTTAACCCAACTATGTATTATTTTATTGTGAAAAGTTAATTTCTTTCCATAAATTAGATGGATTCTTGGTAAAAGTCATAGTCATGCCTATAACGAAAGTGGTAACAAATATGCCAATCACCTTTGCTAAGTGCTAACATTGGTAATGGTTGGGTTCTTGATTATAGATTCTTGAAGACAAAAATCAAATAAAAATATTAGTTTGAGACATTTAAATAATACGAAAAACGTGTTGCTAAGTTTGCAAATTGTGTTACTAACATTTTTGTAATATTTATATAAATGTCTTGAAGACATCTTCATCTCAGATTAATACAATTGTTCTCTCTCTATGTGTGTATGCATATTTCAACATTACGGTCGTCGATCCTCCAATCTTTACCAATTATATGATTGCATATTCCAACATGCCATCGATCAAATTATTTATTGATTGGATGGTGGAAAAGCAAAGCAAAGTTAATTATTTATTGATTGGATGGTGGAAAAGCAAAGCAAAGTTAATAAGGCTCTCCTCTCTACAAGTCTAATTTTTATGTCTCTTGAGTGCTCAAAAAAAATTAATATTGATGTGTATTTGGAATGACCAAGAGCATCTTAGTAAAAACCAAGTGTTTCTACCCTATTCTATTTTGGAGGGGGATACATAAAAGTTTTAAGTATCTTAATTGTTCTTAATGACATCAAACTTGAGATCCCATGCATAACCATCTTTAAAAGTGTGCATGTACAACTTATGATTCAATTTGTCACAATTAAACTATTACTAAATAGAGATTTGTTAGTGTTTTTTTTTTTGTTAAATCAAATCATAGGTTAATATAAGGGTTCTATTTATTTTGCCACACATGAATAGTAGTTAACCTATTGAGGTGGGCTTTGAAAAAAATAGGATTCTAAAAAATAAGTAAAAATGAAACCACATATTTTCACAACTAAAAGTGAAAATAACAACCCTCTTCCCCCAAAAGGTAAAATGAACTTGACCGATCTGCATTCATTCTTTTGTATATAAAGGAGGAAAAAGTAATAGTACATCCAATAGCAGCACCAAACAATGACAGTTCTCTCTGAGCTCATATACCAGCTATATGTCAAAACAATAGTCCTATTCACATACATGCTAATAGAACTCATCCTCATCATTTGTTACCTAAAGTCTACAAAAAACCCAATCACCACAACCCAATACCTCAATTTCATCGAAGAGAAAAACCCAACAAGAAAGTTGAAGAAGCCTACAACAGAACACATAGATTGCATGGTATGTTTATCCGAGTTCAAGGAAGGAGACACTGTGAGGAACTTGAATTGCCAACACACCTTTCATAAGGATTGTTTAGATGAGTGGTTCTTGCAAGACCAATATTGTGCTACTTGTCCACTTTGCAGGAACAAGGTTTTGTCTGATGATGTTTCTTCAAAGTATTGTTTGCTTCAAAATCAGGTCGAGTTTGATGGGATTGATGATCACTTTTTGGATTTGCTATCTTCATTAAGAGATGGTGGTGATATTTGCTATAGATATCTCTGATTATCTTCTTTTTGGGTTTCTTCAAGAAAACGTTGATGTTTCCTCAGCATAATTTACTATGTAACATTCTCATTTTTGCTGTTTTTTAGATAGAGTACAAAAATATTTAATTTTTTTTAATTGTTTTTGTCTCTTTTTCGATTAAATAAACATTTATACCGTATTCTTATACTATGTCAAATTTGCATGTTAAAAGATTTGATGATATTCAAAAATGTAGATAACATAGGTTTGATCCAGCTACTACTAGGTGTAGTAAATGGATATGGAGATATTATGGAGAAGCAACTTAATAGAGTGATAAAATGTAGGTGAAGCAGTTAAGAACATCATGCATGAAATAGTGACTCCTCAATTTATTGGTTGAAAAATCTCTCAAGAATATGAACAACTTTTTAATGTGACTAGTGCCCACCACCTAGGCTCACACATGCAAGAGCATAACAATGAGCTGTATTATTAGAATGCATTTTTCTATATACTGTATAGCTGTCATTTAGTTTTTAATTTATAATTTTTCTTGTTAGTTTATTCTAAGAAGCATTGGGATTTTATTTTGAAGACTAGAACTTGAAAAAATGGTAAGCCTATTAAACACCGCATTTTCTCATATGTTGTGAGTAGTATTTAAGTATAATTTTCTATCATCTTCCACAGCCCGTAGTGGCAAGTGAGAAATGGTACTGGAATCAATTGTTGGTAGGATGATTTGCGTGGTTTTCCACAATATAGTTCTTTGAATGTGTTCCTCATTGATCAACATATTTCTTAATCCAATCTAAATGATTTTATCTTGAATTTTTAATGGGATTTGCTTGACTGCTTCAAGTAGAAATTTCCTCAACTGAAGACTCTTATCCAAAATATTATCTTTCCCATGGAAGACAAGCAATATTTGTTGATGTAGAAGCATACCTTCAATAGTGATTTGCCTCTTAAATAGGCTTAGTCTTTCAAAAGACTAGTCTCAATGAAGAAATACTTGGTCAAAAATCTAAGGAGTCCAGATATTCCACAATCTAAATCTTTATTTGTTAAACGCTATAATTGATACTTGAAAGAAAAAAAAGATTAAGCATTTTGACAAAGGTTTGATAAATTTCAAAAATTCTCACTCGCCTAAAAGAGAATACAAGAAAAAGGATGATGATATCACATGTTATGATTGCAGAAAATTAGAACATTATAGAACTACTTGTCCAATTTCCACTAAGCATTATAAAAAGAAGGATAAGGAATTCTACAAGACAAAAGTAAAAAACGCCAAAAGTCGTAGAGTCTATATCGTGTGGGAAGAAGAGGATGAGAGCTCCTCCTCAAATTCTTGATCAAGCTCAGATGATGAATGTGATCTATGTTTAATGACACAAAAGAAAGTGAAGACTCTCATGTATACAATTCTAATCCTGAAGATGAACTTTCATATAGAGAATTTTTGAAAGCTTTTAATGATATGTATGTGGATTCGATAAACGCTTTTAAGAAAATTTATCTGTAAAAAGAATGATTTTTAAACATTAAAAAGGAGATAAATGATCTTAATAGTGTAACACTGTAAAATATACGTATAGAATATGCATTATACACAACATTAATTGGTACTGACATAATCATAAGTGTATATTTGCATCATTTACATACTTGACCAATAATACAAAATACAACATATGGTACAAGATATGGAAAGTGTCAAAAATAAAAATCTAAGAACTAAGTAAAATATCCATATTGTATAATCCACAACGGAAAATCACATTAGCAAAATCATTGAAACATCATCAACAACTCCTCTTGTTCAAACCTGCAAAAGCACCTAAAAAACAACAAAAATGATGGAGTGAGATAATAATCTTATTGAGTCCCCCTATCCTATGGGTCCAGTCGACTCTACAGGGTTTCTACCTGATTTCTAACTCAATTATTCACCTTCAGTTACTTGTGCATCACCTGCACCATGTAACTAGGACATGAGTAACCGAGGGATAATCACAATGTGTGGAAACATGTCACTTGAGTGCGTCCATTCAATAAATCACTATTCAGATTCACGAAACATAGATCCCTAACCGAACCTACGTCTACGCCAAAGCTTGATTCACGCATGCCAGTATTATTCGACTTTTACGGTGGATATCGGGTTTCCCATGGGACTCGAACCCACTTCAGAAATCATCACTCGTATGTGACTCGAATCCACTTTGATTTATTTCACTGTATGAGACTCGAACCCACTTAAGTGTCTACCTTTCCCCCATATCTGCAATGGTTGGAACTCAAAACCAATTGAGGAACAAATCATTAGTGGCGCATGCTCATATTCCCATTTGCAACTTCTAAAACAAGCTTCATCAAATGGTATGTGCACTGGTGCCTCATCCTCATTCCTGCTTTACATAAGCTTATTGAATGGTATGTATACAAACTATCTAAATACATGATTAGTTCTCATATACTTGTGATTGTTCTCATCAATCACTAGGTGATCCTTGTCACCATTTCTCATGATATTATATCACATTCTCATGGCATCATAACCTGGTCCATTTTCATACATAAAACACATAAGTTCCATACAAAGTATGTTCATTTATCAATCAAGCAACTATTTGTCTATTGTACACACTGCAATACAATCACATCCAAGCAACATTATCTAAACCATTTCATATCCATAGTTATCTTCCTAAGTCATTCACTTAGAACCAAACCTAGGTTTACCTCACTCATAAATTTTAGTCATGTTATTAAACATTCAATACACTTAACACAACAACAATTCATGCATAGGTTATGAAATGAATTACATATGAAACACAACAACAATTCATAACCAATACCCAATACATAATACCCACAACATACCATGGTTTCTTCTCATCACTTGATGAGGTATTAGATTCATTTTCCAATGTATTCAACCTCATAACAAATCAGAGGCACAATTCTCGTCTTATGGTGGAGACAAGAAACCAATTTATTTCAAAAATGTGCATACAAGGAGCACACATAATATCTAACATGTCACAATAGACACTAGGTAAATTCATCACACGACTCACCTCATTCTAACTTATTCCAATTTTACACCACAAAGTGAGTATTCGTCCAATTATCCTATGATGGGGATTAATCAGACTAAAGGGAAATATATGAAATTCTGGTAATCAGATCTTAAATATCCTAAGAGATGTCGAAACACTGATCTCTAAACAAAACACAATGACAAGGTATAACAGTTTAAACAATGCAGAAAATAAATGAGCACACATAACTGTTAACTCAGTTTGGTGTACAATAACACCTACTTTAGGGGCAACCAAGCCAGGGACGAACACAACTAAATAGTATCAATTTATAGATCCACATCACACTCTCACCAGTTTACAATCTACTCACTTAATCACCACCTGTGCTTAACTTCTAGCCAAGACTCACCTAGGTATGAGACCCTTCTCAAATCTCTTTCAGTCACAAACAATGACAAGAACACGATTCAAAAGAATTAGAAGACAACCTTCAAAAACACACAATCATTCACTGCTTAAAAGCTTTAGAATGACTAAGAGAACTTACAACTCAATAGAACAGTCCTACTCTTTTATCAAGATGATCTTAGAGAGGCTCACAATTAACACACACAAAACCCTAATAAAAACACACGTAAGTTCCACACTAAAACTAGGTTAGTGACCATCTATTTAAATCAATCTTCTGGACTGGATTGGGCTTCAAAAACACAGTAAATGAACTGCTAAAAATCTGCAGAAACTTCTGCATAAAAGTAGGACTTCAATCGTTAGTTTCCTAAATTATATCCATAATTAGAAACTAAGAATACTCCTTGAATTAAGCTTGAATATCTTAATCCTTAAACTGAGCGCCACATAATATCCCCATAATATTCTACATTTGTAATAAACTAAAAACATCCAACTGTCTAACTGTACACATGTGCGATGTCAAATGATTCTGCATAGGACATCTCATTCAATATGTTTCTCCAATTGATAGAACATATTATTTCAACATGTTTATGCTAAGTTAGTCTTACCAAACATAATGTAAATCACAAAAGTAGATATTTAACAATCTTCCCCTTTGGCTTATTTGGCTAAAACAATTGAATACTCCTTGCTCACATAAAAAACAAAACAACTTAGGTTTAAAAGTAAATCAAACACAAATATCATAGGCACATCAGAAAAATTATCAGAGTATAGTGAAAGCTACTCATCACATAAACAAGAGAATAAACTCTCAACATGCCAGGACATCATGTCTGACAACTCTTCACAGTAGTCCAATCCAGAACCGGGACTCCCCCTAAAAACCGGCTAAGTAACCCTTCAGAGAATATAAAATCCCCCCACCCCTTAAAAGCAGCAATCAGACAATCAGATGATGGTTACTCCCCCCTTTTTAGCCATAATATGACAAAGGTAAGTAACTAACCAACAACAATCATAGTAGCACATTAGCACAAATGTTAAACATATCTTGGGAATTTAACCCTTACAAAATCATAAAGAAATAAAAACAAGTACACAAAGCAAAACCAAAAGGGTTTACAGAAGCAATAATCATGGATTAACATCAACATCAACAACAACCTCATTCTCTTCTTCTCTATCAACATTAGCACCAGCAGATGCAATAATTTCATCAATAGCAACATCATCATTACTTCTGTCAGCAGGGTCTTTATTTAGGAAGATGTCATAACAATGGCTGGATCATGTGTTCCACCAAACAAACTATAATGCAAATATAAAGGAGATTCTCCTTTATTAACACTATCCGTAGCCGATAAAATACTAGGATGTTGGTGGTATGATTGAAGAGTTTTATTGTCCCACAACAATAGCAATAATTGCTATAAGTCCTCATAGATATAGATCCCTAGTCTTCTTCTCAAGTTTTTAAACTGAATTGCATCTAGAGCTTTAGTAAAAATATCAGCAAGCTGATTTTCAGTGCTAACATGCTCAAGAGTTATGACTTTGTCTTCAACAAGCTCTCTAATAAAATTATGCATGATATCAATGTGCTTAGTCCTACTATGCTGGATAGGATTTTTGGAAATGTTAATAGCACTCAAGTTGTCACAAAATAATGTCATGACTTCTTGTGTGACATTATATTTAGATAACATATGTTTCATCCATACAAGTTGAGAATAACTACTTCCTGCAACAATGTACTCAGCTTCAGCTATAGATAGAGATACACAATTCGGTTTCTTGCTGAACCATGAAACCAAATTGTTTCCCAATAAGAAACATCCACCAGAGGTACGCTTCCTATCATCAGCACTACCAGCCCAATCAACATCACAATATCCCACAAGCACTAAATTTGAATCATGAGAATACAATATTCTATACTCACATGTACCATTCACATACTTCAGAATTCTCTTGACTTGATTGATGTGACTTACTTAAAGTTCTGCTTGATATCTAGCACAAACTCCAACAACAAAAGCTATATCTGACATGCTTGTTGTAAGATATAGAAGACTAGAAACATGCTTCTATATAAACTTTGATCAACGTTAACTCCCTTTTCATCTTTGGATAGCTTCAAGTGTGTAGGAGCAGGAGTTCTCTTATGGATGGAAATCTCCAATCCAAATTTCTTCACAATATTCTTTGCATATTTGCTTTGACAAAGAAAAATGAAGTCTTTCTTCTGCTTGACTTGCAACCCCAGAAAGAATGTTAATTCACCCACCAAACTCATCTCAAACTCAGATTGCATTTGTTTGACAAAATGTTGGACCATTTCATCAGACATCCCTCCAAAAACAATATCATCCACATAGATATAAGATATCATCAGTTTTCCACCTTTCTCTTTGACAAAGAGAGTTATTTCAATTCCTCCCTTTCTATATCCATGGTTAATGAGAAACTCAGTCAACCTCTCATACCAAGCTCTTGAAGTATGCTTTAAACTATACAATGACTTCTTCAGTTTGAACACATGATCTGGGAAAGAAGGATCAACAAATGTTTTTGGTTGTTCAACATATAGTTCTTCATGTAGATAACCATTTAAGAAAGCACTCTTGACATCTATTTGGAACAATTTAAACTTTAAGAGACATGCCACTCTAAGAAGCAGTCTGATAGATTCCAAACGAGCTACAGGAGAAACATGTTTCATCAAAGTCCACTCCTTCAATTTGAGTGTACCATTGAGAAACAAGTCTGGCATTGTTTCTGGTGACAATACCTTGTTTATCTGACTTATTCTTATACACCCATTTATTACCAATAACATTTACCCCTTCAGGTATTGGTACCAAGTCTCAAACCTCATTTCTCTTTAATTGACCAAATTTCATCTTACATAGCATGTGTGATACGGTGGGAAGAACTGACTGTTTTTGGAATGTTGGTTTGTGTTTTGCGTTTGTTTTTTCAAAATGTCGCGGTAAGCAAGAGTCGCCACCGACTTTTATTTTATCCAACAAGGAAAGGAAAAAGCACAGAAAAATTCCTTTTTTGAGATATTTCTGAGTACGGAGGGTAGATTAGAGAAAGGGAAAGTATTAGCACCCTTTCTATCCGTAGTTATCTACGGGCTCTTAGGTACTTGCTCATTGTTTTCAAAATTATTTTCTTTGTGCTTGTGGGTTTTGAAAAAGTTTTTGTTTTTTTAACTTCGATTTAACTCTTACTTCTGTCCTCAACAGTGTAATGAGGTGTTTTTGAAAACTTTGTTTGAAAAGGAGTGTAAGTGTGAAAAAATTGTTTTGTTTTGAATGAGCAAGTATCTAAGAACTAATCTACCTACTCGAAAAAGGAATCTTTCTATGCTATTTTCCTTTAGACAATGTTATCCCACTATTAGTGAGTAGGTAGCACCGTCATCGGAGTTGAGGGTCAATTTGAGAGAGGGACATACAATCACTAAAGCAATGTTAGGACATCTTAGCGGTAACCCTAGTGTCTTAGATCATTTGTCTGAGGCAACAATATCCGAGGCAACCATTTCGAGGCGACTATGTTCTTTTAGACAAGAGGACGACCTCTAAAACGACCTATACTCAATGACCGTGTACGAAGGCAACCAAATGGGGTGTACCCTAGGAGTGCGCATGTGCGAGTGTGTTGATTTCAGTTATTTTTATCTTTGCACATGTTAAGGGTGATCTAACTGTTTTTTAAATTAGGCATTCATTCTTGTCATGCAAACCCTATTATCAAACATCTAATAGTTGTATAATTTGCAGAATTTAAAATGCGGAATTTAAACTAACTATTACAACGCGTCGGGTATTTACATCGCCAAAAGCAACCCTTTGAAATTTAAAAGCGGAAAAATAAATAAATGTCCTAATTATCTATTACAAGCCAGGAGCAGATACATCAATAATTGAATAAGGAAAAATAAATTGCGCGAGTGAGCTGGATCAAATGTGAAATTAAGGTTTTGACCCATTTGATTAAAGAAAATGCTTTTTGTTTTTATTATTTTTAAGAAAAGAAATTAATCCTAAAATTAAATACTAAATTGATTATTAAATAAATTAATTAATGAAAAAAAAATTAATGACATATTTTTGGAGTTTTCGTTATTTTAGGAAAGAAAATAAAATAATTAAATTAGGGTTAAAACCTACTAAATTCTAATTAATTTTAAATATTTACAAAATAAATTAAAGTTGCCTAATTAATATCCTAATTAAATTAGTTAATATTTATTAATAAAAAATAAAGTTCTGAAATTTAATTGGATACAAAATAATTTTGTGATTTTTTGTTAAAAAGAAAATATTCTATTGGTTAATAATTAATTAAACAAAATTAAATGAAAATAAATAAATATTGAGAGTGAGAGGAATGGGCCTGATTTAGGGGGTGCAGAAAACAAGGATATTGGCCCAATTGATGCTGGTCCATTGGACTTTTTGGGATCCCCTGCATATGCGTTGACTGGCCTAGGGTGTGCCTTCAAGGCTTGGCCACCAGATCTGGCCATCTGGCACGTTGATTAGTGAGTGTCCATGATGGGTCTCAGGCTTAAATGCACACCAGATTTCCTGAAAACAAATGTTATGAAGAAAATAGGGGGACCTGGTTCGAACCCAGGTCCTGAAGGGAAATCCATGCTATGCTTGCCACCACGCCACTTGCCTTGCTTTGTTAATAGAGTAAAAATCAAATATAATATACAAAAAATAAGCGTTATTGGAAAATAAAAGAAAAAGGCGCGCTCGTTTGAACAAGCCAATGGATGGGCGACAACTCATCGTCCCCTTCCTCCATCCGTTGCTAAAACTCTGTAACACTTATAGCTACAGACGTTGGTCGTCACTACAAGTCGTGCTTATTCAAAAATCTCCTACAGGCCATGAAAATGGTTTCTAAGACCATGGTTGAACTCGTCATCTCCTTCTGATTGCAACCATGCCCATTATTAGGGCTAACTTTTCCTGAAACGAAAATCCCTAAAACCAAACGCAAAACCCTAGCAATGGTGATTCATGATATAGGTCACATAAATGAAATTTGTTATTACAAAAAGCTTGCAAATGATGTATAGATTAAGAATATGCAATTATTTCATGTTAACAATGCCTAATTTCCAAAATACGAAATCAAGAACAGGGCGGCTTCGTGAACGACTTACAGTGCTTGGGAGGGTCTGAAAATGCCTGGTTTTGCTTGCTTTTGCTTGTGGAGATTGCCAAGAAGAGATTGAGACCAACACCAAGCCTTGAAACTGCCTCTAGACTTAATTTCGATCTTACACTTTTTTGGTGTTTTTGCCAATTTTGTTCTTGCTCTCCAATTGATCTCCAACCCTTGTTTTGGTCTGCACACGACCTTTATGTAATATACAATGCATTAGGTTTGATTTTGCTATCCAAATCTCTTTCTATCAATGCTTGGATATTTGATTTGATCCTCCTTTAACCACCTTCCAAATTTGATCCAAATCACATCTTTTTGTACACCTATGCCTTGATACGAGTTTGATGATGGCAAGCTGTATAATGAAACCTGAAATCACCATAAAATCTTTGTTATCAATGCTTCTGGATTTTTATTTGATTTATTTTGATTTAAATCAAATTAATTCAAATAAAATCAAAATAATTAATAAAAATATGATATGGACACATGGCCAAGGCTGGAGCACGTGGGCTATAATTCCAACTCAAAACAAGTGAAAACGAATGGGTCCATTTGATAAAATTTGATGTTTTGGGGATAATTGAGGTTTGGCAATTTTGCAAAAAAAGTCCAACTTCAACAAGGCATAACTTCCTCAATTTTGAATCTTTGGAGGTGTTCTTGGACGTTTTAGAAATCTTGAGATGTCCTCTAACCAACCCTTTTGGTATCATCTCATTTTGATATTCCATGCTCAAGTTAGGAGCTTTGACAAAACGGGTGTTTTTGTTGACTTTTTAAAATGACCTATAATGTCCAAATTCATAAGTTCTTGTGAGTGCATTTTTTGATCTTGGGAGCTTAATATGGATTGTAGGTAATTGCATCCTCTTCAATATGAGATTTGGATGGGTCATTTCTCATTAAGTATGAGAAAGTTATGCTTGGTCAAAGTTGAGTTGACGTTTCCTACAAAACCCTAATTTAACAACTTTTGAATCTTGATGAATTGTGAGCAATCCTTGATGAATCATGATCAACCCTTTATCAAATTATGAAATATAATTCAAAATGAGAATGTTGACAAAAAATCTTGAAGTTTGACTGTATGTAGGTCACAGTTGACTTTTGCCCTAGCACAATCGACTTTTGGACCTTTGAGCAATTGACTGAGCAAACTTCCTCTGCAAGGCTTGAAATTTGACATGGATGATCTTGAGAACATAGTAGGACATTGGTGAGCACTTGGGGTCACTTGGACTCAAGGATCTTGATGCAATGTGAAACCCTAATCTGGGATAGACTGCCTTAGGAGATAGCTTGTCTGGTCAATCCTTGAGCAACCTTGAGCAACTTGAGGAATTTTGTTTCAATGTTTTAAGAAATATGGGAGGGAAAATTTTGGGGTACAACAGCATGAATCTAGAACTCATCAGTCAAGGCCTCTTTGACATTCTTTTATTCAAATTTTGAAACAAAGCAAGAATTTGACACAATTTTCCTTGATATGGTTTTGACTCCTTCATTCATACTTCCTATAATAAGCTTCTTAGGGTAATCTTTATGAATCCTAATAGAAGGTACTTTTTCAGTTGCATCAGTTTCTCCAGGTTCAATATTGACACTTGAATCTGCAACATCTTCAGGGACATCATTCATGGAAAAAAATGCTCCAACATCATCTGTGACATCAACTTATTTGGATGTGTCATCAATCATAACATTTATGGACTCTATCATCACTTTAGTTCTGGAATTGAATAATCTATAGGCTATATTGTTTGTAGAGTATCCTGGAAAAATTCCCTCATCACTCTAAGGATTCATCTTCCTCACATGCTCACGACCTACCAAAATATAACACTTACTTCCAAAGACATTGAAATATTTCACAGTTGGCTTTCTTCCTCTGCACAGTTCATAAAGAGTAATAGATGTACCATATCTAATAGTCACTCTATTATGAATATAGCAGGAATTGTTCATGGCTTCAGCCCAAAAATGACACAGAAGTTTCTTAGCATGAAGCATGGACCTGGCACATTCTTGAATAGTCCTATTCTTGCGCTCCACCACACCATTATGTTGAGGAGTGATAGGTGAAGAGAACTCATTACTAATCGCTTCGGAGGTGCAGAATTCATCAAACTCTCTATTTTCAAATTCTTTCCTATGGCCACTTTGAATTCTGGCAACACTACAATCCTTATCTCTTTAAATCCTTTGACAAAACTCTTTAAAGACTTCAAACACTTGAAATTTCACCTTGATGAAATTCACCCAGGTGAACCTTGAGAAATCATCAATAACAACATATGCACACCTCTTTCCTCCTAGACTTTCAACCTGCATAGGTCCCATCAAGTCCATATGCAACATCTCCAGCACTTTTGATGTGGTCAGATATTGGATCTTCTTATATGACATCTTTGTTTGCTTCCCAGTTTGAAATTCACCATAAAATTTTCCTTCATCAATCTTCAGTTTGGAATAACTCTAACACTTACTTTGACAGAGTTTTCTTCATACCTTTCAGATGCAAGCGACCAAGCTTTTGATGCCATAACTTAACTTCATCTTCTTGTGTCATTAAGCATGTGGAGAAATAGTCTATTTCTTGAGAACTCCATAGATAGAAATTGTCTTTTGATTTGGCTCCTCTCATGACAAATTCATTCTTCTCATTTGTAACTAGGTATTCAGATTCAGTAAAGTTAACTTTGAGACCTTCGTCACATAGTTGACTAATACTTATCAAATTAGCAGTCATCCCCTTAACAAATAACACATCATCAAGACTAGGCTGTCCTGTATAGTCCAACTTTCCAACACCTTTTATTTCACCTTTCGATCCATCTCCAAAAGTGACATAGCTAGTGGAGTGTGGTTTAATATCCACCAGAAATTTCTTGACACCTATCATGTGTCTAGAACAACCACTGTCAAAATACTAATCTTCTCTAGCAGAAGCTCTGAGAGATATGTGAGTTATGAGTCCAGCAATACCCTTTCTTGGGATTCACTTCTTCTTAGCTTTAACAAACATTTGTTCTCTTCTGGGTTGTGCTTCATATTTGGGATAACCATATAACCTGTAGCAGAAGGATTTTATATGACCAAACCTTCCACAATAATAACATTCCCATCGCTGAGTCTTGTTTCCTGAGTGATTTTTCTATAATCCATGCCAATGTTGGAACATTTGATTTGACATCTTCTGGTCCAGTTCTTTCTTTGGATGAACAAACTTCACTTCATCCTCTTTGCCTTTGTTCTTCATAGCTTGATTGTCATAGCTAATCCCTTTAACATTTCCAGCATTCTTTCCAGACTGAAGAATCTCATCAAGTACATCAGAACTGTTGTTAAGCACTCTTACAAACTTTGTCATATTATCAAGTTATGAATTGAGAAAAATAACTTCACCCTTCATACCAAAGATGGTGGACATGCGCTCTAATTTTTCAGCCTCCAGATTAGAGATGATAGACAGATGCTTCACTTTTTTCGGTATGTAGTTGAACATTAGTTTTCTTTTGATTTTCTTCTAATTGCCACACCTCTTGAATTTTGAGGCACAACTCCTTATAAGAAGCTGCACATTATTTAAAGGTTAGTTCTTCACAATCTGAGTCTTCATTAGAGTCACAAATTTCAGTCAAGGCAGTCACTTGTTTGATACCTTCCTCTTCATGATCACTTTCAGAATCTTCCTCTGACCATGACACATACAAGCCTTTCTTCTTCTTCTTCTTCTTGAGATGATTGGGGAACTAATCTCTAATGTGTCCAAACCTTCACATTCATGACACTAAACTCCTTTTCATTAGCTGGAGTTTTCATTAGTTCTGGCCCTTCTACCAGAGTCTTGGTTTTTATTGATATCAAATGATTTGTTCTTGACATTTAACCATAACTTCCAGTTCACCTTCTTCATTACTTTATTTAATTGTCTTCCAAGTAACATACTAGTATTAGATACCCTTTCTTTTGTATCCAAGTCACATACATCAGTAGTCTTCCCATCCTTATATATAGCAATTTGTGGATCTCATCCTTTGACAACATATTTCCAAGCTTTGTTATCCATGGATTTGATGAAATCCACCATACGAGCTTTCCAATAGTCATAATTGGTTCCATCAAGGATGGGTGGTCTGTTCACAAATCCTCTTTCCTTGTTTATTTTACCAGAAAGTATCTTCCATGAATCTCACCCAGAATTAGAGAGGATGCTTGCTCTAATACTAACTGAAATTTTGGTATTCAGATCTTAGATATCCTAAGAGATGTCGAGACATTAATCTATAAACAAAACACTATGACAAGTGTTGTACCCCAAAATTTTCCCTCTCATTTCATCAACATTTTCTCACCACAAGACTCTTGGAGCTCAAGATCAAGTTAGGGTTTGCTCTGCTCAAGACTCCTCCTTGCACTGTTGACCCAAATTAGGGTTTGAGTTTGCACAGAGATGTTTTGACCTAAAATGCCCAAAGTGACTTTCATGCTTCATGTTGGACTCACAAGTTTCTCCATACCAAGTTTCAAGCCTTGATTCTAATCTTTGCCCAGTCAATTGGACAGTTGACCTAGAAATCAGCTGTATTGGGGAAAAAGTCAACTATAGCCAATTGACAATCAAACCTCATAATTTTTGACCCACATCAACATTATGAACTCATATAAACCATTTGGTCAAGTTTGGATCACAATTCCACAATAAATTTGATCAGATCACCAAAAGGGCAAAATGGTCATTTTTAGGGTTTTGACTACACAAAGGCAATTTTTGACTGTTTGACCTAGCCAATGGCAGAACAAGCTTACATATGGCCTCAAGGACTCAATGGCATGGTCTTGACACATTCAACAAGTTCAAAAGATCCCAAATGCACAAGATTGACAGATGAATTTTCCAGTCAACTGATCAAAATTTGATTGTATACTGAAAAGTCAAACTTTGACTTTTTGGTCAAAATCAAGTGCCAAGATTCATTTTTCATCAAGACATGTCAAATTATGAAACTTGTTCATCAAGAAACCAAAAATTACCAATTAGGGTTTAAAATGAAGAAATTTCATAACTTAGAAATTTTCTATGTTATGAAATTTCCTTATTTTTTTTCTAACTTTGTCCCATTTTTTCATCAAGATACATTTGGATTCAAACAAAACTCAAAACATGAAAGTTGTAGTCCATTGCAAAATCTACAACTTTTATTCACAAAGTTTCCTCAAATGAAGCTTGTAGCTCAAGTTATGAATTTTGGAACAAGGGTGCAAAACATTCTTAACTTAGAAAATTTTTGACCTATTCTAGGCAGGATTTTTGCCCAACTTCATGGCCACTTTTAACATGCTTCCACTTGGAATTTCAATTTGCATTACAAAGATGGATTTTAGTATACATTCCAAGCTTTCCAAATTGTCCAAGAACTCATCAAACACCCTTGTGGTTAGGGAGATTCGAATTTGCAAAGATGGGCAAAAGTCACTTTGTTCATAGCCAAATGTATGTTCATACATTGGCATTTTGCAAGTCAGCTTGCACAAGCTAGATTACAGGCCTCTAATCCCATTTGCACTCAATAATTCAATTCTAAACCATTGTGCCAAGATGTTATTTTGTTCATTTGGTCATTACATGAAAGATTAACCTTGAAATGGATAAAGCATTTTTGCCATTTTTGAAAAGGTGCACTTTATGTCAAATTCACAAATCAAAGAGGTACAAGCCAGATCTTTTAGGCACAAGTTTATGGGCAAATTCCACTGATCAAGAAAAGAAATGCAGCATGCTTGAGGGGCCTGTAGGAGCCTATAACCCAACTTGACAAACTTTGCTTAGATAAGAAGAAACATTGCAAAACTTATACCACATTCATTTCCTGCAAGCAAAGGCCTAAGCAAACTTTGTCCACACATTTCATACTCCCTAACTGACCTAAAGCACGACCAAAATACCCTTGATCCCTCCTCATACAGAAAATCACCATTTTTCTGCAAGAAACAGGGCATTCTGCATTTTGACCTGGCCAGCATCATCCACTCGTGCGCTTTTGCCCAAACAAGTTCCAACACATTCCCTACCATCCATTGAAGCTATTCCAAGCATTGAACTTGAACTGTAACATCCATAACCAAGGTTTCCATTTTCACTTTTCACCTGTGCAGGTTGACTTCCATAGCTCGATTCAGTTAGTTTCAAAGCAAGCTAAAGGTTGGAGGAGCATCCTTGGACCTCAGGCAAGCTGTACAAGTCCTCAAACTCCATTGAAGATACCTCCATTGCTGTACACGACTCAAGCTGAACAGGTAAAAGTTTGAACTTCTATCTCTCTATCCAAGCATATTTAGGCTTAAGTTTGTGAAGAAAGTATGTCATACTCATGGCCCTGAAGCTACCCATATAGTCACTTTTCATTTATATTATGTGTGCTGAGAGAATTTGGGACAGGAACATTGGAAAAAACTTAGGTCAGAAATTGGGGGAGAAGAAATTCTCTCTCATTTATGAGAGATAGATCAAGTTTTTTATATGTATGAACTCGTGATTTAATGCTCTACATTGTTTATGTTGTGAGTTTTGGCTAAAAATCAAGGAATTAGGAGTTAGCATTGAGCAAGGAAGGGTGCGCGTTTTTGTTTGAATCTGGCTAGAGGTTGAAGACAGAGTTGACTTGGGTTGGGCCTGAGCCAACCTGCTTTTTGCACCCTTTTTTTTAGTTTTGCACCCCCTTGGCCCATTGTGTGATTTTTTAATCATTTTTGACTTTTTATTTTTTCTTCTGACTTATTATTTTTTGTCAAAACATAAAAAATATTAAAAATATTTTTCTACTCATTTTTGCATTTTTATTTGGATTTTATTTGCTTTATTTGAACTTGCACATATAAATAAATATAATACTCTTTTTTAAAATATTAAAAATGATACAAAAACATGTTTATTTTCAGTTATTATTTTATTTTACCTTTTGAAAACATTTGTCTCAAAATATACTTTTTTTGGTAGATAATAAATATTTTATTTTTGTGCATATTTATTATATTTAAATATATGTAATATAAACACTTATATATTTATTAGAATATTTAGGATAAAAATATGAAAACAATACACTTTTATTTTTTTAATAAATGACATCAAAAATACCTTTTTTCACAATATACTTCTTTTTTATTTTTATTTTTTGTATATAATTAATAAATATTGTATATAATATAATTAATAAATACTATTTATTTAGGAAATTAGGGTTTTTCCCTAAACCATGAAAATATCTAAAAACTAATCTTTCCATTTTTGTTTATATTTTACATTGAAAAACACTTTTACATACATAAAAAAACCATTTTTGTACATTTTGCATATTTATTGTATTTATTTAATTATTATGCAATTAAATAACTTGTATATTCAATTTGGATTGTAATAGTCTAGATTTAAATTTCTTGCTAAATATCCCCCATTTGAATATTTGTACCCCCCATCCCCATAATTATTTTGTAATAATTTAGGACTTTAAATTCCGCATTTTAAAGCTTTCTAAATATGCCATGATAGACTTAGGGTTTGTATGCAAATCTAAAATAACAAATAGCTTGACCTAATTCAAAGATAAAAAAGCATGAAAATGGACAACACCAATCACACTTGCACCCTTAGGGTTACTCCACTTGTTGCCTTCAATAATGGGCCATGTTGCATGTTGAGTGTCCTTGGCAAAACAAAAAAAAATCAAATGATCATAGTCCCTCGATGACGCTTTCTCAAGTTGCCTAAAAAATGATCACAGTCCCTTCAA
This sequence comes from Vicia faba, assembly GCA_948472305.1. Lineage (NCBI taxonomy): Eukaryota > Viridiplantae > Streptophyta > Magnoliopsida > Fabales > Fabaceae > Vicia > Vicia faba. The sequence continues at coordinate 1,178,043,264 of OX451741.1, forward strand.
GCAAAATTGCCAAAGACACTTGGCACCATTGCATTCATGGTCTAAACGATGACCCGCGCCCGTCCCGTTAACATCCTAACACAAGATTGTCCACCAAATGCAATGGTGGAACAATACTGTTAAAAGGGTTAAAACATAGGAAAGATCTTTGAGAAATTTAGGGTAGATAGCTCTTGGTTACTTGACCAACTTGCAAAACAAATCCTTGCCATTTTTCAAAACATACTTTACAAAAACAACTTTCAAAACAACTTTCAAAACCTTGAAACATCTTTTCAAAAAGACAAACACCTTTTGTAAAACATTCGAGTAAAGAATTGTTACAAGGGTTTCCTAGACAAGGCATCTTTTTCAAAACATTTTCAAACCCACACACAAAGCACCATTTCAAACAATTGAAAGCACCATTTCAAACAATTGAAAATGCAAGGCAAGTGATCTAAGCAAGTAACTAAGAGCCCATGGATAACCATGGATAGAAAGGGTGCTAATACCTTCCCTTTCTATAATCTACTCCCCGAACCCATGAAAACATCTCAAAGGTTTTTGCTGTGCTTTTTAACCTTTCCTTAGGATAAAATAAAAAGTCGGTGGCGACTCTTGCTAAACCGAAACATTTGCGAATACAAACGCAAAACCCAAGTCAGTTCTCCCACCGTATCACAGAACTGGCGACTCTGCTGGGGAAAACTTTAAAAGTGGAGTAACCTTAAGGCTTAGATCACCCTTTTGCATGACTAATTGTTTGCTTTGATTGCTTTACATCTTGGTTCTCTTGTTTGAGCTTGAAATCCTACACTCGGATTTGGGGAAACATTCATAGATAGCAATACATTATGGAAACTGTGCGGGGTATACCGACACGGTCGAAGCAATAGCTATATTAGTGCGACATATTTATGAGTACCGGTAACCCTTGAGTTCAATCAAGGCACTACTACGAAAATGGGCTTTCACAGCGCTTTTTTTTGCCCTTTAAAAGCGCTTAAAAGCGCTGCCGTAGCCAGCGCTGGCGTAGGCTACGAAAGCGCTTTTTTCTGGCCAAAAGCGCTGTCGTAGATGGACCTATCCCAACGCTTTTTCCTTAAAAAGAGCTTTGATAGGGGGGTCTTTCCCAGCGCTTTTTGAAAAGCGCTTTGATAGGTGTGCTATTTAAATTTTTTTATTTATTTATCAGGCCTTTTACAGCGCTTTTTATGGAAAAAGCGCTTTGATAGGGGGGTCTTTCCCAGCGCTTTTTCCATAAAAAGCGCTTTGATAGGGGTTCTATTTAATTTTTGTTTTTTTATTTATCATGGCTTTTACAGCGCTTTTTATGGAAAAAGCGCTTTGATAAGGGGGGTCTTTCACAGCGCTTTTTCCATAAAAAGCGCTTTGATAGGGGGTTTCTATTTAATTTTTTATTTATTTATGCTGCCTACGAAAGCGCTTTTTAGCCAAAAGAGCTTTCGTAGCTCATACAAATTTTTTAAAGTGAAACCTATAATTTGAGGTTCCCTGTGCGGCCTGTAATTTTTTTTTGGTCCAATAATTTAACCTGTAATTCAATCCTTATCTATACATATATTTTAAGAAATCGGTATTATATTAACAGAAACCGGTATACCATATAATATTCAATCCTTATCTATATATATGTAACTAAATCATATATAACTAAATTTGTAACCATATATACATTTGTAACCATAACTAAATCACATACAAAGTATCGTGTTAATTTGTAACCATATATATATACATATGTAACTAAATCATATATAATTACATCGAAAATAATGCTCCACCGACACGGTCGTCATCCTGCAAAGTATGAATATGAACAACACGGTAAATTAAACAAACAATATTAAAGGCTCCAACACAATCAAACTAACACGTACAATAATATTTTATTCATACCCATCAGAATAATCTGTTTTCAACATAAAATTGACATATTTCCTCTTTGACTTCTTCCACTTGAACTTTCGTGTACGACATAGTATAGAGGTCATCAAAGTACTACATAAGAAATTATTACTTCAGTATATGCATGATGTTATTAAATGTAGAAATCATACAAAATTATTCTAAGTTATAAATCCATACCGTGCTTGGAATCTCTACTTGATTTTTATGAAGGATTTCTTTCATAAACCTCAAGCAAAAGTATCTGCAATCTACATCGTTATTCTGTAACGGACACTGCATAGAAAAACAGAATATATTTTATAGTTGTCGTGTAATTTTATCAAGTAACATAACTATTATTATAAGCAACTAATTTTGTACCTGCACTTTGATCCAAGTAATATTTGATGATTTACTCCGGGGTACCTGTGCGTCCCTTTGACTACGAAATATTTGTATTGATCTAAGAAAATAAAAACATATATTTAGATCAATCTCACAGAAATAATTAAATATATAAATATACACGAATAGTTAGAACGATCTCACTTACTGATCAACAGTTTCCTTCATAGCGGGATAGTTAGTCCATTCCCCGTCTACCGAATTCAGAAAGTACACAACTTCTTTAATCGGATCGATAGCCAACAACAACCAGTGTTTTCTAAAAATTTAAGCAACAGTTTAGAAGAAAAGTTTCTACGCAAAATAAACAAAGATATATTAGAATAAATGAAAAACTCACCCTACTGGAACAGTGTTATACGGCAAAATAAACAAGCTATCTGGGTTGCCGACGTAGGCCGTGTATCGATTCACTAAGTACTCCCTAACTGAACCCGGTTCCCTGACAATTGTCGCTCCGCTGACAATATGGGCAGACAAGAAATGGAAGCGTCTTGCCAATACAGTCTCGCGCATTTTTTTATCGTACAACAACCTTAAATAAAAACATATAAACATTAGACTATTTTCATTGAAATGTGTAAATAAATTGTTCAACTAATTAAATGATATATTTATCGGAATACCGGATGTATGCGTGAACATTGCCGATGCCTAATTCACCATGCGTCATAATCTCAGTCATTTCGTCCATTCCTATTGTTTCTTGGCAGTCAAGACCAAAGATATCTGCATCCATAAGGATTTGACGAATACCACCTGACTTCAAATCTGAGGTTTCCAAAAGTACTCCAAGTGTATTCCGATATCGAGGTACAAAAACGCCTCTTCCCCCCTTATGCATTGACTTTTTCGGGGGTGGTCTGCTACGAACAGGCTGGGTCACTTGTTGTGACACTTTCGTAGATACCTAACAATCATATAACTTAGGTAAATTATAAAATCGTTCAGTTTTAAATTCATATCATATAATAAACAATTTAAGTGTACCTCTGGAATTGATGCCATAGACTCGCCGCCTTGCTGCAAAATCTCCTTACCCTTATTAGCGGGTTTTGTAGGAGGCTAATATTAAAAAATAATTAACTTAACGGTTCAGAATTGACATTTGAAATCTAAATGATTCATATTAACGGTTTTAAACATACCTCATCATCAATGAAAATGAGGTCCAAGGGCCATGCAACAAACGACCCTACTGCGTCTCGCACCGATCTTATATCCAAGGCCACGTCAGGTACCGGTACCAACGCATCGGGATCAATAGGATAATCTACTGATACTCTCAGGTGTCCAGCCGGGATCGGTGTATTATGAATTAAATCTCCCAAAGTGTTGTACACTTTTCCCTTGCCAACAAGGTGATAATCTGATGCCATTACGTATAGTTGGCAAGATGAAATGCCCTAAACCAATATGCATACACATTACTTTTAATTCAATAATAGAAAGAGGTGGAATAAAAATGAGAAACTTGAACAATAGAGATTTATCAATATATTTATAATTACCTCAGGAAATTTATTCTGACGGTTGATACTAGCGTTGTCACTAGTTTCTTTCGCCATTGCCGCATTGCCCTTTTCCCTCATTAATACCTCTTTATCTCTTTCCAATGCATTGACTTTTGCTTGTAATTCCATAAGTACATTCATCACTTCTGCATTGGTAGGATTTCTTTTCCGATGATGCTGGTAGAAAGAGGTTGGAGTCACACCATGACCTTTACCCCTCACCCGACCGGAATACTCAGGAACATTCAGTGCTTTACTAAGTACGCTCCTCGTATCCTGGTCGTCACCGGTGGACTCCGTTTGTGACAATGTCTCCTGAAAATAATGGAGATAAAAAAATCAATTAAATAGTCATAAAAATTTGATTTAATTAAAGACACAATGTTATACTTACGCATTCATCATAAATTCTTAGAACACTTGGATCAACAGCTTGATTCTTGCCCACACGAGCTTCCTTCCACAGCAAATGTGCTGGAAGTGAGGTTTCATCACTTTTCGTCTCCTCTAACTATGCATAGAAACAAACGGTTAGATCGTCAAATACAACACATTTAGACAATTAATAAGAACATATCATTTCTATTTATTACTTACAATTTTTTCCTCTAAGCGTGCATATCCCAAACGCCCTTTTTTGTATGGATACGCGGGCTTTGATGCTCTCTCACTATTTTTGGCACTCTTTTGCCGGAATTCGTCATCTCTTTGTCTAATAAACTCAGTCCAATCTTCTTGTTTAATGAAAAGATTATACTTTTCTGGCCTTCCGGTCGGGAACTCTTCCAGCCACTTTCCTTTGTCATCCTTAAGATAGGTGTTCGTCAACAGATTTTTCCACCCTCTAAATCTTTTCCCGGCCAACCCAAGTACGAAGCCTTTACGCTCATCTGGAACGTTAAAAGACCGCTGCGTATAAACCATATAAACATATAAGTAATTTAAAAACCATATAAACCATATAAACATATAAGTAGTTTAAAAACCATATACACCATATAAACTTATAAACTTATAAACATATAACCATATAAACCATATAACATACATACCTTAACATCTTCCCAAAACATTTCTTTTCCTTGCTTCAATGCTTCACATTGTTTCGCATTCCATCTAGATATGGAGATTGGCACATGCATACGAACAAGTGTACCAACGTAGCTTGTGAATTTTGAAGCATTAACCCCAACTACTTGATTTGAATGATTCCAATCTACATTATATATCACTCCCTTATCTCTAGCACGAATGATTTCGCGCATTATGGTGATGCCTCGTGCAACATCATTTGCTGAAGTATCATCCGCTGCATGATTTGATTCTTGTGAGTTTTCATGATCTTGTTGGTTTCCTGGTGGGTTTTCTTGTTGGTTTCCTTGCGGGTTTTCTTCATTGCTAGCCATTAGACCTGTAACAAAAGTCAAACAAGCACATTAGTACACTACATGAAAATGGATAGTCGAAAAAGATATGAATAGCACTAAAGGAACTCAAAATTGAATAAAATGCTAAAAAACCAAACTTGCAAGAAATAAACCTCACCATCAGCTCCGGAAACATTGTTCTACTAAATAAACACTAGTCACATTCGCAAAAATTCAAAACGGTTCAAAAGATATGCCAAAAATTCAAAACATTATTCACATATTACTTACAATATTAGGCTATAATTATAATAATACCTTTTTCACTAACGTCTCTTTCTTTTCTTGGTAGCAATATATTTTACGCTTCTGTTAACAACTCGGATGGTTGGATTGATCCAAATACCCTCATTATGATCATCTCTAGTACAAGGTTCATTCTCATTTTGATCGTTTCTTGTACAAGATTCAATGCCAACGCCAATATCACCTTGATCTCCAATGTTTTCATCAATTACTTTGTTAGACAAAAGCACTATAGACCATTTCGTACTTGTCGGATCATTGACATAAAACACTTGTTTAGCCTGAGAGGCTAGAATAAAAGGTTCATCTTTGTACCCCACCCTATTGAGATCCACTTGCAAAAATCCTGACTTATCCATTCGTACGCCATTATTATTTTCAACCCACTTGCAATCAAATACAGGAATCTGAAACTTCCCGTAATCAAACAACAAAATGCGCTCGATAACCCCAAAATATGACAGATTTGCAAATTTCGGGTTTAAGTCATTCGCACTTGATATGTGCATCGCTTCAGCTACCAAGGTAACACCACTATTCTGCATAGTACTTTTATCATCCTGTTCTTTGGTATAAAATGTGTATCCATTAATTGCGTATGCGCTATAAGAAAACACAATCATACTTGGACCATATGCTAAACATCTCAACCTTTCTGTTACTGAAGCAGGATCCGAACGATACTTTGAATAAATTTGTTCCTTAAACCACAGTATGAAACTTCGATTGTGCTCTCGTACAATCCAATTCTCATTTCTATTCAGATTTAAACCTCGAAGAACACCCTTGTGCATTTCAGCATACGGCTCAACCTCAATCTCATTGTGCAGAACATACAAATGCACCTGATCCCGTTCGACCATTGACACTGTCACAACTTTATTTCCAATTAGTCTTTTTCCTTCTTTTTTCTCGACAATATGAGATTTGGGGAGTCCAATTGATTGAACATTTGACAGATATTCAGTGCAAAACTCAACCGCTTCTTCAACAATGTATCGTTCCGCAATACAACCCTCCGGTCGACTTCGGTTTTTCACGTACCCTTTTAAAATTTTCATATAACGTTCAGCAGGGTACATCCATCTCATATAAGCTGGTCCGCACAACTGTGTCTCTTTGACAAGATGAACGACTAGATGAACCATTATGTCAAAAAACGAGGGAGGAAAATACATTTCAAGCTCACATAAAGTAACAACCACCTCTTTTTGCAATGTTGGTAAGATCGCAGGATCGATCACCTTGCTGCAAATTGACTTGAAGAAAAAACACAACTTAGTTATTGCGCTCCTTACTTTTTCTGGCAGAATAGAACGTATACCTATTGGTAGAAAATGTTCCATTATAACATGGCAATCATGAGTCTTTAAACTCTTTAACTTTAGGTCTTTCATTGACACAAGTCTTCTAATATCTGATGAGTAGCCTTCTGGAACTTTAACTTCACTGAGGAACTTACACAATATTTTCTTCTCCTTTCTAGATAGAGTGTAAACAGCAGGTGGTAGTATGTGCGTCTTCCTTTCGTCACGGGTGCCAATTCAGTTCTAATTCCCATGTTTAACATGTCCTTCCTTATGTTAATGCCATCCTTAGACTTTCCTTGTATATTGAGTAACGTACCAATAACACTATCAAATACATTTTTTTCAATATGCATAACATCGAGGAAATGTCTTACGTACAACGACTTCCAATATGGAAGTTCAAAAAAAATTGACCTCTTCTTCCACCCACTCGTGACAAGTCTATGTGCAAAAGGCTTGCCAAACTCAGTACTCACATCTTTCACCTTTTCAAAAATCTGATCACCTGTCAACATATGTGGAGCTCTACCGTGTTCTGCCTCTCCATTGAATGCCTTTCTCCACCCACGATAGTGATGATTAGAATTTAAGAATCTACGATGACCGAGAAAAACATTCTTCTGACAAAAGTTCAATCGCATCGTATCGGTTTCATCTTCACAAACAGGACACGCTTTTTGACCCTTAATGCTGTACCCTGATAGATTTCCGTACGCCGGAAAATCATTAATTGTTCCAAACAACATCGCCCTCAAGTTGAAAATTTCTTTCCTATACCCATCGTAAACCTCCACACCGGTCTCCCACAAAAACTTCAAATCTTCGACTAAGGATGCCAAGTACACGTCTATGTCATTCCCTGGTTGTTTGGGCCCAGAAATTAACATAGATAGCATCATGTACTTACGCTTCATACATAGCCACGGAGGTAGGTTATATATCATAAGAATCACAGGCCAGGTGCTATGCGAGATACTTTGAATACCATGCGGGTTCATTCCATCAGTAGACAACGACAAGCGAAGATTTCTTGCTTCTTTTCCAAATTCAGGATAATCAATATCAACTTTCGTCCACTGTGGTGAGTCTGCCGGATGTCGCAACTTCCCATCAATAATTCTTTCATCTGCATGCCAAGTCAAGTGTCTTGAATCGGTCTCACTACGATACATGCGCCTAAATCTCGGAATTATAGGAAAATACCATAACACCTTTTCCGGAGACAACTTTTCCTTATATCGAGGGGAACCGCATTTAGGACACTCATTTAACACTGCGTACTCGTTTCGAAATAAAACGCAATCTTTTGGACATGCATGTATCTTTTCATAGCTCATGCCAATAGAGGACAACATCTTTTTGGCCTCATACGTTCGATTGGGAAGAACATTATCCTCTGGTAGCATTTCTTTCACGAGGGCTAATAACTGTGTGAAACTTTTATCCGACCATCCGTTGTCCGCCTTTAAGTTGTACAACTTTAACACCGCAGACAATCTTGTGAATTTTGTACAACCATCATACAACGGTTTCTCTGCATCGCTTACCAACCTCTCGAACATTTTGGGACAATCCTCAAGATCTTCTTCAAGCGCTTCTGCAATCTCTTCGACTCGATCATAATCGTATGCGTCTGCGAAATCCTCATTTGAAGCATACGTCGTATTATAACTCGATTCAACATTCCCGCTACTTTTCTCACCATGCAAATTCCAACATGCATAACTTCTATCAATTCCATGCATCAGTAAATGCGATTCCAACTGAACCGCGTCAACCCGTCTCCCATAACAGCATCTCAAGCAAAGACATATCATTCCATTGGGTTCTCTGGCGTGCGCAACGGCAAACTTAACGAATTCTGATACCCCATCCTCATACTCTTTCGATAATCGATTGGCAGTCATCCATTTTTTATCCATGGTTTGACTATAGCAACTAATTAGTCACGCAACTATAGCAAAATAATAATTAATTACCTGTAAAGAAATTCAACATATCAGGTAATCAAATTCATAGTTATTCTTGCCTCACCTTAAGCATGTGCTAAACAACTCATAACTAATTACTAACTAGTGAAGTCGGATACTAGTGATTCAGTCTTGGATACAGGTAATAACAATTATATTCAAACAATAGTGAAGTCGGATTTCAAACCTTACGGTAAAGATTTCATCGGAGGAGAAGCAACCGGAAGATTTAGCAACGGAAAAATCCCGTCAGATATTTTTGGTATAGTCCTATAGTCCTAAATTCTAACATCTACACGCTAACTAATGTGTTGCATGGTTCATTGTGTTTAAGATTTTCATTGATGTTTGATGAATCCCTGAAACGTGCTCGTTTCAATGCTATCAATACTGCCATACTGCCATATACAACCCTATACTGCCATAACAGTCTAAATATAAACAAAAACACAACCGCAGCTCATGAATTCCACTCAACTATAATCATTAGAAATTCACACTGAGCCGGAAAATAAAAGTAAAAACAATCAGTTATTCAAGTCAGTTCAAGAATAGGATAGAAACCTTTGAAAATGTTGAGAGCGTCCCGCGTACACTACGATCAAGGACAGTTCGAATTTCTTCAATCGGAGAAAGTTACCTCTCAGATGTTTCGAACTCTAAGAAACGCGGAGAATGAGCGTCGTACGTAAAACTACATTAGTCTACACTATAGTCATGTCGATGATACAAAAGTGCGTGAAATAACCTTAGACCAACATTCACTTATAACAAAAAATTCTAAGATAACTCACACGTAGGTATTCTTCCTCCAAGTAGGCGGTATTGGTCCAGTGAGAAGGTTTCCAGTAAGAAATCTACCACAAAAGAAAATAAAGATATCAATATAAAAAGGTTAATATTTATTGAGCTAGACTGAGCATTAAGGGAGATAAGCTAGTTATATTGAATCGATTTAGTTAACTGTCTTGAGGGACCGTTCTATACAGAAAAGTGTTTTAATCAAGGTTGTCAAGATCTCAATCTATATCTTAAAATCTTATTATTTTGCAATCTTACTCACCCCAATGATCCTGATCTTAAATAGAATTTTGTTGTAGCCAAATTGTAAAAAACAAATAGTAAAACTGTTGAAAACAAATACAATGAACTTGATCCTATGAATTAAAACTGAAGGTTGTAGCCAAACTGTAGAAAACAAATACCCCAATGTAAGAAACTGATCCTATGAGATAAACTAAGATATTCTAACATTAATAGTAGAGTAATGTAAGATTCTTTTCGTATATATATTCTCACACATTCGAGGGCAAGTGAGTATGCTTACAAATCAGTAATACTAGTAAGGTTCTAACTTCTAAATTGATTGTTTCAATCCTTGTTGAATGTTTAAAATCTTGATCATCAACCTATTTCAATTCTATTCTCCTATTTCATATCATATTGTTAACAGTTTCTTATTGGGATTTTGTGTACTGTTTTTTTTTCCTGATGGCTGCTTCTTTGGTATCAGGTGAAGAAAATTATCATCCATGCTATGCGTGATGTGGTTGAAAAATTAGAGAAAGCAAGGTTAGTGATTGCAAACTTCAGACTCTTTGTTTATGAAATTGTATACAGTATACTTGCATCTCTTGATTATCCTGTTTGCTTTGTTGTCAAAGGCATTGATAAATTAAATCCTATGTAAATTGATATTTGTTAGGTTCTCTAGACTAACAGAAAAAACAAGCATTGTTCTAAATTCCATCAACTACGATCAATTAAAGGCATTGTGCTTATGCTATTGAACTTGTGTTCTTGAAGAAAACAAAAACAAAAACAAATAACCAATGAACCATAATTTGAAATATGATAAAACTGAACCTAGATGAAGTTTATCAATGATGAGAATGAACACAATGTTCAACAGTGTTCTCCCTTCCAACACCAGATAATATACATTTTAATAGAACAAAAAAAAACAATAGCTACTTCCAGTACCTAGTTCTAATAGTTGCATTAACAAAAAATCTGAGTAAATGAACTTACTCTGTATTCTTTGAGGAAGTAGACGAAGACGAAGACAGTTTCACGGAGGAAGACGAAGACTTGCGACGACAGTGAGGACGGACGAAGACAGAGACAGTTTCACGGAGGAAGACGAAGACTTGCGACGACGGCCGGAGGACGGACGAAGACGGAGGAAGAAGGTTGGGGTTAGGGTTTTCTACGAAATCGTGTTTGTGGAAGAGAAGAAGAGCTATTGTACTGTGCGTTTGAAGAAGAGAAAAGAATGAATAATGTTATTTTGATGTTTTAATTTATTAAATTAAAAATAATATAAGCTATAACAGCGCTTTTGAAAGCGCTTTCATAGGGGGGCTTTTACCAACGCTTTTTAGGGTAAAAGCGCTTTCATAGGTCCAGCTATGCCAGCGCTTTTGAAAGCGCTTTCAAAGGCCAATCTTCCACAGCGCTTTTTAAAAAGCGCCTTCATAACCCTATTATTTCGTTTTTATTAATATTTTTATTTGACCTACCACAACGCTTTTAATGTAAAAAGCGCTTTCGTATCCCCCACCTATGCCAGCGCTTTTAAAAAAGCGCCTTCGTAGGTTTCCCTTTTTTTTAATTTTGTTTTTTGTGAAGGCTATGGCAGCGCTTTTTCAATAAGCGCTTTAGTAGAGGCGCTGCAAAAAGCAGTTTTTGGCGTAGTGAGGAGAGTACGGGGCCGATGAGTGATGTCACTAAGCACTAATGACCTAGAACCTTACTTGACTATCTTGGCCTTTTATTAGGGGTAGTGAGATGACCGGCTTTGGTGCAGTCCGAAGTTGGTATATACTCGATACTACACTCATTGAGGGTTGTTTTCTTGGAATATTTTGGTCGCTAGTTAAGTGGCTAAACCAAAACAATGAACATGGAAAACAATCCAATGATATTGAGCTCCTTAGAACCCGGTTACTATTTATAGGACAGGTTTTAAGCCAATTACACTCAAGAGGGTACTTACCTATGAAACCTCATGCAAGCCTGAAACTAGGGTTTTGTGTGATTTGCTTGTACATATGTTTGTGCATACATCATGAACATCATAAAGCATCACATGCATCCACTAACCATTTCAAGGGTTTAGATCTTCATCTTTGTTCTTGTTTTGTAGGTCATGGAAATTCTTCGCAGGAAAACTATCCAAGTCAACCTTGTGAGAATCCCTCCTCAACTCAAGGAGCTCACATCCAGAATTCCAGAAAGCTCTCTCTTCAGTGAAAGACATGGTAGACTACTCAGCCTAGTCAACACCAACATTGAAGAAGACATGGTGAAAGTGTTGTTCCAGTTCTTTGACCCCCTTCACCACTGTTTCACATTCCCTGACTACCAATTGGTGCCTACTTTGGAGGAATTTTCTCAACTCCTGAGAATTCCTATTCTTAATCAACTACCCTACAACGGTACGGAAAAAGAACCAAAGCCTGAAGATGTTGCTCAAGCACTACACTTGCAACCATCTGACATTAAGGGGCATTGGGAAACTAGAAGTGGTGTCAAAGGCTTCTTAGCAAAATTCTTGTTTGAGAAGGCACAAGAGTGTTGGAATTTATTAGATCTACAAGCCTTTGAAGAAATTGTGGCACTCCTCATTTATGGGTTGGTCTTGTTCCCAAATCCTGACCAGCTTATAGATGTCAACGCCGCCAAGATCTTCTTATCCAGGAATCCCGTACCAACATTACTTGGGGACATCCTCCACTCATTTTACACACGAACAATGAGAAAGAGGGGTGTTCTCATGTGCTGTACTCCCCTCCTTGCAAGATGGTTTATTTCGCACCTTCCACAATCTGTTTTGAAGAATGACCAAGGCTTAAGGTGGTCACAACGATTGATGACCCTCACACACTCTGATGTAAATTGGTGTTCTCGGTCCAGAGAAAATGTCATCATCGTCGATCGTTGTGGAGAGTTCCCTAATGTTCCATTACTTGGCATTAGGGGAGGCATTACCTACAACCCTTTTCTAGCTTTGAGACAATTTGGATATGCACGGAGGGATGGCCCTCATGAGATGCTGATTCCTGACCTAGTTTTTGACTTCGACAACAATCCGCAAGGACTTCGCCAAAGATTCATCAGAGCTTGGAGGATGCCTAACAAGGTAGACAGTAAGACACTGGGGCACAAGAACTCCATCCCTCTTGAGCCTTATCTCAAGTGGTTGCGAGCCCGCGCTCAGAGTCTTATGATGCCTTACCCTCATATTCTCCCTGTGATCAAGGAACCCGTTAAGGAAGGAGAGGTTCCCTACACCATCCTACATCCTGACATGCCAACATCATGGGAGGAGATGCAAAGGAGTTGGATCCAACTCAAGGAGGAAATGGATACTTTTGAAGCCAGCTTCTACGCCAGTGAGAAGAAGGTTTTGGAGCTTACCCGCCGACTTCATGAGGAGGAGACCCTCAACAGTTACATCACACCAAAGAGGATGCGCAACGTCTTTTTACCTTGAGAAGTTTTTGTAATATTTGGCCCATGGGGCATTTATGTACTGACAAAATTTCTTCTTATTAATATGACGTGTGTTATTTTTGTCTGCAACAATTTTGAATTTCTAAATCCTTGAATGCATTGCATAAATAAACATATCATTCATCGTGTGCATAAGCAGGTCTCCACGCCAGGTTTCCTTATCTCTCTGATGTTTATTTCAGTAAGATGGATCTCGAACAGACGGTCAAAGATCTGCAGTCTCAAAACTCACAGTTTCAACATCTCCTAATGACCTTGGCAAAGGGTCAGGAGGATCTAAAAGCACTGCTTGGGAACAAAGAGCAAGAGAAAGTGAAAAATAAGAAGAAAAGAGTCGGGGTGGCTACCCTGGGAAGAAGGTTTGAGGGTGAAGCCAGAAGAGTTCTTGAATTTCCCTCCGCATCTGAAGAGGGAACCAGTAAAGGAAAAGGGGCTGCGGTACCTTCTGAATCTGAAGCTGAAGAAGAAGAGGCTGAAGAAGATGAAGACTACTCAGAGCAACAATACCCGCCCGCAGACGACAAGTACAAAAACCTAGAGGATAGGCTGGCAGCTATGGAGCTGCAAAGGGTTCCCGGGTTGGATTTCGAAGATTTGGGATTAATTGCTGGAATTGTGATCCCCCCAAAGTTTAAGGTGCCAATTTTTGCAAGGTATGATGGGCTGTCTTGCCCGAAGATGCATCTAAGGTCGTACGTCCTAAGAATTCAACCTCACACATCCGACAAAAATCTTTGGGTACACTTCTTTCAAGATAGCCTGTCTGGCACTCAGCTAGACTGGTTTTACAAGCTGGAAAGGTCAGAGATACGTAGTTGGGAGGATTTGGCCGCTGCCTTTTATCGTCAATATCAATATAACTCTGACTTGGCGCCAACCCGTACTCAGCTACAGAGTATGGGGATAGCCTCAGGTGAGGGATTCCAAGAGTACGCCCAGAAGTGGCACGATCTGGCCGGGAGAGTGCAACCACCTCTTTCTGATAGAGAATTAGTTGATATGTTCCTGGGGACCCTATCTGGCCCGTTCTTCAACCACTTAATCGGGAGCTCTTCCGCAGGGTTTACCGAATTAATTCTGACTGGCGAACGGGTGGAATCCGGTATCAAGAATGGGAAGATCCAAAAGGATGCCTCTGCATCTACAACTGTTAAGAAATCATTTCCGGCTAAGAAAGAAGCAGCTGTGATTTATTCTTAGAAAAGAGAGGGAAGAACTGAGCGCCGGCCAACTGTGGGGGCCGTGATGATCCAAAATCCATCAAATGATCAGCCTCATTATAATCAGTCCAGACCAAATCAGCAACGGGTGGAACGACCACAACGGCAGTTCACCCGCATCAATATGACGCCAGCGCAAGTTCTTCCCCATCTGTTGAAGTTGAATCTCGCCACTATCAAAGAGGCACCAAAAATGTGAACACATCTTCCCCGTATTATCATCCCAATGCTAAGTGCGCCTATCATTCTGACAGTGTCGGGCACGACACCAACGATTGCTGGGAACTTAAGCATAAAATTCAAGACTTTATAGAGGCAAAAGAGGTTGAGTTTGATGCTCCAGAGAAGCCAAACGTAATATCTGCTCCGATGCCGAAGCATGGTCGAAATGTCCATGCTATTGAAGAAGATCTGTATGTTTCTGATGTTGATGACCTGATGACTCCGCTGTTAACAATCAAGCTAAATCTGTTGAAAGCTGGGATTTTCCCGGGATGCAAAGAAGATTGCTACTGTTGTTACTCTCTACCAATCGACTGTCCATTGCTGAAGAAAGGCATCCAAGGCCTGATGGACAATCAACAAATTCTGTTTGAAAAGATTCCTGCTATTCCAACCCCTACTGAAGATGTTTCAATAATCACCATTTCCACCAATCTTCCCAAGGCCGTCAAAAAGCCTGTTAAGATTACATCCTCTACAAAGATTGTTCCCTTGAAAATAACTATGCCAGGGCCTATCCCCTACACTTCTGACAAAACAATACCATGGAATTACGGTGGAGAAATCTACTACCATGGTGTTAAACAAGTTGAGATAACCGAGGAAAACTCTGATGAAGAAGATGCCAGCATTGGAAACATTGTCGGCACAAGCAAGATCACCCGAAGTAGGAGAATATTTTCTCCAGAGATTGCCCCTCCAAAGGCAATTTTTGGACCCTCAGCTGCTGCCAAAGTTATTCCTGCACCGATAAAACTTTCTGCAAGAACTCCGTTAATTGAAGATGCTGTTATCCCTGTTGTTGTCCCTCCTACTTCTGCTGATAAAGGGAAAGGGGTCAAAGATGAGCTCTTCAGGACGAGGGCTCAACCTTTGGTCATCCCCGAAACCTCTAAGAAAGAGATGGAGGAGATCCTGAAAATAATTAAAAAGAGTGATTATGACGTGGTAGAGAAAATGGGGAAAACCCCCTCGAAGATCTCCATGTTAGCATTACTGCTTTGTTCAGAGGCGCACGCCAAAGCATTGATAAAATTCCTGAAGACAGCCCATGTGCCCCAGGAAACCTCTGCCGACCAATTCCAAGACTGTGTAGCCAGTCTTACCGCAGACAACGGCTTAGGTTTCTCTGATGCCGACCTGACCCCAAAAGGAAGAAAGCACAATGACGCATTACATGTGTCAGTAGAATGCCAAGGAACTACTCTGGCCCATGTTTTGGTCCACACTGGTTCTTCTCTGAACGTGCTGCCTAAGAAGGCTCTCGATCGATTGGATTGTGAAGGCTTGGAGCTAAGGCCAAGTAATATCATTGTAAGGGCATTTGACGGGTCGAAGAGAATGGTACATGGGGAGGTAGACATTCCCATTAAGGTAGGCACAGAAGTGTTCCCCTCAACTTTCTATGTGATGGACATCCGTCCGTCATACTCTTGCTTACTAGGGAGGCCATGGATACACAATGCTGGGGCAGTCACCTCCTCCCTACATCAAATGCTAAAATACCCTGTCAAAGGAAAGATCATAACCGTCCACGGTGAAGAGGAATATATGATCAGCCACCTGAACTCCTTTCGGTATGTAGAGGTGGAGGGTGAATTCATTGAAATGCCATTCTAGCACTTTGAGGAAGTCTCTCCTGAGGTGGCAGTAGCAAAAGTGGTAGCTGAAGTACCAAAGCAGGTGGCCAAGATGGCATCTCTGAAAGACGCACAGGCTGCGGTGAAGGAAGGGAAGAGCTCAACATGGGGTTAATTGCCTGATATTCATCACAAAACAGACAAGTTTGGATTAGGATTCACTGCTGCGGGGCAGAAAGCTATGCGCCGCTCAAAGGTCGAAAGAACACCCATCAAGATTTCTCCTTTTGGAATCAATGCTTTGGAAGGTAAAGACGAAGAGGCCAACATTGAAGATTGGATCTTCCCAACCATCGAAGGAGGACTACGCAACTGGGAGGCAAAAGACTTTGTCCCCATTACTTTTATTAATCAGTAATTATGTGTCAAACATTTCCTGTGGTCGGTAATAATTACTTTTGAACAATTTGCACACTACTTTTTCACCTCATGCCTTGCCCGGGGCATGTAGGTCCATTTGTAAGGGTTTTGATTATCTTCATATCCATATGCCATGTTTAATGATTCATTGGACGTTTTTCATTGATAAACTGCTGTGTTCATTTTCTTTCTTTTTGCATTTTTGTTTGTTTAAGGATGGCTATCCCTTATACACACACACACTCACAAATGCAGGTACCCATCCACTCTGGATTCTATGGGCGACTATTCTGCTATGTCCTTCAATAACTCTAAAGATTTGGTCAATCAGGCTGAATATGAAGATGACGAAGATTGTGAAGTACCAGGGGGGCTAGCCAGACTTCTACAACAGGAAGAGAGAGCCATCTTGCCTCACGAAGAGTTGTTAGAAACTGTCAACTTAGGAACAGAGGAAGACCGGAAGGAAGTACAAGTGGGTGCCAATCTAGAACCAAGTGTCAAGGAGCGCTTGATACAGTTGTTGAATGAATACGTTGAAATCTTCGCCCGGTCTTATGAAGATATGCCGGGTTTAGACACAGATATAGTGGTTCACCGTCTCCCTACGAGAGAGGATTGTCCACCGATCAAGCAAAAAGTCCGCCGAATGAGGCCCGACATGTCTGAGAAGATTAAAGCAGAAGTAATGAAGCAATTCGACGCTGGCTTTCTGGCTGTTACATCCTATCCACAATGGGTTGCTAACATTGTGCCAGTACCTAAAAAAGACGGCAAGGTCAGGATGTGTGTGGACTACCGGGATTTGAATAGGGCCAGCCCTAAAGATGATTTTCCGCTACCCCATATCGACATTTTGATTGACAATACGGCTCAGCACAAAGTGTTTTCCTTCATGGATGGATTCTCGGGCTACAACCAGATTAAAATGGCCCCCGAGGACATGGAGAAAACAACCTTTGTTACACAGTGGGGTACTTTCTGTTACAAGGTGATGCCGTTCGGACTGAAGAACGCAAGGGCAACTTATCAACGCGCCATGGTAGCTTTATTTCATGATATGATACATCATGAGATCGAAGTTTACGTAGACGATATGATAGCTCGTTCACAAACAGAGGAGGGACACCTTGAGCATTTGCAGAAGCTGTTTGCCCGGTTGAAAGAGTACAAACTCAGGCTGAATCCAAGTAAGTGTACTTTTGGGGTTAGGTCTGGTAAACTTCTAGGATTTATTGTCAGCAACAAAGGCATTGAGGTCGATCCAGCAAAAGTGAAGGCTATACGAGAAATGCCTGCTCCCCGTACTGAAAAGGAGATTAGAGGGTTCTTGGGGCGCTTGAACTATATTGCCAAATTCATCTCTCATCTGACTTCTACCTGTGAGCCAATTTTCAAACTATTGAAGAAAGATCAGGTAGTCGAATGGAACGACGATTGCCAAGCTGCTTTTGATAAGATCAAGGAGTATTTGCTAGAACCTCCTATTCTGATGCCACCCTTCGAAGGAAGGCCGCTGATCATGTATCTGACCGTGTTGGATAACTCAATGGGGTGTGTGTTGGGCCAGCATGACGAGTCTGGTCGAAAAGAGCATGCCATTTATTACCTTAGAAAAAAGTTTACCGACTGTGAGATTCGCTACTCACTGCTCGAGAAAACTTGTGCGCTTTGGTATGGGCTGCTCGCCGACTAAGACAGTATATGTTGACTCATACCACTCTGCTGATTTCCAAAATGGATCCTATCAAGTATATCTTCTAGAAGCCTGCTTTATCTGGAAGAATCGCTAGATGGCAAATGATCCTGACTGAGTATGACATCCAGTACACAACCCAAAAAGCTATAAAAGGGAGTGTACTAGCTGACCATCTAGCTCATCAAGCTATCGAAGATTATCAGTCCAAGAGATTCGACTTCCCAGACGAGAACATCATGAACTTGGACAACATTGAAGGTAACAGACCGTATGACGGACCTGAAAAAGGATCCCGATGGACCCTGTACTTTGATGGTGCTTCAAATGCACTTGGAAACGGTATCGGCGCGGTACTCATTTCCCCGGAAGGTTGCCACACACCTTTCACGGCCCGACTTTGCTTCGGCTGTACCAACAACATGGCTGAGTATGAAGCTTGCATCTTTGGTCTCAAGGCTGCTATAGACTTGGGAATCAAATCTTTGATCGTATTTGGGGACTCGACTTTGGTTATCAGTCAAATCAAAGGAGAGTGGGATACCAAACATCCTAATCTTATCCCGTACAAAGAACATGTCCTGACATTGTTGCCTCATTTCGAGCAAATTACCTTCGAGCATTTCCCGCGAGAAGAGAATCAGCTAGCAGATGCTCTAGCTACAATGTCTTCCATGTTTAAACTTAATTGGGATACCGAGGCTCCCCAAATCACCATCGAGCGAATGGATGAACCTGCACATTGTCATGAGATTAATACCGAAGAAGTAGTGGAACAACCTTGGTTTCACGAAATCAAGAGGTATCTCCAGACTAGAGAAAATCCCAAAGGAGCTTCCGTAAATGACAAAAAGTTCCTAAGGAAATTTGCTTCCAAGTTCTTCTTAAGCAACGGCATCCTTTATAAATGCAGCCATGATTGTGTTTTACTCCAATGCGTAGACAAAGCTGAAGCGGAGTTAATCATGACTGAGATACACAGAGGTACATTTGGAACTCACTTGAGCGGGCATACAATGGCTAAGAAGATTCTAAGGGCAGGCTATTACTGGTCTACCATGGAAGCTGATTGCCATCAACATTCCCGTACTTGCCACAAATGTCAAGTCTACGCTGACAAGATTCATATTCCTCCTGTTCCTCTCAACGTTCTGACAACTCCTTGGCCATTTGCAATGTGGGGAATTGACATGATTGGAGAGATCAAGCCCACAACATCCAATGGACATCGCTTCATCCTGGTAGCTATTGACTATTTCACCAAATGGGTCAAAGCAGCTTCCTTCGCCTCTCTTACTAAAAATGTGGTTGCCCGCTTCATCAAGCAGAACCTCATATTCCGGTATGGTGTTCCCGACAGGATCATCACATACAACGGTACAAATCTGAATAATACTATGATCACCACGTTGTGCGAATAGTTCAAGATTTATCATCACAATTCATCTCCCTATCGGCCGAAGATGAACGGTGCTGTTGAAGCTGCGAACAAAAACATTAAGAAGATCATTCAGAAAATGACAGTCACCCACAAGGACTGGCATGAGATGTTACCGTTTGCTCTGCATGGATACCGTACCACGGCACGTACTTCAACCGGAGCAACCCCATTTTCTCTGGTATATGGCATGGAAGCTGTCTTACCCATGGAAGTTCAGACTCCTTCTTTAAGGATTATGAAAGACGCAGGTTTGAATGAAGACGATTGGATTCAGACCCGACTTGATCAACTCAATTTGATCGACGAGAAGCGACTCGCTGCTGTTTGCCATGGTTAGACGTATCAAAAATGGATGATCAAGGCTTTCAACAAGAAAGTCAGACGTCAAGTGTATCAAGTCGGAGATCTCGTAATCAAGCGGATTATCTTGCCGCAAAGTGATCCCATGGGAAAATGGACTCCTACCTATGAAGGACCATTTGTGATCAAGAGCATATTTTTTGGTGGGGCAATGATTCTGACCACCATGGACGGTGACGATTTGCCGCACCCTGCGAACGCAGACATAGTCAAAAGATACTACGCATAAAATAATCCGACAAGTCGAAAACCCGAAAGGGCGGCTTGGGCAAAAATGGGCATCCCGATGAACCGAAAACCCGAAAGGGCGGTTCAGGCAAAAACTATGGATAAAACAAAAAAAATTTGTACACCCGGCAAGTCGAAAACCCGAAAGGGCGGCTTGGGCAAAAAGGGGTTTCCCGGTGGATTGAAAACCCGAGAGGGCCATTCAGGCAAAAGTTAGGGAATTAAAGCGTATGACTATGTCTCGTCGGATCACTTTAAGGACAATCTCTTCATCAACCAGCTCCAAGCTTCTGATCAATCCAGTCATCGGCAGACGAAGCATTGAATGGACAGATATTCAGAATTGTGAAGGCTATAGCAGACTGGGATCCCATAGAATTATTTCACATAGCCATCTTTCTTTTGTATAAATTTTTCAATTTTTACGACGACATCCTCTTACTAGGATGCCTGTCTCCTTTGTACAGAGATACTCATAGAAAGTTAATACAAATACTTTTCCAAATACAGAAATTTGCTTTGTTTTCTTTTTGCACTTATGTTTTATTTGAGAAACATCCAGTGTTTTGTTAAATAGGCATATGCATTTGAACATAATCATTTTCCTTACAAATAAGGAAAGATGATTGCTGATAGGTTAAAGGTACAGGTAGATATCTTGACGCCCTTTCAAGAGGAATCCCCAGCAGTTCTAAACTCCAAATTCCTCAACAAAGTCAAAATCCAGAACTTAATTCCCTAAGCAGAGTTAAAACTTCAGGATCCTTAGCAGAACATAAGCTTTTTCAAAACTGATTTCCCCAGCCAGAGAGCCTTACATAATTCAATTCCCCTCGGAGTTTCAGTATCCCCAGTGGAGCCTTAAAACTGAAAATCCAATCGCCAGCGGAGCTAAAACTTCAAACTATCAATCCCCAGCGGAACTAGACTAGTAAACCTTCTCCCCACAGAGATGCTTCCCACCAAACTGAAGATTCTCAGTCATACCTCCTCAGTAGAGATCATCAGAAATTCTCATTCCCCGCAGGTCACCAAGGAGTTCCAATCCCCAGCAGTGGTCCTAAGATCCCTCAACAATTGAAGATCTTGCATTCCCCAAGAAGAGTGAAGACTCTCGTTCTCAGTTCCTCACAGGATATTCCGATCTTCCCCAGTGAAGATCCCCTCAAGACAGGAATCCCCAGTAGATTGGCATACAACCCAAGCTCCTGATTCTCCAGCAGTAGTCAACAAGTTTATCTCATCTTCGGCAATCAAAGATTCTTGTAATCCCCTGCAACAGTCAAGGACTCACTTTCCCTGGCAGCAGTCAAGATTCTTTAATCTCCAGTCATCCAGGATTCATCTATCCTCAGCAAGACAGCTCTTCAGCTTACATGCGCATTCATTTACATTCATATCATAAACATTGATATGACATATATTGCATCATACATTTCATGCAGCATAATTTTGTGTTTAGCTAACATTTTGTCCTTTTCAGGATAAGAATAGAAGGCTATCATTAACAATTATTCAAGATGCAGTTTTACGCGGACTCATCGTTAGGAAACCCTACACCGGTTCCTTCAAGACTTATGAAAACAGTTCACGGGTTCTCCAGTAACGGATGTTAACCTATCGCTTGTTCAGATTCTTCTCAACTTTTGAAAACAGTTTACGGACGCATCCCAACAACGGATGTTGCTCTATTGCTTATTCAACTTCAAGACTTCTGAAAACAGTTCACGGGTTCTCCAGTAACGGATGCTAACCTATCGCTTGTTCAGATTCTTCTCAACTTTTGAAAACAGTTTACGGACGCTTCCCAATAACGGATGCTGCTCTATTGCTTATTCAATTTCAAGACTTCTGAAAACAGTTTACGAATTCTTTAGTAACGGATGTTAATCTATCGCTTGTTCATATGCAACTTTTGAAAACAGTTTACGGACGCTTCCCAACAAAGGATGCTGCTCTATTGCTTATTCAATTTCAAGACTTCTGAAAACAGTTCACGGGTTCTCCAGTAACGGATGTTAACCTATCGCTTGTTCAGATTCTTCTCAACTTTTGAAAACAGTTTACGGACGCTTCCCAATAACGGATGCTGCTCTATTGCTTATTCAATTTTAAGACTTCTGAAAACAGTTCACGGGTTCTCCAATAACGGATGTTAACCTATCACTTGTTCAAATTCTTCTCAACTTTTGAAAACAGTTTACGGACGCTTCCCAACAACGGATGCTGCTCTATTGCTTATTCAACTTCAAGACTTCTGAAAACAGTTCACGAGTTCTCCAGTAACGGATGTTAACCTATCGCTTGTTCAGATTCTTCTTAACTTTTGAAAACAGTTTACGGACGCTTCCCAACAACGGATGCTGCTCTATTGCTTATTCAACTTCAAGACTTCTGAAAACAGTTCACGGGTTCTCCAGTAACGGATGCTAACCTATCGCTTGTTCAGATTCTTCTCAACTTTTGAAAACAGTTTATGGACACTTCCCAACAACGGATGCTGCTCTATTGCTTATTCAATTTCAAGACTTCTGAAAACAGTTTACAGATTCTCCAGTAACGGATGTTAATCTATCACTTGTTCAGATGCAACTTTTGAAAATAGTTTACGGACGCTTCCCAATAGAGGATGCTTCTCTATTGCTTATTCAATTTCAAGACTTCTGAAAACAGTTCACGAGTTCTCCAGTAACGGATGTTAACCTATCGCTTGTTCAGATTCTTCTCAACTTTTGAAAACAGTTTACGGACGCTTCCCAACAACGGATGCTGCTCCATTGCTTATTCAATTTCAAGACTTCTGAAAATAGTTCACGGGTTCTCCAGTAACGGATGTTAACCTATCGCTTGTTCAGATTCTTCTCAACTTTTGAAAACAGTTTACGGATTCTCCAAACACGGATATCAATCCATTGCTTATTCAAGACCCCCAGTTCAGAGATGTTCCAAAACATGGACACCTTTCTGATACTCATTCTAGATGGCATCTTTAAGCCCATCCCCGACAAGATTATGTCACTCCTCTAGATGGCATCTCTAATCCCATCTCCAAATGGCATCTCTAATCCCATTCCCGCATCCCTGTCTTGACGAGTGCAAATTTAAGGGGCACTCTAGTGTCCAATCTCCTTTTACCTTCGAGACGCGAAAGGCAAACCTGCCAATCTAACTCTTCAGGTGCAAGAAGATTGAACAGGGGAAACTGTTGTACCCCAAAATTTGCCCTCTCATTTCATCAACATTTTCTCACCACAAGACTCTTGGAGCTCAAGATCAAGTTAGGGTTTGCTCTGCTCAAGACTCCTCCTTGCACTGTTGACCCAAATTAGGGTTTGAGTTTGCACAGAGATGTTTTGACCTAAAATGCCCAAAGTGACTTTCATGCTTCATGTTGGACTCACAAGTTTATCCATACCAAGTTTCAAGCCTTGATTCCAATCTTTGCCCAGTCAATTGGACAGTTGACCTAGAAATCAGTTGTATTGGGGAAAAAGTCAACTATAGCAAATTGACAATCAAACCTCATAATTTTTGACCCACATCAACATTATGAACTCATATGAACCATTTGGTCAAGTTTGGATCACAATTCCACAAGAAATTTGATCAGATCACCAAAAGGGCAAAATGGTCATTTTTAGGGTTTTGACTGCACAAAGGAAATTTTTTACTGTTTGACCTAGCCAATGGCAAACCAAGCTCACATATGGCCTCAAGGACTCAATGGCATGGTCTTGACACATTCAACAAGTTTAAAAGATCCCAAATGCACAAGATTGACAGATGAATTTTCCAGTCAACTGATCAAAATTTGACTGTATACTGAAAAGTCAAACTTTGACTTTTTGGTCAAAATCAAGTGCCAAGATTCATTTTTCATCAAGACATGTCAAATTATGAAACTTGTTCATCAAGAAACCAAAAATTACCAATTAGGGTTTAAAATGAAGAAATTTCATAACTTAGAAATTTTCTAAGTTATGAAATTTCCTTATTTTTTTTCTAACTTTGTCCCATTTTTTCATCAAGATACATTTGTATTCAAACAAAACTCAAAACATGAAAGTTGTAGTCCATTGCAAAATCTACAACTTTGATTCACAAAGTTTCCTCAAAAGAAGCTTTTAGCTCATGTTATGATTTATGGAACAAGGGTGCAAAACATTCTTAACTTAGAAATTTTTTTACCTATTCTAGGCAGGATTTTTGCCCAACTTCATGGCCACTTTTCACATGCTTCCACTTGGAATTTCAATTTTAATTACAAAGATGGATTGTAGTATACATTCCAAGCTTTTCAAATTATCCAAGAACTCATCAAACACCCTTGTGGTTAGGGAGATTCGAATTTGCAAAGATGGGTAAAAGTCACTTTATTCATAGCCAAATGTATGTTCATACATTGGCATTTTGCAAGTCAGCTTGCACAAGCTAGATTACAGGCCTCTAATCCCATTTGCACTCAATAATTCAATGCTAAACCATTGTGCGAAGATGTTATTTTTTTCATTTGGCCATTACATGAAAGATTAACCTTGAAATGGATAAAGCATTTTTGCCATTTTTGAAAAGGTGCACTTTATGTCAAATTCACAAATCAAAGAGGTACAAGCCAGATCTTTTAGGCACAAGTTTATGGGCAAATTCCACTGATCAAGAAAAGAAATGCAGCATGCTTGAGGGCCCTGTAGGAGCCTATAACCCAACTTGACAAACTTTGTTTAGATAAGAAGAAACATTGCAAAACTTATACCACATTCATTTCCTGCAAGCAAAGGCCTAAGCAAACTTTGTCCACACATTTCATACTCCCTAACGGACCTAAAGCACGACCAAAATACCCTTGATCCCTCCTCATACAGAAAATCACCATTTTTCTGCAAGAAACAGGGCATTCTGCATTTTGACCTGGCCAGCATCATCCATTCGTGCGCTTTTGCCCAAACAAGTTCCAACACATTCCCTACCATCCATTGAAGCTATTCCAAGCATTGAACTTGAACTGTAACATCCATAACCAAGGTTGCCATTTTCACTTTTCACCTGTGCAGGTTGACTTCCATAGCTCGATTCAGTTAGTTTCAAAGCAAGCTAAAGGTTGGAGGAGTATCCTTGGACCTCAGGCAAGCTGTACAAGTCCTCAAACTCCATTGAAGATACCTCCATTGCTGTACACGACTCAAGCTGAACAGGTAAAAGTTTGAACTTCTATCTCTCTATCCAAGCATATTTAGGCTTAAGTTTGTGAAGAAAGTATGTCATACTCATGGCCCTGAAGCTACCCATATAGTCACTTTTCATTTATATTATGTGTGCTGAGAGAATTTGGGACAGGAACATTGGAAAAAACTTAGGTCAGAAATTGGGGGAGAAGAAATTCTCTCTCATTTATGAGAGATAGATCAAGTTTTTTATATGTATGAACTCGTGATTTAATGCTCTACATTGTTTATGTTGTGAGTTTTGGCTAAAAATCAAGGAATCAGGAGTTAGCATTGAGCAAGGAAGGGCGCGCGTTTTTGTTTGAATCTGGCTAGAGGTTGAAGACAGAGTTGACTTGGGCTGGGCCTGAGTCAACCTGCTTTTTGCACCCCTTTTTTTAGTTTTGCACCCCCTTGGCCCATTG
Organism: Vicia faba; assembly: GCA_948472305.1. NCBI lineage: Eukaryota > Viridiplantae > Streptophyta > Magnoliopsida > Fabales > Fabaceae > Vicia > Vicia faba. The sequence continues at coordinate 1,178,069,340 of OX451741.1, forward strand.
TGTGATTTTTTAATCATTTTTGACTTTTTATTTTTTCTTCTAACTTATCATTTTTTGTCAAAACATAAAAAATATTAAAAATATTTTTCTACTCATTTTTGCATTTTTATTTGGATTTTATTTGCTTTATTTGAACTTGCACATATAAATAAATATAATACTCTTTTTTAAAATTTTAAAAATGATACAAAAACATGTTTATTTTCAGTTATTATTTTATTTTACCTTTTGAAAACATTTGTCTCAAAATATACTTTTTTTGGTAGATAATAAATATTTTATTTTTGTGCATATTTATTATATTTAAATATATGTAATATAAACACTTATATATTTATTAGAATATTTAGGATAAAAATATGAAAATAATACACTTTTATTTTTTTAATAAATGACATCAAAAATACCTTTTTTCACAATATACTTCTTTTTTATTTTTATTTTTTGTATATAATTAATAAATATTGTATATAATATAATTAATAAATACTATTTATTTAGGAAATTAGGGTTTTGCCCTAAACCATGAAAATATCTAAAAACTAATCTTTCCATTTTTGTTTATATTTTACATTGAAAAACACTTTTACATACATAAAAAAAACCATTTTTGTGCATTTTGCATACTTATTGTATTTATTTAATTATTGTGCAATTAAATAACTTGTATATTCAATTTGGATTGTAATAGTCTAGATTTAAATTTCTTGCTAAATATCCCCCATTTGAATATTTATACCCCTATCCCCATAATTATGTTGTAATAATTTAGGACTTTAAATTCCGCATTTTAAAGCTTTCTAAATATGCCATGATAGACTTAGGGCTTGTATGCAAATCTAAAATAACAAATAGCTTGACCTAATTCAAAGACAAAAAAGCATGAAAACGGACAACACCAATCACACTTGCACCCTTAGGGTTACTCCACTTGTTGCCTTCAATAATGGGCCATGTTGCATGTTGAGTGTCCTTGGCAAAACAAAAAAAAAATCAAATGATCATAGTCCCTCGATGACGCTTTCTCAAGTTGCCTAAAAAATGATCACAGTCCCTTCAAGCAAAATTGCCAAAGACACTTGGCACCATTGCATTCATGGTCTAAACGATGACCCGCGCCCGTCCCGTTAACATCCTAACACAAGATTGTCCACCAAATGCAATGGTGGAACAATACTGTTAAAAGGGTTAAAACATAGGAAAGATCTTTGAGAAATTTAGGGTAGATAGCTCTTGGTTACTTGACCAACTTACAAAACAAATCCTTGCCATTTTTCAAAACATACTTCACAAACACAACTATCAAAACAACTTTCAAAACAACTTTCAAAACCTTGAAACATCTTTTCAAAAAGACAAACACCTTTTGTAAAACATTCGAGTAAAGAATCGTTACAAGGGTTGCCTAGACAAGGCATCTTTTTCAAAACATTTTCAAACCCACACACAAAGCACCATTTCAAACAATTGAAAGCACCATTTCAAACAATTGAAAATGCAAGGCAAGTGATATAAGCAAGTAACTAAGAGCCCATGGATAACCATGGATAGAAAGGGTGCTAATACCTTCCCTTTCTATAATCTACTCCCCGAACCCATGAAAACATCTCAAAGGTTTTTGCTGTGCTTTTTAACCTTTCCTTAGGATAAAATAAAAAGTCGGTGGCGACTCTTGCTAAACCGAAACATTTGCGAATACAAACGCAAAACCCAAGTTAGTTCTCCCACCGTATCACAACAAGGTATAACAGTTTAAACAGTGCAGAAAATAAATGAACACACATAATTGTTAACTAAGTTTGGTGTACAACAACACCTACTCTGAGGGCTACCAAGCCAGAGACGAAGTCAACTAAATAGTATCAATTTGTAGACTCACATCAGACTCTCACCAGTTTACAATCTACTCACTTAATCACTACCCGTGCTTAACTTCTACCTAAGACTCACCTAGGTATGAGACCCTTCTCAAATCCCTTTCAGTCACAAACAGTAACAAGACTAGAATTCAAAAGAATTAGAAGACAACCTTAAAAATACACAATCATTCATTGTTTAAAAGATTTAGAATGATTGACAGAACTTACAACTCAATAGAACAAACCTACTCTTTTATCAAGATGATATTTGAGAGGCTCACAATTAACACACACAAACCCTAACAAAAACACGCGTAAGTTCCACACTAAAACTAGGTTAGTGACAATCTATTTAAAGCAATATTCTAAACTGGATTAGGCTTAAAAAACACAGAAAATTAGCTGCTAAAAATATGCAGAAAATTCTGCATAAAAATAGGACTTCAATCATTAGTTTCCTAAATTATTTCCATAATTAGAAACTAAGAATACTCCTTGAATTAAGCTTGACTATATTAATCCTTAAACTGAGAGCCACATAGGATATCATAATATTCCTAGAATATTCGGCATATGTAATAAACTAAAAACATCCAACTATACACAAGCGCGATGTCGATTGATTTTTCATAGGACATCTCGTTCAACATGTTTCTCTAGTTGATAAAACATCTTATTTTAACATGTTTATGCTAAGTTAGTTTTACCAAACATAATGGAAATCACAAAAATAAATAATTAACAATATATAGTGGAATAACTCATAGAGACATATCTCTATGTTATAAATATTTACATTATCTTTGTAAATCATCTGTTCTCGCATCAATTGGAGCTACCATCCCATTTTATGGTGGAAACAGGAAATTAACTTTCTAACCAACTCCCAATTTTAACATGTTGCTCATAAATGTTTATCACAATCGTTCTAATCAATAATTAGCATATACACATGTTTTCACTTCACTATCCAATAGAGAATTGAAAGAGCTTTCCAATGCTTCCGACCGTGCGTCATTCCGAGTTACAGTTCTCAAGTTATGTCAGTTTCAATTCTCCATTTTCCCACTCAAACAGTGGTAACCAGTTACGCTCAAATCCATAACCCATTACGGGCTCGAAAACTATCCAAAATCCCATTTTTCTTGCAGCTAACCGGTTACCAACTGCTAGTAGTCGGTTACCATTTAGTCTATGGTCCAAAATCCATTTTTAATCACATTTTCTTCCATCTTTGATTACTCTAAACCATGCTAAGACTTGTACCAACATAAGTTCATATAATCAACAACATAATCCGCACAACCATAACATCAATTCATAAAAGCAACATGAACCTACAATAATCAAACACATCTTCAAGATTCTAACACAACAACACTTCCAATAAGGATTCATCATCAATTATCATGATCATAATTGTCATACCCTAATTTTTACACCTAAGATCTCATATCATTTTGCATTATTGCATATCATCAAGATCACAATCATGGTTGCTTCTTAATCCTCATCTCTCCAAGTCTTTCCCTTATAGAGATCATCGGGCACTCCCTTTATATGTCATTCTTGTTTGTGATTATATGCTTTATGTTGTTAAACTATAGTCACTTATCTAAAAGGGGGGGTGAATATATCCCCAATTAAAAATATCCTTTCAAAAATGGTTATTTAAAAACTTATTTGAAAAACAATATTGAGTGAAAGGTTTTTGGCCTAGATCAAAATAGTAGTCTAAACAAACCTTGTTATTGGAAACTCGGATAAGCACAAGCCGTATGGAATTAAGATAATGATAAAACCAATAAAAATAATAATATCTCAATTAATAGTTTAATATCAAACACAATGGTTTCATATTTCCAATGAAATTAAACAAAAATGTAAAATAATGCAATTTGTCAAACACTTGGTGTGCGAACGAATTTTTAGAATTTTTCTTTGAGTTTTGTTGATATGAAAAAGCACTTATAATTGTGATTATAAGCTAATCAACAAACCAATTTAAACCAAAACAATCAGAGAAAAATTCATACGAGTCGATCGATTAAACAATGAAATTTAACAAATTGCATAAAGAAACATATAACGCAAGTAAAGAGATAAGAGAGAGAGAGAGAGAGAGAGAGAGAGAGAGAGAGAGAGAGAGAGAGAGAGAGAGAGCGACAAAAGGATTTGTTTAGGAAGTTCACCATTCTTACTCGCTATGATTATATCTCCCCTCAATTCCAATTTAGAACTAGGATAATTTCTTACTTTGCAAAAATTATGATTACAAGAGAAGTGTTTAAGAGAAACCCTACAAACCCCAATCGTTTGATGTTGATTCAACCCCTTATCTTCCTTTGATCTTCAACAAGACAAATACACAATAGTTACCAATTGAATTTTTGATATTTCTACTCATTTTCATTCTTTATCTCCAAAACATTCATGCACGATCAATTATACCTATTGCACACAAGACTTCAATTCAATTGAAGTTTTCACGTTACTTCCTTTGCATTCTTTATCTCCAAAGGTCCTTTGCATTCTTTATCTCCAAAGGTCCTTTGGATTCTTTATCTCCAAAGGCTTTTGTTGTAACCAAAAATTTTACCTCCCATTTTTGAAGACAATTGATTCAAGATACCTCCTCATGCTCCTATCGTTCTCAATTGCTCAAGAATACTCAAGGGTTTAAGCATACAAGCAACTCTCCTAAACAATGGCCTACAATTAGGGTTTTGGTTTTATCAAAGAAAATTGAGGTTCTAATGCCTTAAGTGAGTTTCATAGTTCCTAATATGCTTCAAAGAATCCCCATGTCAAGTTTTAAGCCTTGCATCATAAGTTTGCTCAGCCAATTGCTCAGATGAGTGAAAGTCAACTGTATTGAACAAAAAGTCAACTGTGGTCAACATACAGTCAAACTTTAAGATTTTTGGTCAACATCAAGATTTTGAGGTCACATTCATCATTTGATCAAGGTTTGATCATGATTCCTCAAGAAAACTCAAGATTCATCAAAAGTCAAAAGTCACTTAATTAGGGTTTTCTTAAGGAGAAGTCAACTAAACTTTGACCAAGCATAACTTTCACATGTTTCATCAGAAAATTCTCAACCAAATCCGATCTTGAAGAAAATTCAATTCTCTACAACTTTTTCGCTCTAAGCTCAAGTCGAAATAATGCTTCATTTGAGAGATATGAGCCAAGACATTACAAGTCATTTTGAAAGTCAACAAAAAGTCATCTTTTGTCAAAGAAATTTTCATCAAGGTAAAGACTTCAAATTAAAAAGTTACCAACATGAGAGTTGTAAGGGACATCTTGGGATTTCCAAAAAGTCAAAGATCACCTTCATATGACAAAAACTGAGTGAGATATGATTGGTGCAAGTTGAGAAATTTTTGAGAAATGCATGAAACCTCAATTGAGCAATTTTGAAATTTTAGACTAGTGGACCTATCTTCTAAGGTCTAAACATGTTCATGACCTTATAGAGGACTCCTAAACTCATTCATACCTTATCATGATTTTTTTTATTTATATTTATTTTGATTTTTATTCAATTAAATACAAAATAAATTAAATAAAACAACAATTGATGGACCAAGGTATGTGGGCTTGGTTTTGGATCAAATTTGAGGCCCAAGAACACATATCCAACTTGCCAAAACCGTGGGAGGCAAGATTGGGACATAATCTTCTCAAAATGGAATGTTTGAAAACATGTTTTTTTTGTGTTTTGGCAAGGCATTGATACTTGGTATTTTCCTCTTTTTTCTTGATCTATTTTATTCCTCTATAAATACTCAACTCATTCACACACTAAAGACCATGAATTTCTACCTCAAGAGCAAGCTCCAAGAATCACAAAAAATTCTCAAGAACTAGGGCAAGCGTAAAATCCTATTTGTAGCCTCTCCCAAGCAATTCCAAGCATTCCATTACACTCCTGAAGATCTCAAGAGTCATTTTCAGTCTTTCAACAAGCTCGAGACATCCCAAAATATGCTCTGTAAAGAACACTGGTTGGGTAACTTTCCTAAAATCCTAAACTTCTATTTTATGCATTTTTAACTAATCTTGTGTGTTCATGTATGTTTATGATGATGTTTAGAACAATTCGCGACCATTACATAGAATTTATAACGTCCAAATCCGTGTTAGCCATTGATGAACCGATTCCTACCCCATGCATTTTTTAGTTTCACTTTTTTCCAACTTTCTTTCTTTACATTTTCTTACTCATATAATTAATTTCTATTAAGTCAAAAAAATTTATAAAAAATATAATAAAATCAGATTTAGGTTTTTAATAGATTAATTTATTTTAGACACACTTTTCTTTTATTTAATTATTTATATCTAGAGTTTTCATATAATAAATTAAGTGTTTAATTTAGGTTTTAAAATCTATTTATTTTATCATTCAAAATTAACCAAAAATACAACAAAAAAAAATAATTTCTAACATTTTAGATATTAGGACATTAAAAATAATTTAGTAACCTTTTACTTTATTTTTCTATTTATTTTATTAGACAAATTGTATAGGATGTACAAATTTTGTAATAACCTAGTTTAAATTCCCGCACAATTTCTTTATCATGTAACTGTCCCAAGGCCCTGTAATAGCGTGGGACTTTATTTTTCCGCACTTATTCTTTATGTCTTGTATATATACAATTGTATAGTAATAGACTTGTATGGCAAGATAAAATTAAATGGTATATAACCTTAAACAATATCAAGATAACATAACTGAACTAAACTCACTTTGCACACATATACCTCTAGGGTAACCTCATCTGTTGCCTTCGGAAAACAATGGTCATGTCCCTCGAAAATAGCGATGCTTTAGCAAAAGACCCTCGAATAAAGATTATAGTCCCTCAATGACCCTTCGATGTTGCCTACGAAAAATGATCTAGTCCATCCGATACAATTGCTAAAGTATCTCTATAGGTTGCCTTCAATGACCATTCAATGACCCTTCGCATGTCCCTTAACATCCAATGGAGAAGAATTCTTACCAACTAATCACATAGATAGTATGTTTCCTCTAAAAGAAAGCAAAGAATAGGAAAGACTATAAATTAAGTGGTTAAGACTCTAAAAATTGCTTGCTTAATAAAACTTTTCACATCATATTTAATCAAACAATAAACCTTTTTAAAACTCTTTGCAAATTTTCTCGAGGACAAATACGAGAATCTTTGCAAAGCTTGCCTTCCATTTTCCCATTTCAAAAAAAATCACAAACAAATCATTTTCACATATCACACTTTCAAACAAATATTTTTAAAACACTTTGTACGCATTCTTGAGGACTGATACAAGAATCATTACAAAGTCTGCCTTACATTGGCATTTCAAAATATTTTCAAACAATCACACACTCAAAGCAATTTTTAAAGTGATCAAGCAATTAAGAACCCATAGATAACTATGGATGAAAAGGGTGATAACACCTCCCTTTTTATAACTTACCCCCCAAACTCAAATCTATCAAAGGTCTTTCCTATTCTTTTCACCTTTCCTAGTTGGATAAAAGAAAAGTCGGTGGCGACTCTTGCTAACTGCAAAATTTGTGATAAAACGCTAAAAAGTGAGTTCTCCCACCGTATTACAGAATTGGTGACTCTACTGGGGATATAATTAAAAGAGGGTTTACTTTAAGAGTTTAGATCACTTCACTTATGCTTTATTTGCATTGTCTGCTTTATCTTTAAGGGTTGCTTGGGTTTCATTACTTGTAAAGATCCTACACCCGGATCTAGGGATGCGTTAGGTAAGTATTAATAGATCATGGAAATTTTATGGCATAGACCGATATGGTTGAAGTGATGGCTACGTTAGTGTGACACTTTGGTTTGTACCGATGTTCCTTGAGTTAGTCGAGGATAATATTGGGTTGTCGCATGGTGTCATAAGCATTAACTGACTTTTAGAACCTTAATTGACCCATCTTGGCCATTAGAAGGTAGTGAGATAGCTGACTTTGGTGCAATCCAAAATTGGTTGATACTCGATGCTACACTCATTGAGATTCGACTCTCGGGTTTTCTTGGTGGCAAGTCAGTTTCCATACTAAATAAAGCCTGTGAGAAAGATCAATGATATTGAGAACCCTAGAACCCGATTACTATTTTAAGACAAGTTGAGCCAACTAAACTTCAGTTGTGGGAAGGGTACTTACCTATGACTTCATGCAAGCCTTTAAACCTAAGACTACTTGTTTGACTTGTTTGTATTCACTATCTAACAATTTGAATTCCTTGCAGGATTTGCTTGTATAAACTCATTTGTTCTCATCACCTTACGCTTTTGCTTAATGCATGGCATACACATCATGTCATTTCATAACATAGCACTGTTACTAACTATTTAAAGGATCTTATGGATTTATGGTGCAATATTTGGAGGATTGTTATAAGCCAAATTTCTATCAAGGGGAAAGTGGATTTATTTTCCTCTAGCCAGATGCCGTCAAGATCAAAGTGCATTTTCTTAAGTCAGAGGCTGTGACCCACTTGATATGGTGAGCTTGATTCTTATAAAAGGACATTCAAATATGAAAACTCAAAGTTCTTAAGACAAAGCTGCAACTGAATTCAATTTCTAATGTTTCAAACTAGATTCCCTAAAGATCCTTGAAAACATTGCATATGCATCTACATACCATGTCATTGCATAACAGGTTTCCAAGATAGGTTTCTCATCTCCTTGCTGTTTATTTCAGCAGAAATGGCTCTCGAATAGACAGTCAAAGATCTCCAGGCTCAGAATGCTCAGTTCCAAGAGATGATCCTAAACCTATCCAAGGGGAAAGAAGGACTGAAATCACTCCTCGTCGAGAATATGACCGAGAAGAATCCTGAAGAAAACAAGGATGACCAGTTGGATCAATTACAAGCTGAGATGGCAGATATGAGAATCCAGATGTTCAGTCAATCGACTCTTATCCTAATTTTAGCTCGGGGTAAGAAGAGTTGAGAATCCTCATCAGCAAGCTTCATCATGATGAATACAACCGTATGGAATAAACTGCTAGAATTGGGGATCTAATCATTAACCAACCTCCAATGAGGTAGGAAACTGACTTGGTTGAAGACAAGAGGCCTTTCCAGATTTTTATTACATCAAAAGCTCAACAACGAACTCGCCAATAACAACAAGGTAATCAACGTAAGTAGGATAAACCTAAAAGACAATTTACCAAAATCAACATGTCATTGTCTCAAACATTGCAACACATGTTGAAGATGGAGTTGATTACATTGAAAGAACCTCCTCGGATCCCCAATACTTCCTCTCCCTATTACGATCCCAATTCAAGGTGTGCATATCACTCCAGAAGTCACCGACAAGACACTAACAGTTGTTAGACGTTGAAACGTAAGATTCAGGGCCTGATTGGCGAAGGAGTTTTTAAGTTCACACAAGATGGTCAGTGTTGTACCCCAAAATTTTCCCTCTCATTTCTCAAGGAATCACCTTGGATTCTCAAGTTTGCTTCCATCCAATTCCAAGCCTTGAACTGTAATTTTTCAAGGAAATCATCCATAAGGGCAAAATGGTCATTTGTACACTGAAAAGTCATACTTTAACTTTTGGATCAAAAAATCAAGCTTTAAGAATCATATTTCATCAAGACACGTTGAAATATGAAGTTTTGTTTCATCAAAATCCAAAAAGTCAAAATTCTAAATACTTAGAATTTTTTTCTAAGTGTTTAAGAAAATATGACAATTTCAGAACTTCTGACCAGGGTATCACCATAAGCACTCAACAGATTTTGGATATTCTCAAGACAGAGTTTGGTCAGAACTTCTAGGCAAGCCATTCACAAAAGCTCAGTCAGAGTTTTCCAAGGTAATTCAAAGAAGATTAAGGAACGTGCTGCAAGCTTCCCAGAAAATCTGAAAGCTTCTTCAGAACATGCTGGAGCAAGAAGATAAGAGGATCAGAAGATGGGATGCCACGCTGAAGCAAAACTTATAATCCAGAACTAAGCCTTGGTTTAGAGTTTCACATTGCATAATTTCTGGTTGTGATAATTCTCATCATCATTTAATGCTCATTTAATGCTCACAACCACCTTCTGAGTCTGTATCCAAAGGATCTTTACCACGTGTACCTATATTGTCTTCGGATAACAACTTTGGTACCAAGCCCAGGCCTTGCTTTTTGCTTTTCCTTAAATCCTGCTGACAACCACCATTCTTGCTTCAAAGACAAGGCAACGCTTCAGCATATGAAGGCTATATATCAACGCTTTGGTCAGAACATGACCAAATCCCAAAACCTTGCTTATACAACTTGTTGTAGACCTATGACCAACAGCTGGCTCAGCCTACACCTGCATCTCATGATTACACCAAACTAGCATACGAAAACTGTGATGAAAAAGAAAAGGAACAGGATGCCAAAACAGGTTCAAATCCTATTTGTTTTTTCCCCCCAAAGTCACAGCAAATTCATCTATAAATACTTGGCTCCATCACACGTTCAAGGGGCTGGATTTTGGAGAGAGAGAGAGATTGGCCAAAAGAGAGAAAAGGAAGTTGTGAAACCTTCATAAAAATCCAGATTTCTAATACATAAAAAACAAACCTTTGTTCTTCCCTTTGAACAAAAGGACACGACCACTCTTCCGTCTCTCTTGCTGACTTAGAACATCCAAAGGCAGCCACTCAAAACTCTAAGCACGCCCCAGGTAAGTCTTTCTGACTTTACTTGCTTCTCATTGTGAACATCATTAACATGTAAATATCATAGTATTAATGTTGTACATATCATTGTATGAATAGAAAAACTATAGATCAGAACTTCTAGAATAATGTTAGGCTCAGACTTAGAATTGGAATTTCTATGATTTGTTGTGTTATGATCATTCTGATTTGCTGAACTGAATAAATTGCTGATGTGCTGATTAAGAGTTAAAATATTGTATAGAACTTATGATGTTCACTCATAGTTTTAGCACAACACTGAACTTCTGATGTTCACTCACTGTTTTAACACTTAGAACTTCTGATGACTCACATACTGTTAACACAACACAAAAATTCCGAGTTCTCCCTATATGACAAATACACTGAACTTCTGATTTTCATGCACTGATAACATGCTGAACTGATGACTGTTCTTTCACTGTCTTAGCACTATATAGAACTTCTGAGTTCTTCCTACTGTTTTGACACGCACAGAGTTTCTAAGTTTTTCTCACTGTTCTGACATTCAAAAGTTCAGCACATACCAATCCAAAACTTCTGTGTTTTTCCTCTAACATGTTTTGCAGGACCTCTAAGTGTATGAATCCAGAACTTCTGATCCCACTGGCGTTTCCTGCTGAGTCACGCGCCTGGCTTCAGAACTTCTGATCCTTGTTTCTTTGTTTACAGCAACACGTTGTTTCTACCTTGCATTCATTTTTCCTTTTCATCTTTTTTTATATATATTAACATAAAAAAACACAAAAATATTTTCCTTTTAATTTATTTCCTTAAGACAAAAACATTTTCTAAACAAGTCCATTTCTTTCTTATATTGTACATTCTTATGCAATTCAATATGGTTGTAATAGTAATTTTGGACTTATTTTTACTTGCAACCCCATTCATAAATTTGTATCCCCATCCCCTAAATATTGTAATAGCGTAGGACTTTACATTTCAGCAATTTATCGCTTTCAAATGTAAATGCTAGTAATTAGGCGTGTATGGAAAGATAAAAATAACAAAATAGATCACCTTAATCAAGACAAATTATGCATGCAATCAAATACACTCGCACACTTACACCCTTAGGATAATTCCACTTGTTGCCTTATAAAAATGGCCATGTTATGCATGTCGGATGTCTTAGCACAAACGAATCGAAAATACAAGATCATAGTCCCTCGATGACGCTATCAAAGTTGCCTTTCAAAATGATCTTAGTCCCTACAGAAAAAGTGCTAAGTCATCTCACAAATTGCTATCATGGTCATACGATGACCTAACGCTCGTCCCTTCACATCCAACGACGGGGCTTCTTGCCGAATCAATGGTAAGGTAGCAACATCTAAAGGAGGAGGAAAATCACATCTAAGACCTTTTGAGTAGGTAGATTACTTTTACTTACTTGCTCAATTTTAAAATAAACATCCTTACTATTTTCAAAACAATCACATACACTTTCAAAACATCTTCAAAACACTTTCCAAGAAATATTTTCAAAAGCTCAACACTTTGTATACGTTCTTACGAACGAGAACCATTACAAAGTTTGCCTAAACGATGGCACCTTTTCGAAATACTTCCAAAAAATCACACAAAGAACATTTTCAAACAAAAGCAAGTGATCTAGCAAGTAACTAAGATCCCATGGAAAACCATGGATGAAAAGGGTGCTAATACCTTACCTTTTCATAATCTACCCCCCGAACTCAAGAAAACATCTCTAAAGGTCTTTCCTGTGCTTTTTCACCTTTCCTTATTGGATAAAAGAAAAGTCAGTGGTGACTCTTTCTAAACCGCAACATTTGTAAACACAAACGCAAACCCTCAAGTCAGTTCTCCCACCGTATCACAGAACTGGCGACTTTGCTGGGGAAGTTGTTTTAAAAGTGGGGTTATCTTAGGGTTAGATCACATTTACTTGCTTACATTGGTTGATTTTTTTGCTTTATGTTTTGGTTCCTTGTTTGGGTTTGTTTTAAATCCTACACCCGGATTTGGGGACACCTTTTTAGGTAAGTATCAATAAACTGTGAGGGAACTATGTGGGGTATACTGACACGGTTGAAGCAGTAGCTACGTTGATGTGGCACTTTGGTTGGTACCGGTAACCCTTGAGTCAGTCAAGGAGAGTACGGGGCCGCCGCGTGGTGTCGTAAAGCATCAACTAACCTTAGAACCATTACTTGACCAACTTGGCCATTAGGACGTAATGAGATGACCGACTTTGGTGTAGTCCGAAGTTGGTAGATACTCGATGCTACACTCATTGAGACTTCCGAGTTTTGTTTGGTTGCGAGTCAATTTCCTACCGAACGAACCTTGTGTGAAAGGCCGGTGATATTGAGATCCCTTAGAACCCGGTTACTATTAACTAGGACAGGTTGAGCCAACTAAACTACAAGAGGGTACTTACCTACAAACTCCATGCAAGCCTAAACCTAAGGACTTGTCTGCTTTGTGTGTATATGATTATTCATATATAAACTTGCTTACCTCGCATATTTGTACATAACATCATAACATCATACCATAGCATTTTCAATAAACCATTTCAAGGATCTCGAGGGTATTTGATGCAGGTTATGATGAACCAAACGTCTAGCAGGGGGCAGGGGATTTTATTTTCCTCTAACCAAACACCGTCAAAGATCAAGTACAACAAACTTGAGTCAAGGGCCATGACCCACTTGATATGGTGAGCTTAATCCTCGTGGAAGGACATCCACCGATACAAAGTTCTCCAATCAAAGATTTTGATCAAAATTCAATCTCTAACTTTTTCTTGTCTTTACCCTGCGAGATCATTGAAAACATGCATCCACATATCATGCATCATATCATGACAGGTTTCTCCCATACAGGTCTCCTTATCTTCCTACTGTTTATTTCAGTAAGATGGATATGGAACAAATGGTGAAAGATCTCCGAGCTCAAAACACTCAATTCCAACAAATGTTTATGGCTATGGCTAAGGGGCAAGAGGACCTGAAAGCTCTCCTTCTCAAAGACAAGAAGAAAAATCCCAAGAAGTTAATAGGCGTCCTGAAATTGGGAAGAAGACCTGGAGGACCAGTCAAGAGAGCTATAGATCTTTCAACTCCATCCAACATGGGGGATAGTCTGGAAGAAGACCACAATTTGGAGATTGATGAATTTGAAGTTGACTACTCCGAGGAACAATATCCTCTCACTGATGACAAGTACAAATAGTTAGAGGATCGCCTCAGTGCTATGGAGATTCAACAGATACCTTGCTTGGATCTAGGAGACACGCCTTTGGTTTCTGCAGTAGTCATCCCGCCAAAATTCAAAGTCCCTACCTTTTCCCTGTACGATGGAGTCTTTTGCCCTAAGATGCACTTAAAGTCTTATGTCCGCAAGATTCAACCATACACAACTGATCCGAAGTTTTGGGTCCATTTCTTCCAAGAGAGCCTAGTAGGGACTCAACTCGAATGGTTCTATCAATTGGAGAGTTCTCGCATCCACACCTGGGAGGATTTAGCTGCTGCTTTCTACAAGCAGTATCAGTACAATGCTGATCTTGCACCAACTTGTGTGCAATTACAGAACATGACCATGGGTTCCAACGAGAGCTTCAAAGGATACGCCTAAAAGTGGAGAGATCTGGCTGGTAGGGTACAACCCCCTTTAACTGACAGGGAGCTAATCGACATCTTTATGGGAACTTTGACAGGGCCTTTCTTCAAACACTTGATTGGAAGCTCCTCAACTGGGTTCACCGAGCTAATACTTATCGGTGAAAGAGTCGAAGCTGGCATCAAAAGTGGAAAGATTCAAGAAGCTACACCTTTTGATGCTCAGAAAAAGCCATACCATGGGAAGAGAGAGTCCAATGCTGTGTATGGTCAAAAGAGTCGTCATGATCAACATGTGGGGGCAGTCCTGATCTCTGGTTCTGCGTCACACCGGCAACAACAAAGAGGAAGTCAACAAAGGCCAGACGAGCCCAAAAGACAGTTCACCAACATCAACATGCCGCTGTCTCAAGTGCTACAACACTTGTTGATGATGAATCTGATTACATTGATAGGACTTCATCCAAACCCCAAAACTTCTTCTCCTAACTACAATCCTAATGCAACATGTGCTTATCATTTTGACAGCCCATGCATGACACTAACGATTGCTGGGCATTGAAGTACAAGATTTAGAATTTGATTAACGCCAAGGAGATTGAGTTCGACCCTCCGGAGACTCCAAATGTGATCACTACTCCTATACCAAGTCATTGAGAATGTCTTATTCATTTTTGAATTTTCAAGTTGTAATCTATTTTGTTATCCAAACAATTATCTATTAATGTCAAACTTTGTTTTGTTAATGCATTGCATATGTTTGTCTTAATTTGATCCACTCATTTTCATTACATTTAAACTATGCTTTTTACTCTCTTTATGACATTTAACTCTTGCTAAAAGTTACAAGCCTTTAGAGGGAGGATGACAAAAACAATGCCATAATCTCATACAGTATGATTTGGAACAGACCTTGTTGACGATGTACATACATTCTTTCAAATCCTAAACACTGGAGTTATAAGGAAGATAATCCCTAGTCAACCCCTTCGAGCCAAAGAAGTAGAAGTTTTCTGTTTTAACACAAATTGAAACATTTAATCAAAACCTGGTGCAGGGTAGTCTCTCAGTTAATTCAAACGCGCGTTCAAATCGCAAATTCTCATCTCGTAATACAACAAATGACATCAGAAATATTCCTCTGAAATCAAAAGATGGTGAAGGTTCCCTATCACATAGGAAGTCACTATTTATCAAAAAAGTAAAGCCCACTAAGTCAAAACCTACAAAGGAGACTTAAGAAAATAGGGGAATCCTGCTGACTGTAATCTCAAAACAAAGAACAGTCAGGCAAAAATTAGGGATAACAAATCAAAAGAAAGAGGTCACTACAAATCCTCAACAACACGAAAAAGTGGCAAAAAATGACTGCCTTCCAAACAAACTTAACTTGTTTGAACCATCACCAACACGTCATTCTAGACTCAATTGGAGTTCAAGCGTACAATTAACTGAGTTTAAGACTGAAGAACATCACGAAGAGAGGGTGGGTACAAATAAACTTTGAGACTTTATCCTTTGTTTCTTGAACCGTGAACTGAGCCACGTTACAACCTTTCAAAGGTCCTAATTGAAGCATGGGTTAGTTCGAAAGCATACTGTTACAAAAGGTATCCTGACTCCTATAAGGCTTTATTCTAAATTCTGAAGTTGAATTACAAACTTCTTTACTTGCTGAAAATGCATTTTTCAAAAAAAAAAAACTTTAAGACAAACATAAACTTTGCATTACTTGAATATCACTGTTTGCATATGGCTATTTGTTTGACAGCAGAGAAATTCACACAATGAATATCCAGTGAACGAAAGCTCTCTCAGTGAACCAAATCACTTCAAGAAGGATGACACTTCCATTGACAAATCTCCTATCGACAAGGGGACATAACATGTCACTAACAAGCACACCTGGGGCAGTCCATTCAAGATTCCAAGAAAATATCTCAAGAATTGCAGAGTAACCAGGGGAAGGTTTCCATCTCCTCCACCTGAAGCATTAAACGTCAATCTCAGTAAAAGGGTTATGTACAGTCAAACATTTCCAGGCAGTGTCACAAACACTTTCTACTAGGGGCAATGACAAATCTCCCCAAAATCCTTCTCATAGGATGATTCCCAAGCCAGAGTTTAATATCTGAAAACCTTTCCCCAGCTGAGACAACTTCAAGAATCCTCGAGGACTTCCCCAACGAAGTCGTCAACTCTCTAACAGACCGACAACAGGGTTTATTTCCCCAACAAATTACATATTCCCCAGTTTGAGTTTGCCTCTCCGACTACTACAAATCAAAGGGCCACAACTCCTCTTCCCCAGTAGACTACTCTACAATCCCAACAAGTTACTATAAAACCTGGACCCGACTAGATATCAGTTCAACTTCGGCTCCCTAGTAGAGCAACGGACAACCGAGACTCCTGAACTCTTTTCCCAAGCAGGAATAAACATTCTCCCCATAGAGTTTTCAATATCCCCCAGCGGAGTTCTCCTCAAACAACAAAACAGGAATCCCCAGTGGAAATATTATAAGCAAAGTTTGAAGACACACCAACTCTTCAACAGTAGTCTAGGATTTAACGACTCCCCGGCATTTGTCAAGGATTTATTTTCCCAGACAAAAATACATTCATAAAAATTTCACATTTCATACATCCAATTTACATACATGATAAGTGTATACGACACAATCTCATTTATTTTGAGAACATCATGACATCATGCATTTCATACATCATGACATTGCATACAGCTAACGTTTTACCTTTCCAGGAAAAGATCAATCAACAAATGGCTACCATCAACCTTTTCAAGTTTTGGATTAATACCTGTAACAAGCTAAGAAAACTATCTGTGGATGACTGATTGTAGATTAATACCTGTAACAAGCCAGGAAAACTATCTACATGAAGAGATTGAAGATTAACACCTGTAACAAGCCAGGAAAACTATCTTTCTTTCTCAGGTCAAAGATTAACACCTAAAATCAGATAGGACAACTATCTACTTAACCATCATGAAGCAACCCTACACAGGTTCCTTCTTTCCAAGGTAAAGTTTTACAAGGACTCATCATCAGGAAACCCTACATCGGTTCCCTCTTTTTTCCAAGATGAAGTTTTACACGGACTCATTATTGAAGCAACCCTACACAGGTTCCTTCTCACTTTAAGATGAAGTTTTACACTGACTCATCGTCAAGAAACCCTACACAGGTTCCTTTTTTTTCCAAGATGCAGTTTTACACGGACTCATCATGAAGGAACCCTACACCGGTTCCTTCTCAATTTCAGATGAAGTTTTACACAGACTCATCATGAAGCAACCCTACACAGGTTCCTTCTCAGGAAATTTCGGATGCAGTTTTACACGGACTCATCATCAGGAAACCCTACACAGGTTCCTTCTCACTTCTGGATGCAGTTTTACACGGACTCATCGTCAGGCAACCCTACACAGGTTCCTTTTTTCCAAAATGCAGTTTTACACAGACTCATCATGAAGCAACCCTACATCGGTTCCTTCTCACTTCCAGATGAAGTTTTACACGGACTCATCACGAAGCAACCCTACACAGGTTCCTTCTCAGGAAATTTCAGATGCAGTTTTACACGAACTCATCATGAAGCAACCCTACACAGGTTCCTTCTTTCCAAGATGTAGTTTTACACTGACTCATCATGAAGCAACCCTACACCAGTTCCTTCTTTCCAAGATGAAGTTTTACACGGACTCATCATGAAGCAACCCTACACCAGTTCCTTCTTTCCAAGATGAAGTTTTACACGGACTCATCATCAGGCAACCCTACACTGGTTCCTTCTTTCCAAGATGAATTTTTACACGGACTCATCATCAGGCAACCCTACACTGGTTCCTTCTCTTTCTGGATGCAGTTTTACACGGGCTCATCATCAGGCAACCCTACACCCGTTCCTTTTCTTTCTAAGATGCAGTTTTACACGGACTCATCATGAAGCAACCCTACACAGGTTCCTTTTCAGGAAATTTTGGATGAAGTTTTACACAGACTCATCATCAAACAACCTAACTGAAATTTTGGTAACAAATACTTAATGTCACAGTGAATGTTATGACACCGTATCTGACACACTTCAATACAGTAATTTAAAAACAGTAAAGAACACAATCAATTGTTAACCCAGTTCAGTGTGAAACAACACCTACTCTGGGGGCTACCAAGCCAGAGAGGAAATTCACTATAAGAGATATTAATTCAGGAATAAACCAACCAGTTTATCTCCTTCACTTAAGACCTACCCAATGCAACTTCAATCTAAGTTCAACTTAAACCTGAGTTCCTACTCACTCCCCCTCAATCACAGCAGTGATACTTAACTATTGATTAAAGAGATTATGAAGACACTCTTCAATACACACACTTGATTTTGCTTCAAAGCTTTAATCAAGAGACACAATCACTCGTGCTTCAAAGCTTTGAGTGATACACAACCCTAACTTGATTTTGCTTAAAAGCTTTAATCAAGAGACACAAACACTCGTGCTTCAAAGCTTTGAGTGATACACAACCCTTACAATCAAATCCTACTCCAAGTCACTTATCAAACCGATAATTTCTTGGCTCACAGTAGTTACAACTATACAATCCCTTATTGATCTTCTGTCAAAAGTATTGCTAACATTTAATCTTCATGGGGAATGTATAGGCAGACTATTCTTCAATTAGGGCTTCCATGAAAATAGCTAGGGTTAACTAAAGTTAACCTAAAGACTGGGTTTTAGGCTTTCATCATACCAGATTAGGGTTAAGCAAGGTTAACCTAATGTCCACGTGAGCATCTGATCTGGACTGTATATATCAACTCAGAGAAGCATATCAGATTCCTGAAAAATCTCAGGAATTATAAATCTGCACAAATGTTAGATCAGTACAGGATGTCTTAACATTGGTTATGACAACAAGAATCCTGCTCACTGATTTTGGTAGAATACACTATATATGATCATTGTTTAATGATCATGAAAAACACCTTATACTGAGTAGTTCCTGTATGACATTCTTTTCTGCAGAATGTACCTTTATCCCAGAATGTTATGACATCAGTCATGACATTTGTAACTCTGGTTTTACCAAAAAAATGCCAACAAACAAACACTTACAAACTCCCCCTTTGGCAAATTTTTGGCAAAAACCCCTAAACAATCAGAGATTAGAATGCAGCAGAATTTTTAATAACAGCTACCAAGTCTAATTCTACCAAAATTACCATAAATTCTTCTCCCCCTTTTTATCCATAAAGAGGCCAAAGATACTTGTACTTTTAAGTTATACAGTCATCCAAAAGGAATTTAAAAAAAACACAAATAATAAGAAGTCATTTGGAAGCAACAAGTTCCAGCAACAATCTTTTCAGCAACATTGCCCTTCAGGCACTGTCATCCTCCGAGGAAGCAATATTTTCAACATTATGCTGGTCTTCATCAACATCCTCTTCCTTTATTTGTTCTTCATTCTCCTCCTATTCTAGTCTAGCAATCAGCTCTTCAAGAGTCCTTTTTCTTGTATCAAGCTCTCTACAGGTTTCTTTTAGCACAACTATAACATCAGTTTTCCTGGAATGAGTTTTGACATTTGATGTCTCAGCAAATGTCATAACAATGTCAGGGACATGTGTTCCCTGAAACAGCTTATAGTGAAAACCAAGTGCAGGGGCTCTTTTGCATACAGAGTCTTTTTCAATCAGAATATCAGGATACTGAGCAATGGTTATATCACACAGGAGAGAGGGAAAAGAAATAGGGCCTTTAATAGCACAGCTTCCAGAATGTTTCAATGTTTGATCAAAAATGTACTTGCCATAATCAAAGTTTGTCCTGGTTCCAACAGCATAGATAAATCTTCCCAAACTTGTGGAAATGGTGGATTTATGGTTGGTGGGAACCCAATTAGTTGCACCAATTTTGTGTAGTATGGAAAACTTCATGCTCAGCTTGCTTGCATTTAGCTTCCCTTTCAAGGGCCAGTGCTTGACTTGCTTGGTAGTGATGGTTTGACAAACTTGGTTGTCAGTAACTTCAAGCTCAGGATAAGCATCATCAGGCCTTCCTAGGAATTTGTTTATTACAGAAGGAGAGAAGTTTAACTTCCTTCCTCTCACATACACACTCTTAAAATCAGCTGACTTTCCATCAGCACAACCATCAGACAAATTTACTATGAATTCTTTGACAAGAATCTCATAGCAGTTGGAAAACTTGACCACAGTTTTCATTAGGCCAGCAGTCTTGATTAGATCCATGATTTCCTTACACTCAATATCACTGCTGTTCAGCTCTCTCTCCAAGGCAATCCTTTTCAGAAACACATACTTCCACCTGTTTGCATTTTCTGGATGGTGAAAGGAGATGTTATCAATGGTAACTTCAGGGACTTTAGGCATTTTGCTAGAAGAGGGTTTCTTCTTGAGAGGAATGTCTGGAACATTGCTCTCAACATCAAAATCAAAGTCTGATTCCTCATCAGATTCAGAGGGTTCAGGATCCTTCCTTTTCTTGGCTATTGGTTGTCTCAAAGGTTTTGAGAGACTACCAACAGGTACTCTAGCTTTTACCTTCCCCTTCCCTTTCGACATTCCAGCTTTTTGATCCTTCTCAGCTTCTACTCTAGTCTTGTTCTCAGACCTGGTTTTCTTATGAACAACTTTAGTAGCCTTCTCTTTGGAGGGGCTTTGGGCAACATCCTGCTTTTCTTTTCAGCTCATCATCCTTTTAGCTATGCTAGGGTTGATATTATCAATTAAATCATTGTTAGAGTATTCTTCATCAACATCAATAACCGGGGGTTCAACAGCCTTGTCAGTAGGGTTCTGGTGACCATCATGTTTTTTTGGAGATTTCCTAATGTTGTCATCAGGTGTCTCAACATTCTGAGTGACATCTGGATCCATTTCTACATTAGGACTAACAGTTTCTTGGTTCAAAGGTACATAAATTCCAGGAACAGAGTGATTCTCATTAAGAATCCTAGTGACTAGTCTGGCAATAGCTTGATGTACATAAGCAAAACCTTCCCTATTTGCTATCTCTGGAGGAACAGAAGATGATGGTTGAGAAGATTTACCAGATGGAGAAGCTTGTGATCTTCTTGCATGTCTGGTTCGCAGCTTCTTGACCTTAGTGGGATCAGCTGCCAGTTCACGAAGAGGAGTTATCTCAAGAATGTCAATATCCATGCAGTTTGTGATTGCCCTAGGTTCACTGTCAGAGGATGCGGAAGAAGCAGTCGCCTTTGAAGAAGATGATGACAGGGATTGTTGAGACATTTTGAGCGATTTAGAAAACAAGTAACAGCGAGTGTGAAATCTTCATTTGAGAGAATGGAGATTGTTGCAGAAACGCGAGAAGAGGGAGATATATGAATGTCTATTCAACTTCTTAAAATTTTGGAAAGAAATAGGGAAACAGATGATTAGCCCAATCAGAATAGACTTAACTAAAAATCTCTTTCATCCCTTGTTTTAAGCAAAATTAATTGCTACATCTCTTCATATTGGCAAATACCCAGCTTGCCCCTCAAATTTTCAAATTGACTAGCATCAAGTGCCTTGATAAAAATGTCAGCCAGTTGTAGTTCAGTGGCAACATGTTCCAGCTTAATCACCTTTTCCTCCACAAGATCTCTGATGAAGTGATGTCTAATGTCAATATGCTTAGTCCTGCTGTGCTGTATAGGATTCTTGGAAATGTTGATAGTACTCAGATTGTCACAGTACAATATCATGGCATCTTGTCTGACATTATACTCAGTTAGCATCTGTTTCATCCAGATCATTTGAGAGTAGCTGCTACCAACTGCTATGTATTCAGCTTCAGCAGTAGATAGAGACACATTGTTCTGTTTCTTGCTGAACCAAGAGACAAGATTATTTCCCAAAAAGAAGCATCCTCCAGAGGTGCTCTTTCTATCATCAATACTACCAGCCCAATCAGCATCACAGTAACCAGACAGAATTGGTTCACATCCATGAGAGTACAGCAAGCCATAGTTGTAAGTTCCACTCACATACTTCAGAATTCTTTTCACTTGGTTGATGTGACTTACTTTGGGTTCAGCCTGGTATCTTGCACATACTCCAACTGCAAAAGCAATGTCAGGTCTGCTGGCTGTTAAGTATAGCAGACTTCCTATCATGCTTCTGTACAAGCTTTGATCCACATTTGCCCCATTTGTGTCTTTGGACAACTTTAAATGAGTAGGTGTAGGAGTCCTTTTGTGACTGGCATTCTCCATTCCAAACTTCTTGACAATATTCTTTGCATACTTGCTTTGAGACAAAAAAATTGAGTCTTCCATCTGTGTGACTTGCAGTCCAAGAAAGTAGGTCAATTCTCCCATGAGGCTCATTTCAAATTCAGCTTGCATCTGGTCAGCAAAATGTTTAACCATTTTATCTGACATTCCTCCAAACACTATGTCATCAACATAAATTTGAGCTACCATTATCTTTCCTCCTTCATTTTTGACAAAAAGAGTTTTATCCAAGCCTCCTTTCCTGTATCCTTTGTCAGTGAGGAATTTTGTCAATCTGTCATACCAGGCTCTAGGAGCTTGTTTCATACCATATAAAGCTTTCCTTAATTTGTAGACATGATCAGGACAGTTTGGATCCACAAATCCTTTAGGATGTTCCACATATACTTCCTCATTTAAGTACCCATTTAGGAAGGCACTCTTTACATCCATCTGAAATAGCTTAAACTTAAGGAGACAAGCAACTCCCAAAAGAAGTCTGATTGATTCCAGTATGGCTACAGGAGCAAAAGTTTCATCAAAATCAACCCTTTCAACTTGAGTGTATCCTTGAGCAACAAGCCTTGCCTTATTCCTGGTGATAACTCCTTCAGCATCTGATTTGTTCTTGTAGATCCATTTTGTGCCAATAATGTTTGTTCCTTCTGGTATAGGAACTAACTCCCATACTTCATGTTGCTTGAATTGGTTCAATTCATCTTGCATTGCTCCAATCCAGTATTCATCAGTCAAAGCCTCCTTACCATTTTTTGGTTCAATCTTAGATACAAAGCAATAGTTTTAGATGATTTCTCTAGATCTTGTAATGACTCCACTGTTAGGGTCTCCTATGATGAGTTCCTTAGGATGATCTTTCTGAATTTTGATGGAAGGATCTTTGTTAGATTCCTTTGATTCAGACTCTGATGAAGTAGTTTTAGGTACATCATCCTTTTTAGACACTTGAGTTGAAGTCTCAAAGAATGTCTCAACATCATATAGGACATTTGTTTCCTCATGGTAATCATCAACTATGACATTTATAGATTCCATCATAGCTTTGGTCCTGGAATTGAATACCCTATATGCTCTGCTGTTGGTAGAGTATCCTAGGAATATTCCTTCATCACTTTTAGGATCCATCTTTCTCCTTTGTTCAAGATCTGTCAGAATATAGAATTTGCTTCCAAAGACATGGAAGTACTTTACTGTAGGATTTCTTCCTTTCCATAGTTCATAAATGGTGGATGATGTTCCCTTTCTCAAGGTGACCCTATTATGGACATAACAGGCTGTATTCATAGCTTCAGCCCAAAAATGAATAGGAAGTCCTTTGGAATGTATCATTACTCTAGTAGATTCCTGTATAGTCCTGTTTTTCCTTTCCACAACTCCATTTTGTTGAGGAGTTATGGGTGAAGAGAATTCATGATTGATTCCTTCTGAGGAACAGAACTCATCAAACTTACTGTTTTCAAATTCCTTTCCATGATCACTTCTGATTCTGACAATGCATCCTTCTTTTTCTCTTTGAATTCTTTTGCAAAGTTCCTTAAATACATCAAATACATCAGACTTTTCCCTAATGAAGTTAATCCAGGTGAATATGGAAAAATCATCCACAACAACATAAGCATATCTCTTTCCTCCAAGTCTTTCCACCTGCATTGGACCCATCAGATCCATATGTAGAAGTTCTAGCACCTTAGAGGTGGTCAGATGTCTTGTCTTTGGATGTGACATTCTAGTTTGCTTTCCAACCTGACATTCACCACAGACTCTCCCTTCATCAATTTGAAGCCTTGGAATCCCTCTGACTGCCTCCATGGATATGATTTTTTCATGCCTCTTAGATGTAAATGACCAAGTTTTTGGTTCCACAGTTTCACTTCCTTTTCTTCTTTGGTTATAGAGCATACATAAGAGTAATTAGTGTTCTCAGACTCCCATAAGTAACAGCTGTCTTTTGATCTAACTCCTCTCATTACAACTTCTTGTTTTTAATTAGTTACAAGACATTCAGACTTGGTGAAGTTGACCTTGAATCCTAGATCACATAATTGACTGATACTTATGAGATTAGCATTCAAGCCATTTACCAGCAACACTTCATTTAGGTTTGGAACTCCAGGGCAGTCCAAGTTTCCAACTCCTTTGATTTCTCCTCTAGCACCATCTCCAAAAGTGACATAACTAGTAGTATGAGGTTTAACATTATTCAGAAGATTCTTGATTCCAGTCATGTGTTTAGAGCATCCACTGTCAAAGTACTAGTCTTCCTTGGCAGAAACTCTAAGGGAGGTGTGAGCTATCAGGGATGCAGACTTTTTCTTCCACTGTTGAGTATATGGTGCCTTGTTAGACTTAAGTTTGACAACTGGGGTCTGATTAGGATATCCATATAATCTGAAGCAAAATGGCTTTATGTGACCAAACCTTCCACAATGATGACATCTCCATCTTTGATACTTTTTCTTCATATTTCTCTGTTCTCGATGTTGAGTGCTATGTTGTGACATCTGCTTTGACATTTGTTTATCAGGCGTGTTCTTCTTCTTGTTTACAGTAGATTTCTTTGCAGCCACAAATCCTAGACCAGACTTGTTTCCCACATTTTGTCCAACCTGAAGGATTTCTTCCATCTTGTCAGTTCCATTTGTCAGCATCTTAACAGACTTGGTCATCTGATCAAGTTTTGAGTTTAGCATTTGAACTTCACCTTCGAGATGGTTTATAGTATCAGTGTCTGCCTTCTTCTCAGCCTCCAATTTTACTATGAGTTTTTTCTGTTTCTCATTTTGCTGACAGACTTCAGCACTTCTGATACATAGCTTCTTGTAGGTGTCAGCAAGTTCTTCAAATGTCACTTCCTCATCACAAGAGTCACTATCAGAGTTACAAATACCAGATAGTGCAGTGACTAGTTTAGCATATTCTTCTCCAGAGTTACTTTCTGAGTCACAATCAGACCAAGTAACAGATATTCCTTTCTTTTGTTTCTTAAGAAAGGTAGGACATTCAGCTCGAATGTGCCCATATCCTTCACATCCATGACATTGGATTCCTCTGCTTTGATTTCCCTTTTCTTCAGACTTAGGTCTTCTGCTGGAGTCATAGGATCTGCTAATGTCAGAGGGAATGTTCTTGACATTTGACCTTAACTTTAGGTCCATTCTCTTGATGAGTTTGTTGATCTGTCTTCCAAGCATAGCTATAGCTTCTGAAATATTCTCTTCATCACCCTCCTTGTTTTCATCTTCAGTATTGTATACAAGTGCTATGCTCTTGTTTTTCTTGTCAACATTGTCACTGATCCCCATCTCAAAAGTCTGAAGTGACCCAATGAGTTCATCAACCTTCAAGTTGCAGATATCCTGAGCTTCCTCTATATAAGTCACCTTCATTGCAAATCTTTTAGGCAGGGATCTGAGAATATTTCTCACCAGCTTTTCTTCTGACATCTTTTCTCCCAATGCTCCTGAGGTGTTGGCAATTTCCAAGATGGTCATGTGAAACTCATGAATGGTCTCATCTTCCATCATCCTTAGGTTCTCAAATTTGGTAGTAAGCATCTGAAGCCTTGACATTTTTACTTTGGATGTACCCTCATGGGTGGTTTTGAGAGTGTCCCAAACATCCTTGGCCAGTTCACATTGATGTACTAGTCTGAATATGTTTCTATCAATTCCATTGAACAAGGCATTTAATGATTTGGAGTTACCCAGGGCTAACTCATCTTCTTCTTTGCTCCATTCTTCCTCAGGTTTCAAACTGGTCGTCCCATCTTTCCCAGTTATGGTGGGATGGTTCCATCCTTTGTCAGCAGCTCTCCAAGCCTTTTTGTCCAGTGACTTCAAGAAGGCAATCATACGAGGTTTCCAGTAGTCATAATTTGATCCATCCAGAATAGGTGGTCTGTTCCCAAATCCTCCTTCCTTGTCCATAGCGCCAGAAAATAATATCCCTAGATCTCACCCAGTAAGACAGGCAGGGTGCCTGCTCTGATGCCAATTGAAATTCTGGTAACAGATACTTAATGTCATAGTGAATGTTATGACACCGTATCTGACACACTTCAAGACAGTAATTTAAAAATAGTAAAGAACACAATCAATTGTTAACCCAGTTCAGTGTGAAACAACACCTACTCTGGGGGCTACCAAGCCAGGGAGGAAATTCACTATAAGAGGTATTAATTCAGGAATAAACCAACCAGTTTATCTCCTTAACTTAAGACCTACCCAATGCAACTTCAATCTAAGTTCAACTTAAACTTGAGTTCCTACTCACTCCCCCTCAATCACAGCAGTGATACTTAACTATTGATTAAAGAGATTATGAAGACACTCTTTAATACACACACTTGATTTTGCTTCAAAGCTTTAATCAAGAGACACAATCACTCGTGCTTCAAAGCTTTGAGTGATACACAACCCTAAATTGATTTTGCTTCAAAGCTTTAATCAAGAGACACAAACACTTGTGCTTCAAAGCTTTGAGTGATACACAACCCTTACAATCAAATCCTACTCCAAGTCACTTATCAAACCGATAATTTCTTGGCTCACAGTAGTTACAACTATACAATCCCTTATTGATCTTCTGTCAAAAGTATTGCTAACATTTAATCTTCATGAGGAATATATAGGCAGACTATTCTTCAGTTAGGGCTTCCATGAAAATAGCTAGGGTTAACTAAAGTTAACCTAAAGACTTGGTCTTAGGCTTTCATCATACCAGATTAGGGTTAAGCAAGGTTTACCTAATTCCACGTGAGTATCTGACTGGACTGTATATATCAACTCAGAAGCATATCAGATTCCTGAAAAATCTCAGGAATAATAAATCTGCACAAATGTTAGATCAGTACAGGATGTCTTAACATTGGTTATGACAACAAGAATCCTGCTCACTGATTTTGGTAGAATACACTATATATGATCATTGTTTAATGATCATGAAAAACACCTTATACTGAGTAGTTCCTGTATGACATTCTTTTCTGTAGAATGTACCTTTATCCCAGAATGTTATGACATCAGTCATGACATTCACAACTCTGGTTTTACCAAAAAAAATGCCAACAAACAAACACTTACACTAACTATCCAATACAGTTCAGATGTGCTCCAGACATGGACGCCATGCTGGCAATCATCCAGTTCTAGCTTATAGATACAGTCCATCAATCATTTCTGGATGGCATCTTTAAGCCCATATCCAACAACTATCATTACCACTCCAAATGGCATCTTTAAGCCCATTCCCCATATAATCAACTAACACATCTTCGAGTGCAAATTTTCTAGGCACTCTAGTGTTCAATCATCTTCCACCTTCAAATCACGAATGGTAGAATTACCAATCTAACTCTTCAGGTGTAAGAAGATTGAACAGGGGAAGTTGTTGTACCCCAAAATTTGCCCTCTCATTTATCAAGGAATCACCTTGGATTCTCAAGTTTGCTTCCATCCAATTCCAAGCCTTGAACTACAATTTTTCAAGGAAATCATCCATAAGGGCAAAATGGTCATTTGCACACTAAAAAGTCAAACTTTGACTTTTGGATCAAAAAATCAAGCTTCAAGAATCATATTTCATCGAGACACGTTGAAATATGAAGTTTTGTTTCATCAAAATCCAAAAAGTCAAAATTCTAAATACTTAGAATTTTTTTCTAAGTGTTTAAGAAAATATGATAATTTCAGAACTTCTGACCAGGGTATCACCATAAGCACTCAGCAGATTTTGGATGTTCTCAAGACAAAGTTTGGTCAGAACTTCTGGGCAAGCCATTAACAAAATCTCAGTCAGATTTTGCCAAGGTAATTCAAAGAAGATTAAGGAACATGCTGCAAGCTTCCCAGAAAGTCTGAAAGCTCCTTCAGAACATGCTGGAGCCAGAAGATAAGAGGATCAGCAGATGGGATGCCACGCTGAAGTAGAACTTCTGATCCAGAACTAAGCCTTGGTTTAGAGTTTCACGTTGCAGGATTTCTGGTTGTGATAAGTCTCATCATCATTTAATGCTCATTTAATGCTCACAACCACCTTCTGAGTCTGTATCCAAAGGATCTTCACCACGTGTACCTCTACTATCTTGGGATAGAAACTTTGCTACCAAGCCCATGCCTTGCTTTTTGCTTTTCCTTAAATCCTGCTGACAGCCACCATGCTTTCTTCAAAGACAAGGCAACGCTTCAGCACATGAAGGCTATATATCAAAACTTTGGTCAGAACATGACCAAATCCCAAAACCTTGCTTATACAACTTGCTGCAGACCTATGACCAACAACTGGCTCAGCCTACGCCTGCATCTCATGATTACACCAAACTAGCATACGAAAACTGTGATGAAAAAGCAAAGGAACATGATTCTAAAACAGGTTCAAATCCTATTTGTTTTTCCCCCCAAAGTCACATCAAATTCATCTATAAATACTTGGCTCCATCACACATTCAAGGGGCTGGCTTTTGAAGAGAGAGATTGGCCAAAGGAGAGAAAAGGAAGTTGTGAAACCTTCATAAAAATCCATATTTATCATACATAAAAAACAAACCTTTGTTCTTCCATTTGAACAAAAGGACACGACCACTTTTCCGTCTCTCTTACTGACTCAGAACATCCAAATGTAGCCATTCAAAACTCCAAGCACGCCCCAGTTAAGTCTTTCTGACTTTACTTACTTCTCATTCTGAACATCATTAACATGTAAATATCATAGTATTAATGTTGTACATATCATTGTATGAATAGAAAACTATAGATCAGAACTTCTAGAATAATGTTAGGCTCAGACTTAGGATTGGAATTTCTATGATTTTTTGTGCTATGATCATTCTGATTTGCTGAACTGAATAAATTGCTGATGTGCTAATTAAGAGTTGAAATATTGTATAGAACTTCTGATGTTCACTCACAGTTTTAGCACAACACTGAACTTCTGATGTTCACTCACTATTTTAACACTTAGAATTTCTAATGACTCACATACTGTTAACACAACACATAACTTCTGATTTCTCCCTATATGACAAATACACTGAAATTCTGATTTTCATGCACTGATAACATGTTGAACTGTTGACTGTTCTTTCACTGTCTTAGCACCATACAGAACTTCTGAGTTCTTTCTACTGTTTTGACACGCACAGAGTTTCTAAGGTTTTCTCACTGTTCTGACATTCAGAAGTTCAACACATAGCAATCCAGAACTTCCGTGTTTTTCCTCTAACATGTTTTGTAGGACCTCAGAGTGTACGAATCTAGAACTTCTGATCCCACTGACATTTCCTGCTGAGTCACGCGCCTGGCTTCAGAACTTCTGGTCCTTGTTTCTTTGTTTACAGCAACACGTTGTTTCTACCTTGCATTCATTTTTCCTTTTCATCTTTTTTTTATATATATTAACATGAAAAAACACAAAAGTATTTTTCCTTTTAATTTATTTCCTTAAGACAAAAACATTTTCTAAACAAGTCCATTTCTTTCTTATATTGTACATTCTTATGCATTTCAATATGGTTGTAATAGTAATTTAGGACTTATTTTTACTTGCAACTCTATTCATAAATTTGTATCCCTATCCCCTAAATATTGTAATAGCGTAGGACTTTACATTTCAGCAATTTATCGCTTTCAAATGTAAATGCTAGTAATTAGACATGTATGACAAGATAAAAACAACAAAATAGATCACCCTAATCAAGACAAATTATGCATGCAATCAAATACACTCGCACACTTACACCTTTAGTGTAATTCCACTTGTTGCCTTATAAAAATGGCCATGTTATGCATGTGGGATGTCTTAGCACAAACGAATCAAAAATACAAGATCATAGTCCCTCGATGACGCTATCAAAGTTGCCTTTCAAAATGATCTTAGTCCCTACAGAAAAAGTGCTAAGTCATCTCACAACATTACTATCATGGTCATACGATGACCCAACGCTCATCCATCCACATCCAACGATGGGGATTCTTGCCGAATCAATGGTAAGGTAGCAACATCTAAAGGAGGAGGAAAAGCATATCTAAGACCTTTTGAGTAGGTAGATTACTTTTACTTACTTGCTCAATTTCAAAATAAACATCCTTGCTATTTTCAAAACAATCACATACACTTTCAAAACATCTTCAAAACACTTTCCAAGACTTGAAATATTTTCAAAAGCTCAACACTTTGTATACGTTCTTACGAACGAGAACCATTACAAAGTTTGCCTAAACGATGACACCTTTTCAAAATACTTTCAAAAAACCACACAAATCACATTTTCAAACAAAAGCAAGTGATCTAGCAAGTAATTAAGAGCCCATGGAAAACCATGGATGAAAAGGGTGCTAATACCTTCCCTTTTCATAATCTACCCCCCGAACTCAAGAAAATATCTCTAAAGGTCTTTCCTGTGCTTTTTCACCTTTCCTTATTGGATAAAAGAAAAGTTGGTGGCGACTCTTGCTAAACCGCAACATTTGTAAACACAAACGCAAACCCTCAAGTTAGTTCTCCCACCGTATCACAGTCAGATTGAGTTTTTATATCATCCCTCAAATGTCGAAACTGCAAAGCACACCATCTGTAGCAACAAGTTCAGGCGGAAAAGTGTTAAGATCATTTGAAGTTCTATTTGTAATTTCTTTTACTTGTTTAAACAATTATTGTCATGTCAAACTCTGGTTTTTTCCATTAATGCATTGCATATGTTTGTCTTGAATTAATCCATTTGTTTTCACTATATTTAAATTATTCTTTGTACTTCCTTTTTGTGATATTCAACTCTCGTTAAAAGCTATAAGCCTTTAGAGGGAGGATGACGAAAACAATACCATAATCTCATACAGTATGCTTTTGAACAGACCTTGCTGACGATGTACAAGCGTTGCTTTAATTCCTAAACAGTGGATATATAAGGAAGTTAATCCCTAGTCAACCCCTTTGAGTCTAAGAAGTAGGAGTTTTCTTTTTCATGTAAATTGAAACCCTTGATCATAACAGGGGGCATGGTAGTTTCTCAGTTAATTCAGTTGTGCATTCAATCGCAAGCTTTTCCTTCATACACAACAGGTAGTATCGAAGACATCCTTCCAAATCAAAAGTTGGTGATGCTTTATCGTAATCATTAATTTGGGAAGTCATTATCTTTCAAAAGAAAAGCCTGCTAAGTCGAAACCTATGAAGGAGACTTAGGAAAAAACCAGGGCATCCCACTGAATGTAATTTCAAACAAAACAGTTCAGGCAAAAGTTAGGGATAATAAAGTCAAAAAGAGGTCACTACAAATCCTCAACAAAAGAAAGATGTTACAAGAAAAAATGTCTGCCTTCTCAAATAAACTTTCGGTTTCTGAACCATCACCAAGTTTCAGTGCTATAATTCCAAACTCTATTGGAACCTAAATGCATAATTAACTGATTATAGGACTGAAGGACATCATGGAGAACATGTTAGGTACAAATAAACTTTGAGCCTTTATCCTTTGTTTCTTAAATTATGAACCATGCCACGTTACAACCCTTCAAAGTCCTAACTGAAGCGTGGGTTAGTTTGAAAGCATACTGTTATGAAAAGGTATCCTGACTCCTGTAAGGCTTAATATAAATCCCGAGTTGATATCACATTCTTACTAATTTTATTTTACTAAAAAATGAATTTTTTAAACTTCAAGACAGACATAAGCTTTTCATTATAATACCATTGTTTGCATATGACTAAGTGTTTGACAGTAGAGAAATTCGCATGACGAATATTTAATTAATGAAAATCCTTCCAATGGAAATATTTTCTTCGAAGGATGGGTCAAAGAGAAAGACACTTCCAGTAGCAGGCCTTTCATGGACACAATTGGTTATAAATCAAGGGGCATGACATGTTATTGTCCAACTCATCTGTGGCCGTCTAGTCAAGATTCAAAGAATCTCTCAAAAGTGTTGAATAGCCAGGGGTAGATCTCCATCTGAATCAATTAGGGCATGTTACATTGATCATGAGTTTCAGCAAAAACCACTATGAAAATTGAATCTTCGGTATCACCAAATTTCTTATCTATGTCAGCAGTATCAAATGGTGTCATTCTGCCGTGACATTTCTTAGAAAATTACTGAGGAAGGTCAAGACTATCAGAAACCTGGTAATCGATGGTTGATTAATAACTTCAAACATAGGGTGCACCAGACTAATCCCAGGGGAAAATGGACTCCGGCATACGAAGGGCCACGTATGATAAAGAAAATATTTCCTGGCTGTGCTACAACACTTACTACCATGGACAATGAAAATTCCTAGCGCCCTGTGAACGCGGACATAGTCAAAATTACTACACATTAATAATAGACCTGCTAGGTTGATTGGCCTAGGCAAAAATAAGGGCATCCATATGAACCAAAAGGGTTCGGGTAAAAATTAAGGACATATAAATAAAATTATACACCCGACAAGTCGAAAACCTAAGAAGGCGGCTTGGGAAAAAAGGGTATCCCGATGGACTGAAAATCTGAAAAGATAGTCCAGGAAAAAGTTAGGGATTAAAGTGTACGACTATGTTCCATCATCTCATCACTTGTTTATCACTCTGATCAACATTTACTAAAGACTCTAGGAGTTGGGATAATGTTCAAGTCATGCAAAAATCCCCACAGAGCAATCTCCATGGAATTATCTCTACAAAGATATCTTCACAAGCTCACCCCCAAAAGAGATATATGCCCCAGCAAGTCTAATATACCCTCAGGAAGAAGTTAGGGCATCTTCCAGAAGTTCACCTAAATATCCCTAATTGATAGCTTGACCTGATCATCTTCCCCAATAAGCCCCCTAGCATATAAGGAAGTTTGATCATTTCCCCAACATAC
Source organism: Vicia faba (assembly GCA_948472305.1). Classification (NCBI taxonomy): domain Eukaryota; kingdom Viridiplantae; phylum Streptophyta; class Magnoliopsida; order Fabales; family Fabaceae; genus Vicia; species Vicia faba. The sequence goes on from OX451741.1 coordinate 1,178,102,632, forward strand.
AGTGGAGAATTCCTCAGCACAGCCTATAAAATTCCAATCCCCATCAGAGTTTACTTCCTCAGCATAGTTTTATAGGAATTTAATTCCCCAACAGAGTTTATTACTCCAACGCCATAAATCCCTAACAAAATTATCTTCAGGGTTTAATCAAAGTTGCTATCCCCAGAAGAGTTTCTACAGTATCTGAAACTTGGACAGATAGCACATCAGAGGAATATCCATCTCTCTTATCCCCATTCAGGGTACGTAAGAATCAAATCCTCCAACAAAAAGAACGGCGAACGATCGACTCTCCTTGAATGCCTTTATCCTCAAGCAGAAGTCGAAGATCCCTAGTGGAGTATCCTCAAACAGAATGCAGGAATTCCTAGCAAAATTATTCCAACAAACAACAAAAGTTGAAGAATCACTCTCTTCATCCCCATCAATAGTTGAGGATTTATTTTCCCCAACCAGAGTTGTTACAAGGAGCTACCGATATGCTTCAATAAAACATTGCGTCCATACATCATTTCACAATACATTATAACATATGCATACCAAGATGCATATAACATTCTTATTTGTTTTGAGAGCATCATTACGCAATGCATTACATACATCATGACATTGCATAAAGCTAACTTTGTCTTTTCAGGTAAAGTTCGCAAACAGATGAATATCATCAGCAATTTTTGAGCAGGTCAAAGATTAATTCCTGAAACAAGACGTGGCAACTATCTATATGACCAGGCAGTATGAATTCCTGAAACAGGACGAGTTTACCAACGAAAAATAGGGCGCAGATTAATTCCTGAAATAAGACAGGGCAACTATCTATATGACAAGGCGGTATGAATTTCTGAAACAGGACGGATTTACCAACAAAAAATAGGACGCAGATTAATTCCCAAAATAAGACAGGGAAACTATCTATATGATCAAGCGGTATGAATTCCCGAAATAGGACGTGTTTACCAACAAAAAACAGGTCGCAGATTAATTCCCGAAATAGGACGGGGTAACTATCTATATGACCAGACGGTATGAAATCCCGAAACAAGACAGGTTTACCAACAAAAAATAGGTTACAGATTAATTCCCGAAACAGGACGATGCAACTATCTATATGACCAGGCGGTATGAATTCCCGAAACAGGACGATTTTACCAACGAAGGTCTGAGATTAATTCTCGAAACAGGACAGGGTAACTATCTATATAACCAGACGGTATGAAATCCCGAAATAGGGCGGGTTTACCAATAAAAAGACAGATTGTAGATCAATTCCCGAAACAGGATGGGGCGAATATTTGCATGACCAAGCAGTGTCAATTCCCAAAACACGATGAGTTTACCAATGAAAAACAGGCCAGAGATTAATTCCAGAAACAGGACGGGGAAACTATCTATATGACCAGGCGGTATGAATTCCCAAAACAAGATAAGTTTACCTACGAAAAACAGATTGTAGATCAATTTCCGAAACAGGATGGAGCGACTATCTACATGACCAAATGATTTCCTTCAGAGACTGAATTCTGACAAGCATCCCCCCTCAGAGATTGAATTCTGATGAGCATTCTCCTTTGGGGCCTCCATTCTAAAAAAGCATCCCCTGAGACTGAATTATGGCGAGCATTCTCCTTCTGAAAAGCATTCTTCAGATACAGTCAGGCGTAGACTCATCCTGATACTCCAAGCAACATTTACTTTGGATGGCATCTGTAAGCCCATCCCCAACGACACTCTTTCACCTATCCGAATGGAATCTTTAACACCATCCAAGCAGTATAATCAACCAACAGTGTCACTTCGTGCACATGTGGGTGAAAATTTCAGGGCACTTAAGTGTTCAATCCTCTTCCACCTCCAAATTATGAATGGCAGACATGCCAGTCTAACTCGTCAGGTTTAAGAAGATTGAACAGGGACAACTATTGTACCCCAAAATTTTCCCTCCCATTTTTTAAGACAATTGATTCAAGACACCTCCTCATGCTCCTAGGGTTCTCAAATTCTCAAGAATACTCAAGGGTTTAAGCATACAAGCACCTCTCCAAAGAAATGGCTTACAATTAGGGTTTTGGTTTTCTCAAAGAAAATTGAGCTTCTAATGCCTCAAGTGAGTTTCATGGTTCCTTATATTCTTCAAAGAATCCTCATGTCAAGTTTCAAGCCTTGCATCACAAGTTTGCTCAGTCAATTGCTCAGATGAGTGAAAGTCAAATGTATTGAATAAAAAGTCAACAATGGTCAACATTAAAATTTTAAGGTCACATTCGTCATTTGATCAAGGGTTGATCATGATTCCTCTAGAAAACTCAAGATTCATCAAAAGTCAAAAGTCACTAATTAGGGTTTTCTTAAGGAGAAGTCAACTGAACTTTGACCAATCATAACTTTCACATGCTTCATCAGAAAAATCTCAACCAAATCCTATCTAGAAAGTAATTTAATTATCTATAACTTTTTCGCTCTAAGATCAAGTGCAAAAAATGCTTCATTTGAGAGATATGAGCCAAGACATTTCAAGTCATTTTGAAAGTCAACAAAAAGTCATATTTTGTCAAAGAAGTTTACATTAAGATAAAGAATTCAAATGAAAAAGTGACCAAAATGAGAGTTGTAGGGGACATCTCGAGCTTTCCAAAAAGTCCAAGATCACCTTCATATGTCAAAAATTGAGTGAGATATGATTGGTGCAAGTTGAGAAACTTTTGAGAAATACATGAAACCTCAATTGAGCAATTTTGAAATTTTGGACTAGTGGACCTATCTTCTAAGGTATAAACATGTTCATGACCTTATAGAGGACTCCTAAACTCATTCATACCTTACCATGATTTATTTATATTTATTTTGATTTTTATTCAATTAAATATAAAATAAATTAAATAAAATAACAAATGATAGACCAAGGCACGTGGGCTTGGTTTTGGATCAAATTTGAGACACAAGAACACATATCCAACTTTCCAAAACCGCGGGAGGCAAGATTGAGACATAATATTCTCAAAATGGAATGTTTGAAAACATGTTTTTTTTTTGTGTTTTGGCAAGGCATTGAATACTTGGTTTTTTCCTCTTTTGTCTTGATCTATTTTAATCCTCTATAAATACTCAACTTATTCATACACTCAAGACCATGAATTGCTACCTCAAGAGCAAGCTCATAGAATCACAAAAAATTCTCAAGAACCAGGGAAAGTGTGAAACCCTATTTGCAGCTTCTCCCAAGCAATTACAAGCATTCCATTACACTCCTGAAGATCCTAGGAGTCTTTTCCAGTCTTTCAACAAGTTCGAGACATCCCAGAACGTGTTCTCTCAAGAACATCGGTTGGGTAACTTTTCCAAAATCCTAAAATTCTATTTTATGCATTGTTAACTAATCTTGTATGTTCATGTATGTTTATGATAATGTTTAGAATATGTCGCGACCATTACATGGAGTTTATAACGTTCAAATCCTGGTTGGCCATTGATGAACCGATTCCCACCCCCATGCATTTTTTAGTTCCACTTTGTTCTAACTTTCTTTCTTTACATTTTCTTATCATTTAATTAATATCTACTAAATCAAAATAATTCATAAAAAATATAATAAGATCAGATTTAGGTTTTTAATAGATTAATTTAATTTTAGACATACTTTTCTTTTATTTAATTATTTAGATCTAGGGTTTTCATAATTAATTAAGTATTTAATTTAGGTTTTAAAATCTATTCATTTTATCATTCAAAATGAACCAAAAATACAAAAAAAAAAAATTTCCGAACATTTTAGATATTAGGACATTAAAAATAATTTACTAACATTTTATTTTATTTTTCTATTTATTTTATTATACAAATCGTATAGGATGTATAAATTTTGTAATAACCTAGTTTAAATTCCCGCACAATTTCTTTATCATGTAACTGCCCCAAGGACCTGTAATAACGTATGACTTTACTTTTCCGCACTTATTCTTTATGTCTTGTATATATATAACTGTGTGGTAATAGACTTGTATGGCAAGATAAAATTAAATGGTAGATAACCTTAAACAATTCCAAGATAACATAACTGAACTGAACTCACTTTGCACACATACACCTCTAGGGTAATCTCCTATGTTTCCTTCGGAAAACAATGGTCATGTCCCTCGGAAATAGGGATGCTTTAGCAAAAGACCCTCAAATAAAGATCATAGTCCCTCGATGACCCTTCGATGTTGCCTACGAAAAATGATCTAGTCCCTCCGATATAATTGCTAAAGTATCTCTATAGGTTGCCTTCAATGACCATTCGATGACCCTTCACCTGTCCCTAAACATCCAATGGAGAAGAATTCTTACTAACTAATGACATAGATAGTCTCTTTCCTTTAAAAGAAATGAAAGAATAGGAAATACTATAAATTAAGTGGGTAAGACTCTGAAAATTTCTTGCTTAATAAAACTTTTCACATCACATTTTCAAAATCAAACAACAAACCTTTTTAAAACTCTTTGCAAATTTTCTCGAGGACAAATACGAGAATCTTTTCAAAGCTTGCCTTCCATTGGCACATTTCAAAAAAAAATCACAAAAAAATCATTTTTATACATTACACTTTCAAACAAATATTTTCAAAATACTTTATACGCATTCTTGAGGACTGATACAAGAATCATTACAAAGTTTGCCTTACATTGGCATTTCAAAGTATTTTCAAACAATCACACACACACACACACATTTTTTTTATAAAGTGATCAAGCAATTAAGAGCCCATAGATAACTACAGATGAAAAAGGTGCTAACACCTTCCCTTTTCATAACTTACCCCCCAAACTCAAATCTATCAAAGGTCTTTCCCGTTCTTTTCACCTTTCCTTGTTGGATAAAAGAAAATTCGGTGGAAACTCTTGCTAACCGCATCATTTGCAATAAAATGCTAAAAACGTCAGTTCTCCCACCGTATTACAACTTTCATTGGGCTGCAATCCTCTCTTGAATGTCTTGCACGAAAACCCCCAAATCTATCAACGATCTTGGAGGACAAACCCGCGGTTTTTCGAATGACACCCCCCTGCAAATCTCAATCCAATATTCTAAGTTACACAAGAACCTAATTGGACATTACCAAACCTCGCCTAGATGGCACCCTGACAAAAGATCATTATGTGTGATTTATCAGTGTGTATGCATAGGTTAGATGTTGAAGATGAAGAGTAAATACGGTAAGTGTTTATAGTTTTACCAAGTTGGAATGATGCATGAATGATATATTTAAAAAGAAGTAAAAAAATTGACCAAAACAAACAGTATGTGTCAACCTGAAAATCGTATGTGCCGACACATAAGTCAAAATTTAATTGTATGCATCGACTTGAAAAATGGATATGTCGACCTAACCATGACATTAGTTTTTTGACTTTAGAACTGTAGTACATGTGTCGACCTGAAAATATTGGCCTACATCATGTTCCAGCACAAAAGACATATGTGTCGACCGGAAATTCCTATGTGTCGACACATGCAAGTTTTTTTGTGCAAAAAATGATTTTTTATGATTTGGATCAATTTTAAACTTGTTTTGAATGCTTCCTAATATATCTAATGCAAGTGTGTACTAAACGACACAAAGAAACTGTCCAATATACATAAATGCTAAGGTTTCCTAATTTTGACATGATGCAAAACATCTAATGGTGAAGTTGCACTCACATACTCGCCCTTTTTGATGATGGCAAAACTTGCGATGATGTATTTCATGTCTTCATTGAAGGCTCCTCCTAACTTTGTGCTTTCCAACTTTACCTCGCTTATGCTTCTTCCCCTTTGACAATATCAAAGTGAAAGATATCAAATCGTAAGAAGTATCATAGTTTAACACATATACTAATATACCACTCAGAGGATTTTTTGCAAAGAAGAGCAACAATCATATATCCCCATATATGTAATGATGTAAAATTGATAAATAACCAACATAAACATTATCAAACATGTAATGCAATTCATGAATAATAATGAATGCTATGCAAGAGCAAACTTTTTAAGTTGCTTCTATAGCGTCACAATTATATAACACAACACATTGGAACTCCCCATGCCGCACACACATGTGTTTAGCATGGCGGCAAAAGTATCACCACTCAATCCAAAATGAAAATATTTTCATAACACGTGACACAACTACAACAAAAACTAAATTTTCAAATAACATACATGCATTCAACTCATGCACGAACACATGAAATAATGATACCAAAACATGCTTGTGCAATCAAGAACAAACTTATATAAATGATAAAGAATTAATACATAAAGTCATTATAAGAATATAAATTGAAAACACACAATGGTTGTGAATTAAATTTTTTGGAAATGAACATTCATGAGTTTTATCATTTTGAACATATCAAGCACTTGGAACATAAACAACATGTCATAAGAAAAGCCTTACTTTCATGAACAAATTTGGAACAACATTACCTCACCTTTTATAGAATGGAAGTTGCACTCACATAACGTAAAAATACTCAAATAAAGTGTTAGAGAAAAATTATAAGAGTGAAAGCATCATAATAAATATTAAGCAACATTGGAGACATGAATAATCTCCAATTCCTCCCGCATGTTGAATTTTTTGCTATGGGAATGTCAAATTTCTTTTCATTATCCATGCTGAATTGCTTTAGTAATTCGAGAAAATACTTTTCTTGACACACAAATGTTCCTTTCTTGAGTTTCTTTATTTGGAGGTCGAGAAAGTGATTTAACTCCCCCATGAGATTCTTTTCAAACTCTCTCTGCATAAGCTTAGAGAAATCCTTGACAAGTTGCATATTAGTATAACCAAATATGATATAATTTCAAATGTGTTATGCTTGATATTTAATGAAGATAAACATGTTTATTATATACACATATATTTTTTTTATAAAAAGAATACATGAAAATATAATATGAGAAAAATCATCTTAAGTACATAAAATGATAAGTCACCATGATTATCAATAAAGAATTATTTTTCAAATGAATACTCATAATATATATATATATATATATATATATATATATATATATATATATATATATATATATATATATATATATATATATATATATATATATATATATATATATCATACGTAAAGTATGTCATGTACTTAGAAAAATAAACAAGTAAAAGAGAGAACAAGCGAAAAACGAATTGATACTACCTCACTGCAATATGACGAAGGATGCACTTGCATTTTACAAGAAACTCTTGAAAAAAAGTTGAACCAAATGTAAAGTATGCCACAAAGACTTTAGAAAACCAAGATCTACCCACTTTTCACTTTGACAAAGTACCAAAAACTATAACTTGTAATGAATCCAAGAAGATCATTGATTTGACGATCATTAATTTTGATTTAAATTCTATCTTTATTCTTTTCATGATAGTTATTTTTCTCCTCCCCATGTTTCACCGATTCGGGTTGATCAATTCCTTCTTCAATGTCGTTGAGTATGTCTCTTGAAGATACACCTATATTATAAAATGAAATACCTTTTTCGAATATTCTCGGATACAACATCAAAATTAATTTATGAATATTTTACCAATTAAAAAATACTTGTTGTTGCTTTCTAGATCACATAATCCATCTTCTTGCCACATATACAATAGGACTAGAATATATTACCCATCATATGCCTTGAGCCACCACAAATGAGAATCCATATTATTTTCATAGAATCAAGACAATTTTCCTACAAAATAAAAAATACAAGCTAGGTACCCAATAGTAATTGGGTCCTTGGGGTTAGTGAAAAATTGGTTGCATTTGGGAAACCATTGAAAAACTCTTTTAGGAACCAAAAACTCCTAAATTTGAATTTTTCAATAGTGTGGCCTTTCTTGCAACCATAGTGAGGATTTAAATCTTCACTACCATTAGAATCACTATAAATGTGCTCACCTTTTGAGAACCTTGAAAAGTAAGTCCTAAAAGCTTGAGACTTTGTTCCTTTCTACTTATTCATGACTTTCTCCTTTCTCTTCTTCTTCTCAAGCTTTTTCTCATGCTTGACTAAGCAAGTAAGTTCATACTCTTGTTCTTCAAACTTATCAAACAATATAGTGAAATTAAGTGTTGTAATATCATTGGCTTCCTTGATCGCGGTGACCTTCGATTATCAATTCCTAGTGAGACATCTCACAACTTTTTAAGTATAAATTGCATTGGAAATAAGACAACCAAGTGAGTTCAAACGATTAATGAGATGTATTTTTCTTATCATCATTATTCCATAGTGCTTCCGGCTTAGGTGTGACAACACTATTAGAATCAATTTGAGTAATAGAATCACACATACCCTTGTCATATAAATTAACATGAATGTGAATACAAGCTTTATAATAACTATAGTTTTCTCCAGAAAAGATTAGGGTTGTTTTATAATCCCATTTAGGTTCGTACGCTATTTTCTAATAAGAGTTCTGAAGCACATAATTAACTGGTTATTTAAAAACTTATTTGAAATGGTTATTAGATCCGCGATTAAATATCACCTTTTAAAAATGGTTATTTAAAAACTTATTTGAAAAACAATATTGAGCGGAAGGTTTTTGGCCTAGATCAAAATAGTAGTCTAAATGAACTTAGTTATTGGAAACTCGGATATGCACAAGTCGTATAGAATTAAGATAATGATAAAACTAATCAACATAATAATATCTCAATTAATAGTTTAATATCAAACATAATGGTTTCATATTTCCAATGAAATTAAACAAAATTGTAGAACAATGCAATTTTTCAAGCACTTGGTGTTCGAACAAATTTTTAGAATTTTTCTTTGAGTTTTGTTTATATGAAAAAGAACTTATAATCAAAGTTATTATGAGCTAATAAACAAACCAAGTTAAACCAAAACAATCTCATAAAAATTCTTACGATTTGATCATTTTAACAATGAAATTCAATATATATATACAGAGAGAGAGAGAGAGAGAGAGAGAGAGAGAGAGAGAGAGCGGCACAATGATTTATTTAGGAGGTTCGCCATTCTTCCTCGCTATGGATACGTCTCCCCCCAATTCCATTTTGGAATTAAGATAATTTATTACATTGCAAAAAAGTATGATTACAAGAGAAGTGTTCAAGAGAAACCCTACAAACCCTAACCGTTTGATGTTAATTCAACCCCTTCTCTTCCTTTGATCTTCAACAAGACCAAGACACAATAGTTACCAATTGACTTATCGATATTTCTACTCGTTTGTTCTTTATCTCCAAAGCTTTTACGCATGAATAATTGTGTTTATTGCACACAAGACTGCAATTTGATTCATCGTTGTCGTGCTACTTCCTTTACATTATTTATCTCCAAAGGTCCTTTGCATTTTTTATCTTCAAAGGCTTTCACTAGGCTGTGATCCTCTCTTGAATTCCTTGCACGAAAACCCCCCAAAATCTATCAACGATCTTGGAGGACAAACCCACGATTTTTACGGATGAACCCCCCGATAAATCTCAACCAATTATTCTCAACTGCACAAGAACCTAATTAGACATTATCAAACCTCTCCTAGATGGCACCCGACAAAAGATTATTATGTGTGATTTATCAGTGTGTATGCATAGGTTGGAGGTTGAAGATGAAGAGAAAATGCAGTAAGTGTTTATAGTTTCACCAAGTTGTAATAATGCATGAATGATATATTTATAGTTGTGGAAGCTTAGATACAAAGAGGAGATTTTCGGAATTGATAAGAATTAAAAAATTGACCAAAACAAACAGTATGTGTCGATCTGAAAATCGTATGTGATGATAAATAAGTCAAAATTTAACTGTATGTGTCGACCTGAAAAATAGATGTGTCTACCTTAGCTTGGTAGTAGCTTTTTGCCTTTAAATCTGCAGTACATGTGCCGACCTGAAAATAATATGTGCCGACCTGAAAATAATGGGCTACAACATGTGCCAGCACGAAAGACTTATGTGCCAACCTGAAATTTATATGTGTCGACACATGCAAGTGTTTTTTGAGCATAAAATTGTTTTTCATTATTTGGATCAATTTTAAACTTGTTTTGAATGTTTCCTAAGACCTCTAATGCAAGGGTTCATTAAACGACACAAAGATACCGTCCAAGATACAGAAATGCTAAGTGCTCGTAGTTTTGACATCATACAAAATATCTAATGGTGAAGTTGTACCAACATATGTTATACTAACCTCTTATAAAAATATCAAAAATATACATTATTTCCTTTTGTTTATTGTGCAATATAGTTCTTGAATAAAAAACATCAAGCATGATTCCCTCAGATAGGGTTTTCTTCCTCAAAGTCAAAGTGTGGTCAACCATTGATTCCTAAGGGATTTATCTTTAAAACATAGTCTCTAATCTCAAAAGCATAAGGTCTCAAGTATCATTCAATCTCATTTTGATCAATAGTACCTCAAAGATTTATAATTTTTTCTCATGAAATCCCAAAGGTTCATGTGTTTATTTCTATGCCTTCTTCAATAAGTTACCTCAAGAATTGGCTAATTTCAACCAAATACCATTAAATGGAACATCATGTTAGGCTCATTTGATCATCAATGTGTTTTTAAGTGCAAGAAGAGTTCAAATTCACAAGTTGATTCAAAGTGGTTTGACCAAAAAGTTAATATTTCAAGTCCAAGTTCAAAATATCATAACTCACTCATTTTTCAACATTTATTAGTGATCCTATGGGAATATTACTCTCCTTTACATCATATAAATTTTATTTTTAAAAGTCAATATCTAATTATGTTTCAAAGATCATCAAAAGGTTAGAAATATTAGAGGTCACTTTGTGGATTTAGTGAAATTTGATCTACTTTCAAGTGAATTTTTCCTAACTTTCCAAGATCACAACTCTCTCAATTCTCAACATTTTGGAGTGATTATATTTTCTAATTATCATTTGTGATTCCATCTACAAGTTTTCTTCAAAGATCAATGGCCAATTATGCTTGAAAAGCCATGGAAAGTTGGATGACATTATAGGTCATTTTGGACTTAGAATTATTTTGCTTGTAATTCCAGGTCATTGTACCAACTTCACTTGATCATAACTTCTTGCTCAGGTGTCCAAATCAATACTTTTTTCTCATATTGTACTCTTTGTGATGATGTGATCAAATTTCAAAAAGAATGAGCCATAAAGGTTGAGTATCCATGTTGGCACGTGAGCTTGAACATGGGTGCATGAAACAAATTTTCTCATTTTGTTCAGAATTTTCCACTCAAAAAAATTCACTTTAATGACCAAATTAGCATGCTTTTTCCAGCTAAACATGATTAGTGATGTTTCATGAAGTAAAAGGACTCATAAATGCACAAGAATTGTTTGCATTTTGATGCTCCAAGTCTCAATTTTCTCACTCGTGGATGTAACTCATTTCACACAAATTTGGATGAATTTCACACGTATGAGCTCAACATTCTTTATCCTATAAATAGAGTAACCTATTTTATTTATTCTCAAGCTTTAGAGAGCCAGAAAACCTCTGTTCAGATTCACTCCAAACCTCCCAATTGTGAGACTTCATTTTCATATTTCAAAGCTTTTTCAAGCTAATTTATCACGTCCATTTTCTTCATCGTTCTTCTCTGAAGTTAAGGGAACAAAAATCAAGGTCTGAGGTGCTCTGAAACTCCTCAACCAACTGCTCCAATTTTCTCTTTCAACCATACTTCGTTCAGGTAGCTAGAAGCATCCATATACTTCAAATTTGATACCACAATGTAGTCCTTGACTCTCTGATGCTCGTTCTTCTCTTAGTTTTCATTTATCTTGTCTTTTGATCATTTAATTTTAAATTTTGTTTTCAAACTTTTTATGAGTTTCTTTAAAACTAGTGCGAAACTCATGCGTCCGCACAGGTTTTAGTGTGGGCCGAAGACATGTTACCTGTTTGTCATGAGAATTCAAACAAGTTAGAAAATATCATAATTTTATTGAAAAAAATAAAAAATAAAAAATGGACGGGACGATAATTGTATAAGTTTTAAAAAATTAACATACTTAATAAAAACCAATGTTGATTTTTAGATGAAAATCAATAGAAAAATAGTTTTACATGACACTAGTGTGTTAGCACTGATTTTTGAATGATTACCCGTGCGCTCACACGGTATAAATATTTTAGTATGTTCGCACTAGTGTGTTAATCGTGCATTCACACGGTACTGGTGTGGTACGCACGCTTTTATTTTTAAAATGTAATTAAAATGCTAATGAGAAAAACAAAATTATTTTACTAAAATATGTTTAAAACAAAAAAAATTAAAAAAAAACATAATTGTTTAATCAAAATGTTTTTTTCATGAATAATATATATTTCAAATTTTCATATTTATTTAAAAAAAATTATATGACAAAAGGGAAATGAAAAATAATAAAATAATGAAATAATAAAATGAAAAAATTGACTAATAAAAGTAATTTAATATTTTTAAAAGAGAATATAAATTGATTTCAATATTTTCTTTCATATATAATATATTTTAATCAACGTTATAATAATTTTAAAATCTAATGAAAATGTAAATCAGAAACACGAAATTGTTACCAACAAAATTTATTATTTATTAAAGAAATGTTAAAAAAATATAATAAGTTGTGTGTTTACATTGATTTTGGAATGGTTATCCGTGCGTTCACATGGTACTGGTGTGTCATGTAACACCCGTAATTTAATTAATTAATTTAATTAAATTATTTTTGGAATATTTGTGAAGTTGCGAGATGTTAAGAATTATTGGAATGAGTTGTTGTATTATTATTAATTAATTAATTAGTTGATTAATAATAATTATAATGTGGAATTAAAGGGAATATATGAAATAATTTTGGACTTAAGCTATTGGTTAGAAGTAATAAAGTGGGGGTGTAGGTTAGGCCCAATAGGATTGATATATAAGGAGAAGCTAACACAAGGATTTGTTTTAGTTTGAGAATAAGAATTTTTGTATGCTGACCGATAGAGTTGCATGGACGAGGAGCAAGCTGCCCGGTGTCGAGCAGAGCGAATCAAGGATTACGGCCGAAGCTTTGGTTGAGAGACCTTCAATCCAGGTAAGGATGGGGTTCTGACCTTATAATGAGATTTATGATGTTTGTTATGGAGAATTGGTCGTAATTGTGATTGTTGCCTGTGATGTTGTTGAATCGGTTAAGGAAAGATGTCGTTCTGTTATGTTGTAGACGTTTTGTATTGTCTACCTGACTGCCCGACAGAGTCGATGAGTAGGTTAGTGTAGATTGTTTCCTGATGTTGTTGTCGTTATGATGGTATGGTCGTTACGATGTTGTAGTGGTTCGAGCAGTTGGTAGGAAGTTATAAATTATTGTTGTAGTCAGTCTTGTATGTTGATGAATCTGTCGATAGGAATATAGTTGCCCGTTGTTATGTTATTCCGAGCGGTTGGCCGGAAGTATGAACTGTAGTGGTGTGGTCGTTAAGACATTGAGTTGTGTCTGTGATGTTGGCCGAACTAGTGGTCGAGGAGAATGCTGATGGTGTTAGGAACCGAGTGACATCTAGGCTGCGAGGCGAGTCGGGGAATGATGCGTTGGATTTTCGAGTAGAATTAGGTTGCAGGACATGTCGAGGAGAATAGGTTGGTCATTACCCTGTTTTTCTCAGTGCGTGTCGAGGAGTATATATTAGTTATTATGTTGTCCTATTCCTAGTTGTTGTGCATGTCGAGGGGTACGTAGTTCCCTATCTCTTTTTCCCGTACATGCTACATTTTTGGTCGTTAATCATGCTGTGTGAATTATTTTTAAGTTGTTGTTTGATTATGTTAATGATTGAATCATTGATTGATGTGATAGGCTTATGGCCATCGTTGTTCTATGCTGATTTATGTTGAATTATGAATAAGTTGAGGGCTTATGCCAATGTTGTTGTATTGTTGTGAATTCTTGTTGATAATGCGAAGTTGTAGGGATGTTTTAAATGATGATGAATTATCTCTATTTACTGGTAATAATGGTAATGTGGGCTTATGCCTTATGATGATGATGATTGTTATGAGTATGTGATAGTGCATTCATATACATTTGCATACTCTGCGATGGCCTGGATTGGAAAACTGCGAAGAAGGCTTATGCCTTGTTGATGCTTCTATTAATTGGCCGTTTTTAAGATGGGAGTTCTGCTCCGTTTTTAAGATGGGAGTTCTGCTCCATTTTTAAGATGGGAGTTCTGCTCCGTTTTTAAGTTAGGAGTTCTGCTCCAATAGTACCACATGCATGTGCATTGTAATTGAGTTGCATTTGATGTTGCATCTTGAGTTCTGGTGAAGATAAATTTGTTGTTGTTTATGTTGTTGACTTGTTGTATCATGTATCATCTAAAATCTGTGAATTAGATGTTATGTCGTGCTGATGTTTTGTTGAGATTAAAGTTGTTTGAAAGTTGTGATGTGGTGATTTATGTATAAAATGATTCTAATATAATATTTATCATACATTCGTTTATATTATTCGATGTCTCACCCCCTTTTGTTTGAATGTTACCCTTATGTTGGTAACGTGCAGGTAATCCAGAGTGAAGGCGGTTGACCTTCAGTAGTTCGAGTCGGTGTCATTGCTCTAATACGTAACACTCGGGGGGATGAACTCTTATTTCTTTAGTATTTGTTATTTCAGTTGGCTGAACTTTAAGTTGATTGTTGTTAAGTACTTGTTTTTCAGAAGTTGCTTTGATGTTTGATAAAGATTTTATTATGATTCCGCTGCGTAGTTGTTCAAGTTGTTGATTTAAAAGATTAATTTATTTTGTTGTTGGTTCATCCGAAGTTGTAAAGTGTTATGTATCCATGTTGAATGCAATGGTTTTTAAGTTAAATTTGTGGTATCCTGATTCAGTTGTATAATTTTTATAACTCTGATTTACATTTATATTGTCAGGTAGAATTGGGGTGTTACAAAGTCGGTATCAGAGCAAAGTTAGTCCGTCCGACCAAGTTGTCGAGTCGTAGGTTGTTTAACAATCGAGTATTTTTAATTTGAGTTCTAGCCGTTGTTTATGTTGTAGTGGTAAGATGAGATGGCTGGAAGGAATGATGCTACACTTGCTGGTGCTTTAGAAGCAATGGCGCATGCTATGGAGAATCAGCCGAACACTGACGGGAATGTTAGATCTCGTAGTTTAGAGACTTTCTAGAGGGAGAATCCACCTACGTTCAAGGGAAAGTATGATCCTGACGAAGCGTTGGATTGGTTGAAAGAGATTGAGATAATCTTCCGTGTGATGGACTACACTCCAGCATAGAAGGTTCGGTATGGTACTCATATGCTAGCAGTCAAGGCTGATGACTGGTGGCTAGAGGCTTGTCAGAGGTTGGAAGCTGTAGGTGAAAATGTCACTTGGGTTGTGTTCCGTAGGGAATGTATGAGAAAGTATTTCCCTGAAGACGTTTGTGGTAAGAAGGAAATTGAGTTCCTTGAGCTGAAGCAAGGGAGTATGTCGGAGGATTAAGTATGCTGTAAAGTTTGCTGAGTTGGCTAAGTTTTATCCGCACTATAGTGAGGCAAATGCTGAGTTTTCAAGGTGCATCAAGTTTGAGAATGGGTTGTACCCAGAGATCAAGAAGGCAGTTGAATACCAAAAGATCCATGTCTTTGCTGATTTGGTTGATAGTTGTAAAATTTATGAAGAGGATAATAATGCTCATTACAAGATTATCAGTGAGAAGAGGGGTAAGCACCAACAGAATAGTGGTAAGCCTTATGATGCCCTAGTTGGTAAAGGTAAACAGAAGGCTGCTCAAGGTCAAAGGCCTAGTGGGGGAGATGCTCCTGCTGGTGTGGTTTATTTCAAATGTGGAAAACTGGGTATAAGAGTAATGTGTGTGCTGCTGAGGTGAAGAGGTGTTTCCGTTGTTGTAAGATTGGACATGTTGTGTCTGAGTGCAAGCATAAGGAGGTGATTTGTTTCAATTATGGTGAAGAAGGACACATTGGTAGTCAGTGTCAGAAACCAAAGAAGGCGCAAACTAGTGGTAAAGTGTTCGCTTTGGTTGAGGATCATGCGGCTACTGAGGACAGACTTATCAGAGGTACGTGTTTCATTAATAATACTCCTTTAATTACTATTATTGATACCAGTTCTACTCATTACTTTATTGCTGCTGATTCTGTTGAAAGATTGAGTCTTATGTTGTCTTCTTTGAATGGAGAGATGGTCTTCGACACTCCAGTCAATGGGTCGATGATTACTTATTTTGTGTGTTTAAAGTTTCCTTTGTCGATCTTTGATAGAGACTTTGCTGTTGATTTGGTTTGTTTGCCTTTAAGAGGGTTGGATGTGATTCTGGGTATGAACTGGTTAGAGCATACCTATATTCATATTAACTGTTATGACAAGTCGGTGATGTTTTCTACTCCTAAAAAAGAGGAAGATAGCTTGTTGTCTGCTAGACAGTTGCGGAAGTTGATGCAAGAAAAGGCTCAGATGTTCTTGTTAATGGCGTCGCTATCTGTCGAGAATCAAGCTATACTTGACGAATTGCAGGTGGTGCATGAATTTCCTGAAGTTTTCCCTGATGAAATTCCTGATGTACTTCCAGAGAGAGAAGTTGAATTTTCTATTGATCTTGTACCTAGTATAAGACCTGTGTCTATGGCACCATATAAGATGTCTGCATCTGAATTGTCAGAATTAAAGAAGCAATTGGAAGATTTACTTGAAAAGAAGTTTGTGAGACCAAGTGTATCACCGTGGGGAGCTCCAATATTGCTAGTAAAGAAGAAAAATGGAAGTATGAGGTTTTGTGTTGATTATAGACAGTTGAATAGAGTGACAATTAAGAACAAGTATCCGCTTCCAAGAATAGATAACTTGATGGATCAATTGGTGGATGCTCGTGTGTTTAGTAAGATTGATTTGAGGTCGGGATATCATCAGATTAAAGCGAAGGATGAAGATATCCAGAAGACGGATTTCATAATGCGTTATGGACATTATGAGTATTCGGTGATGCCATTCGGTGTTACTAACGCGTCGAGAGTATTCATGGAATACATGAATCGCATCTTTCATACTTATTTGGATCGATTTATAGTGGTGTTCATTGATGATATTTTGATTTACTCTAAGTCAGAAGAAGAGCATGCAGGACACTTAAGAATAGTATTGCAAGTCTTGAAAGAGAATAAGTTGTATGCAAAGTTGTCTAAGTGTGAGTTCTGGTTGAAGGAGGTTAGTTTTCTTGGTCATGTGATCTCAGGTAGTGGCATTGTTGTAGACCCATCAAAAGTAGATGCTGTGTTGCAATGGGAAACTCCAAAGTCGACTATCGAGATTAGAAGCTTTTTGGGATTAGCTGGTTATTATAGGAGGTTTTTTCTAAGTTGGCACTTCCGTTGACTAAGTTGACTTGTAAAGGTAGAGCTTTTGTGTGGAATGTTCAGTGCGAATATAGTTTTAAGGAATTGAAGAAAAGATTGACGTCGACTCCGATTTTGACGCTACCTAATCCAGGAGAGCCTTTTGTGGTATATTGTGATGCTTCTAAGATGGGTTTAGGAGGTGTGCTTATGCAGAATGAGAAGGTAGTTGCTTATGCGTCAAGGCAATTGAGGACTCATGAGAAGAACTATCCTACGCATGATTTAGATCTTGCTGCAATTGTTTTTGTGTTAAAGATTTGGAGGCATTATCTTTATCGTTCAAGATTTGAAGTGTCTAGTGACTATAAGAGCTTAAAATATCTATTTGATCAGAAGGAATTGAACACGAGACAATAAAGGTGGTTGGAGTTTTTGAAGGATTATGATTTCAATTTGAATTATCATCCAGGAAAAGCAAATGTGGTAGCTGATGCGTTGATTCGGAAGACTTTACATATGTCAGCAGTGATGGTTAAAGAGTTGGAGTTAATTGAACAGTTCAGAGATATGAGCTTAGTTTGCGAAGTGACACCACTGAGTGTTATGTTGGGAATGCTGAAGATTAATAATGAATTTCTAGATAGTATTAGAGAAGCTCAGAAGTTAGATGTGAAACTGGTAGATTCGATGGTTGGGATCGATCAGTCTGAGAATAGTGATTTTAAGTTAGATGTGCAAGGTGTGTTAAGATTTCATAATCAGATTTGTATTCCTGATGATACAGAGATGAAGAAAGTGATTCTTGAAGAGAGTCATAGAACTAAGCTGAGTATTCATCCAGGAGATACAAAGATGTATCAGGATTTGAAGAATTTGTTTTGGTGGCATGGGATGAAGAGTGACGTGGCTCGGTTTGTGTATGCATGTTTGACTTGTCAGAAGTCGAAAGTTGAACATCAGAAGCCTGCAGGGTTGATGCAACCGTTAGAAGTTCCAGAATGGAAATGGGATAGCATTTCGATGGACTTTGTGATGGGGTTACCTAATACTTTAAGAGGACATGATTCGATTTGGGTGATTGTTGATAGGCTTACAAAGTCGGCTCATTTTATTCCTATTAACATCAGTTTTCCAGTGTCGAGGTTGGCTGATATTTACACTAGTGTAATTATGAAGCTGCATGGTGTTCCTTTGTGCATTGTGTCAGATAGAGATCTGAGGTTTACTTCTGATTTTTGGAAGAGTTTGCAAGAGGCGTTGGGGTCTAAGTTGAGGTTGAGTTCAGCGTATCATCCTCATACGGATGGTCAGACAGAAAGGACTATTAAGTCGTTAGAAGATTTGTTGAGAGCATGTGTTTTTGAGTAGGGAGGTTCGTGGGATACTTATCTTCCGTTGATAGAGTTCACTTATAATAACAATTACCATTTTAGTATTGGGATTGCACCTTTTGAAGCGTTGTATGGTCGGAGATGTAGAACTCCTTTATGTTGGCATGAATCTGGAGAAAGTGTAGTGCTTGGACCTGAAGTTGTTCGTGAGACTACTGAAAAGGTGAAGTTGATTCGGGAAAGGATGAAAGCTTCTCAAAGTAGACAGAAGAGTTACCATGATAAGTGAAGGAAGGATTTGGAATTTCAAGCAGGTGACCATGTGTTTCTGAGAGTTACACCTGTAACTAGTGTTGGGCGAGCATTGAAGTCTAAGAAGCTCACTTCTCGTTTTATTGGTCCGTATTAGATTTTGGAAAGAGTTGGAAATGTGGCTTATATAGTGGCTTTACCGCCTAATCTTTCGAATTTGCATGATGTGTTTCATGTGTCACAACTCCAGAAGTATATTTCAGATCCATCTCATGTGATTCATATGGATGATGTGCAAGTACAGAATAACCTTACTGTTGAGATGATGCCTACACGAACCACGGATCGTGAAATGAAGACTCTGAGAGGCAAGGAGATTGCTTTGGTGAAAGTAGTCTGGTTAGGAGCTGCTGGAGAAAGCATGACTTGGGAGTTGGAAAGCAATATATGGGACTCCTATCCTGAGTTGTTCGAATGAGGTAAATTTTCGAGGACGAAAATATTCTAAGTGGGGGAGAGTTGTAACGCCCGTAATTTAATTAATTAATTAAATTAAATTATTTTTGGAATATTTGTGAAGTTGCGAGATGTTAAGAATTATTGGAATGAGTTGTTGTATTATTATTAATTAATTAATTAGTTGATTAATAATAATTATAATGTGGAATTAAAGGAAATATATGAAATAATTTTGGACTTAAGCTATTGGTTAGAAGTAATAAAGTGGGGGCGTAGGTTAGGCCCAATAGGATTGATATATAAGGAGAAGCTAACACAAGGATTTGTTTTAGTTTGAGAATAAGAATTTTTGTATGCTGACCGATAGAGCTGCATGGACGAGGAGCAAGCTGCCCGGTGTCGAGCAGAGCGAATCAAGGATTACAGCCGAAGCTTTGGTTGAGAGACCTTCAATCCAGGTAAGGATGGGGTTCTGACCTTATAATGGGATTTATGATGTTTGTTATGGAGAATTGGTCGTAATTGTGATTGTTGCCTGTGATGTTGTTGAATCGGTTAAGGGAAGATGTCATTCTGTTATGTTGTAGACGTTTTGTATTGTCTACCTGACTTCCTAATAGAGTCGATGAGTAGGTTAGTGTATACTATTTCCTGTTGTTGTAGTCGTTATGATGGTGTGGTCGTTACGATGTTGTAGTGGTTCGAGCAGTTGGCCGGAAGTTAGGAATTATTGTTGTAGTCAGTCTTGTATGTTGATGAATTTGTCGATAGGAATATAGTTTCCCATTGCTGTGTTATTCCGAGCGGTTGGCAGGAAGCATGAATTTTAGTGGTGTGGTCGTTAAGATATTAAGTTGTGTCTGTGATGTTGGCCGAACTAGTGGTCGAGGAGAATGCTGATGGTGTTAGGAACCGAGCGACATCTAGGCTGCGAGGCGAGTCGGGGAATGATGCGTTGGATTTTCAAGCATAATTAGGTTGCAGGACATGTCGAGGAGCATAGGTTGGTCGTTACCCTGTTTTTATCAGTGCGTGTCGAGGAGTATATATTAGTTATTATGTTGTCCTAGTTGTTATGCATGTCGAGGGGTACGTAGTTCCCTATCCCTTTTGCCCGTACATGTTGTGTTTTTGGTCATTAGCTGTGCTGTGTGAATTATTGTTAAGTTGTTGTTTGATTATGTTATTGACTGAACCATTGATTGATGTGATATGCTAATGGCCAACATTGTTCTATGCTGATTTATGTTGAATTATGATTAAGTTAAGGGCTTATGCCAATGTTGTTGTGTTGTTGTGAATTCTTGTTGATAATGCGAAGTTGCAGGGATGTTTTAAATGATGATGAATTACCTCTATTTACTGGTAATAATGGTGATGTGGGCTTATGCCTTGTGTTGATGATGATTGTTGTGAGTATGTGATAGTGCATTCATATACATTTGCATACTTTGTGATGGCCTGGATTGAAAAACTGCGAAGAAGGCTTATGCCTTGTTGATGCCTCTATTAACTTGCCGTTTTTTAGATGGGAGTTCTGCTCCGTTTTTAAGATGGGAGTTCTGCTCCATTTTTAAGATGAGAGTTCTGCTTCAATGGTACCACATGTATGTGCATTGTAATTGAGTTGCATTTAATGTTGCATCTTAAGTTGTGGTGAAGATAATTTTTGTTTTGTTTTATGTTGTTGACTTGTTGAATCATGTATCATCTAAAAGATGTGAATTAGCTGTTATATCGTGTTGATGTTTTGTTGAGATTAAAATTGTTTGAAAGTTGTGAAATGGTGATTTCTGTATGAACTGATTCTAATATAATATTTATCATACATTCTATTATATTGTTTGATATCTCACCCCTTTTGTTTGAATGTTACCCTTATGTTGGTAACGTGCATGTAATCCAGAGTGAAGGCTGTTGATCTTCAGTAGTTCGAGTCGGTGTCATTGCTCTGATACGTAACACTCGGAGGATGAACGCTTGTTGCTTTAGTATTTGTTATTTCAGTTGGCTGAACTTTAAGTTGATTGTTGTTAAGTACTTGTTATTTAGAAGTTGCTTTCATGTTAGATAAAGATGTTATTATGATTCTGCTGTGTAGTTGTTCATGTTGTTGATTTAAAAGATTAATTTATTTTGCTGTTGGTTCATCCGAAGTTATAAAGTGTTATGTATCCATGTTGAATGCAATAGTTTTTAAATTGAATTTGTGGCATCCTGATTCAGTTGTATAATTTTTATAACTCTTATTTATATTTATATTGTCAGATAGAATTGAGGTGTTACATGTTACCCGTGCATTCACATGGATACTGGTGTGTTACCCATGCGTACGCACAAGTAGTAAGACACAATCCGCATCCTCCGCAATATTAACACCGTCTTCATGAAAAAGTATATCTTAGTTAGTAAATCCATTCACACCAAAGAAAACATGCTAAAGGCTAATCCAACATCGCCTAAATCTTTATTTGAAAAAGGAGGATACTCATCTTCGGACACAATGCTTCTAACTGGCTTCCAATGAAAAAAACATGACATTGAAATTGAACATTAAATGTCATAGAAAACGAGTAGCAAAGAAGATAGATGAATGAACTATTTATCGTATCTATTTAATAAAAATCCAACTTTAGCATACATGTTAACCAAAAGGAGCACCTATCTTTAACATTCAAATCTCACATATTGTTCACTATGAAACCATGAACTGATTTTCCAAGTAACAATTCAAGAGATCCCATGTGACAATTTTATCATAGCCATACCTTGTTAGATTCAAAACTCAGCGGTAAAACTCGATCCAGTCTAAATCTTGAAAAGCAAATCACAAAATTATCAAATGAACCACAAAATATCAATAACCATACATAATTACTTTTATAACAAAAACAAAACTACCAATTCAAAATTATTAAACTCGATAGGTTATACCGGTTTGCTGGACGACTGTGTTGTTTTTGAGACAAGAGAATACAAACAAAATAATCAAAACCCTAAACTATAATCACAAAAATTTGAATGCATTAAACTAAATATAACAAAAGGGTGTCTCCAAAACATATAAAAATCGAAACTTTATCAACAAAATACCTCGAATACAATAGCGGTTTGAGCAAAAATCAAAAATTTATTAGCAAAATACCTCTAATACCACTTCTGCTTCATGACCCAATTCCTTCAATGTTTTCAAAGGCAGATACAAAACTCGAAACCTGCATAAATTGAATAAGAGACATGATAAAAATGCTCAAAAATTGATGAATGAGTAAATGACTGAGTGAGATTTATTCTCTTGAAATGCTACATCCTCTTCCGCGGTTCCGATTCTCGTGACTTCCACACTTTTCACCGGAAAACGGTGTCTCAATGGTAGCGTTTGATCTAGAAAAAAAGGGAAGAGGAAGAAAGAGATTGAGGTGACAGAGAGAAGAGAGAGAAATAGTAACAAAGTCATAGAAAGATGAATAAGGATGAAGAATCAAATCCAGAAGAATCAAACAAACGAAGGAGGAGGAGAATCAAACAAATGAAGAAGGATGAAATGTTTCTATTGGCTGTTTTAAAACGTGATCCAGGATATTTTTCAAACTAAATTCCATCACGCTCCCTCACTTCTTCTCCCTTGGATCTTCTACCTCATTTAATGAAATCACATCGAACGCATCTCGATTTTTCTGATATTCTATTTTTGATTTAAATTGTTTTAAACTTCTTAAATTCATTTTAAATCCATTTTAACTCCAAAAATTATGAAAAAATTTACCAACATATTTATGAATATTTTACACTGTGTAATTTTTTGAGATTTTTATTTTACATTTTTCTATTTTATTTTAATTTTTTCATATTTGCTTTATTTTAATCGATTTAAAAATAGTTTTATGTTTTCAAAAATATCCAAATTTTTTCTAAAAATACTTTAAATCATTTATGATTTTTCTATGATTTTATTTTTCTTTTATTTGATGATTTGATTATACTTTGCTATTTTTACTTTTATTGTCATTTTTTAATCATTTTAAAAATCTTTTTTTATGCATTTAATTAATTATATTGTATTTAATATTTGTTTGACTTATGTTGACCGTTGTTGGCCTTGGATCTTAGCTCAATTGGTCATAAGTTTCATCAAACTCAATGGATCTTGGGTGTTGATGGGGTGAAAATCCTAATCTACAAAAAATAGATGATTGATTTTGATGATAACTTGCTTTGATCCAATTTAGGATTTACTCTTTGAATAGATGCCCAATTAAAAATTCCTTAAAAAATCTAGTTTTGAAAATTTATTTAGCAAAGAGTGTGAGCGGAAGATTTTCAGAATAAGTCATCTATACGAACCGTTATTAGAAGTCGGATATGCAAATATTCAAATTCAATATGGAATGAAAGTGATAAATGGAATTAATATACTTCAATAAATTAACATCTTATTTAACGTTTATAGCAAGTTGCTTAGTAATGTTATTTCCAATGAAAACAATCAAAAGACTAAGCTGAACAATTTTCCAAACACTTGGCATGCGACCGATTTTTTAGAATTTTTCTTTGAGTTAAATAAGCTACACAATTTGTCAAACACTTGGTGTGCATTCAAAGTTTTATAATTTTTATTTGAATTATGTTGATATGAAAAAGCACTTATATTCAAAAGTGATTATAAGCAAATCAACACAAAATTCAAAACAAAAACAGTATCTGAAAATTCCTACGCGTCAGTTGATTACTCAATGCTATTTGACAAATTGATATATGAAAATTAAAGTAAGTAAAACAATAATAGAAAAGAGACACAAGGATTTGTCTTTACAGTTACCCACTTTCTTCCTCGCATGTGGGCACGTCTCCGCCTAATTCCAATGAAATTAAGATAATTTTTACTATGAAAAAAGTTGATACAAGTGAAGTATTCAAGAGTAACTCCATAAATCCTAATACTTGTTGTTGATTCTACCCCTTCTCTTCCTTTGATCTTAAGAAAGACCAAGACACAATAGTTGCCAATTGGTTATCTAGATCTTGCTACTCCTTTGCATACTTTATCTCCAAGTTTTCGTGCACCACCAATTTCAACTATTGTAACACAAGACTTCAATTTGACTTGCTGTTCTTGTGCTACTTCCTTTCTGTTCTTTATCTCCAATGGATTTCAGAAGGCCGCAATCCTCTCTTAAATGTCTTACACGAAAAGCCCCAAATCAATCAATGATCTTGGAGGATAAACCCACAATTTTTTTCTGGATGAAGACCCTTGCAAATATCAACCCAATATTCTCGGCTATACAAGAACCTAATTGGAAATTATTAAACCTCATCTAGATGGTACCCCAACAAAAGATCATTATAATAGAATATTAGTGTGTATCCAAAGGTTGGAGGTTGATGGTGAAGAGCACTTGTAGGAAAAATTTATGGTATCATCAAGTTGGAATGATGCATGTAGTTATTGAAATATTGGGCACAAAAGAGGAAAATTCAGAATTAAAAGGAAATAGAAAATTTAATCCATCAAACAGTATGAGATGACTCGTAGCTTGGATGAGTCGGTTCATAGTGTTAACTTTAACATTATGAGTCGACTTGAAATGGCCAATGAGTCGGCCTGAACCAAACAGAAAAGAACTCCTTATCTGGGACAATACATGTGTCGGCCTGAAATGGATTATGATCCGACCTGACCTAAACAGAAGAGAACTCCTTATTTATGCCAGTACATGTGTCAACCTATAATGGCTTATGAGCCGCCCTTTATATGCATTTTAGTGCAGAAAATGATTTTTTAGACTGGGTCAGTTTTAACTATGTTTTAAATGCTTCCTAAGACCTCTAAAGACTTAGGGTGCCACCAAAACTTAGAGATACCACTCAATATACAAAAATGTTAAATTCTTGTAGTTTTGACATCATGTGAAACACATATTGAGGCAAGTTGCACTCACATTGATCACTTAAGGTACTTTAGATTAATAATAAGTTTGTCTCAATGTATCATGAACGACTTGATTGATGTAATGATACCATCTCCTTGACTTATTCTGGATTACCTTGCTTTTAAATCATGGTGTGCATTATATGTAATACACCTACATTATTTTGGCTCGACCTCAGATATGTGGAACTTCTACATAAGTTCACTTACGATTTCTTAACATAGCGCTAAATTGTCCTGAATCAGAATAATAATTAATAACAATAACTATAATTGTACTAACATTTAATTTCCGCACCTTTACATTTATGTCATTTCAATTCTCACAATTTACTTTATGCAATTTACTTTTAGCATTTTATCGTTCATGCCATTTTATTTTTTATTTCTTTTTATTATTATTATTGCCTTTTTCTCTTTGTCCCTTGGACATTAAACTAAATATAACAAACATGTGTCTCCAAAATACATAAAAATCAAAACTTTATCAACGAAATTCCTCGAATACAATAGCGGTTTGAGCAAAAATCAAAAGTTTATTAGCGAAATACCTCTAATAACACTTCTGCTTCATGATCCAATTCCTTCAATGTTTTCAAAGGCAGATACAGAACTCGAAACCTGCCTAAATTGAATAAGAGATATAAGAAAAATGCATAATAATTGATGAATGAGTAAATGACCGAGTGAGAGTTATTCTCTTGAAATGCTATATCCTCTTTTGCGGTTCTGATTCTCGTGACTTCCACACTTTTCACCGAAAAACTGTGTCTCCACGATAGCGTTGGATCTAGAAAAAAAGAAGAAGAGGAAGAAAGAGATTGAGGTGACTAAGAAAAGAGAGAGAAATAGTGACAGAGTCATAGAAAGATGAAGAAGGTTAACGAACCAAATCCAGAAGAATGAAACAAATGAAGGAGGAGGAGAATAAAATAGTAAGCAACTAGAAAAATCACTTTACCTCTGTCGGTAACCACCGTGTATCACTCAATTTAACTGCCACACCACCGCAAACTGAAACGTGTTTCCGATTCCCTTTTTCGATCGTGAAAGCTCCGCCATCTTCAATCTAGTCGCCATATCACAATTTCGACAGGATTTTGGTTAGGTTTAGAGAGGAGATCTGAAGAAAGTTGAGAGAAAAAGAGATAAAGTGCAGAAAGATAATAATAGAAAAAGGAATAGAGGTAGAGGATGACATAGAAGATGGTTTAGGGTTTGGGAGGAAGCAATTTCTTTTTGAACTCCATCTTCACGTGTTGGTACAAAAGATGTGGCGTGATAATTTGCAACTAGAAGACGTGGCTTCTTGTGGAGCCAACAGAGCAATTGGGTCTTTTCCAGAGGCTAGAAGGTTCTTATATGATAGATTCTCTTAATTCATTTTAAATAAGTTTTTATGTTACTTGAAATGTTTTTATTGGCTGTTTTAAAATGTGATCTAGCGTGTTTTTCAAACTAAATTCCATCATGCTCCCTCACTTCTGCTCCCTTAGATCTGCCACCTCATTTAATGAAATCAGATCCAATGCATCTAGAATTTTCTGATTTTATTTTATTTTTCTATTTTTGATTTAAATTGTTTTAAACTTCAAAATTCATTTTAACTCTAAAAATTATGAAAAAACCACCAAAATATTTATGATTATTTTACACTTTGTGTAATTTTTTGAGATTTTTATTTTACATTTTTATATTTTATTTTAATTTTCTCTTATTTGCTTTGTTTTAATTGGTTTAAAATAGTTTTATGTTTTCAAAATTATCCAATTTTTTTCTAAAAATACTTTAAATCATTTCTGATTTTGAGATGGTTTTATTTTACATTTATTTGATGATTTGATTATACTTTGGTATTTTTACTTTTATTGTCATTTTTTAATCATTTTAAAAAAAAAAATCATGCATTTAATTACTTATATTGCATTTAATATTTGTTTTACTTATGTTGACGCTGTTGGCCTTGGATCTTAGCTCAATTGGTCATAAGTTTCATCAAACTCAATGGACCTGGGGTGTTGATGGGGTGAAAACCCTAATCCACTAAAATGGTTGATTGAGTTTGATGATAACTTGATTAATACTTTGATCCAATTTGGGATTTACTCTTTGTCTTCATCTATCTTCATCTACATATTTCTTCTTTCCTTTTCCTTTTGATCAATTGGATGATGATGATTCATCTTAGTTCAATTAGGTTTGGATTGGTGCTTGATAAATTTTTATTATTTCAAATTTACCTCTAAGTGATCAATTGATTGTTAGACGACAACAACATATCTAGAGGGGGGTGAATAGATACCCAATTAAAAACTCCAGAAAAATTCTGATTTTGAAAATTTATTTAGCAAAGAGTGTGAGCGGAAGATTTTCAGAACAAGTCGTCTATACGAACCGTTATTGGAAGTCGGATATGCAAATATTCAAATTCAATAAGGAATTATAGTGATAAATTGAATTAATATACTTCAATCAATTAACATATTATTTATGTTTATAGCAATTTAGTTAGTAATGTTATTTCCAATGAAAACAATCAAAAGACTAAGTTGAATAATTTGCCAAACACTTGGCGTGCAGTAGATTTTTTAGAATTTTCCTTTGAGCTAAACAAGCTACAAAATTTGTCAAACACTTGGTGTGCAGTCAAAGTTTTAGAAATTTACTTTTAATTATGTTTATATGAAAAAGCACTTATAATCAAAAGTGATTATAAGCAAATCAACACAAAATTCAAAACAAAAATAATATCGGAAAATTCCTAAGCGTCGATTGTAATACCCTAATTCCCTATTGGGAAATTAACGAAAAATCAGAGTAAATTAATTCTTAAATCAAAACATCAAGGATAGGATGCCACATTTTTCAACTCATCAAAAGCCCGCTCAAGTATAAATAAACAGATACATAATAAATTTTCGAATGAACCGACAACACGTTTCAACATAGTTCTCAATTTCAACTTTATTAACGCAGCGGAAAATAATTCATGTTTATTATTCAACATGCTCAACTAATCATAAAACAACGTTTAGTCAAATAAAAGAGAGTTTACAATATTCCAACAATTCATCAAAATGAAATAGCAATGAAATAGCAATTAAGCAATAACAAGCAAGCGTTCACCCCCTCTGATGTTACGTATCAGAGCACGACGCCGACTCGAAATAAATGACGAGTAATTTTGTCTATTGTGGATCACCTACACTTTATCCACATAGACACTATATTCAAATAGAAGGGGTGAGATATCACAACAATATAAAAGAATATATAATAATAAGTATACAACAAATATGTCATGCAAGGTCACAAACTTCACACCATCAATAACAATTCAACAATTTAACAATTCAACAATATGCAATGCGACTGACACCGACTAAATGCATGTGGTACCATCAGGGCATAAGCCCTGTCCATAAAGCCAAATCTGGGCTATTAACGTACGGCGAAATCTGGGCCAATAACATAAGCCAAATCCGGGCTATCAACATACGGCCAAATCTGAGCCAACAACATAAGCCAAATTTGGTCTATCAACACACACCAAATTCGGGCTATCAACATACGGTCAAATCATAAACATGAATTGAGATTTAGGGTTTCAAAAAAATTCAAATGGTTCCAACAATAAAATTCACAGTAATTCATCACTCCAGCATTACTACGAACAACGACATCACACACAATGGTAATTCAACACTGATAATTTCACAATCAACATGCAGTGCTGAAAACATTATAAACATTTGAACTTCACCTTCCAAGAGTTATATTACTTGCTTAACATATATCTTATGCCATAAGAATATGCATCGACTCATCAAAATAATTTGTAATCACTTGGTGTAACTCTAAACATTTCACTCCAAAAATAACATTAAGTCAATCCAACATCTCTCTCAAACAACAAGTTGCTATTTTCCCCGAGAAAACATCAGGACCTACCCACAACTGGAACGTCATTAGCCATAACATCACCATCCACTTCTAGAGATGCGAACAACATAAGTACTTGATCATTCCCTCTCAAGGAAACTTCGATTGACTTCTAAGCATAAATATCAGACCCATAATTCCTTCGAAATCAGAAAACAATGCAGCCTCACTAACATTTGTGCCCATGTAAATCACGACACACTAAACCAACCGTTCACACCTGAACCATCTCAGGGAAGCACAAGCTTCTCCCAATTGTTTCAATCTCACTTCTGTAAATAAATGATTAGAAAACAAGAAAGTACCAATAGTGTTTCACATATATGTAGCGTACTAAGGAACAAAACAACGACAATATTGAATTGTTAAACTACAGACTCAACAACATACGACCAAATCTAGGCCAACAAATAAGCCAAATCTGGGCTATCAACATACAGCCAAATCCGAGCTACCAACATAAGCCAAATCTGGGCTATCAACATACAGCTAAATCCGGGCGAACAACATAAGCCAAATCCAAGCTGTCAATGATGCATGTATTCGACACTGAAATGCAACAACATGATTATACAAATATAAGGAAATACCCTTCAACATAAAACCTATCCGGGCCAACAACATCATCATCATCATCATCATCATCATTATACAATCAACATTAATTATGCAACAATAGAGAATATGCTCTCAACCTAACACCAATATAGGCCAATAACATCATACTTATCAAGCAATATAACTTGCTTTCCATTCATACACATTCCCAAAATTTATCATGTTCAATTATCACAAATACTCCTCAATCTATCTGACATTTACGCCCAAGGCATAAGCCTCCAACCCAAAATAATTCACCTACTATTATTAAAGTTATTATCATATTGTAGAAAATATTTTTTTTCTTTCCAACTGTTCAAACGGCGTATCAAACGGACACCCGAGTCAAACGTACTGGTTCATCTCACTTCTTGCCCCATCACTCTAGGATACAAAATATATCACTTCATTACACAATAATGTTGTCGTAAGCACATAAACATAAACATAATACCGACAACATTGACGCATGCACAAGTACCACAATGCTACGTCTCACCAATCGAACATGCAAATCAATACATTCTATTTACATGTCAGCAACACGAATGATATACAAATCCTTCAAATATCACTTCCATTCTGGAATATCCACTGGTTTGTATCATTCCCTCAAGAATCTAACTTTTACCCACTGACTCCTAAAAGTCACACTGCATAACAAACTGCGCCATATCACGCTTTTGCTATGCCACTCTGATCATCTACCTTTAAGTCACTATCCTCATTTTGATTTCCATCAATTATCAGGTCCACAAATTTTACATCTAGCTTATGACTCTCTTTAATATCCACCAGGAAATCATCGTTCACTTTAGATATCTTCAACCTTCCACTGTGCAGCGTTAGCTCGCATACTGACTCAAGTCTCTGATTTGTTCAATAAGTCCCAACTCTTTTATAGTCACTTCTGTATTAGGTTCACACAAAATGGTGAACAACTATTGTCTCGATAAAATGTCAATTCACTTTACTCACTATCAAGCTAGCAAGACAAGTCTATCCCATTCAATACGATCTCGTTTACTATCAACAAGAGATTAGGGGTGATCAGTTCCTCAATTTGTCAATAGGTAGTCGACAACCATAATGGTGGCATAAATCATTGTTACCCAACTATAATAACGTCTTATTCCTTGTACTCAAAGTTACCAAAGAATAAGGTTCAACAATATCTATAAGGATTATAAACGTTTCATAATTTCATTCTTTTCAACCTCGTCAATGATACATAAATACCTAAACTTCATTTCATAGTCTCCTTAGCACGCACGCAGCATAACACAATTCTTAAGTATATTCTAACACAGGAAAAACTACTACAGCAAGTGTTGTACCCCAAAATTTTCCCTCTCTTTTCTCAAGACATTTCATCACAAAGATTTTCAAAAAGCTCAAATTTGCACAAGTACAAAACAGACAAAAGAGGGAAAAGCAGAAAAATTGATTTTCTTGACAAAATTGAAGAAAAACAAGTTTACTTCGATTAATACTAATTTTGACTAGGCATCTAGGCTTCCTTCGAGCAAGTTTGATTCATCCTTAGATTTAGCATTTGGGCCTCCTTTGATGCAAGCTTTGTCCTACATCCTTCGATTGAGCATCTGGCTTCTTTGATCAAGCTTTGGTCCATAAGTTTTATTTGGGCATTTGACCTCCTGCAGGTTTGCTTTGATGCACTACAATGGCCCCTTCCTACAAGCTTCTATTGCACCATTGGCCCCTCACCTGTTTTCCTTGGATTCACAAGTTCTTGATTGGATGAATGGCTACCTTCCTGTGACTTTTGATTTCATCTTCATGTTTGCTTCAAATGCGCCTCCATATCACCTTTGAATCCAAATGCAAACCCTTTAACACGCCTTAGTGTTGCATTATGACACACAACTTGGTGGCCCATTCGAAGGACTTGTCATAGTTGGGGAATACTTGTTCTTGGTTACTTTGGAGTCTGGTTGAAGGTTTGGGCCTAATTGATAAAAAGCAAGAAGGCTCAAAATGGAATATTTAGTTGAAGAGGGACATTCGAAGAACACACAATTGGTCCATTCGAAGGACACATAACTTGTGGGAACGAATGTTGTTCTAGTCTGGTAGAAAGGTGTAGAAAGATGGAGGATTCGACTCAAAAGATCAAGTTAAACATTAGTGAAATTCCGGGAATGTCACAGACTCAGAATATCTAATGGAATGTTAAGACATCTGATCTGACATTAAGCGCTGTACAGGTAGACTAGGCTGAACTTTTGATATCTGTTCTACAACAGTCACTGGACTAACATACCAGAGCCAACAACACGTAGGTTCTGATTTACTGAAGTTCAGAGCAGTTAAGGTTAATCTTACACATTGATGTTACGAGGAATGCTGTGACATCAAACAGATAACCAATACAGAAAGTAAATAACACACATAATTGTTCACCCAGTTCGGTTCAACCAACCTACATCTGGGGGCTTCCAAGCCAGGGATAAAGTTCACTATTAGTAGTATCAATTCAAAGACCCTACAGCCAACACACCCGTTGACAGCCTTCTCACTTAATCACTACCCAATGACACTTTTACCTAAGATCCAATCCTAGATATGAGACCCCTCTCACTCCCCCTCAATCACCGCAGTGATAACTTTCTACAGTACATAAACTGCTCAGAAGATACACTTCCATTACACATCTTGATCATGCTTAAAAGCTTCAATCAAGTACAATGCATACATCCTTTAACCTACAGGTTTCAAGGAGTATGGTGACCATCCCACAGCCCGGGTGGTTCACAACTAGCCCTAAATGATTACATCTTGTCAATCAGCGATCACCCAAATTAGGTTACAATACTTCTATTTATAACACTTTTTACCCAACTGGATTTGGGCCTTCATATGACAGCAATGCAGCTTTAACGACCTGCATAAAATAAGCAGAAAACTTCTGCTACAAGTTAGGTCTTCAATCGAGCTTTTCTCCTTATCCTTAGCTTCTGATTGAATCTTCTAGGGCTCCACGTATGCCTTCAATTTTCGCTACTTGTTATGCATTCTGCATAACTTTAGGAACAGAACTGCATCAGTCTTGACAGTTCAGTAGCTTGATGTCTGGTATGATGTTATGACATCTCTTGAGACATGTTGTTCCAGATGTTGATCAACATGTTTAGGCATTTACAATAGAATTTTCAGGCTGTTCCTATTGTACATTTTATTACATTATTGTTGTTGCTATTTGTTTTACAAGAGATGAGCCAATCCCAAACGAAGGCACTTACAATCTCCCCCTTTGGCTAATTTTGGCTAAAACAAATACAACAATAATACTCACCATTCAGGACCTCTTGAGGCACAGGAGGAAGAGGATGCACCTCATTCCCTTTTAGACCACGAACCATTTCTTGTCACTGATGGTGGAAAAAGAGGACCGTGGGAGATAAACTATCCTTTCAGAGGCATCAGAGAACCTTTAAGGAGTGACCAGAATATCTCCCTTGTAACTCAGAACACAGGTCACAACTGTGTTCATAACTCGGATCACAAGTCACAAAGAAATTCACGCCATTTGAATTTCTGTTGAGTTTGTGACAAGTCTTTGTGATCAAAATTTTGAGTAGCTGCTGCAACGAGGACAGTTTCTAACAGTACTCCTTTCTCCCCCTTTTTGGCCAAAAATTGCCAAAGAAAGCCCTCACAAAACCAGATCCAAGAACAGTTTTCCCAAATCCGTATAAACCCCATGATGGTTGTGAGAGAAAAGAATGTGTGACAGGAGGTTATATAAGGAGATAACAGGTTCAAGAAGATGGCAATATAAAATCTTGGTCAAGGATACCTGTTAAAGTTGTTGCATGTTTCAGACTGACTGTGCATGAAATTTAGACGCATTTGTTTGTTTCTGCCAAAAGAACCAATCCTAATACATGCATAAGTTTAGGTCAAAGCAATTCCTGAATAAAATCAGCCTTTGACTGACTTTTAAGGTTGAAGATTCTTTTGGGAAACATAATACCAAATATAGCTCCTGAATAGCTACAATTACGTGGTGAAGTTATTTTCCACGTATTCTTCTTGATTTCCCCAAGGTTGCAATGTCGTTTGTAATGTCATGACACTTACTTAGACATTCTTCAACAACAGCAGCCTTCTTTTTACTTCTCTCAGTTAGGCACAGAGAAGGACACTTTAAACAGCCAGTAGCAAGAGACTAGTAGCATTAAGCATGGCCATCAATCATGCTTTCTTAAGTATTGCTGAGATCCACCACAATTACTTTCTACCTTCTTCCAGACAGCAAAATAAGGAAGGAGGGAATAAACCAGAAGACTCCCAAAATGCTTCACAAGACATCACAAATTAGTTCTAATACACAAAATTTAGATGCCACTTCAATTTCTTGTAGTAAAAGAACCCCTTGAACATATGCTGAATATATCAGATTTCTGATTTACCAGACCAAGTTGTTATTGATAAGATCTGAATCTTCCAAATTGCTCCAAAAGTATCAAAACTGCCACTTATGATACTTTTAAGCAATTCTTCAATCTCCTGTTGTTGAGACATGACTTCACAATGTCATATTATCAGAACACATCAGCATACCACTGCCCTCTTCAGACTTCTGATCTTCAGATTAAGTCCAATCATTACAGATACAGAGTCTCCCTTCAATGTATATTGTAATTGGGAAAAGTGCAACACTCAGTGACTCCCCTTGTTAATGCCAATCAAAATCGTGGCGTGGAAACCAGTAGCACTAGCTCTGAGGTGGTAATTTCAAGCACCCTGAACTAGTCTTAGAATAGTAAGGACATCTCTGATTCATGCCCTTGCGCTTCCAACCTTCTTAGTGTGCTTACAAGCTTTACTAAGATTCAGACTTTCTAGAAGGATTATCCTTTGATCATGTCATCCTTCTGTATAATATATTTACTAGTAGTTGCTAATACTAGTAAATTCTTCAGACCACACCAGTAGTTATGCGTTGTTAAGCATACTTCTTTTAAACACAAGTAGAATCTACTTATTCCAAACCAACAATAAAACTGCCACACTATAATATTAAGATTCACAGTTCCAAGTCTCTGCCACGGTCTTCTAACAATAAATGATGTTACAGCATGAACCTATCTACTTGGATTCTGAAGTTAACATCCAGGGGATTGATGCCCTTTTATATTCCCCATAAGAAAGGTATGATTACTCACCAGAATATTCTTAGAGAGAAATAAACTCTCTATCATGTTCTGAGAAATAGGTTCAGAATACAGCCTTGCATACATATTAGACAAACAATTAGTCTCCCATCAAAGTGCTTATATATATCTTTATGCAAGATCCTAATGAATACTTAGTCTCCCGTCAAAGTATTCATTATTAGTTAGATTATGTCATCTTCTCAAGGTAGGATAATTATTCTAACAATCTTCTGTTCCATGCATGATGAACCAACTGGTCCTTACAAGCTTCCTTTGCTGAAGCGGCCCTTCGTTTGAGATGATGTTGCAACATCAGATCTGACATTGATCTCAACCATATGAGCCTGGCTTATACTATGGTTTTGGATGAACATCCATAGCAATCAAAGCACACTTTTCTTACATCCTTTATGTCAGACCCACAACAACCACATGACCATGCAGCAACTAGCATGTATCACCTTCACCTTGTTTGCTGACCCTTGAACAGTACAAAGGAGTTAATTGTACCATACTCCTGTAGACAAGAGCAGACCAAGTTGTTCTATTATGTGAGGACACCAAATAAGTAAAAAGAGGATCTTCTCAGGAACCCATGATCTTTTGAAGATAACTCCTCCTTGCTATATACAACTAACAAGTTCATCCTAGGTGATGGGGATGACTTGTAAAAGTGCAGATATCCACCATTTGACTTTGGTCCAGGATGTCAGGACATTTTGTATGACATGTCTTCCAGGATCTTCAGGTTAAGGACTCCCCCTGAAACACAACTCAGATCTTTGTAGAGAATTAAGTGAATTCTCCTTCACATGCTGCAGTTTATGTGATTGGTAGACATAACCTGTTCTATTCCTATCTTCCTTGGAAATCACTAAGATCATGAGAAATAAACTCAGGCATCTTATAGAACAAGGTAGGATGAACTCCCTTTCACATCAGCTTGATCATACTACTCTCTCTGAACAAACTGTTATCCAACTTCCCTCTTTATGGATATAGTGTAGAGCTCTTTACTTTAGACACATAGTAAATACTCTTTATTTGGAATTTGCCACAGGTTCCAAATTAAGAGTCCTTAGTTTGCTTGCTGTGCAAGTTTCAGGTTGCCACATTCTGTAACTTGTACTAGAAGAAACTTCATTATCAATCTGGGACTTATCCGTCTTTCCTCAACAACGGATGTCTTCAACAGTTGTGATGTTGTACATTCTTTATCATCACAAGCTTTAGATTTCCACACATAAAGATTCTGCTTCCATCATTTATTCAACTAGAATTATCTAATCACACTAGACTGATTACTTCTTCATGCTTGCTAAGCATATTTACTTGGCTGAAGACCCAGAAATGATTTCCATCATCCACAGCTTTAAAGTCCTTTTAAATGCATTTAGCTCAGCACATATACTCCCTTAAACTCACAACTGGAGTAGATGACCTGTTGATCGTGTCCTGATCAATTATTTCAAAACATATGTCTCCTCTTCCAGATCAGGAGTAGGTTCCAAACATATGTATTCACATTACATGTGTTTAGCACCCAGAACATTTGTTCTTCAACTGGCAGTTGCATGATGTTCTACCATCCTTAAGAACATTAGTTCCATCTTCTTGGAACACATCATCCTTGATAATCTTCAAGGTCTTCAAGTAGCTTGCAGACGCATATGAGAATCATTGATCAATCAACAGCAAAAATAATAGCCCTAGAGTTCTTCTTTCACTTTTAGGGGTTGTATCAGAAGCTATGCAGCGGAATAGCAGTACTTCACCAGAACTTACACAGTGCTTACTCCATATAGTAAGCATGACACATAAGGATTGAAAATAAATCAATCCCTCAAGTTGTTTGATTCTTCACCGAACAACTTTCTAGACCCAACTCTACAGCCCTGTTAAAAGAAGGCTTTATAAACACATATGATGCCTTATCAATATCTTCACTCCCGCATGAAGATTTTGATAATATTCTTCTCTGTGCTGAATACAGTTTGAACAATGCACTCCAAAATCTTTACTCCCGCATGAGGTCTTTGAATTTTTTCAAACACTTTCATCATAGCTGATCTAGTTTCTCCCAAATTTGTCCATCCTCCACTCCTAGGGACCAAACAATATGAACACTACTGGTTCAAACAATATTCTACCTTGTACACAATCGGAAAGTATCCCCCATGGATCTCATCCAGAGTCAGACAGGATGCCTGCTCTGATACCAATTGAAATTCCGGGAATGTCACAGACTCAGAATATCTAATGGAATGTTAAGACATCTGATCTGACATTAAGCGCTGTACAGGTAGACTAGGCTGAACTTTTGATATCTGTTCTACAACAGTCACTGAACTAACATACCAGAGCCAACAACACGCAGGTTCTGATTTACTGAAGTTCAGAACAGTTAAGGTTAATCTTACACATTGATGTTACGAGGAATGCTGTGACATCAAACAGATAACCAATACAGAAAGTAAATAACACACAGAATTGTTCACCCAGTTCGGTTCAACCAACCTACATCTGGGGGCTTCCAAGCCAGGGATAAAGTTCACTATTAGTAGTATCAATTCAAAGACCCTACAGCCAACACACCCGTTGACAGCCTTCTCACTTAATCACTACCCAATGACACTTTTACCTAAGATCCAATCCTAGATATGAGACCCCTCTCACTCCCCCTCAATCACCACAGTGATAACTTTCTACAGTACATAAACTGCTCAGAAGATACACTTCCATTACACATCTTGATCATGCTTAAAAGCTTCAATCAAGTACAATGCATACATCCTTTAACCTACAGGTTTCAAGGAGTATGGTGACCATCC
This sequence comes from Vicia faba, assembly GCA_948472305.1. Classification (NCBI taxonomy): domain Eukaryota; kingdom Viridiplantae; phylum Streptophyta; class Magnoliopsida; order Fabales; family Fabaceae; genus Vicia; species Vicia faba. The sequence goes on from OX451741.1 coordinate 1,178,140,494, forward strand.
CACAGCCCGGGTGGTTCACAACTAGCCCTAAATGATTACATCTTGTCAATCAGCGATCACCCAAATTAGGTTACAATACTTCTATTTATAACACTTTTTACCCAACTGGATTTGGGCCTTCATATGACAGCAATGCAGCTTTAACGACCTGCATAAAATAAGCAGAAAACTTCTGCTACAAGTTAGGTCTTCAATCGAGCTTTTCTCCTTATCCTTAGCTTCTGATTGAATCTTCTAGGGCTCCACGTATGCCTTCAATTTTTGCTACTTGTTATGCATTCTGCATAACTTTAGGAACAGAACTGCATCAGTCTTGACAGTTCAGTAGCTTGATGTCTGGTATGATGTTATGACATCTCTTGAGACATGTTGTTCCAGATGTTGATCAACATGTTTAGGCATTTACAATAGAATTTTCAGGCTGTTCCTATTGTACATTACATTACATTATTGTTGTTGCTATTTGTTTTACAAGAGATGAGCCAATCCCAAACGAAGGCACTTACAATTAGACCCATAAGCTAGGCTATGTGTTTCCCCCTTTTCATACCTCAAACCTATGACTCACTCTATAAGACCACTTTGCTATCCAATACCACTTGCCCTTAATATTATAATACTACTTTTTAGAAAAAAGTTTTTCTTGAGCCTTGCGTCTGTTTACCTTCTAAGGAAGCAATCTATCTGGACCATCCATCTTGCTACCATGACACAAGTGGGTGCTTACTTTCCAACTGAGCCTTTATTTTATTATTTTTACTCCCAAACATTTCAAAAAATTTCCTCTATAAATAGAGAGTTAATTTGCACATAAAAAAAGAGAGGAAGGAGAGGCGAACGTATCTTCAAAATTCTTACACACCATAAAATTCTCAAACACTTAAACACTTTTGCAAATCCAAACCCAAAATCCAAATACTTGTCCCTTTCAAATCTAAAAAAATCCTTACATCTTACTATCCTTCGAATCCAACAAAGAAGGACATTTCACTTGTTTTGCTCTTTCAAATCCAGTGTCAAAGGCCCACCCTTGGTCTTTTCCTTCGAATTCAAAGGGATTCAAGGTAACCACTTCAAGGTCCAGCACACGTTCCAGCCTCCAGCAAGGTAATTCATTCTTAACCTTTGACCCTTCGTTTCCAGCATAGCATATAAATAAGTTTTCTTTTCGTTTCAAACATGTACATACTATTTTCTTCTTTTTGTTTCCACTCTTTTAATGTGTGTTATGGTTAACAATCTTCTTGGCTTTTGCTCTTTGTACATTTAAACATGTTTTAAGCACTAATCTAGCCTTAAGGTGATGTTGGCATGGCCTTGGGCTATGTTTCTATTCAAACTCAAATGAAAGAAACAGGAGACAGAAAGTTAGAAACGAAGCCTCTGGCTTCCATACTAACCTTCAGACCAAACGAAAGAGGCAGCCAGAAGGCACAACATGTTGGCCTCCAGGCCCCAAACGAAAGGCCTAACATGCTGGCCTCCAGGCCCCAATCAAAAGACATAACACGCTGGCCTGCATGACCCAAACGAAAGGTATAACATGCTGGCCTCCAGGCCCCAATCGAAAGACACAACATGCTGGCCTTCAGGCCCCAATCGAAAGTCATGCCTTCACCCCTTTTCAGGCCAGATCGAAGAGAGCCAGAAAGTGCAGAATTATAGGCTTTGCTGCCCTAAATCAAAAGATCCATTTTTCTTGCTTTTACCTTATTTTTGCCTTTATATTTTCATGCAATTCAATATGGTTGTCTTAGTGTAGGATTTTATCTTTCTGCACTTTTGACTTTATGCAAAATTTTAGTAATTAGGGTGTATGGCAAGATAAAATCAACAAGTAGACCACCATGATCAAAAGATAAAAATGCATGCAATCAAACACACTTTACACACATACACCTCTAAGGTTAACTCCACTTGTTGCCTTATGAAAAATAGTTATGTTATGCATGTGAGACATCTTAGCAAAAAAAATCAAAAATACAAGATCATATTCCCCCGATGACGCTTCGAATGTTGCCTTACAAATGATATTAGTCCCTCAAAAGAAATTCTAAGATATCTCACAACATTGCTATCATGACTATACGATTACCCACACCCGTCCCTTTTATATCCAAAGATAAGTCTTCTTACCAATCAATGGTAAGATAGCAATATCAAAGGAAGAGAGAAATGAACAAAAGACTTTTTGAGTAAGGTATAATGTTCCTATTTTATTGCTCATCGTTGTACCCGAAAATTTTCCCTCTCATTTTATCAAGATTTCCCCTCACAAGACTCTTTGGACTCCAGACAGAATTATGGTTTGCTCTGCTCAAGACATCTCCTTGCACTGATGACCTGAAATTAGGGTTTGAGTTTGCACAATGATTTTTGGACTTCCAATGCCTAAAGTAACTCTCATACTTCATGTTGGACCTATAAGATTGCCCATACCAAGTCTCAAGCTTTGAATCAAATTTTTGCCCAGTCAATTGGACAGTTGACCTAGAAATCAGCTGTATTAGGGAAAAAAGTCAACTGTGGCCAATTTACAGTCAAGTCTCATAATTTTTTATCCACATCAACATTATAGGCTCATATGAACCATTTGATCAATTTTGGACCACAACTCCTCAAGAAATTTGATCAGATCATCAAAAGGGCAAAATGGTCATTTTTAGGGTTTTGAATGCAAAAGGGCAATTTTTGATTTTTAACCTAGCCAATTGAAAATTGGGTTCAAGCATGGATTCAAGGACTCAATGGCATCATCTTGACCTAATCACAAGGTTCAAAAGATCTCAAGTGCATTGGATTGACAGATGAATTTTCCAGTCAACTGATCAAAAATCAACTGTACACTGAAAAGTCAAACTTTGACTTTTTGGTCAAAATCAAGTGCCAAGGGTCATTTTTCATCAAGATGTGTCAAAACATGAAAATTGTTCACCAAGAAACCCAATTTTGCAAATTAGGGTTTAAGATTGAAAAATTTTCATAACTTAGAAATTTTCTAAGTTATGAAATTTTCTTATTTTTTCCCAACTTTGCCCAACATTTTCACCATGATGCAATTGGATTCAAACAAAACTTTCAACATGAAAGTTGTATTCCTCCACAAAATATACAACTTTGATTCACAAAGTTCTCCAAAAGGATGCTTGTATCTCAAGTTATGATTTTTGGAATAAGGGTCCATGAAACTTTTAACTTAGTGAAATTTTGCCCTAGTTTAGGCAGGGTTTTGACCTATCTTCATGGCAATTTGTCACATAGTTCCACTTGGAATATCAAATTGAATTTCAAAGATGGATTGTATAGCATGTTACAAGCTTCCCAAAATGTCCAAGTACTCTCCAAAATCATTTGTGGTTAAGGAGAATCGAAGGTTTGAATTTGGCAAAAAATCACTTTGGTCCATGGCATCTTTCACTATGCTACAAGTTGTAATTTCTGTCCAGCTTCATTTGTACTTGCTCACAGGTCTTTAAACCCTTCCACACTCAAAAATTGATTGCAAACTCAATGGTTTAATGCATTGTTCTGATCTATGGAAGATTACACAAGGGTTTAATCCATTTTTGGCAAAAAGTGAACATTGTCATTTTCATAAAGTTGGCTTTATGTCAAGTTGTTCCTCTTGAGCCTTGAACCTTTTCTTTTACAGCAAAGAAACTCCATAAACTCAGGGCAAAGGACAACCACTTTGTGCAGCTAGGAAGGAGGCCTGTACAGGGTCTTTGCTTGATCACTTCACACTTTTCTTAAAAGCCAAGTCAACTTGCAAAAAGAAGAGAACTCTGGTATCTGATAAAACCAACTCTTGTAACCATTCCAAACAAGTTTTGCATATTGCTTTGAACCAGAAACACGAGCTATCCACTTACCAAGCCTTCCAAAACACCAAAACACCATCTTCTTGCAAAACAGGGCAGCTTCTGCAGTTGCACCTCCATCTCACAAACCACTCGTGCGTTTTCCCCAAACCTCTTCCATTATACTCCATACAACCCATCTAAGCTCTCTCAACCATTGGCCAGTGACTGTAACTCCATTTACAAGCTTCACCATTTTTAAATTATGCTTGTGCAGGTTGACTTCTACAGGCTTATTCAAGCAAACTAAGCATTGGGGAAGGTCAAAGGAAGTTTAAGCAAGCTCCAAAGCATCTCAGGCCTCATTGAAAACCTCCACATTGCCATACTCGAGTTCAACTGAAGCAGGTATTTTTCAACTTTTTATCTCTCTATTTATGAATCATTAGGCTTAGGTTTATGAATAAAAAATATAGTACTCATTGCCCTTAAGCTGTACATATGCATATATTTTATTTAAGTTAATTATGTTGAGAGAATTTGATTGATGAACTTTTTGAAAAAGTTAGGTTAGAAATTAGGGCCAGAGAAATTCTCTCTGGTCTTTGAGAGTTAGATTAAGTTCTTTACATGGTTGGAATCGTGTTGAAAAATACTATAACTTTTGTGTTGTGAGTTTTTGCTTTAGAGCACGTATGCATGAGTTAGCCATTTGTACAGGAAGGCGCGCGTTTTTGAGCAGAGGTTGAAGATGAAGATCAGCTGGGCTGGGCCTGGCTATTTCTCACTTTTGACACCCCCTGACTTACTTCTCACACCCCCATGGCCCATTTGATTTTTTTTTATATTTTTCATTTCTATTTTTAATTTTTGACTTTATTTTATTTTTCTAAACTTAAAAAAATACCAAAAATATTTTCATAAATTTTCATATTTTATTTTATTATTTTTATTATTTTTTTGGATATATAAATAATTATTAAATAACATATACATTTATTTTCTTAATAAAAGCTTGTAAATACTACAAAAAATATTATATTTTTTATTATTTATATACTTAAATAAGATTTTTTCTAACATATTTTTATTTTTTGACATTTGTATATATTTTTATTTTTATTTTTATTGTACATAAATAAATAATACATAATATATATATATATATATATATATATATATATATATATATATATATATATATATATATATATATATATATATATATATATATATATATATATATATATATATATATATATATATATATATATATATATATATATATATATATAATTTTCTTAAAACAAATTAGGGTTTCCACCCTTAATAAAAATAATATTTTTTCTTATTTTTGATGCATTAAATATTTTATTTTTACATACATAAAAATAATACAAAAACATTTTTACATATTTATAATATATTGCATATTTATTTAATTGTCCATTTAAATATTTGCTTATTTATTATTTGAACAAAGAATTCAATTTGGTTGTAAGAATCTTAGGTTTTTTAACTTCTTGCAAATAATCCCATATTCAAAATTGTATCCCCCTCCCCATATTAATGTTGTAATAGCTTAGATTACTTTTACGCATTTATTGCATTCAAATATGTCATGATAGAGATTAGGGTTTGTATGCAATATCCAAAATCAAAACAAATAGCTAGACCTAATACAAGACATAAAAGCATGTAAATTGACAACACAATGCACACATGCACCCCTAGGGTTTCACCCACTTGTTGCCTTTAAAATGGCCATGGTATGCATGTTGAGTATCTTGGCAAAACAAAAAAAAACAAAAGATCATAGTCCCTCGATGACGCTATCTTGGTTGCCTATACAAAATTATCTAGTCCCTCACACAAAAACTTGCTAAGATATTTAGCACAATTGCTATCATGGTCAAAACGATAACCCGCGCCTGTTCCGTTTAACATCCAAATACAAGGTTGCTTACCAAATACAATGGTAAAACAACAATGTAAAAGGGTTAAAAATGTGTAGGAAAGATCTTTGAGTAGATAGGGTAGACAACTCTTAGTTACTTGAACAAAACTTGCAAACATCCTTGCTATTTTCAAAAACACATCACAACACAATTTCAAAACATTTCCCAAAATAAACTTTCAAACTTTAAAACATTTTTTAAAAGACAATACATCTTTGTATACATTCAAACAAGAATCATTACAAAGGTTGCCTAGACAAGGCCTCTTTTCAAAATATTTTCAAAACCACACACAAAGCACCATTTCAAACAATTGAAAAGAAAAAGCAAGTGATCTAAACAAGTAACTAAGAGCCCATGGATAACCATGGATGAAAATGGTGCTTGCACCTTCCCTTTTCATAATCTACCCCCCGAACCCAAGAAAACATCTCAAAGGTCTTTCCTGTGCTTTTTAACCTTTCCTTTAGATAAAATAAAAAGTCGGTGGCGACTCTTGCTAAACCGAAACATTTGCGAACACAAACGCAAAACCTCAAGTCAGTTCTCCCACCGCATCACACTCATCTTCAAAACACAAACACTTTTTTCCAAAAACACCAACACTGTCCATTGAAATATTTTCAAAAAGTTCAACACTTTGTATACATTCTTATATAGACGAGAATCATTACAAAGTTTGCCTAAAACGAAGGTGCTTTTTAAAATACTTTCAAAACCACACCACAAAGCATACTTTCAAACAAAAGCAATGATCTAGCAAGCAACTAAGAACCCATAGATAACTATGGATGAAAAGGGTTCAAATACCTTCCCTTTTCATAATCTACCCCACGAATTCAAGAAAATAATCTCAAAGGTCTTTCCGGTTCTTTTCACCCTTTCCTTCATTGGATAAAAGAAAAGTCAATGGTGACTCTTGCTATCCGCAACAATTGCTATAAAATGAAAAACACCCAAGTCAGTTCTCCCACCGTATTACAGAACTGGCGATTCTGCTAGGGAAAATGAAATTAACTTAAAAGTGGGGTTACCTTAGGGCTAGATCAACTTTACTTTCTTTTCTTTGTATGACTTGTTTGCTTTATATTATGGTTCTTTGTTTGGGTTTGTTTTAATCCTCTACCCGGATCTAGGACACCTTTTAGGTAAGCAACAATAAGTTGTGGAAACTGTGCGGGGTATATCGACATGGTCTAAGCAATAGCTACATTAGTGTGAAACATTTGTTGGTACCGGTAGCCCTTGAGTAGTCAACGAGAATACGGGGCCGCTGTGTGGTGTCATGAAGCACTAACTGACTTTAGAACCTTTACTTGAACAACTTGGCCTTTAGGAAGTAGTGAGATAGCCGGCTTTGGTACAGTTCGAAGTTGGTTGATACTCGATACTACGCTCATTGAGATCGGACTTCTCGGGATATTTCGGTCGCCATTAAAGAGGCTTGCGCTGAAACAATGCCCGATGAGGAAAGATCAATGATATTGAGATCCCCTAGAACCCGGTTACTATTACTAGGACAAGTTGAGCCAACTAAACTTCAAGAGGGTACTTACCTACAAACTCAATTCAAGCCTAAAATTAAGGGCTTGTTTTCTTTTGTGTGTATATGCTTACTTGTACGTAACATCATACCATTACATTTCGCACTAACCATTTCAAGGATTTTTTGAGATTTATCTTTGTTCTGTTTTGTAGGACATGGCTTCCACCCGCAGGAATGCTATCCAAGTCAATCTGGTAAGAATTATTTCTCAACTCAAATCATTAGCATTGAGGGTTCCTGAGAGTTCTTCATTCACCAAAAGACATGGTCGACTCCTAAACTTGGTTACCGCGGGCATTGATGAATACATGATGAAGGTGCTTTTCCATTTCTTCGACCCTTTGCACCATTGCTTTACCTTCCCTGATTACCAGCTTGTGCCTACTATAGAATAATTTTCTCAACTCTTGGGGATTCCTATTCTCAATCAACTACCTTTCAACGGTATCGAATGAGACCCGGGCCCTGAAGAGATTGCCCGAGCTTTACACTTGCAAAGATCTGATGTCACGGCTAATTGGGAAGCAAGAAGTGGTGTCAAAGGGTTCTTAGCCAAGTTTTTGTTCGAGAAAGCTCAATTGTTGGAACACTATGGATTTACAAGATTTTGAAGAAATCTTGGCCCTTCTGATCTATGGGATGGTACTATTTCCAAATCCTGACCAACTTATAGATGTAAATGCTGTCAAAATCTTCATGTCTCATAATCTGGTGCCTACTTTGTTGGTAGATATCCTATATTCTCTCCACTCTCGCACCATGAGGAAAAGAGGAACCCTCATGTGTTGTACTTCTCCATTGGCTAGGTGGTTTGTTTCGCATCTCCCCCGATCCGTGTTGAAGAACGAGCAAGGTTTGAGGTGGTCCAATAGGTTGATGTCACTTAGACACTCTGATCTTCATTGGTGTTCTCGGTCCTTGGAAAACATTACTATCATCGACCATTATGGGGAATTACCTAATGTCCCTTTGCTTGTCATTAGGGGAGGTATCACTTACAATTCTTTCTTAGCTTTACGACAGTTTGGGTATGCCCGAAGAGATGGTCCTCATGATATGCTCATCTAAGGAGTGGTGTTCGATTATGAAAGCAACGATCAAGGCTACCGTCAGAGGTTTGTACGAGCTTAGAGGATGATAAACAGAGTGAATAGTAAGACACTGGGACACAAGAATTCTATTCCCGTTGAGCCTTACCTTAGGTGGGTACGAGCTCGTTCTCAGAAGCTCGTAATGACTTACCCCTCCATCCTACATGTTATCGTGGAGCCTGTTGCTGAAGGATATGTCCTCTAATTACCCTATGGCGTCTGCTTCCACCTCCAACCCCGTAAAGAAACCCTTCACTAGAAAGAAAGAAAATAATGTTGTGTATGGGGCAAAGGCCCATACCAAGAAGGATAATCGTGCATCCGTTAATGTTGTTCTAATTTCCAACACTACTCATGTTCAAAGACAATATTCTAATCATCAATGATTTGAGGCTCCACGAAGACAATTCACAAGGATAGGCATGTCGTTATCCCAAGCCTTATAACACCTGCTAAAGGCTAACTTGGTGACGTTGCGCGATCCTCCGTCCAATCTAAACACTTCTCACCTAAATAAAATCCAAATACCAAGTGTGCATATCATTCAAATAGTCCTGGGCATGAGACCGATCAATGCTAGGCGCTGAAGAACAAAATTCAAGATTTAATCGACAACAAGACAATCGAATTTGATCCGCCTACAATTCCCAATGTGATAACGGAACCAATGCAAAACCATGGCAAAGGTGTCAATGCAATTTAAGACACTATTTTGGTTCCTTTCGTCGAAGTTCTAAGTACTCTGTTAAATGTTGTCAAAGAGAATTTGCTGAGAGCAGGGTTTTTCCCTGGCTGTTTGAAAGATTGTGATTGCTACGCCAAACAAGTTAATGGATGCAAATGGCTGAAAGAAGGCATTCAACGCCTGATGAATAGTCATGAAATCCTATTTGAGAGAATTCCGCCCATCAAAAGTTTGACCGATAAGATTAAAGACCTCTCCATCATAACAATTTTAAACAAGCCTCTTAGGATCTCCTCAAAGGGTCCTATCAGGATTTCGAATGAACCAACTGTTGATCCTTTGTTAATCACTTCCCCTGGGCTAATTCTGTATTCTTCCAACAAAGTAGTACCATGGAACTACAGTGCTGAAGTGTATTACCGTGGAATAAAGAAAGATGCTTGGATTGAAGAAAACAAAGAGGATGACATTGGGAAGATTATTGGTTCTAGTAAAATGACCAGAACTGGGAGAATCTTTTTGCCTAACATTTCACCCCCAACTTCTACAAAGACACCTGTCCGCATCACCACTGCTAAGCCTGGTGTTGACATTAGGGGTAAGAAGAAAGTGGTTGAGCCTGTTGAGGTAGAGGTTCCCGCAAAAGACGTTGCTATTGAGGAGTCTTCCACTCAAGAAATGGATGAAATCTTAAAGATGGTAAAGAGAAGTGATTTCAAGATAGTGGAACAACTAGGGCAAACCCCTTCTAGGATCTCCATGTTATCTTTGCTACTTTGTTCTGATGCTCATGCCCGAGCATTGATCAAATTCTTAAATAAAGCTCATGTCCCTCATGAGACCACAAATGACCAATTCGAAAATTGCATGGCAAGCTTGACGGCCGATAACGGATTGGGTTTCTTAGATGCTGATCTGACATCACTTGGAAGGAACCATAACAAAGATCTGCATGTTTCTATTGAATGCAAGGGGACTACCCTAGCACATGTTCCGGTTGACACTGGCTCTTCTTTAAACGTGCTACCTAAGGTCGCTTTGGACTGGTTAGACTGTGAAGGACTGGTGTTGAAGTCGAGTGATATTATTGTGAGGGCTTTCGATGGGTCCAAAAGGATGGTTCACAGAGAGGTGTATCTCCCGATCAAAGTGGGCTCACAGATTTTCAACTCTACTTTCTACATCATGGACATCCTTCTTGCTTACTCCTGTTTGCTGGGTCACCCTTGGATCCATGGAGCAGGGGCATTAACATCTACACTTCACCAAAAGCTAAAATACCCAGTCAAGGGGAGGATCATCACTATTTGTGTTGAGGAGGAACTCATGGTAATCCATCTCAATTCTTTCAAATATGTGGAGATGGATGGCGAATTTATAGAAACCTCGTGCCAGGCTTTTGAGGTTGTTCCATCTTTCATTGCTACTGCAAAAATTTCTTTCGACACAGCCAAAGATAATAAAGTCGTGCCAAGGATGGTTTCATTTAAGGACGCTCGTGCCGCAGTCGAAAATGGTAGCTGTGCTACCTGGGGGAAACTCCCCGAGATCCCGTTCAAAGCAGATAAATCTGGGTCGGGTTTCACTGTCAAGACTCAGAAAGAGGTTAGACACGCTAGTGCGGGAAATCCCCCTCTCTGTGTTGGAAATCATGAAGTAAACGTTGTGGAGGATTCCGATGATGAATGTGCTTTTAAAGAGTGGATATACCCTACTACAATAGAGCTCAACAATTGATACGCAAAGGACTTCGTCCCTATCTCCTTCATTGAGGAGTAATTACTTGTTTATTGCTTTCCAAGAACCTTTTATCTATAATATTAAACAATGACTTTTAATCCGTATGCCTGGCCCGAGGCACTATGGTCCATTTTGTTAAGGGTTTTATTTTTGTTCATTATAAACCATTGGACTTTTTTTTGCATTCAAATTTTAGTGCTCATTATCTTTCTTTTTCTTTAATGCGTTCTTCAAAATAGCCATGTATCTTACACACATACACACACACTCGCAGATCCTTGGCCACTCCGGATCTCATTGCCAATGACTCTACTATTTCCATATATGATTTTGAACATCCAATTAAACAAGCCGAAGACGAAGGCGAGGAAGATTATGAAATTCCGGGAGAACTAACCAGGCTTCTAATGCAAGAGGAAAAAGCTATTCAGACGCATGAAGAATCAGTTGAAGTCATCAACCTAGGTACCAAGACAGACAAGAAAGAGGTCAAGATCGGCGCCAACCTAGGAAGCAGTGTCAAAAATAGATTGGTTCATACGTTACATTACTATGTGGAAGTGTTTGCTTGGTCGTATAAAGATATGCCAGGGTTGGATACCGACATTGTAGTTCATCGTCTGCCGACAAAGGAAGATTGTCTTCCTGTCAAACAAAAAGTTTGTCGCATGAGGTCTGACATGTCTGAAAAGATAAAAGCTGAAGTGATGAAACAATTTGACAGGATTCCTAGCTGTGATGTCTTATCCCCAATGGTTTGAAAATGTGGTTCCAGTACCAAAGAAAGACGAAAAAGTTCGTTTGTGCGTAGATTATAGGGATCTGAATAGGGCAAGTCCCAAGGATGACTTCCCTCTACCACATATTGATGTCTTGGTCGATAACAATGCTCAGCATAAAGTCTTCTCTTTCATGGATGGTTTCTCCGCTATAATCAAATTAGGATGGCTCTGGAAGACATGGAGAAGTCCATCTTCGTTATGCAATGGGGCATCTTTTGTTACAAGGTCATGCCATTCGGATTGAAGAATGCAGGGGCAACATATCAAAGGGATTTCATAGCTTTGTTTCATGATATATCCATCATGAAATAGAGGTATATGTGGATGATATGATTTCAAGGTCATAAACCGAGGAAGAACATCTCAACCACTTATACAAGATATTCGAGAGGCTGAAAAAGTATAAGTTGAGGTTGAACCCTAATAAGTGTAAATTCGTTGTACGATCTGGAAAGCTTTTTGGTTTTATTGTCAGTGGTAAAGGCATCAAAGTCGATCCTGCCAAGGAAAAAGCCATTCAATAAATGCCAGTTCCCCATTCTGAAAAGGATATTAGAGGATTCTTGGGTCATCTTAACTACATCGCCCGGTTCATATCTCACTTAACTGCTACTTGTGAGCCAATCTTCAAACTCTTGAAGAAAGATCAAGTGGTCAAATGGAATGACGAATGCCAAGCTACCTTTGACAAAATCAAGGAATATCTGCAAGAACCTCCTATCCTCATGCCTCCAATCAAAGGAAGACCCTTGATCATGTACTTGATTGTGTTAGATAATTCTATGGGGTGTGTGTTGGGCCAACATAACGAGTCTGACCGAAAAAATCATGCAATATACTACTTGAGCAAATAGTTTACCGACTGTGAAACCAGATATTCACTGCTCGAGAAAACTTGTTGCGCTCTGGCATGGGCTGCTCGCCGGCTAAGACAGTATATGTTGACTCATACCACTCTATTGATTTCTAAGATGGACCCTATCAAGTACACCTTCGAGAAACCCGCTCTGTCCGGGCATATAGCTAGGTGGCAAATAATCATAACTGAGTTTGATATTCAATATACAACACAAAAGGCCATCAAGGGAAGTGTATTGGCGGATCATTTGGCTCATCAAACTGTTGATAATTATCAGTCTATGAACTTTGAATTCCTGGACGAGAATATCATGTTAATGACCGACTATGCTAAACCTGGACCATATGACAGACCTGAACAAGGATCCCGATGGACTATCGTGTTCGATGGGGCCTCCAACGCTTTGGGTAACATAATTGGTGTTGTGATAGTTTCTCCTGAGGGTTGCCACACCCCTTTCACTGCTAGATTGTGCTTCGATTGTACAAATAACATGGCTGAATATGAGGCATGCATTTTAGGTCTGAAGGCTGGATTTGATTTAACGATCAAGCATTTGAATATGTTCAGAGATTCTGCTCTAGTGATTAGCCAAGTAAAGGGAGATTGGGACACTAAGCATCCTAATCTTATTCCTTACAAGGAGCTTGTTCTCTCTCTGATTCCATACTTTGAAGAAATCACCTTTGAACACTTCCCTAGAGAATAAAATCAGTTAGCCGATGCTTTGGCCATGATGTCTTCTATGTTCAAGGTCAAATGGGACAATAAAGCTCCTATGATTACAATTGAGAGATTTGATGAACCTGCGCACTGCTATGAGCTTGACACTGACACAGAGTAGCCATGGTACCATGAGGTGAAGAGATACCTTGAAGCACAGAAGTATCCTGAAGGAGCATCCATAAATGATAAAAAGTTCTTACGAAGATTCTCATCCAAATTCTTCCTAAGCAATAAAATCCTATACAAATGCAACCATAATTTTACTCTACTCCGATGTGTGGACAAGAAGGAGGCTGGGGAAATTATGGAAGACATACATGATGGTCTCTTTGGGACTCACTCTAGAAGACATACTATGGCCAAGAAAATCCTGAGAGCTGGTTACTATTGGTCAACAATGGAGACTGATTGCCATCACCACTCAAGGATTTTCCACAAGTGCCAAATCTATGCTGACAAATTCTACGTGCCTCCTGTTCCTCTAAATATCATGACTGCTCCATGGCCATTTGCAATGTGGGGCATTGACATGATTGGAGATAGATTAAACCTATTGCTTCTAATGGACATTGCTTTATTCTTGTCGCTATCGATTATTTCACCAAATGAGTTGAAGCTGTCTCATTTTCCTCAATCACAAAGAATATTGTAGCCAGATTCATCATGCATAACCTTATATGCCGCTATGTTATCCCCGAAAGGATCACCACTGACAATGGGACCAATCTCAATAATGCTATGATTACAAAACTTTGCACCCTGTTTAAAATCAAGCATCACAATTCTTCTCCTTATAGACCTAAAATGAATGGCGCAGTGGAAGAAGCCAACAAAAACATTAAGAAGATTGTGCAGAAGATGGTAGTAACCTACAAAGACTGGAATGAGATGTTACCTTTTGCTCTTCATGGCTATCATACTTCAGCTCGGACATCGACTAGTGCAACTCCTTTTTCTTTGGCCTACGGCATGGAAGCTGTCCTGCCAGTGGAAGTTCAGATTCCCTCACTAAGGATTATGAATGAAGCAGGCCTAGGCGATGACGAATGGATTCATACAAGATTGGATCAGTTGAACTTGATCGATGAAAAACGATTGGTTGATGTTTATCATGGTCAGATGTACCAAAAACGTATGATCAAGGCTTTCAACAAAAAGATTAGGCCTCGAGTATATCGAGCTGGTGGCTTGGTAGTAAAGCGCATCATTCTTCCAAAAGGCGACCCATGGGAAAATGGACTCCCACTTACGAAGGACCATTTGTTGTCAAGAATGTTTTCTCTGGTGGTGCCATGATGCTGACTACTATGGACGGGGAGGATTTCCCACATCCAATGAACGTGAACATAGTTAAAAAATACTACGCATAAGAGACCCGCTAGGTTGACACACTTGGGCAAGATAAGGGCATCCCGGAAAACCAAAGGTTTGGGCAAAAATTAGGGATATATGCAAAAGATTGTACACCCGGCAAGTCGAAAACCTGAAAGGGCGACTTGGGCAAAAATGGGTATCCTGGTGGGCTGAAAACCCGAAAGGGAGGTCCAGGAAAAAGTTAAGGATTAAAAGCGTATGACTATGTCCCGTAGAATCACCACAATCAACTTTATTACCAAGGTCCGGGTTCAAACGGTCCAACATCAATCCAATCAACTTTTGTCAATGGCAAGGGACGTTCGAAGAAATTGGGGCAATAGTGGAGTTAGAACATAATGAGATCATTTCCACATGGTTTTTTGTTTTTGTTTTCAATTTTGTTATCCTTTCGACGATTTCCTCTTACTAGGATCTTCGTCTCTTTGTACAAAAACGTATATTCATGAGCAGAACGTCAATACAAATATACTTTGAAGTGAAAACTTTTTGTTTTTTGTCTTTAGTGCAAAGACGTCCAATGACTAAAATTGAATGAACATATGCATATGAACATAATTAAATTGTTTAGCAAATATGTGTCGCCAAGCAGCAATGAGCATCTCTTTAATGCAGTGGAAATATCCCCACAGAGTTATCTCATTAGCATTATCCCCACAGAGCCTGCTACAATAAACCTTTCCCCCAACAGAGTTGCCCACAAGGTTTGATATATGTAAACCTCGGTCAAAGTTTCAATCTCTCGACAGCCCTCTCCCCAACTGAGTCAATCTTAAAAGAAGAAGCCTTGTGGATTTCTTTAGATAAGAAGTCACCTTGATAGCATGTCATTAAATAATCTCTTCAACAAGGTTTATTCCCCAACAAAACATTACACTCCTCAACGAAATCACTTCCTATTCAAACAACTTTCAGTTACTATGAAGCCTGGACCCAACCAAATAATAGTTTAACTTCTCAAGATACTATAAATCCTTGACCCGACCAGATAATAGTTTAATTTCTCGAGATATTGTGAAGACTAAAGTTCGACCAGGAAAATGTTTAACTTCTTTTCCCCGATAGAGTTTGCCTCTACCCCCAGCAAGTTACTGTGAAGCCTGGACCCGACCAGATATATGTTCAACTTCATTTCCCCCAGCAAGTTACTGTAAAGCATGGACCGGACCAGATATCAGTTCAACTTTATTAAATTCAGTAAGTTACTATGATGCCTGGAAACCGACCAGATAACAGTTAACTTTAGTAAGTTGTTGTGAAGCCTGGAATTCGACCAGATAACAATTGACTTTATTCTTCCCAGCAAGTTACTGTGAAGCCTGGACCCGACCATATATAAGTTCAACTTCATCTTCCCCAGCAAGTTACTGTAAAGCCTGGACCCGACCATATATCAGTTCAACTTCATTAAATTCAGTAAGTTACTGCGAAGCCTGGAAACCGACTAGATAACAATTAACTTTAGTCAGTTGTTGTGAAGCCTGGAATTCGACCAGATAATAATTGACTTCACTCTCCCCGGCAAGTTACTGTAAAGCCTGGACCCGACCAGATATCAGTTCAACTTCATCCTTTTAAGCAAGTTACTGTGAAGCCTGAACCCGACCAAATATCAGTTTAACTTCATCCTTTTAAGCAAGTTACTGTGAATCTTGGACCGACCAGATATCAGTTCAACTTCTTACTTTCAAACAATTTACTGTGAAGCCTAGACCCGACCAGATATCAGTTCAACTTCATCCTTTTAAGTAATTTATTGCGAAGCCTGGAGTTCGACCCGATAATAATTATCTTTATCCACCTAAAAAATAAGCTTTAAAGCCTGGAATCCGACCAGATAGCAGTTCATAGTTGGTAAGTTGCTACGAAGCCTGGAATCCAACCATATAACAGTTTAACTTCACTCTCCCAAGAAATTTTTTGCAAAGCCTGGTATCTGACCAGATAACGGTTAATTTAATATTCCTCAGTAAGTCATTGTGAAGCCTGGAATACGACCAGCTAACAATTAACTTCATTATCCTCAACAAATTGTCGCCAAGCCTGAATTTTGACCAGATAACAGCTAACTTTCGATTCTCTCCAGTCAGGAATAATTCCCCAATAGAGTAGTGGATAACCAAAATTCTTGCATTTTATTTCCCCAAGCAGAGATCAACACTCTCCAGAGTCTTCTTAAATCAAGTCAATATTCCCCAACAGAGTTTTTCCTCAAACAACAGAACAAGAATTCCCAACAGAAATATTCTAAACAAAGTTGAAGATACATCTATTCTCCAACAACAATTAGGGATTCGGCCTCCCAAGATTCCCCAGCATGTTACCAAGGATTTATTTTCCTAGACAAAGATGCACTGCAATAAATGCATCACATTTATACACCATATAACATACATGATATATGCATACAACACAATCTCATTTTTGAGAACATCATTACATAATGCACTTCATACATCATGACATTGCATACAGCTAACCCTTTACTTTGTCAGGAAAGATCAACCAATAGATAGCTATCATCAATAATTTTCAACAGGTCCAAGACTAGTTTCTGAAGCAAGACAGAGCAACTATCTACGTGACCAAATGCAGCTTCACACAGGCTCATCAAGAAGCAATCTTACACGGGTTCCTTCTGACTACTAAATGCGGCTTTACATGGATTCATCTTGAAGCAGCCCTACCCAGGCTCCCCCTCTTATATGTCTCCTAAGGCATCCCTACACAGGCCCATCATAAATTGAAGAATATCCAAGACCTCAGCTGGTTCAGTTTAAATTGATCAATGGTTTATCCTAATTCCTTTCTGTTAGACACTTTCTCAGGTTCAGATAAATCTGTTGTACCCCAAATTTTGACCTAAGATACCATCTCCCATCTGCATCATTATATTGCAAGCGTTTTGATCTATTGATTTTTAAAAATTCATGACTTTTTCAGGTCGAGAGCTGTTTATTTTTGAACGCTGAATTTATTAATCGATCAATGATCAAACAATGTTTATTAATTATTTATTATCTTAAATTTAAATAATTGGAATCTATTTTCGGTTATTATATAATTTAAAGATTTATGAATAATGAAATAAACATTTGGAAAGAGGTTTATTAATTGGTCAACAATGATTATTTAATTATTTTATCATTCTAAGTTAAATAATTGAAATTCTATTTTTAATTATTATAATTTAGAGAATTATGAATAATGAATTAAATAATTGGAGTTATTAATTGATCAATGGTGTTTATTTATTTGTTTATTATTCTGAATTTAAGTAATTGAAATTGATTTTCAGTTATTATACAATTTAAAGAATTATAAACGATAAATAAATAATTGGAAAGAAAAAGAATTAATTGGGAAATAATAGAATTTTATTCACTTTATTCTATTTATTACAATTGTTATTTAAATATTGTATTATTTACAAAATATTTATAATGACAATTACATAAAAAGTTTAAAGTAAAATAAAAACTATTTCTCTAATATTCTAAATCTTCATCTTCTATCCAATTGCTCATTTGATTTTTTTTTACCTGCAAAGAATTAAAGAAAAGAAGTCAGAAATAAACAATTAAAAGCATAAAATTAATCTTAAGCGTTCATCATTAAAAGCAAACGACTGGAATCAGTTTTTCCTTTTTTGCAAATCACGGGATTTCTCCCGGTTCACAAAAAAGGAGGAGTTTTATTTTCAAAAATGAATGCACAAATTTAAATATGCACAAATTCATTTCTTTTGTCAAAATTGCATTTTAATTGTAAACTGCATAATCTCAAATCATTTCATTTCAAAAGCATATGCATTTTCAAAAATCCATTGCATAAATCAACATAAAATGCATGAAACAAAACAGCATATGCATTTTAAGACAAAGCCAACGTAAACTATGCCATACAACATAGGAAGAAGACAAATGCATAGGCTCTTCTACTGTTACATTGGAAGACAAAGAGGATGCAATTTTGAAAACCAATTTGCAAGCAAAGCATTTTTCCATTTTTACATCATTTCCCAGTCCTATGCTCTTTCAGAACAGTTAGTACATAGCATCATTTTATGTCAAAATGTACCTATGAGAGAGAAGAGAGATAGAAGTATGGTTTTCACAGGTTTTGGTTTAGGCAGAAGGAGTTACAAAACAAATCAGCAGTATTGCAATAAGAAATAAGGAAGCATGAAATTAGAATACAAACAAACTGTTGGAGCAGTAGAGGTGCAGAAGGCAGAATATAATAAAAGTATTCAAACCTGAGCCATAAAAGATGCCAAGAAAAATTGTATAACATAACAAGAAAACCCCTTTCAAAAACAAGAGAGTTCAACCTGCCTAAGCGTTCAAAAACTCAAACATAAACCAGTAGAACCAGCATACACCATACAAACCATAGCCTACTGCATAAAAACCAGTAGAACCAACATACGCCATAAAAAACCAACATGTCCTAAACCATTCCAAACAAAAATGCTAAGCTTGCATAAACCATCAAACAATATAGCCTACTGCATAAAACCATAGAACCTGCCCTGTCAAAATAAAAAAAAACCATTCCTACTGCATAAGACCAGTAAAACCCTCACCAAATTCAAATATCAAACCAGTATGGCTTAAACAATACAAACCTGCATATGCCAGTTACAACCATTAACCTGCATAACCGTTACCTCAATCATCACAAGACTTATTCCATAACCTGTTAAACATGAACCTTGGCCTAAACCATATCAAAACCTTAACCATGGCCTAAAACCATAACCCCTTGTCCATCCAACCAAAGCAAAACCCAGGACAACACGAGCCTTAACCTCAAACCATGTAAAAACAATAACATGTCCAAACACGAAAGCCTCAAATATGTTCATCATTGGCCATAAAAGAAGCATACAGTAGTAAAGGCAAGAAGAAGAAAAGAAACTGTCAAACCATTCCAACAAAAGCATACAGAAGTCAGAAAGAAGAAGAGGGCAAGCTAGTCCAAAATTCATTTCAACAATAACATCAAGGCAACATTGAAGCATACAGAGGCTAACCAAGGCAAGAAGAGGAAAGATACAAATACAAAGTACCAGGGTCAAGTAGCTAGCAAGCAGCACGCGCCCTCCTCGCCGTCCCGGCCTCCTACGCACTCAACCCTCCTCCTCCATCTCCAGGTAACGGTCATCTTGCTTTTCTTTCAATACCTCAATAATCATGTGAAACACGAAGTAAGAATCAAAACAGAATCAAAATCACAAACATGCAAATCGTAACAAAAACACCACGAATACGAAAACGAACTTACCGAATCCGTCGCCCCCTAATGTTTTGCTGGAGGGAAGAGGGAAGGGAAGAGCACTGGTGGCCGTTGGGACAGAGGGAGACTCAGAGCCACAGAAGCAAAGCAAAAGACGAAGAGGACGCTCAGAGAAGAACGTGAGCGAAGAAGACAAGTACGAGCGGCGCCTCTGTTTAAGCTTTAGCCCTAATCTAATTTTACAAACTAAACAAAGTGTTAACCCTAAGAGAAACCATTTGTGAACAAACGGACCTTAACCCACCCTTTTGCCTAGGCCCACGCGAATCTAACAAGACACACCCCCCTTTCTTTGTTGTTACCTCTGATTAGGCCCCCTTAAGATCTTTTTTTTGGCCCATAAACTATCTATTACCCCCCTTATTTAAATTGTTGTATATCATTTATTTATCATAATTTTCTGTTTACTTGATTATTCTGTTTACATATAAATCCAAGGGAAAAACGATTAAATTTGTCGACTTCATGTCCTCAAGTCTAATCGCACGAACATTCACATTTCATTAAAACTTAGGATAATTTTTCCTCAAATATTCAATCTTTTCAAAACTTATACCTTTTAAGCAAAAACTTCGACATTAGGTCGTCGTCTCTTCAAAAACCCGTCCGTATCCCTTTTTTCAGCCAAAACGATTCATTTTTCAATCAAACGAACAATTTTAATAAACAGATATTTCAAAAGGTTCCTATAGAGTACTATAGATGCATTGGGTGCTAATACCTTCCCATTGTATAACCAACCCCCGAACCATAGATCTCTTTTCAAAACGCCTTGTATTTTTACTTTTTTTTAAAGTATTATTTTACATTGCATATTTAGGGTTTTATTTCGCTCTTTTCCCTTTTCCCTTGGAAATAATAAAGCGTGGTGGCGACTCTTGCTTTTGTGAGACGAATTAATCAATAATTCGATCTCCGATTTACCCCGCTACATTTTTTATCGCTACAGAATTGGCGACTCTGCTGGGGAGAGATTGACCTCTTGCTGGTCCATCCCTAAGTGGGTTAAGCCTATTTTGTCTTATCTGTTTATTATTATTTGATTTGTTTGATTATGTGTTTAAATTGGGGTGTTTGGGTTTTTTGCAAAGGACGAATCCTATACCCGGATTAAGTAACACTTAAGGAATAGGACGGGCGGTATAGTCATGTTAACTTTGAGGGAGTAATCCCGAAGAAGGAGGCATGAGATCCCCCACTCAATGGAAGGCCCTCTTGAACTTAATATTTGTTTACCGAGTAATCGGGAAGACATTATTATTTTCGACCTAGGAGCCCGAGAAGTTGAGGACCGTAGAACCCTAACCCATCTTGGCCTTTTTTAGGTGTAGCGCGGAGACTATAACGGAGTAATTCGGAAGTAGTTGTTACGCGATGCTACGCTCGGACGAGTTTCTCTTGAGAATATTGCTAATTATTGAGTAATCAAGACGTTGGTAATATCCGAAGGAGGAATGTAGACTATGGGAACTCTTAGAACCTTGTCTTACAGGTGTGATTGAACCATTAGTACATACCTTTGGGTGGGCTTTACCCTCGACTCCATGCTGAACGTTGAACCTTTGAACCCCATGTTTGTGAACTTGTGTGTGACTGTTGCATTATCATTCATTCATGCATTCATCAACATTTTTGTAAAAAAAAAACTTGTTTTTCGAGGAACTTCAAAATGATTTTTGCAGACATCTCAGGTTATTATGGAATTTGGAAGGAGAAACACTCGAAGTTTTAGTTTTAAGGAGCCCGAGATTGAAGAGCTGAAGAGTTTGATTCCGAAGATCGAGAACCCGACGGATTTTCAGAAGAAGTATGGGTCCATTATACCTCTCATGAAGCGCAAGATGAAGGAAGGCATTCTTAATAAGTTGGTTCAATTGTACGATCCTTTGTATCGATGTTTCACCTTTCCGGATTACCTGTTGATGCCCACCTTAGAAGAGTATTCCTACATACTTGGTTTTCCGATCACCGACTGTGTTCCTTTTTCTGGATTAGAAGAGAAGCCCAAATCTCACGAGATAGCGACCATTACCCACTTGAAGAAGTCAGAGATAGAGGAGAACATGACTACGAAAGGGGGAATCTGAGGTATGTCTGCGCAGTTTTTGTTGAAGAAAGCTCGTCATTTTGCTGAGATAAGAGATACTATTGCCTTTGAAGACGTGTTTGCTTTACTCGCCTATGGTCTATTCTTGTTCCCTAAAGTTGATAAGTTTGTGGATATCTGCGCCATCAGAATCTTCTTGATTGGAAATCCGGTCCCTACGCTACTAGGAGATACCTACTACTCCATCCATCTTCGAAATTCTTATCAAGGAGGGATGATTATTTGTTGTGCACCGTTGCTGTATCAGTGGTATGTTTCGCATTTACCTGGGTCTGATGTTTTTTGGGATCTCGAGAAGGAACCGCGTTGGGCGCCAAAGATTATGGCTCTCACTCATTTCGACATTGATTGGTATAATCGAGTTTACTACGACGTGAAGATCATCGATAGCTGTGGTGCTTTTCCTAACGTGCCTCTTCTCGGTACGAGAGGTGGAATTAACTATAACCCTGTTCTCGCGCGCCGTCAGTTCGGGTACCCGATGAGAGATAAGCCAAACAACATCCATGTGAGTGGTTTCTTTCTACAGGAAGGACAAGATCATCAGGCAGCTAAGAGGGAGATCGAAGGAGCTTGGCGCCACATCCATAGGAAAGGGAGATATATGTTAGGACATAGAGGTGCCGTTTCTTTGGAGCCTTACCTACAGTGGGTCCGTGCTAGGGCTTGTGCTCTCAAGATGCCCTATAAACTTGAGAAACCTTTATTCCCTACCGTTGCATCATCATCTGTTGTTATCCCTATCGCGAACATAGGAGAATACCAAGGAAATATGGCTAGGATGAAGTCCGAGAGGGATGCTTGGAAAGAAAAGTATAATATGTCTGAATATGAGAATCAGGTCCTGGCTCAACAACTAAAGGAAAAGGAGGAGTTACTCTTTATTCGAGACGGCTGGTTCATTGATCACGATGAGAAACTTCGTCAAAAAGATGCTTTACTGAAGAAGTATGCTAGTGAAAGGAAGAGAAAGAAGGAAGGTTCAGTAAGCGTTGCTCTTGTCCCTAATCCGCAGAAGGAAATCATTGATCGACTGGTAGTTGAGAAGAAAGAGATGGAAGACTTTTATAAAGAGAAGATCAAGAAACTCCGGTTACAGTTGGTGTTTGGTCCTTCATCCGATGTTTCAGAGTGATCTTTAGCTTTTAGTTTTATTTTATTAATGTCATTTTGTAAAACTATGTAAAAGGGCTTCATGCTCCGAAGTTGTAATTTATTGCTTTATTATGGACTTCATGTTTTAAAGTTGTAATTTATTGCTTTATTATGGGCTTCGTGTTCCAAAATTGTAATTTACTGCTTTTATTATTGGGTTGTTATCCCAAAGTTATAATTTATTGTTTTGTTATTCCAAAGTTGTAAGTTGTAATTTACTGTTTTTTATTAATGGATTGAGTTTTTGTTGTTCCAAATTCCTTTACCATTGATGTATGCAAAATTATCGAGGTTCCTTAAAAAACTATTAAAATGAATCATCATTTGAATCGCACATCATACATCATTCAACATTTCACTTCACACTTTTTTAGAGTCTTATCCTTGTTTCTTTTCCACTCCAAAGGTTGTCAAGTTGTCTCACCGATACGACACTCGAGCCAATCGTCAGAGGAAAATGGAAGATCTGGAACAGGAAAACCATGAGCTTCGTGGGGAGGTCGCTACCCTTCGTATCGAGATGGAAAAGTTAACTGCGTTAGTGGAAAGTTTGGTGGCTGTTCAGAATCAGCCATCGACTACAGTTGCTGAGATTCAGACTTCAACTCCAGTGGTTTCCGAGATTGTCACGGTTCCAACCTCTGTGACTCAAATCAACTCTCCGCTTCAGCATCAGATGCCGAAAGGTTTTCCGTGGGGAATGCCTTACAACTTTGTGCCAGAGGGGTATCAGCCTGCCGTACAACCTTTGTTTCAACCTGCTTTGTCTCTTCCTCAGCCAGAGACAACTGTCATGCCGCTGGTAATCCCGTCTGTAACACTTTTTCCGCAACCGGTTATGACAACTGTCGCTCCTGTGATTCACTCCGTGCCATACTTGAATGAACCTACTTATCCTGCCGAGCCTGCTGAAAGTTTGGGTCTTTTTGATAGGATGGAAGAGTTTCAGGATCAGTTCCAAGAAATGCAGAAGGAGCTCAAAGCGTTAAAGGGGAAGGATTTGTTTGGGAAGAACACGCAGGACCTTTGTTTAGTTCCGAATGTCAAGATTCCAGCGAAATTCAAAGTGCCAGACTTTGAAAGATATAAGGGTGATTCGTGTCCTAGAAGTCATTTGACTATGTACGTGAGAAAGATGTCTACGTATTCCGATGATCATGACTTATTGATTCATTATTTTCAAGATAGTTTGACGGGTGCTGCTCTAAAGTGGTATATGGGTTTAGACAGTATTCGGATCCGCAACTTCAACGATCTTAGCGAAGCTTTTGTCCACCAGTATAAGTACAACGTTGACATGGCGCCGGACAAGGATCAACTCCGGGCGATGTCGCAAAGAGACCGAGAATATTTTAAGGAATACGCCCAGAGGTGGCGTGAAATTGCTGCTCAAATCTATCCACCTCTTGAGGAGAAAGAGATGACTAAGATATTTTTGAAGACTTTAGGTTCTTTTTACTATGAAAGAATGATCGCCAGCGCACCCAGTAACTTCACCGAAATGGTGAGCATGGGCATGCGGTTAGAGGAAGGGATTCGTGAAGGGCATTTGGTTAAAGAAAGAAGTTCGTCTAGCAGTACTAAGAAGTTTGGAAGTGTTTTCCCGAAAAGAAAAGAGCAGGATGTCAGCACATTGTTCCCAGGGAGACCAAGGAGAGGTTACTCTCACGTTGCGGCAGTCACCCCGGCTGTATGCCCAGCTTTGATGACCCCAGTTCATCAAACCCCACCAACTCAACAACGGCCATTTCAGCAGCAGCCTCGACAACAGGCTTATCCATTCAACAATCAGAACCGTTCACCCAGAAAACCGCAGTTCGATGCCATTCCTAAGACGTATACTGAATTGTTCCCTGCTCTTATCAGAAAGAATCTCATAACGACAAAGCATCCTCCTGTCGCACCGAATAGTACTTCTCCGTGGTATAAGGCAGACCAGTTTTGTGAGTATCATCAAGGGTCGCCGGGTCACAACCTTGAGAATTGCTTTGCTCTGAAGGCGGACGTGCAGAGATTGATTAAGAATGGTATCTTGTCTTTCAAGGATGTTAATCCTAATGTTAGAGATAATCCTTTTCCCCGACATGGGGCAGCTTCAGTGAATATGGTGGAAGGTTGTCCGGGGAAGTTTCGAGTTTTTCAAGTTGAACACATAAGAGAGTCGTTGATCAGGTTACATCAGAGTTTGAGAAGACTTGCCTTTGTTAGACATCAACATGATTATGATGTTTGTGAATTTTGTTCAAGAGAGGTTGATTGTCCTATTGTGAAGGAGGATATTCAGAAGTTGTTAGACCAGAGAGTTATCACTATTACATATGACAGAGATCCGGAGGATGAAGTGAATGTTATCATACCACAATTCAATTTGCCTGAATCAGTAGAGATCGTTTACGACAATCAGACTGCACCTGTTGATCCTTTGATTATTTACCCACCTGGTCCTGTGCCTTACAGCTCAGACCAAGCTGTACCGTATAAGTATAATGCCACAATGATTGAGAATGGGGTAGAAGTCCCTATACCGACAAGACCGTCTTTTGTTAACATTGCTGATGTGAGTAGAGTTACAAGAAGTGGACGTGTTTTTGTAGCAGTACCTTTGAAGAGACCAGAAGTTCAAGTCAGGAGGCCCATACTGGCGGAAATTCCAGTGAGAAATGTTGAACCAAGGGTTGAGATAGGCCGATCCAGTGAACCTATCCCTCGCCCTGAGGATGATGAGATTCTGAAGCTTATCAAGAGAAGCGAATATAAGATTGTGGACCAACTTTTGCAAACTCCTTCCAAGATTTCTTTGCTTGCTTTACTGAGAGATTCTGGTGCCCATAGAGAAGCTTTTATGAAGGTCTTGGACCAGGCGTTCGTGGATCATGATGTGACGGTTGACCAGTTTGATGGAATTGTGGGAAATATTACTTCATGTAATAATCTTGGTTTCAGTGATGAAGAACTCCCGGAGGAGGGGAGAAACCATAATATGGCTTTGCATATCTCAGTAAGTTGTGGAAATGATACCTTATCAAGTGTGTTGGTGGATACAGGTTCGTCGTTGAATGTGATGCCCAAGACTACGTTATCTCGGCTCTCATATCCAGGTGCTCCTATGAGACCTAGTGGAGTAATTGTCAAAGCATTTGATGGTTCTAGGAAGACTGTCATTGGTGAAGTGGATCTTCCTATAGTAATTGGCCCTCATACTTTTCAAATCACTTTCCAAGTGATGGATATTCGTGCTGCCTACAGTTGCTTATTGGGTCGTCTATGGATCCATGATGCGGGGGCAGTCACCTCCACGCTCCATCAGAGACTGAAGTTTGTGAGGCACGGGAAGCTAGTGATGATCGGTGGAGAGCAGGCTATGGTGGTAAGCCATTTATCATCATTCTCTTTTATTGATGCTGATGAGGATGTTGGAACCCAGTTCCAAGGTTTATCTGTTGCCAAGAATGAGGTGAAGAAGCAAGGGGAATCCATTTATTCTTTTGAGGATGTGCGACGAGTGGTGGAAAGTGGTTCGGCTGAAGGATGGGGCCAGGTGTTGACTTTGCCCTAGAACAAATCTGGGGAAGGTCTTGGTTTTCGTCCCGTGTCTGCGAGAGTCAAGCAAGAGGTGGTTGTTCGTCCGATTCAAGAGGTTTTCCGAAGTGCAGGGTTTATACATCCTGAAGTTGATGCTATCATAGAAGATGATTCCGAGGAAGATTTTCCCGATTTTGTGACGCCTGGATTGGCTTGCCAAAACTGGATAGCTGTTGATGTTCCTATTGTTATGCACATTTCCGAATTAATCCATGACTTAACCATCGAAAACAATGATCCTATGCCCTCTCCCAACTTTGAATTCCCTGTGTTCAGAGCTGAAGAAGAGGATAGTGAAGAGATTCCTGTTGAAATTTCCCGTTTGCTTGAGCATGATGAGAAGATCATTCAACTGTTTGAAGAACCTTTAGAGTTGGTCAACTTGGGTGACGAAGAAGATAGAAAGGAAGTCAAAGTCGGAGCATTGCTTATCCCAGAAGTTAAAGAGAAAATGTTGGAGCTTCTCAAAGAGTATGTTGATGTGTTTGCTTGGTCCTACCAAGATATGCCGGGTTTGGACAACGATATTGTGGAGCACCGTTACCCGTTGAGACCTGAATGTCTGCCGATCAAGTAGAAGCTGAGAAGGACTCGTCCCGATATGGCTGACAAGATCAAAGAGGAAGTTCAGAAGCAGATTAATGCAGGTTTCCTTGTTACATCGGTCTACCCTCAATAGTTAGCCAACATAGTGCCTGTTGCAAAGAAAGATGGCAAGGTTCGGATGTGTGTAGACTATCGAGATCTGAACAGAGCTAGCCCAAAGGATGACTTCCCATTACCTCATATTGCCGTATTGGTCGACAGTACCGCCAAGTTCAAAGTCTTTTCTTTCATGGACGGTTTCTCTGGTTACAATCAAATCAAGATGGCACCAGAAGATATGGAGAAGACAGCTTTCATTACACCTTGGGGAACTTTTTGTTATCGGGTTATGCCGTTTGGTTTGAGGAATGCTAGCGCAACATACCAAAGAGCCATGACTGCTTTGTTCCATGACATGATGCATAAGGAGATCGAAGTGTATGTGGATGACATGATTGCCAAATCACAGACTGAGGAAGATCACTTGGAGCATTTGTTGAAGTTGTTCCAGCGTTTGAGGAAGTATAAACTCCGTCTGAATCCCAACAAGTGCACTTTTGGTGTCCGTTCTGGAAGACTTCTGGGTTTCATTGTCAGTCAAAAGGGTATCGAGGTAGATCTTGATAAAGTCAAAGCTATTCGGGAGATTCCCGCACCCAAGACGGAAAAACAAGTAAGAGGATTCCTTGGGAGACTGAACTACATTTCTAGGTTTATATCTCATATGACTGCTACCTGTGGGCCGATTTTCAAGCTTCTCCGAAGGAACCAAGGATGTGTGTGGACAGGAGATTGTCAGAAAGCTTTTGATAGCATCAAAGAATATTTACTTGAACCTCCCATTTTGATTCCTCCGGTGGAAGGAAGACCTTTGATTATGTACCTGACTATATTGGAAGATTCCATGGGTTGTGTGCTTGGTCAACAAGATGAGACTGGAAGAAAGGAGCATGCTGTATATTATCTGAGTAAGAAATTCGCAGACTGTGAGTCTCGATACTCATTTCTTGAGAAAACCTGTTGTGCCTTAGCTTGGGCTGCTCGTCGTCTGCGCCAGTATATGATTAACCACACCACTTGGTTGATCTCCAAAATGGATCCGATCAAGTATATCTTTGAGAAGCCCGCCTTATCTGGAAGAATAGCCCGTTGGCAGATGTTGTTATCAGAATATGACATTGAGTATCACACTCAGAAAGCAATCAAAGGGAGTATTTTAGCCGATCATTTGGCTCACCAACCAATTAACGATTATCAATCCATCAAGTTTGATTTCCCAGATGAAGATGTTATGTACTTGAAAGCTAAAAATTGTGAAGACTCGTTACCTGAAGAAGGACCTGATCCTGAATCCCGTTGGGGTTTAATATTTGACGGAGCTGTGAATTCCTATGGAAATGGAATTGGGGAAATCATCGTCACTCCCTGAGGTACTCATATCCCGTTCACGGCGAGATTGAAGTTTGACTGCACGAACAACATGGCTGAATATGAGGCATGTATTATGGGTCTCGAAGAAGCAGTAGATCTAAGGATTAAGATTCTTGATATTTATGGAGATTCGGCATTGGTAATTAATCAAATCAAAGGAGAATGGGAGACTCGTCATCCTGGTTTAATCCCTTACAGAGACTATGCTAGAAGATTGTTAACTTTCTTCAATAAGGTGGAATTACATCATATCCCTAGAGATGAGAACCAGATGGCTGATGCTTTAGCTACTTTGTCTTCAATGTTTCAAGTGAATGGTTGGAACGATGTGCCTACAATCCGGGTTATGCGCCTCGACAGACCTGCTCATGTGTTCTCAGTAGAAGAGGTTACCGACGACAAACCATGGTTCTATGACATTAAACGTGTTCTTCAAGCTCAAGAGTACCCGCCTGGGGCATCCAATAAAGATAGGAAGACATTGAGAAGATTAGCAAGCAGTTTCTTCCTCAATGAAGAGGTTTTGTATAAGAGGAATTATGACATGGTCTTGCTCAGATGTGTAGACAGACGTGAAGCAGACATGCTGATGCAAGAAGTACATGAAGGATCCTTTGGAACACATGCCAACGGACATGCGATGGCTAGAAAGATGTTGAGAGCTGGTTACTATTGGATGACAATGGAATCTGATTGCTGCAAATATGTGAAGAAGTGTCATAAATGCCAGATTTATGCGGACAAGATGCACGTCCCACCGACCCTCCTCAATGTCATCTCTTCACCTTGGCCTTTCTCTATGTGGGGCATCGATATGATTGGAATGATTGAACCCAAAGCTTCAAATGGTCATCGTTTCATCTTGGTAGCGATCGATTATTTTACTAAATGGGTGGAAGCAGCATCTTATGCTAATGTAACCAGACAGGTGGTAGTCAGATTTATCAAGAATCATATCATTTGTCGATACGGCATCCCGAGCAAGATCATCACTGATAATGGTTCGAATTTGAATAACAAGATGATGAGAGAGCTTTGTGAAGAGTTCAAGATCGAACATCATAATTCTTCTCCTTACAGACCGAAGATGAATGGGGCTGTTGAAGCTGCTAACAAGAACATCAAGAAGATTGTCCAGAAGATGGTGGTAACTTATAAAGATTGACATGAAATGCTTCCGTTTGCTTTACACGGGTACCGTACTTCAGTTCGAACTTCAACAGGTGCAACCCCATTTTCCTTAGTTTATGGTATGGAAGCAGTACTCCCCGTGGAGGTTGAGACTCCGTCTCTGAGAGTGTTGATGGAAGCTAAACTTTATGAGGCCAAATGGTGTCAAAGTAGATATGATCAGTTGAATTTAATCGAAGAGAAGAGATTGACAGCTTTGTGTCACGGTCAATTGTATCAGCAGAGAATGAAGAAGGCTTTTGATAAGAAGGTTCGACCACGCGAGTTCAGAGAAGGTGACCTTGTGCTCAAGAAGATATTATCTTTCCAACCTGATTCTAGGGGCAAGTGGGCTCCGAATTATGAAGGACCGTATGTCGTTAAGAGAGTTTTCTCTGGAGGTGCTTTGATTCTCACCAATATGGACGGTGATGAGCTCCCGCGTCCCTTGAACGCCGATGCAGTCAAGAAGTATTTCGCCTAGGTTTGAGTTGACAGTTTGCTAGGTTGAAAACCCGAAGGGGCGGCTTAGGCAGGCTTTTGGTGAGACCAGTCCTGGCACTTGAGCACATTTTGGAAATTCGAAGTTGTTAGGGAGAATAGTGATCATTGTTTTTATGTAACCCTTTCTTTCATATACTATTTCCCAAGCTTTTGTAAACCGTTGGAGTCGCATTGTTAGCAAACTACCATCTTATTAATGAAATTTGAGCATTCACCTTTTGTGGGCGAACTTTTAATTTTTTATGGAAATACTTGAAACAAATTTATTTAAAGTATTCTTATTTTAAAAAATATGTCGTGAATAACGAAAGGAATATTAATAGTTGTTCCAAGGATGGTCAAGCCATGAAATGTAAAACAGTACGGTATTTTATCCTTGCATGATGAACTTGTTTTCTTTCAAATCGTCATGAGGCGTTGGTTGTGTAAGCTTGTGTTTCTGATGGTACTAAGTTTGGTTACTCCCCAGTTGTTCCAGTTAATATTTGCTTCAGTTATCTTTGTTTGGGAGATTTCGGAAGTGCGGTACGCTTTGTCTCTTGCCAGTGGTCTATTGGTATTGTAAGTTTAGATTTGAGTGCTTTTCTCCTCAGAAGACTTGAGCCTTGTGGCGTGTTACGCTCCGACGTTGCTTTGTGTTTCCAGTTCCAGTTATCTTCCGTCTTTTTAAGATTGGCCGAGTATCTATCTTGTCATGACATCTTATCGTCTTCAGGATATTCCATCTGTTTGTTTTGTCAGTATAACATTCATTTACCATTTTACACTTATATCACGCATACATGTTCACATTTGCCATCGATTTTGGGTTGTACTTTGTTTATTCAAATAACGTACATGCTTCTTTCCAAGTAGAAGGTTAGCTTAGGCAGAAAATGTGCTTCCTTTCTAAATTCTCCAACTGAGCTAATCCTCATGGATGATTTTTGACTTAGCTCACCTTGTCCATTTCTGGATAGGATGAATTCCCCAATCGAGTTGCTTTCTCATTGGGTAGAGTCTTGTTTGACTGTTTTCTCTCTAGTTATTCTTGCATAGGCTATCTCATTGATTTTCCCCAGTGAAATCGCGACCTAGACGAATGGTGCATTTATTTTGCACATTTAAGTATGTGATCTCCTCGGGAAGGTTTGATTCATGATTCTCCTTGATGAAGATTTTATTCTCTGCCAGTGTCATCGCAATTTCCTTCTGAGTTTATTTCGGAAAACGACAAGCGGCAGCTCTTCACGAGCAACTTGTGCGTTATTATTATTTTTGGAAAACGACAAGCGGCAGCTCTTCACGAGCAACTTGTACGTTATAGACCCCGGAAAACGACAAGCAGCAGCTCTTCATGAGCAACTTGTGCGTTATTATTATTTTTGGAAAACGACAAGCGGCAGCTCTTCATGAGCAACTTGTGCGTTATTATTATTTTTGGAAAACGACAAGCGGCAGCTCTTCACGAGCAACTTGTGCGTTATTATTATTTTTGGAAAACGACAAGCGGCAGCTCTTCACGAGCAACTTGTGCGTTATTAGGATTTCTGGAAGACGGCAAGCGGCAGTCTCTTTATTTGAGCAACTTGTACGTTATTATTTTTCTAGAATACAGCAATCGCCAGCTTCTTTATTTGAACAGCTTGTATGTTATTGGTATTTTCTGGAATACGGCAAGCGGCAGCTTCTTTATTTGAGCAGTTTGTGTGTTATTGACATCCCTGGACGACAGCAAGTGGCAGCCTCTTTATTTGAGCAACTTGTATGTCATAATATTTTTGGCAAGACAGCAAGTGGCCGTTTCTTTATTTGAACAACTTGCGTATCTACAATCTTATTCTTTCAGCATTAATGAGTATATCTCCGGAAATCTCACAGAGAAAGTTTGTCATTAATCATTACCTTCAGAAGTCGGTAATCCATCATCAGTAAATTTGATACTTTTTGTCTATCGCTGGCTTTGAGTTGTGAGCTCACTGTTATTTTTGGGTCGATAATCTGTTTTGTGGCCTATGCAAGATGCCTTCTTTGTTTGGGTCGGAGGTCGTATCCCCTCAATTTTATTCGCTGTCAAGAGTCTGTCGTTTGAAGTCGATGGCTCGTTTCCCCAGTAATGTATAATCCATGTCTCTGTGTTTTGTTGGTGTTCGATTCCTCCGGCATTGTCTTGTTTCATACAATATCTTTCTCTGTGAATTCAATCACTACATTCATATCAAACATGATGGCGGCATCTTAGGACAAAATTTGCGTATTATGTATTTAAGTACCTTCAATCTCGTCGAAACGAAGATTTTAATCTTCATATCTCTGGATAGAAGAAACTTAAATAGGTGCAGCTGTTGTACCCCAAATTTTGACCTAAGATACCATCTCCCATCTGCATCATTACATTGCAAGCGTTTTGATCTATTGATTTTTAAAAATTCATGACTTTTTCAGGTCGAGAGCTGTTTATTTTTGAACGCTGAATTTATTAATCGATCAATGATCAAACAATGTTTATTAATTATTTATTATCTTAAATTTAAATAATTGGAATCTATTTTCGGTTATTATATAATTTAAAGATTTATGAATAATGAAATAAACATTTGGAAAGAGGTTTATTAATTGGTCAACAATGATTATTTAATTATTTTATCATTCTAAGTTAAATAATTGAAATTTTATTTTTAATTATTATAATTTAGAGAATTATGAATAATGAATTAAATAATTGGAGTTATTAATTGATCAATGGTGTTTATTTATTTGTTTATTATTATGAATTTAAGTAATTGAAATTGATTTTCAGTTATTATACAATTTAAAGAATTATAAACGATAAATAAATAATTGGAAAGAAAAAGAATTAATTGGGAAATAATAGAATTTTATTCACTTTATTCTATTTATTACAATTGTTATTTAAATATTGTATTATTTAAAAAATATTTATAATGACAATTACATAAAAAGTTTAAAGTAAAATAAAAACTATTTCTCTAATATTCTAAATCTTCATCTTCTATCCAATTGCTCATTTGATTTTTTTTTACCTGCAAAGAATTAAAGAAAAGAAGTCAGAAATAAACAATTAAAAGCAGAAAATTAATCTTAAGCGTTCATCATTAAAAGCAAATGGCTGGAATCAGTTTTTCCTTTTTTGCAAATCACGGGATTTCTCCCGGTTCACAAAAAAGGAGGAGTTTTATTTTCAAAAATGAATGCACAAATTTAAATATGCACAAATTCATTTTTTTTTGTCAAAATTGCATTTTAATTGTAAACTGCATAATCTCAAATCATTTCATTTCAAAAGCATATGCATTTTCAAAAAGCCATTGCATAAATCAACATAAAATGCATGAAACAAAACAGCATATGCATTTTAAGACAAAGCCAACGTAAACTATGCCATACAACATAGGAAGAAGCCAAATGCATAGGCTCTTCTATTGTTACGTTGGAAGACAAAGAGGATGCAATTTTTAAAACCAATTTGCAAGCAAAGCATTTTTCCATTTTTACATCATTTCCCAGCCCTATGCTCTTTCAGAACAGTTAGTGCATAACATCATTTTATGTCAAAATGTACCTATGAGAGAGAAGAGAGATAGAAGTATGGTTTTCACAGGTTTTGGTTTAGGCAGAAGGAGTTACAAAACAAATCAGCAATATTACAATAAGAAATAAGGAAGCATGAAATTAGAATACAAACAAACTGTTGGAGCAGTAGAGGTGCAGAAGGCAGAATATAATAAAAGTATTCAAACCTGAGCCATAAAAGATGCCAAGCAAAACTGTATAACATAACAAGAAAAACCCTTTCAAAAACAAGAGAGTTCAACCTGCCTAAGCGTTCAAAAACTCAAACATAAACCAGTAGAACCAACATACACCATACAAACCATAGCCTACTGCATAAAAACCAGTAGAACCAACATACGCCATAAAAAACCAACATGTCCTAAACCATTCCAAACAAAAATGCTAAGCTTGCATAAACCATCAAACAATATAGCCTACTGCATAAAACCATAGAACCAGCCCTATCAAAATAATAAAAAACCATTCCTACTGCATAAGACCAGTAAAACCCTCACCAAATTCAAATATCAAACCAGTATGGCTTAAACCATACAAACCTGCATATGCCAGTTACAACCATTAACCTGCATAACTGTTACCTCCATCATCACAAGACCTATTCCATAACCTGTTAAACATGAACCTTGGCCTAAACCATATCAAAACCTTAACCATGGCCTAAAACTATAACCCCTTGTCCATCCAACCAAAGCAAAACCCAGGACAACACGAGCCTTAACCTCAAACCATGTCAAAACAATAACATATCCAAACACGAAGGCCTCAAATATGTTCATCATTGGCCATAAAAGAAGCATACAGTAGTAAAGGCAAGAAGAAGAAAAGAAACTGTCAAACCATTCCAACAAAAGCATACAGAAGTCAGAAAGAAGAAGAGGGCAAGCTAGTCAAAAATTCATTTCAACAATAGCATCAAGGCAACATTGAAGCATACAGAGGCTAACCAAGGAAAGAAGAGGAAAGATACAAATACAGAGTACCAGGGTCAAGTAGCTAGCAAGCAGCACGCGCCCTCCTCGCCGTCCCGGCCTCCTACGCACTCAACCCTCCTCCTCCATCTCCAGGTAACGGTCATCTTGCTTTTCTTTCAATACCTCAATAATCATGTGAAACACGAAGTAAGAATCAAAACAGAATCAAAATCACAAACATGCAAATCGTAACAAAAACACCACGAATACGAAAATGAACTTACCGAATCCGTCGCCCCCTAATGTTTTGCTGGAGGGAAGAGGGAAGGGAAGAGCACTGGTGGCCGTTGGGACAGAGGGAGACTCAGAGCCACAGAAGCAAAGCAAAAGGCGAAGAGGACGCTCGGAGAAGAACGTGAGCGAAGAAGACAAGTACGAGCGGCGCCTCTGTTTAAGCTTTAGCCCTAATCTAATTTTACAAACTAAACAAAGTGTTAACCCTAAGAGAAACTATTTGTGAACAAACGGACCTTAACCCACCCTTTTGCCTAGGCCCACGCGAATCTAACAGGACACACCCCCCTTTCTTTGTTGTTACCTCTGATTAGGCCCCCTTAAGATCTTTTTTTTGGCCCATAAACTATCTATTACCCACTTTTTTTTTTTTTTTATTTTGATACCCTTTTCTATTTACTTCCCTTTAGTTTTTTTTAGATCATTATTAATTTAGTTAATTAATAGAACTTAGTCAAATAATTTAATTAAAACATTTTTAATCATTTTACCTTTTGTTTATTAAGTTTAATTTTAGGTTTATTTGGTAATTTTAAATATTCCTTTTTTTTTTTTTAAATTAGGTTTAAGTTAATGACTTTTAAGTATTCATTTAGTTTGATTATTTAATAACTCTTTAAAAATAATGCCTTATATTAATATTAAAGAAACATATAAAATCAAACTCCAATATAAAAAATAGAAATTTTAAGAACTAAAAAAACATTTTTATATTCTTTTGCTTTATCCATATTAAAAAAAAACATATAATGAAAACTTAAAAATATTTTATTAATTCCCTCGCTTTAATATTAGATAAAAAACATAAAAGTGCATATTTATACCATTTAGTCTTTAATTTAAATTGTTGTATATCATTTATTTATCATAATTTTCTGTTTACTTGATTATTCTGTTTACATATAAATCCAAGGGAAAAACGATTAAATTTGTCGACTTCATGTCCTCAAGTCTAATCGCGCGAACATTCGCATTTCATTAAAACTTAGGATAATTTTTCCTCAAATATTCAATCTTTTCAAAACTTATACCTTTTAAGCAAAAACTTCGACATTAGGTCGTCGTCTCTTCAAAAACCCGTCTGTATCCCTTTTTTTGGCCAAAACGATTCATTTTTCAATCAAACGAACAATTTTAATAAACAGATATTTCAAAAGGTTCCTATAGAGTACTATAGATGCATTGGGTGCTAATACCTTCCCATTGTATAACCAACCCCCGAACCATAGATCTCTTTTCAAAATGCCTTGTATTTTTACTTTTTTTTAAAGTATTATTTTACATTGCATATTTAGGGTTTTATTTCGCTCTTTTCCCTTTTCCCTTGGAAATAATAAAGCGCGGTGGCGACTCTTGCTTTTGTGAGACGAATTAATCAATAATTCGATCTCCGATTTACCCCGCTACATTTTTTATCGCTACAGCTCCAAAGATTTATTCTAATTCTTTTCCAGTTGAAGTCAAATTTAGGCTTAGTCTAATTTCTGCCAACAATCACTCTAGATAGCATCCTTAAGCCCATCTTCGACGACTCTCCATCATCTCTCCAAATGGCATTTGTAATCCCATTTCCAACATCATAAACTATCAGTGTTATTTCATGCGAGTGCAAATTTCTAGGCACTTTAGTGTTCAATCATCTTCTACCTTCAAGCTACGAACGACAACGTGCCATACTTTCTCTTCAGGTTTAAGAAGATTGAACAGGGGCAGCTGTTGTACCCCAAAATTTTCCCTCTCTTTTCTCAAGACATTTCATCACAAGGATTTCCAAAAAGCTCAAATTTGTACAAGTACAAAACAGACAAAAAAGGGCAGAGCAGAAAAATTGATTTTCTTGACAAAATTAAAGAAAAACAAGCTTGCTTCGATTCATACTAGTTTCGATTGGGCATCTAGGCTTCCTTTGAGAAAGTTTGATTCATCCTTCGATTGGGCATTTGGGCCTCCTTCGATGCAAGCTTTGTCATACATCCTTCGATTGAGCATCTGGCTTCTTTGATCAAGCTTTGGTCCATAAGTTTTATTTGGGCATTTGACCTTCTGCATATTTTCTTTGATGCACTACAATGGCTCCTGCCTGCAAGATTCGATTGCACCATTGGCCCCTCACCCGTTTACCTTGGATTCATAAGTTCTTGATTGGATGAATGGCTACCTTCCTGTGACTTTCAATTTCATATTCATGTTTGCTTCAAATGCGCCTCCATATCACCTTTGAATCCAAATGCAAACCCTCCAATACGCCTTAGTGTTGCATTATGACACACAACTTGGTGGCCCATTCGAAGGACTTTCCATAGTTGGGGAATATGTATTCTTGCTTACTTTGGAGTCTGGTCGAAGGTTTGGGCGTAAGTGATCAAAAGCAAGAGGACTCAAAATGGCATATTCAGTTGAAGAGGGACATTCGAAGAACACACAATTGGTCCATTCGAAGGACACATAACTGGTGGGAACGAATGTTGTTCTAGTCTGGTCGAAAGGTGTAGAAAGATGGAGGATTCGACTCAAAAGATCAAGTTGAACATTAGACCCATAGGCTAGGCTACATGTTTCCCCTTTTCAGGCCTCAAACCTATGACTCACTCCATATTTAATTGTTTATGCAAGTTGAAATAGGCTTTTACCCATTTGTTGTCCAAGACCACTTTCCCTTAATATTATAATACTAATTTTTAGAAAAAAGTTTTTCTTGAGCCTTGCGTTTGTTTTCCTTCTAAGGAAGAAATATATCTGGACCATCCATCTTGCTATCATGACACAAGTGGGTGCTTACTTTTGAGCTGAGCCTTTAATTTATTATTTTTACTCCCAAACATTTCAAAAATTTTCCTATATAAATAGAGAGTTCATTTGCACATAAAAAAATGATAGGAAGGAGAGGGGAACGTATGTTCAAAATTCTTACACACTATAAAATTCTCAAACACTTAAAAACTTTTGCAAATCCAAACCCAGAATCCAAATACTTGTCCCTTTCAAATCTAAAAAAAATCCTAACATCTTACTATCCTTCGAATCCAACAAAGAAGGACATTTCACTTGTTTTTCTCTTTCGAATCCAGTGTCAAAGGCCCACCCTTGGTCTTTTCCTTCGAATTCAGAGGCATTCAAGGCAACCACTTCAAGGTCCAACATACGTTCCAGCCTCCAGCAAGGTAAGTCATTCTTAACCTTTGACCCTTCGTTTCCAGCATAGCATGTAAATAAGTTTTCTTTTTGTTTTAAACATGTACATACTATTTTCTTCTTTTCGTTTCCACTCTTTTAATGTGTTTCATGGTTAACAATCTTCTGGCTTTTTCTCTTTGTACATTTAAACATGTTTTAAGCACTAATCTAGCCTTAAGGTGATGTTGGCATGGCCTTGGGCCATGTTGCTATCCAAACTCAAACAAAAGAAACAGGAGACAAAAGTTAGAAACGAAGCCTCTGGCTTCCATAGTAACCTTCAGGCCAAACGAAAGAGGCAGCAAGAAGGCACAACATACTGTCCTCCAGGCCCCAAACAAAAGGCACAACATGCTGGCCTCCAGACCCCAATTGAAAGACACAACATGCTGGCCTCCATGCCCCAAACAAAAGGCACAACATGCTGGCCTCGAGGCCCCAATTGAAAGACACAACATACCGGCCTTCAGGCCCCAATCGAAAGTCATGCCTTCAACCCTTTTCAGACCAGATCGAAGAGAGCCAGAAAGTGTATAATCGAAGGGTTTGCTACCCTAAATCGAAAGATCCATTTTTCTTGCTTTTACCTTATTTTTGCCTTTATATTTTCATGAAATTCAATATGGTTGTAATAGTGTAGGACTTTTATCTTTATGAACTTTTGACTTTATGCAAAATGTTAGTAATTAGGGTGTATGGCAAGATAAAATCAACAAGTAGACCACCCTGATCAAAAGACAAAAATGCATGCAATCAAACACACTTTGCACACATGCACCTCGAGGGTTAACTTCACTTGTTGCCTTATGAAAAATAGTCATGTTATGCATGTGAGACGTTGTTGTACCCCAAAATTTTCCCTCTCATTTATCAAGTAATTTCTCACAAGATCTCCTTTGATTCAAGACTGCACTGGGGTTGATCAACTCAAGACACCTCCTCAAGCTCTAATGACTGAAAATTAGGGTTTGAGATTGCACAAGAATAGTTGAACTTTTAATTCCTCATATGGCTTTCATGGATCATTATGGACCATCAATATTGCTCATGTCAAGTTTCAAGTCTTGGATCACATTTTTGCTCAGTCAATTAACCAGTTGACCTAAAAATCAACTTTATTGAGGAAAAAGTTAACTATGGTCAATTTATAGTAAAACTTCATAATTTTTTATCCATGTCAACATTATGAACTCATATATGTCATTTGATCAAGTTTGGACCACAATTCCTTAATAAATTTGATCAGATTATCAAAAGGGCAAAATGGTCAAAAATTATGGTTTTGACTACGAAAGGGCAATTTTTGATTTTTGACTTAGCAAATGGTTAATTGGTTTGAGACATGATCTCAAGGTTTTAAATGCATCACTTTGACCTAATGGTATGGCTCAAAACTCCCCTCAAGATCAATTGATTGATAATTGATTTTTAGTCAACTGATTAAAAGTCAACTGTACACTGAAAAGTCAAACTTTGACTTTTTGGTCAAAATCAAGTGTCAAAGATCAAAATTCATCAAAAAATGTCAAAATATGAAACTTGTTCATCAAGAAATCAAAAAGTCAAGATTTCATTTTGAAAAGTCAAAGTTTCCAAACTTAGAAAGTTTTCTAAGTGTTGAAAACTTCATATTTTTTCACAACTTTGAGCCAATTTTTCACCATGATGCAAGATGATTCAAAGGAAACTTTAAACATGAAAGTTGTAGATATCAATGATATCTAAAACATTTATGAACACAACTCCTCCTAGAAATTATTGTATTTAAATTTATTAATCCATGAAATCATGTTCATGAAACTAAAACACTTAGTGAAATTTTGAGCATTTTGGTCAGGATTTTGACCTAACTTATGGGCCAAGTTTCACATAGTTCCAATTAGATTCTGCGAAAGCAATTCAAATAGGGGTTGTAGAGAACATTACAAGCTTTCCAAAATGTCCAAGAACTCCTTGAGATCATTCTTGAGTAATGATAATCGAAGGCAAGAAGTTAGGGTTTCAAGTTGTTTTACAAGGCAAAAATTGTGATGCACAATGGACCAAATCCAAAGCCACACTGCATAATCCCACTTTTTAAGCCCTCTAACTTATGTATCTATACTTAATCAGAAGATTACACAAACTTTATGGCTATTATCCATTAAATCCAAGCTTTGTCTAAATTAACTTGCCATTTTTGGAAGAAAGGCAAGACTTCCATTTTGGAAAAGTATGCTTTTGCAAATGTCAACCCTTCTTGAGCCTATCAATGGATCCTTATGCACACATAACATCTACAAGTCAGAAACAAGCTTGTTTAAATTTCAACCACTCTACAATAGCATGGTACAAGCTTTGTGAAGATGTTTGTCATGTTTGCTTCAAAACAAGTAAAGGTTTTACAACATGTGAATTCAAATTCTGACTTATTGTAGAACACAAAACCTCTTTCCTATAAATACATACATTATTTTCAAGATAAGACACACATGTACAAGACCTTAAACTCACTCAAACCCTCACAAACTCAGATTGCACACAAAACTACATTTTTGTGCAGAAACTGACCTTACACTCTCATCTCTCAAATTACTTGTGCGTCTCCTCTCCAAGTCATTCGAAAAGTTCCTAAACATCATCCATAACTCATTCAAATACCTGTTACAGTTATGTAACTCCATTTCCACCATTGTCCAAACTCAAAAACAGAGCACTGCAAGTGGACTTCTCTAGACCATTTCAGCCACTCTCCAACCAAGCTAATCATTGCGTTAGCTTCCTGGGACCTCAAGGAAGCTAACCTGATCCTTGAAGTACCTTGAAACAAGCTCCAACTCAAAACACGATACCCTCTTGCAAGGTGAGTTTCCTGACTTTTGAACTATTCATATAGGCATTGTTAGGCTTCTATTTTGAAAGATAAAATGTAGATACCATTGCTATGAAGTTGTACATATCCATAGTTTTCATTTATATGGCCTGAGCTTAGAGAATTTTGGAGTTGAAGTTTCTGAAATTTTTAGGTTTTAAATTAGGGCAAGAAAAATTCTTACTCATCTTTGATTTATAGCTTTAGTTATTTATATGGTTGGATTCGTGGGAAGAAATGCCACAACTTTCATGTTTGTACTTTCCATTTTTGTCGAGAGATGAACAAGTTACAGGTGCTCTGGCTGGCTGAAGGTTGAAGACAAAGTACAGGCCTTAGAAGTATTATGTGTTATTTATTTATTATTTCATTTTAATAAACGGATGTATAGCCACCTCAGTGGTAAGGCAGTGTGCGAGTAACCAAGAAGGTTTGGGTTCAACACCCAGCGCGCTACCTTTTGTTCATTTTCCATGTTTTCACTTTTTTTGTCACAAACACACACGCCTGGGCCACAACGTAATGGGCTTTGGTATTTTGCTGGCGTCTAACCCCTGGCCCTGATTCTGCACCCCCTTGGTCATTTATTTCCTTATTTTATTTTATTTTATTTTTATTTTTTTGTTTATTTAACTTTCATATTTTCATTTTTTTTATTTTCATTACTAATATATTTTTTTATTAATAGAAAAACCCAAAAATATTTATTTTATTATTTTTTCACTCATATTTTATTTTTCCTTATAAAAACTAAAAAGAACAAAAACAATTTTCTGAACAATTCAATTTCTTTCTTTTATTAATATTTATAAAATTAGGTTTATTTATTATATTATTTTATTTTATTATAAATTATAATTAATTTATAATTTAGGTTTATTTTAATTAATTAATGTTTATGTATTTTTATATTATTCTTAAAAACCTGTTCATAAAAAGCCCAAAAAAATCTTTTTTAGTTAATTTCTTTTCTTAATTAATTTTATTTGATTTTCATTAATTATTTTATTAATTAGGTTTAGGTTAAAATCCTTTCATAAAATCCAAACAAAAATCATTTCCTTTTTTCCATTTATTGCTTTCATGCATTTTATTTTCAATTTTGTACAATATTCAATATGGTTGTAATAGTTAATTAGATTTAATTTTCTTGCAAAATCCCCATTTGTAAATTTGTACACCCCCTCCCCTATTGATGTAATAGCTTAGTATTTTTATTTTCCGCAATTTAATGCTATATATATATATATATATATATATATATATATATATATATATATATATATATATATATATATATATATATATATATATATATAAATGCTAGTAAATTAGGGTTTGTATGGAAAGATTAAAATCAACAAGTTAGCAAACCCTAATTCAAAACAAAATAATGCATGTAAATCAACACACTTGCATACTTACACACTTAGGATAAATCCAATTTGTTGCCTTATAAAATGGTCATAATACGCATGTAAGACGTCTTAGAAAAAATAAACAAAAATACAAGAGCATAGTCCCTCGATGATGCTACAAATGTTGCCTTATGAATGATCTTAGTCCCTTAAAGAAAATGCTAAGATATCTTACAACATTGTTATTCATGACTACATAATGACCCTTTCCCGTCCCTTTTACATCCAAAGATAAGGTTACTTACCAATCCATGGTAAAATAACAATGTCAAAGGAAAGAGGAAATAAACAAGAAAGACTTTTGAGTAAGTAGAATGTTCCTAGTTGCTTGCTCATTTTCAAACCAAAACACCCTTGCTATTTTCAAAACAAACACCAACACTTTCAAAACATCTTTCAAACTTGAAATATTTGCAAAAGATCAACACTTTGTATACATTCTCACGAACGAGAATC
Source organism: Vicia faba (assembly GCA_948472305.1). Taxonomy (NCBI): domain Eukaryota; kingdom Viridiplantae; phylum Streptophyta; class Magnoliopsida; order Fabales; family Fabaceae; genus Vicia; species Vicia faba. Next base: position 1,178,183,570 of record OX451741.1, read on the forward strand.
ATTACAAAGTTTTCCTAAACGATGGCGCCTTTTCAAAATACTTTCAAAAACCACACAAAGCATATTTTCAAACAAAAGCAAGTGATCTTCCAAGCAACTAAGAGTCCGTGGATAACTACGGACGAAAAGGGTGCTAATACCTTCCCTTTTCATAATCTACCACCAAACTCAAGAAAAAAAATCTCAAAGGTCTTTCCTGTTCTTTCCAGACTTTCCTTTTGGATAAAAGAAAAGTCGGTGACGACTCTTGCTAACCGCAACATTTGCGATAAAACGCAAAACAACCAAGTCAGTTCTCCCACGCGTTACAGAACTGGAGACTATACTGGGAAAAAATTTAAAAGTGGGGTTACCTTAGGGATAGATCACCTTTACTTGCTTTCTTTGTTTGATTTTTTTGCTTTACATTTTGGTTCTTTGTTTGAGTTTAAATCCTCTACCTGGATTTGGGCTACCTTATAGGTAAGTAGCAATACGTTGTGGAAACTGTGCGGGGTATACCGACATGGTCTAAGAAATAACTACGTTAGTGTGACATATTTGTGGGTACCGGTAGCCCTTGAGTAGTCAAGGAGAATATGGGGCCGCTGAGTGATGTCATGAAGCACTAACTAACTTCTAGAACCTTTACTTGACCAACTTGGCCATTAGGACGTAGTGAGATGATCGACTTTGGTGCAGTCCAAAGTTGGTAGATACTCGATACTACACTTATTGAGGTTTGGTTTTTTGGGATATTTTGGTCGCCATTAAAGAGGCTTGCGCTGAAACAATGCCCGATAAGACAAACCAGTGATATTGAGCTCCCTTAGAACCCGGTTACTATTTCTAGGACAAGTTTGAGCCAACTAAACTTCAAGAGGGTACTTACCTATGAGACTCCATGCAAGCCTAAACCTAAGGACTTGTTTGTTTTTTTTGTATATATTTACTTGTACATAACATCATAAACATCATAACATCATACTCATACTCACTAACCATTTCAAGGATTTTGGGGATTTATCTTTGTTTTGTTTTATAGGACATGGATTCTATTCGCAGGAAAACCATTCAAGTCAATCTCGTAAGGATCCCTCCTTAACTTAAAGAGTTAGCATCAAGGGTCTCTGAGTATTCTCCATTTACCGAAAGACATGGTCGCCTCCTAAACTTGGTTACCTCCAACACTGATGAAGATATGATGAAGGTGTTGTTCCAATTCTTTGATCCTCTACACCATTGCTTCACATTTCTCGATTATTAACTTGGGCCAACTTTGGAAGAATTCTACCAACTCTTGAGGATTCCCATTCTCAAGAAAATACCCTTCAATGGTACGAAAAGAGATCCAAAACCAGAAGAGATTGCTCAAACCCTACACTTGCAACAATATGATATCACAACTAATTTGGAAATAAGGAGTGGTGTCAAAGGTTTCTTAGCCAAGTTCTTGTTTGAGAAAGCTCAATATTGTTGGAACTCCTTAGACTTGCAAGCTTTTGAGGAAATTGTGGCCCTTCTCATCTATAGGATGGTTCTGTTTCCAAATCCTGACCAACTCATAGATGTAAAGGCTGTCAAAATCTTCATGTCTCGTAACCTGGTGCCTACTTTGTTAGGAGACATCCTACATTCTTTTCACTCTCGCACTATGAGGAAAAAAAGTATACTCATGTGTTGTACTCCTTTCTTGGCAAGATGGTTTATTTTGCATCTTCCCCAATCTGTATTGAAGAACGAGAAAGGTTCTAGGTGGTCCCATAGGTTGATGACGCTCAGACATTTAGATATTCATTAGTGTTCCCGATCTTTGGAGAATGTTACTATCGTCGACCGTTGTGGAGAATTCCCTAATGTCCCCCTACTTGGCATTAGAGGAGGTATCACTTACAACCCCTGCTTAGCCTTACGACAGTTTGGTTACGACCGAAGGGATGGTCCACATGAGATGCTTATTCAAGGGTTGGTATTTGATTACGAGAATTACGATCAAGGTTACTTCCAGAAGTTTATCCGAGCTTGGAGGATGTTGAAAAAGGTAGATAGCAACACGCTGGGGCACAAGAATTCCATCCCCCTTGAGCCTTACCTTAAGTGGGTGTGAGCTCGTGCTCAAAAACTTGTGATGCCTTATCCTTCCATCTTACCAGTTATCATAGAACCTATTGTGGAAGGAGATGTCCCATACATTATCCTTCATCCTAAAATGCCCACCTCTCTCGAAGACTTGCAAAGGGATTGGATACAGCTTAAGGGGGAGCGAGACACTTTCGAGGCCCAATTCTACGCCAGTGAGAAGAAAGTTCAGGAACTCCCCAAGCAACTTCATGAGGAGAGGAGTCTAGATGCATACATCGCACCAAAGAGGATGTGTTCAACTTTTTTGTCTTAGAGTTTTGTATTTTTATTTCTTTGTAAGCCCAAAGAGGCATGATGTACTCAAACTTTGATTTAATATAACGTGTGTTCCTTTTTGTCTAAAGCAAATTTAAATATCTAATTTCCTTAAAATCATTTGCATATGCATCTTCATTCATCATAACACAAACATGTTTCTTACAACAGGTCTCCTTATCTTTCTACTGTTTATTTCAGTGAGATGGATATTAAACAGACAGTAAAAGATCTGCAGACGCAAAACGCCTAGTTTCAACAAATGTTCTTGACTCTGGCAAAAGGATAAGATGAGTTGAAAACGCTGTTGATCAAAGAAAAGAAGAAGAAAGTGAAGAAATCAACTAGTGTTTTGAATCTGGGAAAGGACAAGCCAGACGGACTCTAGACTTCGCAACATCATCAGGTAAAGGGGACAATCAAGAAGGGAAAAATAAGGAAGTGACTGACCATCCAGAATCTGAAGAGGAAGAAACAGTTGGAAGATCGCTTAAATGCCATGGAGATCCAAAAAGTACCCGGGTTGGATTTTGAGGAGCTAGGACTTGTCTTAGGGCTTGTCATACCGCAGAAATTCAAGGTCCCCACTGTCGCTAAATATGACGGTGTCTCTTGTCCAAAGTTGCATTTGAGATCATACGTCAGGAAAATTCAACCCCATAATGTGGATAGGAATCTATGGGTGCATTTCTTTCAAGAAATCCTATTAGGAACACTGTTGGATTTGTTCTATCAGTTGGAAGGGACCAACATCTGCAATTGGGAAGATTTGGCAGCCGCTTTTTACAAGCAATACCAGTATAATGCTGACTTAGCTCCAACAGAGACACACTTGCAAGGCAAGTCTATGGGTGCAGGTGAAGGTTTCAAGACATATGCTAAAAAAAGGCGGGATATCGCGGGAATGGTCCAACCCCCTCTATCGGACAGAGAACTGGTGGATATGTTCTTAGGCACGCTATCTGGTCCATTCTTCAAACACTTATTCGGAAGCTCCTCAATTAGATTTACTGAATTAATCATGACTGGTGAACGGGTAGAAGAAGGTATAAAAAGTGGAAAATTCAAAGAGATGCATTCTCAAGCGCGATAAAGAGGCCCTTTACCAAAAAGAAGGAGGTCAGTGTTGCATATTGTGATACGGTGGGAGAACTGACTTGAGGTTTTGTGTTTTATTGCAAATGTCGCAGTTACCAAGAGTCGCCACCGACTTTTCTTTTATCCAAAAGGAAAGGTACAAAAGCACAGGAAAGACCTTTGAGATGTTTTCTTGAGTTCGGGGTGTAGATTATGAAAAGGGAAGGTGCTAGCACCCTTTTCATCCATGGTTTTCCATGGGCTCTTAGTTACTTGTTTAGATCACTTGCTTTGTTTTGTTTGAAATGGTGTTTGATGTGGTTTTGAAAGTATTTTGTAAAAGAGGTCATTCGCTTAGGCAATCTTTGTAATGATTCTCGTTCGTAAGAATGTATACAAAGATGTTTGTCTTTTGAAAATGTTTTCAATGTTTTGTAAGATGTTTTGAAATGTGTGTGTGTTTGTTTGAAATGGAGAAAGTAACTTAGAAGCTATCTACCTACTCAAATGTATTTCTTGTGCATTTTTATTCCTTTGACATTGTTGACTTACCATTGATTTGGTAAGCAACCCTATCTTTGGATGTAAACGGGACGGGTGTGGGTCATCGTATAACCATGATAGCAATGTTGCCAAGTATCTTAGCATTTTTGAGGGACCAAGATCATTTTGTTTAGGCAACTTTTGTATAGCGTCATCGAGGGGCTATGATCTTATACTTGTTTTTGTTTTGCCAAGATACTTCGCATGCGTAACATGGCCATTTTATTTTAGGCAACTAAGTGGGAGAAACCCTAAGGGTGCTTGTGTGCAAAGTGTATCATTTTCATGCTTTTGTTTTGCATTTAGGGTTTTCTATTTATTTTGTTTTTTGTTCTTGTCATGCAAACCCTAATTTACTAAACATGGTGTATAAAGCGATAAATCGCGTAAAATAAACTAAGTTATTACAACAATTTTTATGGGAGGGGGGAATACAAGTTTGAATGGGGATTTGCACAAATATAAAGCTAAATATATTATTACAACCAAATCGATTATGCGCGAATTTAAATAAATATAAGACAAATATTTAAAATGCAATGCAATATGTTCATGTTAGGAAAATGTTTTATGTCTTATTTTTGTATGAAAGGATATTTAACTTAAACCGAAAAAATAAGGAAAAATAAATAATTCTTTTTGAAAGGGATAAAACCCTAATTTTTATTCAAAAGAAAATAATGTTTCATATTATTATTTTGTATATTTTTTGTATAAGAAAATAATAAATAATATTATATCTAAATATTAAAAATTAAGTATGTGTAAAAATTAGTATTTATGAGTATAAAATGTATAATAAAAATATTAAGTATTTTTAATTATATTTATAAGTTGTTTAAGAAAATAAGTTCTATTTATCAAAATAAACTATTTTTCATGTGAGAAAATAATTAAAAAAAATAAAATAAAAGTGTGAAAATAAATAAATCATTTTTTGGTATTTTTCATCATTAATAAAAATAAATGAAAGTATTAAATATAAAAATATGAAGGAAAATGCAAAAATATAAATAAAAAAACTAGTCAAGGGGGTGTAGTAGCAAGTCAGGGGGGTGTGATTAGTAAAAACAAAAAGGCCAAAGCTGCCAAAAAGCCCAGGACCTCATCCTTGTCTTTCGTCCATCTCTTCTTCACGTGTTTCCAGCACAACCTGTAACTTGCTTATGCTTGCATAAAAATAAAAACTCATAACATGAAAATGTCGCATTTGAGCTCACGATTCCAACCATAAAAATTATGTAACCTAACTCTTAAAGATCAAAGAGAATTTTTGAATCCCTAATTCGTGACCTAACTTTTTCATAGTTTTCAATCTTCAAATTCTCTTAGCACAAGTAATATAAATGAAAAGTAATGATATGTACATTTTTCGTTATGATGAGAGCTACATTTTTTCTTCACAAATCGTGGCTTGAAGTTGCCTATATACAGAGATAGAGTTTAAGAAAATACCTCCTTCAGCTGGAATCGTGCAGGACAATGTAGGGACTTTAATGGAGGCCTGGTGATTGTTTAAGCTTCCTTGAACTTCCCTGAAGCTATTCCAATGCTTATCTTGATTTGAGGATGGTTGGAACTCTTTGACCAAGTCCAACTGCAAGCTTCCAAATTGAAAATGGTAGATGCTGAAACAGGGGTTACAGAACCAAGGTGGTGACTTGGGTTCGCTAGGTAGCAAGTGTATGAGATGCTTGAAGTGATTAAACACAAAACACACGAGCCAAATGAGAGTTGGCTGTGCTTTTGCAGAAAACTGTATACTTAGGCAAAATTTTGGTGTTTTTGAGTTTCAGAGTGTTCTATGTGCAAGCCAAGCGTGTTATGCCTTGTACAAAGTTTGAAAATATGTATAGAAGTGATCCAAAGTCAGCTCTTACTAGTTGTGCAAGCTCTAGCCCTTTTTGTAGCTTTTCTTGCATTTGAAGTAAAGTTGACAAGACCAATCCCACATGCTTGTACCAGTTTGCTTGAGGGCTGAAATGAGCTTGTACAATTTGCTTGAGAGTTGTAGAGTTTGTATGCATCAAGGGGACATGTTCAATGCTCAAGATTGACAAATTTGCAAAAGTTCATCTTTATGAAAATGGCATTGTAACCTTTTTTCCCAAAATGGAAATACATCTTGTGTAAAGCTTCAAAAGCAAAGATAAAGGCTTTAGCTTCTGAGTATGCATTTAATTAAGGAGTTTATAGCAATCTTAGGACCTGTAAAGCAAGATATAACCAGCATAGGTTGGATTTTCAACTTGATTCTATATGAAAATGGCTTGAACAAAAGTGAGAAAATGCCAACTTCCTCTCTTCGATTCTCCCTACTCAAAACTGATCTTGGAGAGTTCTTGGACATTTTTGAAAGCTTGAAATGTGCTCTATAATCCATCTTTGAAATTCATTTTGAGATACCTCTTGTAACTAGGTGAAAATATTTCATGAAATTGGGTCCAAAACCTGCCTAAATTAGGGCAAAATTTCACTAAGTTATTTAGTTCATGGCCCTATGTTCATAAATTCATAACTTGAGATCCAAGCATATTTAGGGAAAAGTTTGTGAAGAAAAGTTGTATATTTCATGTAGGAATACAAGTTTCATGTTGGTAACTTTTCTTGAATCAAAATGCATCATGGTGAAAAAGTGGTGAAAAGTTGGGGAAAAATAAGAAAATATTTATACTTAGAAAAATTCTAAGTTATGAAAATTTTCAAATTAAAACCCTAATTTTCAAATTTGGTTTTCTTGGTGAACAGGTTTCATATTTTTACATATATTGATGAATTATGACCCTTGGCACTTGATTTTGACCAAAAAGTCAAAGTTTGACTTTTTAGTGCACAGTTGACTTTTGATCAGTTGACTGCAAATTTCATCTGTCAATCCAATGAACTTGAGATCTTTTGAACCATGTAATTAGGTCAAGATGATTCCATTGAACCCTTGAAATCATGTTTGAACTCAATTGGTCATTGACTAGGTTAAAAATCAGAAATTGCCCTTTCTCAATCAAAACCCTATTTTTGACCATTTTGCCATTTTTATGATTTGATCAAATTTCTTGAGGAGCTGTGATCCAAACTTGATCAAATGGTACATATGAGTCTAAAATGTTGATGTGGATCAAAAATTATGAAGTTTGACTGTAAATTGGCCATGGTTGACTTTTTCCTAATACAATTGATTTTTAGGTCAATTGTCCAATTGACTAATCAAAAATGTGGTTCAAGGCTTGAAACTTAACATGAAAAATCTTAGGGGCCCAAAATGATGTATGAAAGTCACATGAAACATTGGTGGTCCAAAAATCCATGTGCAAACTCAAACCCTAATTTTGGGTTATCAGTACAAGATGAGATGTCTTGAGGTGACTAAACCCTAATCTTGTCTTGAGTCAAAGAAGTCTTGTGAGAAAAGTCTTGATAAATGAGCGGGCAAATTTTGGAGTACAACAGCTTCCGCTGTTCAATCTTCTTGAACCTGAAGAGTTAGATTGGCGAGTTTTGTCGTTCGTGACTCGAAGGTAAAAGATGATTGGACACTAGAGTGCCCATAAATTTTCACTCGACGAAGTGTAGTTGAGGGAATGGGCTTAAAGATGCCATTTAGAGAGGTGATAGAATCTTGTTGGAGATGGGCTTGTAGATGCCATCCAAGAATGTTTGCTGAATTGTAAGTTATAAGTCAGAAGAATAAGTCTCAGAATGGTGTCCGCGTCTGGAACGTATCTGAGTTGTATCTTGAGACTTGAAATCTGAATGAGAAACAGAATAGCATCCGTGTCTGGAGCGTATCTGTACTGTATCTAGAGTGTGAAATCTAAATGAGTATCAGAATGGCTTGCGTGTCTAGAGCGTATCTGTACTTGAAACCTAAATGAGTATCAGGATGGCATCCGTGTCTAGAGCGTATCTGAACTGTATCTGTATGTTGAAGTCTGAATGAGTATCAGAATGGAATCTGTGTCTGGAGTGTATATTACTGTATCTGAAAGCTGGATCTGAATGAGTAACAGAATAACTTCTGTGTCTAGAGTGTATCTGAACTGTATCATGATTGCGTATTGTTAAACGGTAGCTGTTAATCTTATCCTGAAAAGGGTAAAATGTTAGCTGAAACACAAAGTTATGTTGCATGAAATGTATGATGCAATATATGTATTTTATCAATGTTTATGATATGTGGATGTAATGTATGCGCATGTAAGCTGATTCACTGTATTGCTGAGGAAAATAAATCCTTGACTGCTGCTGAGGACATGTGGATTCTTCATGTCTTGAAGTTGGAGTATTGACAAAAATTCTGTTGTGAACAATGCCATATACTGCTTGAGTAATCTTCTTCGGGAATCCAGAGAATTTTGATGACTTCTACCGGGGATTAAACAATGAGAATCCTTGTTCTGTTGGGGAATAAAGAAAACCCTATGGGAAAAAGCTTATTCCTGTTTGGAAAAAGTTCAGGAGTTTCAGTTGTCTGCCACTCTACTGGGGAGTTATCCTAGGTTGGGGAGAAACAAAAGTTAATTGTTATTTGGTTGCTTTTCAGGCTTCAAGATAACTTGCTGGGGGATTTGGAGAAACTGAATGTTTCCAACTGGGGATTAATAGTTTTGAAGTTTCACTGGGGATCTTAATGATGTACCGTAGGGATTGCTCATGGAATAGCCTAAAGACGTTTTCCTATCCTTTCAACCTGTCAGTAATTTTTTCTTTATCATTTGTTTATTTGTAAACAGTAATTATGTTCAAAATGCATATGTTCATTAATGAATCATTGGACGTTTTTTCAAATAAAACACAAGTGTAAAAGAAAAGGACAAATAGTTTTTTGTACTTTAAAGAGATATCTTTGTATTTACTTTGAATAAGTATTTTATACAAAAGAGACAAACATCCTAGTAAGAGGATGGTGTCATAAAAGTAAGAAAATTTTATACAAAGAAAGATAGCTATATGTGATAATCCTATGGGGTTCCCATTCTTCTATAGCCTTCGTATCTCCGAATATCTTGTCCATTCGTTGCTTCGTTTGAAGATGATTGAGTTGATCAGAAGCTCAGAGTTTGTTAGTGAAGAGATTGTCCTTAAAGTGATCCGACGAGACATATTCATACACTTTAATTCCCTAACTTTTGTATGGACCGCCCTTTCGGGTTTTCGATCCACCGGGAAACCCTTTTTTCCTAAGTCGCCCTTTCGAGTTTTCAACTTGCCGGATGTACAGATTTTTTATTATTTTATCCCTAATTTTTGCCCGAACCTTTTGGTTCGTCGGGATTCCCTTGTTTTGCCTAGGTGTGTCAACCTAGCGGGTCTTTTATGCGTAGTATCTTTTGACAATGTCTGCATTCGCAGGGTGTGGCAGGTCGTCATTGTCCATGGTGGTTAAGATCATTGCCCCACCAGAAAAGATGTTCTTGATTACAAATGGTCCTTCATAGGTAGGAGTCCATTTGCCCCTGGGATCACTTTGTGGCAAGATAATGCGCTTGATTACTAGATCTCCAACTTGATATACCTAGCGTCTGACTTTCTTGTTGAAGGCCTTGATCATCCGCTTTTGATACATCTGACCATGGCAAACAACAGTAAGTCTCTTTTCATCAATTAAATTCAGTTGATCAAGTCGGGTCTAGATCCAATCATCCTGACTCAAACTTGCATCCTTCATGATTCTTAAAGAGGGGATCTGAACCTCAATAGGTAGAACAACCTCCATGCCATAAACCAAAGAATAAGGTGTTTCCCCAGTTGACGTGCGAGCCGTGGTACGGTACCCGTGAAGAGCAAATGGTAACATTTCATGCTAGTCCTTGTAGGTGACTGTCATCTTCTGTATGATCTTTTTAATATTTTTATTAGCAGCTTCAACAACACCATTCATCTTTGGACGATAGGGGGATGAATTGTGATGTTGAATATTGAACTGCTCGCACAAGGCGGTGATCATAGTATTGTTAAAGTTTGTACCGTTATCAGTGATGATCCTTTCTGGGATACCGTATTGGCAAATAAGATTCTGCTTGATGAAGCGGGAAACAATATTCTTAGTAATGGATGCGAAGGAAGCAGCTTCGACCCACTTTGTGAAATAGTCAATGGCCACTAGAATGAAGCGGTGTCCACTGGAGGATGTAGGCTTGATCTCCCCAATCATATCAATTCCCCACATAGCGAAGGGCCAAGGAGCTATTAAGACATTTAGAGGAACCGGAGGCACATACACCTTGTCTGCATAGATTTGACACTTATGACAGGTCCGTGAGTGTTGATAGCAGTCTGCTTCCATGGTAGACCAATAATAGCCTGCCCGTAGGATTTTCTTCGCCATCGTATGCCCATTAGAGTGAGTGCCAAAGGTACCTTCATGCAATTCAGCCATGATCTTTTCAGCTTCAATCTTGTCCACACAACGGAGCAGAAGAGAATCATGATTACGTTTGTACAGGATGCCATTACTCAGGAAGAACTTAGCAGAGAATCTCCTTAGGAACTTTTTGTCATTGATTGAAGCTCCTTCTATATATTCTTGAGCCTCGAGATACCTTTTGACTTCATGAAACCACGACTGGTCCACTACTTCTTTAGTATTAATCTCGTGACAGTGTGTTGGTTCATCCATTCGTTCAATGGTGATCTGGGGAGCCTCGTTATCCCAATTAAGTTTAAACATAGATGACATTATAGCTAGAGCATCTGCTAGCTGATTTTCTTCTCGCGGGAAATGCTCGAAGGTAATCTGCTCGAAATGTGGTAACAATGTCAAAACATGTTCTTTGTAAGGAATAAGGTTGGAATGCTTAGTGTCCCAATATCCTTTGATCTGACTGATGACTAAAGCTAAATCTCCAAACACCATTAAGGATTTGATTCCCAAGTCTATGGCAGCCTTGAGACTAAAGATGCATGCTTCGTATTCTGCCATGTTATTCGTACAGTTGAAGCAAAGTCTCGCAGTAAAAGGAGTATGGCATCCTTCTGGAGATATGGGTACATAGCCGATACCATTACCAAGTCCATTGGATGCCCCATCAAAGAATAGGGTCCATCGGGATCCTTGTCCAGGTCCGTCATATGGTCTGATTTCTTCACATTCGTCTAATGTCATGATGTCCTCTTCAGGGAATTCAAACTTCATGGATTGATAATCCTCTACAGCTTGATGAGAAAGATGATCAGCTAGCACACTGCCCTTTATAGCTTTTTGGGTTGTGTACTGTATGTCATATTCTGTTAGGATCATCTGCCATCTAGCTATCCTCCCAGACAGAGCAGGCTTCTCAAAGATGTACTTTATCGCATCCATCTTAGATATCAACAAAGTGGTATGAGTCAACATATATTGTCTTAGTCGGCGAGCAACCCATACCAGAGCGCAACAAGTTTTCTCGAGCAGTGAATATCTGGTTTCATAGTCGGTAAACTTTTTGCTCAGGTAATAAATAGCGTGCTCTTTTCGGCCAGACTCGTCATGCTGCCCCAATACACACCCCATTGAGTTCTCTAAAACGGTCAGATACATGATTAGTGGTCTTCCCTCGACTGGTGGCATCAAGACAGGAGGTTCTTGCAAATACTCCTTGATTTTATCGAAAGCAATATGACATTCATCATTCCATATGACTACTTGATCTTTCTTCAACAGTTTGAAGATTGGTTCACAAGTAGATGTTAGGTGAGAAATGAATCTGGCAATATAGTTTAGGCGTCCCAAGAATCCTCTGACTTCCTTCTCAGTGCGAGGAGCACGCATTTCTTGTATTGCTTTAACCTTGGCAGGATCAACCTTGATGCCTTTGTTGTTGATAATGAAACCTAATAGTTTACCGGACCGGACTCTGAATGTGCACTTGTTTGGGTTTAACCTTAGTTTGTACTCCTTCAATCTGACAAACAGCTTTTGCAAGTGATCGAGGTGTTCTTCTTCAGTTTGTGATCGGGCTATCATGTCATCTACGTAGACCTCTGTCTCATGATGTATCATATCATGAAACAAAGCTACCATGGCGCGTTGATAGGTTGCCCCGACATTCTTCAGTCCGAATGGCATCACTTTGTAGAAGAACGTACCCACTGTGTGACAAATGTAGTTTTTTCCATGTCCTCAGGTGCCATTTTAATCTGGTTATAGCCTGAGAATCCGTCCATGAAAGAAAATACTTTGTGCTGGGTTGTATTATCAACCAGAATGTCGATGTATGGAAGTGGAAAATCATCTTTAGGGCTGGCCCTGTTTAAATCTCTATAATCCACACACATTCTTACTTTGCCGTCCTTTTTAGGCACGGGAATAATGTTGGCCACCCATTGAGGATAAGAAGTAACAGCCAGAAATCCAGCATTGAACTGTTTCATAACTTCTGCTTTGATCTTCTCTGACATGTCACGTCTCATGCGACAGACTTTTTGCTTCACTGGTGGACAATCTTCTCTTGTGGGTAGACGGTGTACCATAATGTATGTATCGAGTCCCAGCATGTCTTCGTATGACCAGACAAAGATCTCAACATAATCATGCAACAACTGAATTAAGTGCTCCTTGACACTCGGCTCTAGATTGGCACCCAATTTGATTTCCTTTTTATCTGCCTCGGTACCCAAATTGATTGTATCCAACAATTCCTCATGAGTTTGAATAGCTCTTTCCTCTTGCTGTAGTAGTCTGGCCAATTCCCCTAGCACCTCACAATCTTCCTCACCTTCGTATTCGGCTTGGTAAATCAGATCTTCAGAGTCACTGAAGGCTATAGCAGTATCGTTACCCATGGGATCTAGAATGGAAGGGTACCTGTATTTGTGAGTGTGGGTGTGTGTAAGGGTATAACCATCTTAAAACAATAAAATGTAAAAGAAAGACAATGAGCACAAAAAGTTTATATGTGAAAAAGCGTCCATGATTCATTGAATGTCATATGAAGATGAAATAAAAACCCTTACAAATGGACCATTGTGCCTCGGGTAAGACACAAGGTTTTTAAAGTGCGAATTGTTCGTGAATATTACAAGTCCAACAGAAATGTAAAAGATAAATTACTGTGAGATGAAAGTTATTGGGATGGTCTCTGGCTTCCCAGTTGCGAAGTCCTCCACTGACAGTAGGAAATATCCAATCTTCCAGGCTGCCATCCTCTTCATTGTCTTCTACTGCATTGACGCTTTGGTTGCTAATCTTCACAGGTGGCTCCCCAGCACGGGCACGGCGCACGACCTTATGAGCAGTCGAAGTAAACCCTAAGCCAAACTTGTCTGACTTGTACGGAATGTCTGGAAGCTGCCCCCAGATGGTGCATCCCCTTTCTTCCACTACTGCCTTTGCATCCTTTAGAGATGAAGTCCGAGGTGGAGGTCTAGTGATCTTAGGAATCGAGGATACCGCCTTGGTCGCTGCTATTTCTGGAGAGACTTCTTCAAAATGTTGGAAAGGGGTCTCAATGAATTCGCCATCTAACTCCACGTATCGGAAAGAATCCAGATGACTAATCATGTACTCCTCCTCTACATGGACAGTTATGATCTTTCCTTGGACGGGGTACTTCAGCATTTGATGCAAAGTGGAGGTGATAACACCGAAATTATGGATCCAGGGGCGTCCTAACAGATAGGAATAAGAAGGAAGGATGTCCATCACATAGAAGGTTGAGTTGAAAATATGGGTTCCCACCTTTATTGAGATGTCCACCTCCCCGTGGACCATCCTCTTCGATCCATCAAATGCTCTCACCACTATGTTGCTGGGTTTTAAAGTCATCCCCTCGCAATCCAACCTATCAAGGGCTTTCTTCGGCAAGACGTTCAAAGATGATCCTGTATCAACCAAGACATGGGCTAGGGTTGTTCCTCTACACTCCACTGAGACATGTAATGCCTCCTTGTGTTTTCTCCCTCTGGGTATCAAGTCAGCATCAGAGAAACCCAAGCCATTATCAACTATCAAACTGGCCACATAGTCTTGGAACTGGTCAGCAGACGTCTCTTGCGGCACATGAGTTGTCTTTAGAAATTTTACCAGAGCTTTGGCATGGCTTCAGAGCATAGCAGCAGGGCTAGCATAGAGATCTTGGAAGGGGTTTTCCCCAACTGTTCAACCACATCATAATCACTATTTTTTATTATCCTCAGGATTTCTTCCATCTCCTTCTTGGATGTTTCAGGAATAGCTAGTGATTGAGCCTTCGTCCGGACATGCTCCTCTTGAACGTTCTTTCCTTTATTCTCAGTATGGAAGTAGGGATAGGAATTATGTTGTCTTTGTTGGTAGGTATGCTTGCAGGTATAATCACTGGTGCAGAGGTAATCTTCGGAATGGCCACGGGTCCAAAGACTGCCGTTGGAGGGGCAATATCTGGAGAGAAGATTCTACCACTGCGAGTAATCTTGCTAGTTTCGGAAATATTGCTAATGTCGGAATTGTCCTCTTCGGAGCTCTCTTCTTCGGCAGTCAGTTCATCCCGTTTAATACCATGGTAGTAGATTTCTCCACCGTAATTCCATGGTACTGTTTTATCTGATTTGTATGGGGCCGGCCCGGGCATTGTAATCTTAAGTGGAGTAGTCTTTGGAGAAGGTGTAATCCTAACGGGTCTTTTAGGGGCCCTGGAAGGATTGGCGTAGATGGTTATAATTGAAACTTCTTTAACTGGAACGGGTAAAATAGGAGCATTCTCAAACAGAATTTCTTGGTTATCCATCAGTCGTTGGATGCCTTTTTTCAACAGAGGGCAGTCAAATGAGGAGGATAGGAAAACATGGAAGTCTTGGTCACAACCTAGGAAAATACCAGCTTTCAACAAATTCAACTTAACAGTTGGGAGCTGTTTACCGTGGGAATTGGTAAACAACCGCTGATCTTCCAAAAGGTTATTTATTTGGTGACTCGCAGGATCGATTAGATTGATCCTAAGACATGGTTGATTTTGGGGTTTTGACTAGGCTTGATAATGGTTAAATGACAAGAAAATAAAGAAGCTTTATGTAAATTGCATGAAGAAGAAAACTTGATAGAATAAAGGAAGGCTTGAAATAAAGGCTTTCGACTGGAAAAGTAAATGAAGAGCAATAAAGTTCTGGAAAATAAATGACTTTGATTAATTAAAGTGGTGTTTCATACATACATTCTCAACAATTCTTTCGCTCACACTGGGTACTTGAATCTATATGAGTGACTTGTATATAATTGTGAACACACGCAAAAAACTGCGTGAACTACTAATATTTATACTAAACACATCCCAAGTAACCGTCGGGCAGTTACGCTGCTTCGAGATGACTCCACTTGGCACGCTCGCAGTATTCGACGCTCCAGATCTTGGCACGTTGCACTTGGTAACCGCTGGGAACCGTTTTCCCTCCAAACATTTGAATCTCAAACCGTTCCACTCTGAGCATCAAACTCCTTTGTCGAGAAGCACCTTCGACGTCGAAGGCAACAGGATACTCCCTTAGAAGAAATTCTCTAAGTACATTGCCATCTTCTGATGAGCATTTCGACAGAACCAGCTGGTCGAAACCATTCTTCAGCTTTAATGGCTTATATTAATAAAAACAAGGGTGTCGAATTTAGGAGCCAACAAATTGCCCCCCAATAATGCCTTATTTCGACGCTGAAAAGAAAAAGGGCATTCTTTGAGATTCCATTCGACACCTTTCTTTCATCCTTAGCCATAAATTAACCTGCGCACTTTTTGTCTTCTACCAACCACTGACAATCCCAAGAAAAAGCCATCATTCCATCTGTACCTAAGACGTCACCTCAGTACGGCGTTCAGCGTGCCCAATGTCTTTTCACAAATTGTCATCATGACAATTTCCCAAAAACGAGGGTGCACGCTGCACCTTTTCGTTTCTGCAGAACGACTATGTCAGCGAAGGAACGCCACGTGTCCCACTATCTCCTGCATCATTAAATGGCCTCGAATTTGGGGATTTCCCAACCACTATAAATAGCGCTAGGTACCCATTGGGGGACTTTTTCACGCTATTCTGCATTCAAACTTCCTTGTTGAACACAAAATCTCTGCAAACTTGCAAACACTTTGTTCTTCACTCCACCTTCAACCTTAACTCAACAATGGCTTCAGGTTCCTCTAACGCTCCTAATTCTAACATCCCTTCCAGAAATGCTAAACCCAAAATCTTCTCAACTGTCCCAACAGTTACCCCTACAGGTCAGCGAAGGGTTCCTGAACCCCTGGAAACTGCTGAGCGTGAAGCTTACTCACACCAACTAATGATTCCGGTTGGATACTCCAACCAAATCTTCGCCATGTCTGGCCCGTTATCCACATGCATTGATGAATCCATGAAGATCAAGAACTTCTTTCTAGTACTTGAGGCGCTCAAACCTGTTGGGTGCTCTAAAAAAGCTGCAGATGACAACGAAGATCCCGCTAAGGAGAAGATAGATCTTCGCTTCTTCAATAGGGGTGTTAGGGCTTTTAGGTCTAGCCCTAGCCTCACACCTGACTACAGCGCTTGGCTAGAAAAGATGGAAAATAGCCAGACTTCGATCTGGAAGAACCTGGGGATATACGACCTAGTTATGCTGTCGAAGACGGGTCTCAACTACTCCCCTGAGATGCTGATAGCCTCTTTGCTTTTCTGGGATTACACTCATTTCACTTTCCACCTTCCTTGTGGAATGCTAACACCCACGCTTTTCGACGTGGCTGCCATCACCGGCCTTCGACCCACTGGGGATTATTTCGACCCAGAGGAAATGTTGGAGGATCAGATTGGATTCTCAGCTACGAAACCCACCTATACCACCTATATCAACCATTACCATGATAGGTCGACAGCCACTGTGACGGATGTAGAGCATATTGCGTTTCTAGCCCTTTGGCTGTCACGCTTTGTGTTCTGTACAAAGTCTTTATAGGTGACAAAGAAGATGGTCACCCTCGCCACCCAGCTTCACCATGGCCAAAATATTTGTTTGGCAGAATTAATCTTGGCGAATCTGTATGAGTCGATCAGCAGCGGAGCGACTCTGTTGAAGGTCATCGAGAATAGAGCCAGTCTGTTGCTTGCGGGACCCTTTTGGCTACTTCAATTGTGGCTCAATGCCACTTTTGATTCTTTCTTACCTCAGAAAACTCAATTAAATGAGCAAGCCCCTGAGATAGCAAACAGGCGTATCGAAGGCACCAGATTAGCT
Organism: Vicia faba; assembly: GCA_948472305.1. NCBI lineage: Eukaryota > Viridiplantae > Streptophyta > Magnoliopsida > Fabales > Fabaceae > Vicia > Vicia faba. The sequence continues at coordinate 1,178,200,716 of OX451741.1, forward strand.
CTACTGACCCCGACTGAAGATGGGCTGGAGCTTCAACAGACTTTTGCAAACTTCATCTTGATGTTTGCAAAAAGAAAAGAATTCACTTCGACCATGGCTCCTTTCGCTCGACGAAAGGTTGGTCCAGAATGGTTCACCAGGCCCCATCCTAAGTCGTCAGGTGACCCTCATGTCGAAGAACACACAATAATGTGGGAAGCATTTCTCACACCTAGAATAATGCCCCTACGCTTCAAGAGCTCCAAGACTCACCTGAGCTTGATCGCTTACCAACCAAACCTGGTCTCTCGACAGTTTGGTATCATTCAATCACTTCCTTCTCCTATTTTTCCTAAGGAGAAGTCCATGTTATATTTTTGCAACGACTATACTGAAGATGCTGCCACCAAGCATATTGGCAAGTATGCAGGTCGAACAGTACTTTCACTGTTTGATTATCAACTTAACTTCCTATGTTCACCATCCTTCGAAGACTGGTGGAAGAGTTACTATGCTGAAGAGTTCTTCGACGAGAAAGACTTTGTGGACGAACTTCAGAAGTCTTTCGTTCTAGTCCTTGACAAAATAAAGAAATGTAAGTTCACCCTTCAAATTATTTTGTCTTTCCATTTTCGACTGGTAACTTGTTAATTATAACTTGTCTTCTTTCAGTTGTTCGAAAGCCTGCAACAAAGAAAGCCGCAGAAGGCCAACAGGGAGGAGGTCCCTTGACAAAACCTCCAGCACCGGCGAAAACTACAACAAGCCATCAGGGGGAAGGTCCTTCGATAAAATCTTCAGCATCGGTAACCAAACTCTTATTATTTCCTTCTGGTTTTAACATTCTGATTTTCGATGTAGCGTTCTAAATCGAACTCCAATTGGTTTTCAGGCACCTTCACCCAAGAAACGACCTACACTGACGGTCGAATCTGGGAGTGACGAAGAGGACGAATCTCCCCCCGCTCCTCTTAAACGGAGAAAACTGAAGAAAGATGCTCCTTCTCCTGAGTCTCGACCCACGATCAGAATAAAGGTTGCTGGGAGAAGACCTAGGCCACCCTCAGTAATTATCGAAGAGCCAATGGAGGAGGAGCTAAATGTTTTGCTCAATAAACCCGTCGAAAGTGATAATTCCAGCCCTGGGGCTGAAGTTCCTCTGCAGGTAGTTTCTCTGACCATTTTTAACTCAGGTGTCGATACTCACGTCCGATTGTGTCTCTCTCTAAACTAGAAGATTCTTCCTCTTCTATTTTCAGGAGACCACTGAAAGTTCAGCACCAAAGACTTCTGAAACACTAGACTCTGCTGAACACAGTAGGCCACAAGAGAAGGAGTCGGCCAACGATGAAGCCAATGCCGAAACAGAAGAACAACAACCAAAGGAGATTCAAGTGGTCGATCTGTCAGAGGAACAACATGACGAAGGGGATCACGCTGACGCTGGCACTGCTGAACTACAGGTCGAAGAGAGTCATGTCGATGCAAATGCCACTCAATTACTACAACCCCAAGACAACGCTGCTGTAAAGGTTACCACCTCGACAAAGTATAAGTCTAAAGAAGACTTAGCACTCTTGAAGCAAACTGATCCCATTGGCTACTTGAATGCCATTATCGAGAGTAGGGGAAGTTCATCTGACCTTAGTCAGGATGCTTCCACTCAATCGGGGAAGTCCACTTCGACTTCTCCTCTCGATGAGGCTTTGATGAAGGTCAAGGCTCAGTTCTTCAAGAAAGATTTGATGAAGGCTTTGGAGGGGGACCCTACTGCTCCGTCGTGTTTGGGAGCTGTTTTGAATGCAGTCGACTTGCTCGCTGTGACTCCAGAGGTTTCGAGCTTTATCATGGAGTTATACTCCATTGTTGATCAAGTCTCAGCAGACTATCAACGTCAGAGGGGCTTCAACAGCCAGCTCGAAGCGTTACATGGCAAAAGTTCCTCTGCCTGGACTGTAGTAGCTGAGACGACTTCTCGAATTGCAGAGTTGTCGAAGCAAAAGGCATCTAAGCAAGAAGAAATTGATGCCATAGATCGAGACAATGCCTCCATAAAGGCGCAAATCAAAGAGCTGGAGGCCAAGATGAACGCTAATACTAAGCGCAAGGAGGAGCTTCTCTCGACTGTTTCAGACACAGAGAGCCAAGCTAAAGTTACGCGAGGCCTAGAGTTTGCTGAGAAAGCCCAAGCCTTCGATGACCAAATTGCCAAGCTTTCCCAGGCGAATGCCTTGTGCAACAAAAGACTGGAGTTGCAGCAGGCCAAGTACCTTCGACTCAGAGATTCTATCCCCTTCTAAATTATTCAGCTATTTAACCATGTATTGTAATATGTATTTGACAATGTAGCCATTTTGGCTAATTCTTATAAAATTTTCCATCTTGGCTATTTATGGTTAATTTAGTCATTACTTGCTATTTATTTTGATCTCTTGGAGCATGGGTTTATACTTTTTCAAATATTTTGTTTACTCTCAAGAGCCTTTTATCTTCACCTAACTCTTCGACTTCATAAGCTCCACCAGAAAAAGTTTGGATAATTCTGAATGGTCCTTCCCATTTGGGTGACCATTTTCCCATGCTTCGATCCCTTCGATCCATGGGGAGAATCACCTTCCAAACTAATTCTCCAGGCGAGAATGCCTTAGGTTTCACTTTTTTATTGTAAGAGTCTTCTACTCTTTTCTTCTGAATCCTTAGTAGGTCGAGAGCGCGCAGTCTTTCTTCGTCTAAATCTACTAGTTCGTCTAACATCATATCCCAATAAACTTCAGAGGGGATATCATGGTGTCTCTGAACCCTTGCAGATTGAAGACAAATTTCCGCTGGCAACACTGCGTCATGACCAAAGGTTAGCCTATATGGTGTTGTACCTATGGCTTCTTTTGGGGACGTTCGACAGGCCCACAAGATCTGGTCTAACGTCTTATGCCAGTTTTTTGGCTTCTTCCCTACATGCTTTTTTATCAAGCCAATCACTATTTTATTCGCTGCTTCGACTTGACCGTTTGTCTGTGCATAATAAGGTGTTGACGTTAGAAGTCTAAAGCCTGTTTCTTGAGCGAATTCCTGCATCTTTCGACCGGTAAAAACTGATCCTTGATCAGTAGTTATAGTTTCAGGGATTCCAAATCTAAAGATAATGTTCTTTTGAATAAATTCAATGACATTTTCTTGGTCTACATTGACTAAAGGAATAGCTTCGATCCACTTAGTGAAATAATAAATGCCTACCAATATATACTTCTGGCTCTTTGATGATGCTGGTCGAATCTCTCCAATAAGGTCCAACGCCCATCCTCTAAAGGGCCAAGGTTTCACTATTGAGTGAAGTTCGCTTGCTGGTACATGCTGGATGCCTGTATGGACTTGACATTCTTGGCAACCCTTGGCAAACTCGACACAATCTTTCAAGATGGTGGGCCAGTATAGTCCTTGTCGAAACAACAACCATTTCATCTTATGGCCTACTTGGTGAGCCCCATATGCTCCAGCGTGCGTAGTCGAAAGGGCTATGTATGCTTCAGTTTCACTTAAACACTTTAGCAATACCCCTTCAGGCGTCTTTTTAAATAACTCATTACCCATGAGTACGTAACTCAACGCTCTGTAATTTATTTTTCGTTCTGTCGAAGCTGCTGGATTTTGTAGATAATCCACAATGGGTTTCCTCCAATCTTGCTCTGACAAATTGTCTATGAACGAAATTTCGAAGTTGCTTTGATCAGCATACCCTAGTCTTGTCGATTTCAAATCTGTTGGTGACAGACAAGTTGCTTTTATCTTTTCTCGAACTTCGATTTCTCTTTGTAATCTCGTTTTTGAAATTTTGTACCCAGATGCAATTTGTGCCAAATCGTTGGCTATTTGATTTTCCAATCTGGGTATGTGTCGAATGTTGACCATTTCGAATTTTTTCAATAAACGATTTGCTATCACAAAGTACATAATGAGATTTTCTCTTATGCACTTATATTCTTTTGTGACTTGCTTAATGACTAACTCTGAGTCTCCCATTATTTCGACTCGAGTTGCCCCCAATTCCAACAATATCTCAAGGCCAGTAATTAGAGCTTCATACTCAGCCTCATTGTTCGAACAAGTACCTGATATCTTGTACTTGAATGTTGTTGGAATTTTTTATGGAGAAATAATCAAGACCCCTACTCCTGTTCCATCTTTATGGCTGGAACCATCGAAGTAGAATTTCCAAGGCTCTATCTCCACATAATTAATACTCTCAACTTGAATTGAGTGGTCGACTATAAAGTCTGCCACCACTTGTCCTTTTACTGCCTTAAGAGGCATAAAGGTCAAGGAGTATTCAGTTAATGCTAGTGCCCACTTGCCAATTCGACTGTGCAGGATGGGTTTCGACAACATGTACTTGAAAACATCAAAATGAGACGAAACATACACATCAACTGGTTTTATATATTGTTTGAGCTTTGTACAAGAGAAATACAGACATAGACATAATTTTTCAACTTCGCTATATCTAGTTTCTGCATCGTTCAAAACTCTACTAAGATAATAAATGGGTCTTTCGACTCCATTTTCATCTTCTTGGGCTAACATGCTTCCCAAAGTTTTGTCGGATGCAGCTATGTACAATCTCATACTCCTGTTGCTGCAAGGAGGCACCAAAATAGGTGGCTTTGTGAGATACCCTTTGATTTTGTCGAAGGCTTCTTGTTGCTCTTGCCCCCATTCGAACCTTTCTTTGTTCAATCGAAGTAACATTGAAAAGGCTTGAGCTTTCCCACTTAGGTTAGATATGAATCTCCTTAAGAAATTTATCTTGCCTAGCAGAGATTGCAGTTCCTTTTTGTTCGCTGGCGCTTTCGCTTCCAGAATTGCCTTCGTCTTGTTCTGGTTGATTTCGATTCCTTTCTTGTGGACGACGAAGCCCAAGAAATCTCCAGCTTTTACACAGAATGCACACTTCAAAGGGTTCATCTTCAGACCATGTTCTCTTATTCTTTCGAATGATTATCGAAGGTGGTCTATATGGTTCTTCCTGGAAATAGATTTTACAACAATGTCATCAATATATACTTGCATAAAAGTGTTAATAAAATCATGGAAGATAGAATTCATTGCTCGCTGATATGTTGCCCCAACATTCTTTAGGCCAAAAGGCATCACTACCCATTCGTAAGTGCCTAAAGCCCCAGGGCATCGAAAAGCTGTTTTCGACACATCTTCTTCAACAATGAATATTTGATTATATCCTGAATAACCATCGAGCATACTCAGGTACTCATAGCCAGCGGCATAATCGACTAGCATTTCCGCCACAGGCATAGGATATTCATCTTTGGGTGTAGCAGCATTCAAATCTCTGAAATTTATGCACACCCTCAATGTACCATTTTTCTTAATCACTGGCACAATGTTTGCAATCCATTCGACATACCTCATAGCGCGTATGAATTTGCACTTCAGCAGTCTTTCGACTTCCGTTTTGATCTTCGACAGTATCTCTGGATCGAAGCGTCTTGGATTTTTCTTGACTGGATTCTTACCAGGTTTGATTGGCAACTGAAGTTCCACCAATCCTCTGTCGAGACCAGGCATCTCGTCGTAATCCCATGCAAAACAGTCCTTGAACTCCTTTAACAAATGGATTACTTCCAACCTGAGTTCTGGGTCTATTTTTGCGCTAATGTAAGTTGGCTTTTTCTCTAACCCTTCGCCCAAGTTGATTTCTTCTAAAGGATCCTGCGCTAACATTTTGATGTTGTTCGCTAAGGGGTCCTTTTCGAATCCCAAAGGCTCATCGTCGTAGATAGCGTCGAGCCTTTGTTCCTGCATCCCTTCTGGCATGATATCAGGAGGTTCTGGATCGAAATCCTTTCTAGGACCTGCAGAAGGTAACTCTTGATCATTGGCCTGTGTGGCCATATATTTTACTTCAGCTTCGAGAGCCGTTATCATCCTTGTTTCGGCTACGTAAGCCGAAATTCGCTGCAATGATGGTGACTCAGTCATTGTCACTGAATTCACTTCCCCAACCAGTTGGCTGGATATCAGTTAGCCCACTAAAGTCAATGTGGGACAAGTCTTCTCTGTCCCATTGAAAACCATGCTCAGGGTGCAAGTATAGGGAACAAAAAGTATTTGGCGCTGGCGCCAAGTTGAAGTCAGGTGTTGGGCATGGCCCAATGTGAGCCAGGTTTTTGTCGAAGTCTGCCAGCCCTAGGTGATTTACTTCGCCCAGGTAATAGCTTTGGTCCGCTTCTATGTTTTCGACCATTCCATCAGGACGCCATAGTAGCAACCTCTGGTGCATTGATGATGGTACAACTCCAACACCATGTATCCATTCACGGCCCAACAAAAGATTATAGTTAGGTTTGGCCGATATGACCATAAACATAGTTGGTCGAAGGATAGATCCCACCTTGATGTCCAGTTGGATCACACCCATAGTGGTCCCTATGCCGCCTTCATAATTCGACATGACCATGTTGTGAGGCTTGATGTTCTCATCGCTTTTGCCTATTTTTCTTAGCATAAAGTGAGGGATGATGTTGATGGTTGCCCCACAATCTACCAAGATCTTATTCACTGTGGTTTCTTCGAGTTTAGCCCTTATAAATAAAGGCTTAAGGTGATTTTTCATCGCCTCTGTAGGAGGTTCGAAGAACCCATTCTGCTCTTCAGTAGCGCCATTATCCATGACGAAATAGCACACTGGCCTATGCTTGGCCATTTCTTGTTCAACTTCCCAATCGCTTGTTTGGACCTCCACCTGGCGGTTGAACTCTCTTGGCAAAACTGAGACTATGTTCACCATGATATCTAAGGTGTCATCAGACTCAGAGCCATCTTCGTTATTGACTTCACCCTGGTTAGGCCAGACTAGCCTATTGGTCACTGGTTGTCTTTCCAAAGGCTTCCTCTGCTTTCTCTGAGGAACATTTGAACTTGATTCTGCCTTTGGTTCATTAGCAGCTTCCCTCTCAGCTTTTCGCCGCCTCTGGTATCTTCTCCATTGAGATCGAGACATGGGATTCTTCCCTTTGTAGTTGCTTGATACCTGGGTCACTTTAGGGGTAGCAACCTGAGGTTCTTTCTTATGTGTAAAAGATGATCCTCTTGGCACTTCGAAGGAGTGCCATCTTTCCTCGCTTGGCCTCTTTCGACCAGATGTTTTGTACCAAGTATCAACTGGCACATTAGTTGGAGGCCTGAAAGTCAGTGGCCTCTTTTCTTGATTTGAACCCTTTTGGGAGGTTCTTCTTGATTTGTTGGCTTGTTCTTGCCTAATGGCCTCCTCTGATGCTTTTGGTTCAGAGACTTCGACCATGTTGACATTCATGGTGTCTTTGGTGGCAAGAGTCAACTGCTTCATCTGAATCTCCAAGTCCTCTGTCTGGCCTTGAACTGCAGCCAAGTAAGAACTGGGTTTTGTTCCAGATTTTTGGGCTCTAACTGTCTCCAGCTTTGGGCTTTCGACCGCCTTTTGGACCGCTTCAATTGTCTTTCTGGATAGATTCCCAGAAAAACTGCCAAAGATTGGCATGTTGACATGGTCCTTTGTGACTTCGACCATTGTGATTCCTGGCCTCTTCGCCTGACTTCTGGATGCCTCGATCACGTTCACCTCTGAAGGTTCAGCATAATGGGCTTCAGCCTATAAAGGGTTGGAGTCCACAGTCATGGGGGTCTTGTCAGCAAACTTCAACCTCCCTTCTTCCATAGCGTCTTGCACAAGATTCCTGAAAAGAAAACATTGAGACGTTTTATGGCCTAGAAAATTATGATATTTACAAAAGCCTCTTTTCTTTCTTTGATCAAGAGGAGGCACTTTTACCCCTGGGGGTACTATCATTTGGCCATCTTTTACAAGTAAGTCAAAGATTTCATCACATTTTGTAATATCAAAACTATAAGTCTTTTTGGGGAACCTATCGTTGGTCCTTTCTGGACCAGTGGGATTTTTTCCACTTGAGGGGACTAACAGTTTGCAAGAGTATGGTGGCCCTTGTTTCAGTTCCGCTAAATCGACCTCGCTTTCTTCGACGGTTATGGTTTCGTCGAAGGTTTCTGGATCTTTATCATCCATTTCGACATACGCTATCCTCTCTCTTTTATGAGTTTTTGTCGCCTTGTCTTTTTTAGCCTTAAGGCGTTCTACCTGTCGAACTCTATCGGCCAATTGGGCCATGTCTCTCAGGTATTGAGTGTCTAATTTCTTCCTAATGGAATAATCTAAACCGCCTGCGGCTATTTCGACTAACTCATGTTCTGGAACTTGTGTAAAGCATCTTGCTTTGAGCAACCTAAACCTATTTAGATATTCGTCTATAGGTTCAGTGAAACGTCTTTTTACACTGGCCAATTCTTTCAGGCTTATCTTGGTTTGTCCCATGTAGAATTGCTCATGGAACAATCTCTCCAACTGGGTCCAATGATGGATCGAATTGGGGGGGAGAGTTGTGAACCAAGTAAACGCGTTCTTTGTTAAAGAACTTGGGAAGTACTTAATCCTCAGGTTTTCGTTGTTTGAAATATCTCCTGCTTCGATCAAGTATCTCGCCACATGTTCGACAGTAGATTCTGTCGTGTCCCCTGAGAATTTAGTGAATTTAGGGACTTTACATCTAGGAGGTAAGTCTGTTTGTAACACATATTCTGACAGTGGGGATGTGAAATTGGGCCTACGAAAGCCCATATTCATCCCATTCTGCATCATGACTCTCTCGATCATGGCTGCCAGATTATTTTCCAAACCCGTGTTTTGGTATTGGATGTGCTGAACTACTTCGTCAGCATTTTGGTTTCTGTTAACTAACCTTACCTCTGGGGCTATGACCCTAGGTTCTTCGACAGGCTGCTCCAATCGTGCCCTAAGGTTTTCTTCGACATGATGCTGGACTTGGTTGATAGTGGTTTCTTCCTCTAAAAGTATACCTTGGTTTCCCCTTATTTGCGCCCTTTGGGGCTGTCGAATAGGTTGGGGTACTCCAAAGAAATCAGTCAGACGCGTCATTTGCGCTGTCATCTGCTGATTCGACTGGGTGGTGTTTTGTATTAGAGGATTCAACACTGTACTTAAAGTTTGTGCCAACATTTGAACCATATCATGGTTGCTTTCGTCCATTTGTTGCCTCAAGACTACTGTCGAGGCATTTGTAAGGCCATGCGCTACTTGGGAAGTTCCTCCTAAGAGTTGGGTCCTATTTCTGTTCGCCATACCAACTCCAGAACCTTGGAGTGGCGAAGAGGCACTCACTAAAGGGTCTGAAAAAGTGGACGCAGCGTTCGTCAGGCTAGCCAATTCAGAAGTTGGCATGCCATAGAGTGGTTCTCGATTTGGACCGCCTGTCATAAATCCTGGGGGAACATAAGGCCTGGTTCCTAGATTTCCCCTTGGTGGGGGAGTTCCCAAAAGCACTCTGGGGCCAGTGAACGGAGGTAATGGCCCCGTTGTTGTGGCCGTTACTGCTGGTGTTGAACCAGCGGTTATCGCTTCACTTACGGTTGGGATAACCGTTGTTCCCACATTCGTTTGTGGGATTTCGTTATTGTTTGGAGGATTCGCCATCGCTTTTCTTCTTCTGGCAGTATTGGTATTGTTAGTGTATATTCTACCACTTCTCAATAACATGCAATACTTCTCGAAAAAGATGATATTCTGTATAAAAAGGTTAAACTTCAAAATCAACACAAAGTCCCACCAGGTGTGCCAATTTGTTTACCGTGGGAATTGGTAAACAACCGCTGATCTTCCAAAAGGTTACTTATTTGGTGACTCGCAGGATCGATCAGATTGATCCTAAGACATGGTTGATTTTGGGGTTTTGACTAGGCTTGATAATGGTTAAATGACAAGAAAATAAAGAAGCTTTATGTAAATTGCATGAAGAAGAAAACTTGATAGAATAAAGGAAGGCTTAAAATAAAGGCTTTCGACTGGAAAAGTAAATGAAGAGAAATAAAGTTCTGGAAAATAAATGACTTTGATTAATTAAAGTGGTGTTTCACACATACATTCTCAACAATTCTTTCACTCACACTGGGTACTTGAATCTATATGAGTGACTTGTATATAATTGTGAACACACGCGAAAAACTGCGTGAACTACTAATATTTATACTAAACACATCCCAAGTAACCATCGGGCAGTTACGCTACTTCGAGATGACTCCACTTGGCACACTCGCAATATTCGACGCTCCAGATCTTGGCACGTTGCACTTGGTAACCGCTGGGAACCGTTTTCCCTCCAAACATTTGAATCTCAAACCGTTCCACTCTGAGCATCGAACTCCTTTGTCGAGAAGCACCTTCGACATCGAAGGCAACAGGATTCTCCCTTAGAAGAAATTCTCTAAGTACATTGCCATCTTCTGATGAGAATTTCGACAGAACCAGCTGGTCGAAACCATTCTTCAGCTTTAATGGCTTATATTAATAAAAACAAGGGTGTCGAATTTAGGAGCCAACAGGAGCGGAGTCAACAGTTCATCCACGGTGGCAACAAATAAATCTTCTTCGATAGCGTTGGCATTGTGACCATGCATAGGCATCAGGGCGGAAATAACATTTGGTTTCTCAGGCGCTTCAAACTCAACTTCCTTCGCAGCTATCAGGTCTTAAATTTTGTTCTTCAAAGCCCAACAATTGTTGGTGTTGTGCCCTGGACTTTCAGAATGGTATGCGCATCTGGCATTCAGATGGTAATGAGGAGACGCAGTATTGGGATTCTTTGGGGCCTCTTTTAAAGTGGCCAGATTTAACTTCAGAAGATGTGGTAGAACCTGAGCTGGAGTCATGTTAATCTTGGTGAATTGCTGAACTGGCCTTTCTACCCTTTGCTGGTTATTTCTTGGATGGTCTGATGCAGGCTTTGGAATCATAACGGCCCATACCGTTGGTCGGCGCTCAGTTATTCCATGATTCCTTTATGAATAAACAGCAGATACTTCCTTCTTTCTATTGAAGGTTTTTTTCACAGCTGTGGAGGCAGACGCATCCTTCTGAATTTTCCCGCTTCTTATACCAGCTTCCACCCTTTCGCCGGTTAAAATTAATTCAGTAAACCCTGCAGAAGAACTCCCAATCAGATGATTGAAGAAAGGGCCTGATAGAGTTCCTAGGAACATGTCCACCAACTCCCTTTCAGATAGAGGGGGTTGCACCCTTCCGGCTAGATCTCTCCACTTTTGCGCGTAATCTTTAAAACCTTCATTGGAATCCATAGCCATACTCTGAAGCTGAGTACGGGTAGGCGCCAAATCGGTGTTGTATTGATATTGTTTGTAGAAAGCTGCTACCAGGTCTTCCCAATTATGGACGTCAGCCTTTTCTAATTGGTAGAACCAATCAAGTTGCGTTCCTGATAAACAGTCTTGGAAAAAGTCGACCCACAAGTCTTTGTCAGCAGAATGTGGCTGAATCTTCCTGACATATGATCTGAGGTTCATTTTAGGGAAAGACACCCCATCATACTTGGAAAATAGTGGCACTTTAAACTTTGGCAGGATCACAATTCCTGACACCAGCCCTAACTCCTCAAAATCTAGACCCGGTACCCTCTGGATTTCCATAGCACTTAATCGCTCTTCAAGGTGTTTGTAGTTGTCATCAGCCGGAGGGTATTGTTGTTCAGAGTAGTCTTCCTCCTCTTCTTCTTCTTCTTCAGAATCTGATGGTACTGCCGTTTCTTTTTCTTTTCTTTCCCCTTCATCAGATGTTGTTGGAAAATCTAAGGTCCTTCTAGCTTGTCCCTGAAACCTTCTGCCCATGATTACCACACCAGCTGGCTTCTTCTTCTTTTTCTCTTTCTCTTTTTCTAGCAGATTCTTCAGCTCCTCTTGCCCCTTGGCTAAGGTCATGAGCAACTATTGAAATTGCGTATTCTGAGCTTGCAGATCTTTGACCGTTTGTTTAAGATCCATCTTACTGAAATAAACAGTAGAGAGATGAGGAAACTTGTTGCAAAGACCTGTTTATGTTTATGATGAATGATATGTATTCATGCAATGCTTTCAAGGATTTAAAAATTCAAATTTATTTTAAACAAAAAAGAAACAGACATCATATTAATAAGATAGAATTTGAGTACATCAATGCCCCTTGGGCAAAATAATACAAAATTCTAAGGTAAAAAGACATTGCACATCCTCTTTGGTGCGATGTAGGTATTGAGAGTCTGCTCTTCATGAAGTAGCCGAGTGAGTTCCAAAACCTTCTTCTCGCTTACGTAGAATTGGACTTCGAAAGTATCACGCTCTCCTTTGAGCTGTATACAATCCCTTTGCAGGTCTTCGAGTGATGTCGACATGTCAGGATGTAGGATAGTGTATGGAACTTCTCCCTCCTTAACAGGCTCAATAATCACTGGGAGAATGGAGGGATAAGGCATCATAAGACTTTGAGCGCGGGTTCGTACCCACTTGAGGTAAGGCTCAAGAGGGATGGAATTATTGTGTCCCAAAGTCTTTCTATCCACCTTGTTTAGCATCCTCCAAGCTCGGATGAATCTCTGGCGATGTCCTTGGTCGTTGTTGTCGTAGTCGAAAACCAATCCTTGAATCAGCATATCATGTGGGCCATCCCTTCGGGCATAACCAAATTGTCTTAGAGCTAAGCACGGGTTGTAGGTGATGCCTCCCCTAATGCCAAGTAGAGGGACATTATGGAATTTCCCACAATGGTCAACAATGATAACATTCTCTTTGGATCGAGAGCACCAATGAATATCTGAATGTTTGAGCGTCATTAACCTTTGTGACCACCTCAAACCTTAATCATTCTTTAAAACTGATTGGGGAAGATGAGAAATAAACCATCTTTCCAGGAGAGGAGTGCAACACATAAGAACATCTATTTTCCTCATTGTACGAGTGTGAAAAGAGTGTAGGATATCCCCAAGCAATGTAGGCACCGGGTTGCAAGACATGAAGATTTTGATAGCACTTACATCTATGAGTTGGTCAGGATTAAGGAACAAGACCATCCCATAGATAAGAAGAGCTACAATTTCCTCAAAAGCTTGCAAGTCTAAGGAATTCCAACAACTTTGGGCTTTCTCAAACAGAAACTTTGACAAGAAGCCTTTGACACCACTTCTAGTTTCCCAATGATTTGTGACATCAGATGAGTGCAAGTGCAGAGCTTGAGCAATCTTTTCTGGCTTTGGATCTCTTTCCGTACCGTTGAAGGGTAGTTGATTTAGAATAGGAATCCTCAGAAGTTGAGAGAATTCTTCCAAAGTGGGCACAAGTTGATAGTCAGGAAATGTGAAGCAATGATGCAAAGGGTCAAAGAACTGGAAGAGAACCTTCATCATATCCTCCTCTATGTTGGAAGTGACCAAGTTGAGTAGACGACCATGTATCTCGGAGAATGGATAATTCTCAAGAATCCTTGAAGCTAGCTCCTTGAGTTGTGGAGGAATTCTTACAAGTTTGACTTGGATAGTTTTCCTGCGAAGTGAATCCATATCCTACAAAACAAGAACAAAGATGAATTTCCAAAATCCTTGAATTGGTTAGTGGATGTATATGATGCTCATGATGTCCATGATGTTATGCATAAGTATATATGTACAAGCAAATCAAGAAAGTTCCTAGTTTAGGCTTGCATGGGGTTTCATAGCTAAGTACCCTCTTGAAGTTTAGTTGGCTCAACCTGTCCTAGTAATAGTAATCGGGTTCTAAGGAGCTCAATATCATTGGATTGTTTCCTTATTCATTGTTTCAGTTCAAACCTCTTTACTGGCGACCAAAATATTCCAAGAAACCAACCCTCAATGAGTGTAGTATCGAGTATCTACCAACTTCGGACTGCACCAAAGCCGGTCATCTCACTACATCCTAAAAGGCCAAGTTGGCCAAGTAAAGGTTCTATAAGTTCATTAGTGTTTCATGACATCACTCAGCGGCCAAGTATTCTCTTTGATTGACTCAAAGGCTACCGGTACCCACAAATATGTCACACTAATATAGTTATTGCTTAGACCATATTGGTATACCCCGCACAGTTTCCACAATGTATTGCTATTTACCTATAATGTTTCCCAAATCCGAGTGGAGGATTCAAACCCAAACAAAGAACCATAATTGTAAAGCAAACAAGTCAAACAAAGTAAGTAAAATAAATATGATCTAAACCCTAAGGTAAACCCACTTTTAAATTTTTCCCCAGCAGAGTCGCCAGTTCTGTGATACGGTGGGAGAACTGACTTGAGGTTTTGCGTTTTATCGCAAATGTCGCGGTTAGCAAGAGTCACCACCGACTTTTCTTTTATCCAAAAGGAAAGGTACAAAAGCACAGGAAAGACCTTTGAGATGTTTTCTTGAGTTCGGGGGGTAGATTATTAAAAGGGAAGGTCCTAGCACCCTTTTCATCCATGGTTTTCCATGGGCTCTTAGTTACTTGTTTAGATCACTTGCTTTGTTTTGTTTGAAATGGTGTTTGATGTGGTTTTGAAAGTATTTTGTAAAATAGGCCATTCGTTTAGGCAATCTTTGTAATGATTCTCGTTCGTAAGAATGTATACAAAGATGTTTGTCTTTTGAAAATGTTTTCAATGTTTTGTAATATGTTTTGAAATGTGTGTGTGTTTGTTTTTGAAAATAGCAAGGATTGTTTGAAATGGAGCAAGTAACTTAGAAGCTATCTACCTACTCAAATGTCTTTCTTGTGCATTTTTATTCCTTTGACATTGTTGACTTACCATTGATTTGGTAAGCAACCCTATCTTTGGATGTAAATGGGACGGGCGTGGGTCATCGTATAACCATGATAGAAATGTTGCCAAGTATCTTAGCATTTTTGAGGGACCAAGATAATTTTGTTTAGGCAACTTTTGTATAGCGTCATCGAGGGGCTATGATCTTATACTTGTTTTTTTTTTGCCAAGATACTTCGCATGCGTAACATGGCCATTTTATTTTAGGCAACCAAGTGGGAGAAACCCTAAGGGTGCTTGTGTGCAAAGTGTATCATTTTCATGCTTTTGTCTTGCATTTAGAGTTTTCTATTTATTTTGTTTTTTGTTCTTGTCATGCAAACCCTAATTTACTAAACATGGTGTATAAAGCGATAAATTGTGTAAAATAAACTAAGTTATTACAACAATTTTTATGGGGGGGGGGGGGGGGGGGAATACAAGTTTGAGTGAGGATTTTCACAAATATAAAGCTAAATATATTATTACAACCAAATCGAATATGCACGAATTTAAATAAATATAAGACAAATATTTAAAATGCAATGCAATATGTTCATGTTAGGAAAATGTTTTATGTCTTATTTTTGTATGAAAGGATATTGAACTTAAACCTAAAAAATAAGGAAAAATAAATAATTATTTTTGAAAGAGATGAAACCCTAATTTTTATTCAAAGAAAATAATGTTTCATATGATTATTTTGTACATTTTTTGTATAAGAAAATAATAAATAATATTATATATAAATATTAAAAATTAAGCATTTGTAAAAATAAGTATTTATGAGTATAAAATGTATAATAAAAATATTAAGTATTTTTAATTATATTTATAAGTTGTTTAAGAATATAAGTTCTATTTATCAAAATAAACTATTTTTCATGTGAGAAAATAATTAAAAAATAATAAAATAAAAGTGTGAAATAAATAAATCATTTTTTGGTATTTTTTATCATTAAGAAAAATAAATGAAAGTATTAAATATAAAAATATGAAGGAAAATGCAAAAATATAAAAAAAAACTAGTCAAGGGGGTGTAGTAGCAAGTCAGAGGGGTGTGATTAGTAAAAACAAAAAGGCCAAAGCTGCCAAAAAGCCCAGGACTTCATCCCTGTCCTTTGTCCATCTCTTCTTCACGCGTTTCCAGCACAACCTGTAACTTGCTTATGCTTGCATAAAAACAAAAACTCATAACATGAAAAATGTGGCATTTGAGCTCACGATTCCAACCATATAAATTATGTAACCTAACTCTTAAAGGTCAAAGAGAATTTTTGAATCCCTAATTCATGACCTAACTTTACCAGAGTTTTCAATCTTCAAATTCTCTTAGCACAAGTAATATAAATGAAAAGTAATGATATGTACAGTTTCATTATGTTGTGAGCTACATTTTTTCTTCACAAATCGTGGCTTGAAGTTGCCTATATACAGAGATAGAGTTTAAGAAAATACCTTCTTCAGCTGGAATCGTGAAGGACAATGTAGGGATTTTAATGGAGGCCTGGTGATTGTTTAAGCTTCCTTGAACTTCCCTGAAGCTATTCCAATGCTTATCTTGCTTTGAGGATGGTTAGAACTATCTGACCAAGTCCAACTTCAAGCTTCCAAATTAAAAATGGTAGATGCTGAAACAGGGGTTACAGAACCAGGGTGATGACTTGGATTGGCTAGGTAGAAAGTGTATGAGATGCTTGAAGGGATTAAACATAAAACGCACGAGCCAAATGAGAGTTGGTTGTGCTTTTGCAGAAAACTATATACTTAGGAAACATTTTGGTGTTTTTGAGTTTCAGAGTGTTCTAGGTGCAAGCCAAGCGTGTTATGCCTTGTACAAAGTTTGCAAATATGTATAGAAGTCATCCAAAGTCAGCTCTTAATAGATGTGCAAGCTCTAGCCCTTTTTGCAACTTTTCTTGCATTTGAAGTAAAGTTGACAAGACCAATCCCACATGCTTGTACCAGTTTGCTTGAGGGATGAAATGAGCTTGTACAATTTGCTTGAGAGCTGTAGAGTTTGTATGCATCAAGGGGACAGGTTCAATGCTCAAGATTGACAAAGTTGCAAAAGTTCATCTTTATGAAAATGGCATTGTAACCTTTTTGCCCAAAATGGAAATACATCTTGTGTAAAGCTTCAAAAGCAAAGATAAACGCTTTAGCTTCTGAGTATGCATTTAATTAAGGAGTGTATAACAAGAATAGGACCTGTAAAGCAAGATATAACCAGCATAGGTTGGATTTGCAACTTGATTCTATGTGAAAATGGCTTGAACAAAAGTGAGAAAATGCTAACTTCCTCTCTTTGATTCTCCCTACTCAAAAATGATCTTGGAGAGTTCTTGGACAATTTGGAAAGCGTGAAATGTGATCTATAATCCATATTTGAAATTAATTTTGAGATACCTCTTGGAACTAGGTGAAAAATTTCCATGAAGTTGGGTCCAAAACCTGCCTAAATTAGGGCAAAATTTCACTAAGTTATTTAGTTCATGGCCCTATGTTCATAAATTCATAACTTGAGATCCAAGAATCTTTAGGGAAAATTTTGTGAAGAAAAGTTGTAGATTTCATGGAGGAATACAACTTTCATGTTGGGAACTTTTCTTGAATCAAAATGCATCATGGTGAAAAAGTGGTGAAAAGTTGGAAAAAAATAAGAAATTTTTTATACTTAGAAAAATTCTAAGTTATGAAAATTTTCAAATTAAAACCCTAATTTTCAAATTAAAACCCTAATTTTCAAATTTGGTTTTCTTGATGAACAAGTTTCATATTTTGACATATCTTGATGAATTATGACCCTTGGCACTTGATTTTGACCAAAAAGTCAAAGTTTGACTTTTCAGTGCACAATTGACTTTTGATCAGTTGACTACAAATTTCATTTGTCAATCCAATGAACTTGAGATCTTTTGAACCATGTAATTAGGTCAAGATGATGCCATTGAACCGTTGAAATCATGTTTGAACTCAATTGGTCATTGGCTAGGTTAAAAATCAGAAATTGCCCTTTCTCAGTCAAAACCCTAATTTTGACCATTTTGCCCTTTTGATGATTTGATCAAATTTCTTGAGGAGTTGTGATCCAAACTTGATCAAATGGTGCTTATGAGTCTAAAATTTTGATGTGGATAAAAAATTATTAAGTTTGACTGTAAATTGGCCATGATTAACTTTTTCCCAATACAACTGATTTTTAGGTCAACTGTCCAATTGACTGATAAAAAATATGGTTCAAGGCTTGAAACTTAACATGAACAATCTTAGGGGTCCAAAATGATGTATGAAAGTCACATGAAACATTGGTGGTCCAAAAATCCATGTGCAAACTCAAACCCTAATTTTGGGTTATCAGTACAAGATGAGATGTCTTGAGCTGACCAAACCTTAATCTTGTCTTGAGTCAAAGAAGTCTTGTGATAAAAGTCTTAATAAATGAGAGGGAACATTTTGGGGTACAACACATATGACCATAGGAATCAGGACAGAACTGAACACTGTCCAGTGGTAGGGGCTGTCATGATCCCTAAACCTGCACATATTCAACAAAGGAACAACTAGCCTAGAACGGAAAGACCGGTAAGACAATTTACCCGGATAAATATGACGTTGTCTCAAGTCTTTTCGCATTTGTTGAAATCTAATCTGGTGACCTTGCGGGAAGCTCCGAAGAATCCCAACACTGCCTCTCCTTGTTATAACCCAAATTCTCGTTACGCTTACCATTCAGAAAGTCCAGGTCATGATACAAACAACTGCTGGGTTTTGAAAAACAAGGTGAAAGACCTTCTAGAGGCAAAAGAAATTGAATTTGACACTCCTGAGTTCCCAAATGTTATCACCGCTCCTGTGCCCAAGCACGACCGTGGTGTTAACGCTGTTGAAGATGATGTGTTTGTTGTTGTTGATGATGAACTTATTACTCCTCTCCTAACCGTCAAAAGGAAACTGTTGAAGGCCGGTTTATTTCCAGGATGTGGCAAAGGCTGCCACCGCTGTTTATCCCTACCGACTGGTTGTCATTTATTGAAGGGAGGTGTCCAGCGCCTGATGGATGACAAAGATATTTTGTTTGAAAAGACTCCCGTTCCAACCATTGCTTACAAGGATGTTTCATTAGTAACCATTTCCACCAATCCTCCCTGAGTCTCCACCAAAAGACCCGTTAGGATTACATCTGTTCCGAAGGTGACTCCACTGAAAATTACTATGCCAGGGCCAATCCCATACTCCTCAGATAAAATTGTCCCCTGGAACTATGGGGGTGACGTCTACTACCACGACGTCAAACAAGATTGGTTGGCTAATGAAGACTCGGTTTTTGTGAGGGATGACCCCGACATTAACAAAATTATGGGAACCAGCAAAACAACCAGAAGTGGAAGAGTGTTCTCCCCTAAGATTTCTCCTCCAAAAACTATTACCGGTCCCGTGATCATCCCTGCTTTTGTTCCTATTGATACTACTACTACAGATCCCATGGTTACCCCTATTGACACCCCTATCACCGAGTCAACCGAGACTCGGGACAAAGGCATTTTGGTTGAACCTGTCTGGATGAAGATGAAATCAGTATCTATCCCAGAGGCTTCCAAGAAGGAGATGGAAGAAATTTTGAAAATTATAAAGAGAAGATACTACAATATAGTCGAACAGCTAGGGCAGACCCCTTCAAAGATTTCTCTGCTAGCTTTACTGTTATGCTCCGAAGCTCATGCGAAGGCCTTGGTGAAATTTCTTAAAACTGCCCATGTGCCACAGGAAACCTTTGCTGACCAATTCAAAGATTGGGTGGCCAGTTTGACAGCTGATAATGGTTTGGGATTTTCTGATGCTGATCTTACACCTAGAGGGAGGAAACACAATAAGGCGTTGCATGTCTCTGTCGAATGTAGGGGCACTACTTTGACCCATGTCCTGGTAGATACTGGTTCATCATTGAATGTGCTGCCTAAGAAGGCTCTAGATAGACTAGACTGTGAAGGTTTGACCTTAAAACCCAGTAACGTAGTGGTAAGGGCCTTCGATGGTTTGAAGAGAATGGTGCAAGGGGAGGTGGACATCCCCATTAAAGTTGGAACTCAGACCTTTGATTTAACTTTCTATGTGATGCATATTCGACCTTCCTATTCCTGTTTATTGGGCCGACCTTGGATTCATAATGTTGGTTCCGTCACCTCTACATTACATCAGATGTTGAAGTACCCAATCAAGGGAAAAATCATCACTGTCCATGGAGAGGAGGAATATATGGTCAGTCACCTAAACTCCTTCAGATATATGGAAATGGATGGTGAATTCATCGAAACTCTGTGTCAGCATTTCGAGGAAGTCCCACAAACAGTTGCAGCAACAAAGACTATTTCCCATGTTCCGAAGATTACCAGACCTTCGTTGAAGATGGCTTCTCTGAAAGATGCCAGGGCAATAGTCGAAGAAGGTGGATATGCCATTTGAGGTCAACTCCCGGATATTCCCTACAAATCTGACAAATTTGGTTTGGATTTTACTTCAGGAGCCCAGAAAGTTTTTCGTCATGCTCGCACTGAGGAACCACCTTTGCGGATCAACAACCTTGGAGTCAACACAATGGAGGATAGTGATGACAATTGTGACCTGGAAGAATGGATTTTTCCAACTATCAGCGGAGGACTCAACAACTGGGAAGCCAAATAATTTATCCCTATTACTTTTATCCAACAGTAATTGTCTTTAAATTTTTGTCGGACTTGTAATAATTAAACAATTTAGACTTTTAAAACATTGTGTCTTACCCGAGGCACAACGGTCCATTTGTAAGGGTTGTTACTTCATTTTCATATATCATCAATGAATCATGGACGTTTTTGCATGCAAATTTTACGCTCTTTGTTCTTCTTTTTGTACATTTTTATTTTTTCAAAGATAGCTATGCTCTTACACACACTCATATATCAAAATGCAGATCCACATCCACTCAGGATCCCATGGGTAACAATTCTACTATGGCCTATTGTGACTTTGAATATCCGATCTACCAAGTCGAAGACGAAGGTGAGGAAAATTGTGAAGTTCTAGGGGAATTAGCCAGGTTACTACAATAGGAAGAAAGGACCATGCAGCCCCACGAAGAACCAGTTGACACAGTTAACTTAGGTACCAAAGAGAACAAGAAAGAAGTCAAGGTAGGTGCCAATCTGAAACCTATTATCAAGAAGCTCTTAATTCAGTTACTACATGACTATGTTGAGGTATTTTCTTAGTCATTCGAAGACATGCTAGGACTTGACGTTGATATCATGGTCCATCATCTACCGACAAAAGAAGACTGCCCTCCGGTAAAATAGAAAGTCCATCACATGCGGCCAGATATGTCAGAGAAGATCAAGACTAAAGTCATGAAACAATTCAACGATGGATTCTTAGCCGTCACCTCCTATCCACAATGGGTCACCAATGTTGTTCTAGTGCCTAAAAAAGAAGGTAAAGTACGCATGTGTGTGGATTACAGAGATTTGAATAGGGCAAGCCCTAAGGATGATTTCCCACTTCCCCATATCGATATTCTGGTTGACAATACTACACAGCATAAAATGTTCTCATTTATGGATGGTTTCTCAGGCTATAATCAAATCAAAATGGCACCTGAGGACATGGAGAAAATGACCTTCGTCACACAGTGGGGCACGTTCTGTTACAAAGTTATGCCATTCGGGTTGAAAAACGTTGGGGCAACTTATCAGCGCGCCATGGTAGCTCTATTTCACGACATGATCTATCATGAAATAGAGGTCTATGTGGATGACATGATAGCCAGATCTCAAAATGAAGAGGAATATCTTGACCATTTGCAGAAACTGTTTGAAAGGCTAAAGAAATACAAGCTAAGGTTGAACCCGAGTAAATGCACATTTGGAGTGAGGTCCGGTAAACTCCTAGGCTTCATCGTCAGTGGTAAAGGTATCAAAGTGGACCCTGCAAAGGTAAAAGCAATACAAGAAATTCCTGCTCCTCGCACCGAGAAGGAAGTCAGAGGATTCTTAGGATGGCTAAACTATATCGCCAGATTCATTTCTCACCTAACCGCTACTTATGAACCAATCTTAAAATTATTGAAGAAAGATCAAGTGTTGGATTGGAACGACAACTGCCAGGCTGCCTTCGACAAGATCAAAGAGTACCTTCAAGAGCCTCCTGTTTTAATGCTTCCAGTTGAGGGAAGACCTTTGATCATGTATCTAGGTGTCTTGGAAAATTCAATGGGGTGTGTGTTGGGGCAGCATGATGAGTCTAGCCGAAAAGAGCATGCAATATACTACCTGAGCAAAAAGTTTACCGACTGTGAAACCAGACATTCACTGCTCGAGAAAACTTGTTGCGCTCTGGCATGGGCTGCTATTTGGTTAAGACAATATATGTTGACCCATACTACCTTATTGATATCCAAGATGGATCCAATTAAATACATATTCGAGAAGCCCGCCCTCTCTGGAAGAATAGCAAGATGGAAGATGATCCTGACTGAATACGAAATTCAGTACACTACCCAAAAAGCAATAAAGGGCAGTGTGCTAGCCGATCATCTTGCTCATCAGGCTGTGGATGACTATCAGTCCATGAAATTCGAGTTCCCAGATGAAGACATCATGATGGTAAACAATTGTGAAGAATTCAGACCATATGACGGACCTGAACAAGGATCCAGATGGACCTTGGTTTTTGACGGAGCTTCCAATGCACTCGGCAATGGCATAGGTGCTATAATCATATCCCCTGAAGGATGTCATACTCCCTTCACTGCAAGAATTTGTTTCAACTATACCAATAATATGGCGGAATACGAAGCGTGTATTATGGGTTTCAAAGCCGCCATAGATTTTGGAATCAAGTCCTTAAGGGTATTCAGAGATTAGCCTTAGTCATCAGCAGATCAAAGGAGAATTGGAAACGAAGCACCCTAATCTCATCCCCTACAAAGAACATGTGTTGACATTAAACCCACATTTCGAGGAGATTACCTTTGAGCATTTTCCATGAGAGGAAAATCAACTAGCGGGTGAGCCAGCCACTATGTGATCCATGTTTAAACTCAAGTGGGGTAACGAGGCTTCCCAGATTAGCATTGAGCAGATGGATGAACTAGCTTACTGTCACGAGATCGATACTGAAGGAGTAGTGGAAAAGCTTTGGTTCCATGAAGTTAAGAGGTATCTCGAGGCCCAAGAGTATCCGAAGGGAGCTTCAATCAATGATAAGAAGTTCTTGAGAAGATTCTCTGTTAAGTTCTTCCTCAGTAATGGCATTCTCTACAAATGCAACCACGACTCTACTTTGCTTCGTTGCGTAGACAAGATCATGGCTGATCTACATGAAGGCACTTTTGGCACCCATTCTAGTGGGCACACGATGGCTAAAAAGATCCTACGGGCGGGGTACTACTCGTCTACCATGGAAGCAGATTGCCATCAGCATTCACGAACCTGTCATAAGTGTCAGATCTATGCTGACAAAGTACATGTGCCTCCAGTTCCTCTAAACATCCTTAATGCTCCCTGGCCATTCGCGATGTGGGGCGTCGACATGATTGGAGAAGTCAAACCTACAACTTCTAATGGACACCGCTTCATCTTGATTCCCATTGACTACTTCACGAAGTGGGTTGAGGCAGCTTCTTTCGCTTCTATAACCAAGAACATTGTGGCCCGATTCATCAAACAAAATCTCATATGTCGGTACGGTATCTCGGAGAGAATCATTATGGATAATGGTACCAATCTCAACAATACTATGATAACTGCACTATGCACGTAATTCAAGATCCAGCATCATAATTCTTCCCTTTACTGGCCAAAGATGAATGGCGCTGTAGAAGCCTCTAATAAAAACATCAAGAAGATCATACAAAAAACGAAAGTGACCTACAAGGACTGGAATGAGATGTTACCATTTTCTCTCCATGGTTACCGTACCACAGCGCGCACATCAACAGGGGCAACTCCTTTCTCTTTGGTATACGGTATGGAATCCGTCCTACCAATTGAAGTCCAAATACCTTCTCTGAGAATCATAAAGGATGCGGGGCTGAATGAAGATGAATGGATTCAAACTCGACTTAACCAGTTGAATTTGATTGATGAGAAGAGGCTTACGGCTGTTTGTCATGGTCAGATGTACCAAAGACGTATGATCAAAGATTTTAACAAGAAGGTCAGATGTCAGATATATCGGATTGGTGATTTGGTAATCAAGCGTATCATATTGCCACAAGGTGATCCGAGGGGAAAATGGACTCCTACATACGAAGGACCATTTGTGATGAAAATCATATTCTCTGGTGGAGCAATGATCTTAACCACTATGGATGGCGACGACCTTCTGCACCCTGTAAACACGGACATGGTCAAAAGATACTACGCATGAATAAACACCCACTAGGTCGACTGGACTAGGAAAAAATAAGGGAATCCCGGCGAACCGTAAAGGTTCGGGCAAAAATTAGGGATAAAATGCAAAAAAAAATTCTACACCCGACAAGCTGAAAACCCGAAAGGAAGGCTTTAGCAAAAAAGGGTATCCCGGTGGACTGAAAAACTGAAAGGGCGGTCTAGGCAAAAGTTAGGGAATTAAAGCGTATGACTATGTCCCGTTGAATCACCTTGCGGACAACCTCCAATGTCGACTGACAAAATTAAACGGTTCTAATCAATCCACTCAGCTTTGGACAAAGAAGCAAGTGGACGAGATGCTCAGAGACATGAAGGCTATAGCAGAATGGGACCCCCATGGGATTACTTCACATAGATATCTTTTCTTTGTATCAATTTTCATTTTCTACGATGACACTCCCTTACTAGGGTGTTCGTCTCATTGTACAAAAAATACTTATTCAAGTTAATACAAAGATATTCCTTTGAAAGTGCAAAACTATCTATTTTTATTTTTGTGTTTTGTTTGCGAAAAACGTCTAAATATTATTTTTGAACATATGCATTTGAACGTGACTACTTTTTACAAATTAGCAACAAAAAAAGAGGAACAGAAAATAGAAAGACAATCACTAATGGCTTTAAGAAATAGGATAATATTTATAGACCATTCCACAAAATTCCCCGCATGTACCTTTTCCAGCAAGAGCGGAAGCTGGGACATCCCACTACAGGATCGCTAACATATCTCCAGTATGCAGCCTAATGGTATCAAGTGCTCTCACATCCTCGACAGAACAAAACTTCTGGTTTCCGCTCCAAAGATTCTCCATTGAAAGTCGTCCAGTTTCTCATGATTCCCCAACATGATTTCACGAGGTATATAAGCAATGCACGACGTTTCCCTTCCATAACAGAGTTTATTTCTCTAATAAATGGAAATTCATCCATCAACACTTCAACTTTAAAATATTAAGACTTACGCTCCTCATTCCCAGCAGTACTCAGGGATTTATTTTCCCTGACTCCAGCAACACTGTGGCATAACAATCAATGTGTCCATACATTACATCCATATGTCATAACATTGACAACACAGATGCATACAACGCGATTTCATTTATTTTGAGAAACAACATTATACCATGCATTTCATACATCATGGAATTGCATGCAACTAACCCTTCACCTTTTCAGGAAAGATCAATCAACAGAAAATTATTGTCAAATTTTCAGCAAGTCAATTATAGATCAATTCCCAAGAAAGGACTGGTCGACCATCTACATAATAGATATTTCCTTCAGACCCATGTTGGTTCAGTTTAAATCTCTCAACGGTTTATTATGATTCTTTCCCACAAACGCTTTCTTGGTTCAGACGTTTTCTCCAATTCAGATAAATCTCTCAGCGATTTATTCTGATGCTTCTCTAGATCCATGTCTGTTCAGTTTAGATCTCTCAACGGTTTATTCTGATGCTTTCCCGCTAATGTCTTCTCTGGTTCAGATAAATCTCTCAACGATTTATTCTGATGCTTCTCCAGATCCCTGCTGGTTCAGTTTAAATCTCTCAACGGTTTATTCTGATTCTTTCCCACAGACGCTTTCTTGGTTCAGACGTTTTCTCTGGCTCAGATAAATCTCTCAATGATTTGTTCTGATTCTTCTCTAAATCCCTGCTGGTTTAGATAAATCTCTCAACGATTTATTCTGATTCTTTCCTAGTAGACGTTTCTTTGTATCAGATAAATCTCTAAATGATTTATTCTGATTCTTCTCCAAATCCCCGCAGGTTCAGATAAATATCTCAACGATTTATTCTGATTCTTTCCTAGTAGGCACTTTCTTTGATTTAGATAAATCGCTCAAAGATCTACTCTAATTCTCTCCAGTTAAAGAATATTCAAGACCTCTTTAGTTATGTTTAAAACTCTCAACGGTTTATCCTGATACTTTCCAAATGAACATTTCTGGTTCAAATAAATTGCTCCAAGATTTATTCTGATTCTTCCTAGTCAAACAACGTACAAGACTTTTGCTAGTTTAAGATAAATCACTCCAAAGATTTATTCTGAATCTTTTTCATTTGAAATCAAGTTCGGACTTAATCCATTTTCTGTCAACAATCACCTTTGGATAACATCTACAAGCCCATATCTGGAAAATCTCCATCATTCCTCTAAATATCATCTATAATCCCATTCATAATTCATCTACGAGTGCAAATTTCTGGGCACTCTAGTGTTCAATCATCTTCCACCTTCAAGTCACGAATGGCGGATCCGCCAATATAACTCTTAAGGTTTAATAATATTGAACAGGGACACCTATTGTATCCCAAAATTTTCCCTCTCATTTATCAAGTAATTTCTCCCAAGATCTCCTTTGGTTCAAGACTGCACTGGGGTTGATCAGCTCAAGACACCTCCTTAAGCTCGAATGACTGAAAATTAGGGTTTGAGATTGCACAATGATAGTTGAACTTTTAATGCCTCATATGACTTTTATGGATCATTATGTACTATCAAGATTGCGCATCTCAAGTTTCAAGTCTTGGATCACATTTTTGCTCAGTCAATTGATCAGTTGACCTAAAAATCAACTGTATTGGGGAAAAAGTCAACTATGGTCAATTTATAGTCAAACTTCATAATTATTTATCCATGTCAACATTATGAACTCACATATGTCATTTTATCAAGTTTGGACCACAATTCCTCAAGAAATTTGATCTGATCATCAAAAGGGCAAAATGGTCAAAAATTAGGGTTTTGCTTGAGAAAGGGCAATTTCTGATTTTTGACTTAGAAAATGGTTAATTGGTTTGAGACATGATTTCAAGGTTTCAAATGCATCATTTTGACCTAATGGTATGACTCAAAACTTCCCTCAAGATCAATTGATTGATAGTTGATTTTCAATCAACTGATCAAAAGTCAACTATATACTGAAAAGTCAAACTTTGACTTTTTGGTCAAAATCAAGTGTCAAAGATCACAATTCATCAAAACATGTAAAGTATGAAACTTTTTCATCAAGAAATCAAAAAGTAAAGATTTCATTTTGAAAAGTCAAAGTTTCCAAACTTAGAAATTTTTCTAAGTGTTGAAAACTTCATATATTTCACAACTTTGAGCCAATTTTTCACCATGATGCAAGATGATTCAAAGGAAATTTTCAACATGAAAGTTGTAGATATCAATGAGATATAAAACATTTTTGAGCATAAATCCTCCTAGAAATGCTTGGATTTCAAGTTATTAATCCATGAAATCATGTTCATGAAACTAAAACACTTAGTGAAATTTTGAGCATTTTGGTCAGGATTTTGACCTAACTTCTGGGCCAAGTTAAACATAGTTCTAATTAGATTTTGCAAAAGTGATTCAAATAGGGGTTGTAGAGCACATTACAATATTTCTAAAATGTGCAAGAACTCCTTGAGATCATTCTTGAGCAAGGAGAATCGAAGGCAAGAAGTTAGGGTTTCAATTTCTTTTACAAGGCAAAATTTGTGATGCACAATGGACCAAATCCATAGCCATGCTGCATAATACCACTTTTCAAGACCTATAACTTGTGTATATATCCTTAATAATAAGATTACACAAACTTTATATCTATTATCCATTAAATCCAAGCTTTGTCTAAATTAACTTGTCATTTTTGGAAGAAAGGCAAGACTTCCATTTTGGAAAAGTATGCTTTTGCAAATGTCAACCCTTCTTGAACATCTCAATGGATCCTTCTACACACAAAACATCTACAAGTCCGAAACAATATTGTTTAAAGTTCAACCACTCTACAATAGCATGGTACAAGCTTTGGGAAGATGTTTGTCATGTTTGCTTCAAAAACAAGCAAAGGTTTTACAACATGTTAATTCAAATTTTGACATGTTGTAGAACACAAAACCTCTTTCCTATAAATACATACACTATTCGCAAGATAAGACACACATGTACAAGACCTTAAACTCAGTCAAACCCTCACAAACTTAGATTGCACACAAAACTCCATTTTCATGCAGAAACTGACCTTACACTCCCATCTCTCAAATTACTCGCGCGTCTCCTCTCCAAATCATTCCAAAAGTTCATAAACATCATCCAAAACTCATCCCAATACCTGTTACAGTTCTGTAACTCCATTTCCACCATTGTCCAAACTAAAAAATAGAGCACTACAAGTGGACTTCTCTAGACCATTTCAGCCACTCTCCAACCAAGCTAATCATTGCATTAACTTCCTGGGACCTCAAGGAAGCTAACCTGATCCTTGCAGCACCTTGAAATAGGCTCCAACTCAAAACATGATACCCTCTTGCAAGGTGAGTTTTCTGACTTTTGAACTATTCATATAGGCATTATTAGGCTTCCATTTTCAAAGAAAAAATGTAGATACCATTGCCATGAAGTTATACATATCCATAGTTTGCATTTATATGGCATGAGCTTAGAGAATTTTGGAGTTGAAGTTTCTGAAATTTTTAGGTTTTAAATTAGGGCCAAAACAATTCTCACTTATCTTTGATTTATAGTTTTAGTTATTTATATGGTTGGATTCGTGAGAAGAAATGCCACAACTTTCATGTTTGTAGTTTCCATTTTTTTGGAGAGATGAACAAGTTACAGGTGCTCTGGCTACATGAAGGTTGAAGACGAAGTACATGCCTGGGAAGTATTATGTGTTATGTATTTATTATTTCATTTTAATAAACGAATGTATAGCCACCCTAGTGGTAAGGAAGCGCGCTGGTAACCAAGAGGGCGTGGGTTCAACACCCATCGCGCTACCTTTTGTTCATTTTCTATATTTTCACTCTTTTTTTGTCACAAACACACACGTCTGGGCCTCAATGCAGCGGGCTTTGGTATTTTGCTGGCTTTTAACCCCTGGCCCTGCTTCAACACCCCCCCCCCCTGGTCATTTATTTCTTTATTTTATTTTATTTTTATTTTTTGTTTATTTCACTTTCATATTTTCATATTATTTATTTTCATTACTAATATATTTTTTTTATTAATATAAAAACCCAAAAATATTTATTTTATTATTTTTGCACTCATATTTTATTTTTCCTTATAAAAACTAAAAGAACAAAAAACAATTCAATTTCTTTCTTTTATTAACATTTAGAAAATTGGGTTTAATTATTATATTATTTTATTTTATTATAAATTAAAATTAATTTAGAATTTAGGTTTATTTTAATTAGTTAATTTTTATGTATTTTTATATTATTCTTAAAAACTTGTTCATAAAAAACCTAAAAAATCTTTTTTAGTTAATTTCTTTTTTCTAATTAATTTTATTTGATTTTCATTAATTATTTTATTAATTAGGTTTAGGTTAAAATCCTTTCATAAAAATCCAAACAAAAATCATTTCTTTTTTTTTTCTCCATTTTTTGCATTCATGCATTTTATTTTCAATTTTGTATAATATTTAATATGGTTGTAATAGTTAATTAGATTTAATTTTCTTGCAAAATCCCCATTTTTAAATTTGTACACCCCCTTCCCTATTGATGTAATAGCTTAGTATTTTTATTTTCTGCAATTTAATGCTATATATATATATATATATATATATATATATATATATATATATATATATATATATATATATATATATATATATATATATATATATATATATATATATATATATATATATATATATATATATATATATATATATATATATATATATATATATATATATATATATATATATATATATATATGCTAGTAAATTAGGGTTTGTATGGAAAGATTAAAATCAACAAGTTAGTAAACCCTAATTCAAGACAAAACAATGCATGTAAATCAACACACTTGCACACTTACACCCTTAGAGTAAATCCCCTTTGTTGCCTTATAAAATGGTCATAATACGCATATAAGACGTCTTAGCAAAAACAAACAAAAATACAAGATCATAGTCCCTCGACGACGCTACAAATGTTGCCTTATGAATGATCTTAGTCCCTTAAAGAAAATGCTAAGATATCTTACAACATTGCTATTCATGACTACACGATGACCCTTGCCCGTCCCTTTTAAATCCAAAGATAAGGTTACTTACCAATCCATGGTAAAATAACAATGTTAAAGGAAAGAGGAAATAAAAAAGAAAGACTTTTGAGTATGTAGAATGTTCCTAGTTGCTTGCTCATTTTCAAACTAAAACATTCTTGCTATTTTCAAAACAAACACCAACACTTTCAAAACATATTTAAAACTTGAACCATTTGCAAAAGATCAACACTTTGTATACATTCTTACGAACGAGAATTATTACAAAGTTTTCCTAAACGATGGCGCCTTTTCAAAATACTTTCAAAAACCACACAAAGCTTATTTTCAAACAAAAGTAAGTGATCTAGCAAGCAACTAAGAGCCCGTAGATAACTAAGGATGAAAATGGTACTAATACCTTCCCTTTTCATAATCTACCCCCCGAACACAAGAAAACAATCTCAAAGGTCTTTCCTATTCTTTTCAGCCTTTCCTTTTAGATAAAAGAAAAGTCGATGGCGACTCTTCCTAACCGCAACATTTGCGATAAAACGCAAAACAACCAAGCCAGTTCTCCCACCGTGTTACAGACGTCTTAGCAAAAACAATAAAAAATACAAGATCATATTCCCTCGATGATGCTTCTAATGTTGCTTTACAAATGATCTTAGTCGCTCAAAAGAAATGCTAAGATATCTCACAACATTGCTATCATGACTATACGATGACCCACGCCCATTCCTTTTATATCCAAAGATAAGGCTTCTTACCAATCAATGGTAAGATATCAATATCAAAGGAAGAGAGAAATGAACAAAAGACTTTTTGAGTAAAGTAGAATGTTCCTAGTTGCTTGATCATCTTCAAAACACACACTTTTTTAAAAACACCAACACTGTCCATTGAAATATTTTCAAAAAGTTCAACACTTTATATACATTCTTATAGAGACGAGAATCATTACAAAGTTTGCCTAAAACGAAGGCGCTTTTTAAAATACTTTTAAAACCACACCACAAAGCATACTTTCAAACAAAATCAATGATCTAGCAAGCAACTAAGAGCCCATAGATAACTATGGATGAAAAGAGTGCTAATACCTTCCCTTTTCATAATCTACCCCCCGAACACAAGAAAATAATCTCAAAGGTCTTTCCTGTTCTTTTCACCCTTTCCTTCATTGGACAAAAGAAAAGTCGATGGTGACTCTTGCTATCCATAATAATTACGATAAAACACAAAACACCCGAGTCAGTTCTCCCACCGTATTACATCAAGTATAACTCAAATCATTTCGCTACAAATGAATTCTTTATCCAAGTAGAGGACTTTAACCACATAAATAAATCCTTACTTTTTCCTTTAATCTCATTACCTCACTGATCTATATAACCTCACATTTGGATCTCAATCTAATCACAATCTCAACACTACTATCTCATCATCCGGTTGGTGATAGAAACTCCCAAAATTATCCCCGACACATGTCGATACCATATCATCAATGACACGCAATCCACGTTACCATATTACCTTCTCTTTTCCTCAAAGGTCTCTCCAGTCTAACCATTCTCAATTGGCATAAACTGCACTAATATGTACTTCTCCAATATTTTTACATCCTTCCTATTACCAAACATCTCAAGCCAACTTCAATAATAATCAGTTAAGCTAAAAAGCTTCTAATCTTTATAACGTGCTTCAGAGTATCTCAATGTAGAACTGTATTTACTTTGGAAGGATCTACAAATACCATCACCCAAAATCACATGCTCAAGAAAACTCACCTCCTCAACTATAATCTACACCTTAATAACTTAGCATACAATTTCTTCCCTTTCGACACTACAATACAAATCACAATGTTTAACATGTCCATATTCTGACTTGGATTAAATCAGAATGGCCTCAATAAATACCGTAATAAACTAATCCAAATATTTTGTAATTCCTACACCGAGTTCTAAAATATGTCCTCCAACTATCCTTACTCTTCACCCGTATCGGAAGATAATATGACCTCAATTCAATTACACTAAAGAAATAGTCACCTACCAGTTGGTCCATCAAATCGTCAATTCTTTGAAGTGGATATTTAATTTCCATCATTAACTTAATCAATTGTCTATAGTCAATACATGACCTCGTACTACCATCCTTATTCTTTACTAACAACATCGGAGCTCCCAAGTGATACGCTTGGTCATACAAATCTATTTTCCACACATCTCCTAATAGTTTCTTGAGTTCTCCAAACTTTGAAGCTGACATCCTGTATGGTGCCATAAGAACAAGTCTGATACCAAAAATGAGTTCAATAGCAAACTCCACTCTCATTAAACACCACCATATGACAAATAAATTAACTCCAAGTGCTGGAACCATTTTAAAAACAAAGTTCATTGCATTAGCTTCCTAACGCTTCGAACGGAACTCGAATCGAACATCCGAAACTCATGTTATAAATTTTTTACGTTTTCAAAAAATTTAGTTCAACATAGTGTTAACCGATTCCCTCCAGGATGGTAACCAGTGAAATCCCTATAACCCAAAAATACAACGCTATTGTCTGATGGTGTACCAGGGTACCTATATTTTAGTAACCAGTTACATTTAGTGCAGAAGCACTTTTCTGCTGCTTCTCGACATGAATATCACTTTTCTTATCAACCCAAAACACCATTCGTCTTATAACTCAAAAGACACATTAATTGCCAAAACTTCAGTTTTCAAAACTTCAAAATTCCAATTCTTTTCATAAGACTACTAATATCTTTGAGTTCTGACTCTAACTCGCGATTCACAAATACCCAACAACATCAACGACATTCAAAAACCACTTACATGATTCCAACAACAAAATTCATAGTCATTCATCACTCTAGCTTTACTCTGAACAGCGACATCACACACAATGGTAATTCAACACTGACAATTTTACAATCAACATGCAGTGCTGAAAACATTATAACCATTTGAGCTTCACCTTCCAAGAGTTATCTTACTTGCTTAACATATATCTTATGGCATAAGAATATGTGTTACACCTCAAAATTTTCCCTCTCATTTCTCAAGAATTTTCTCACAAGATCTTCCATGACATCAAGTTTGCAGCACTGATACATCAATTTGGGTTTTGAATTGACACAAGGGCAAAATGGTTAATTGCACACTGAAAAGTCAAACTTTGACTTTTGGATCAAAATCAAGTTCCAAGAATCATATTTCATCAAGACATGTTAGAATATGATGTTTGTTATCAAGAAAGTTAAAAGTCAAAATTACTTTGTAAAAATCAAAATTCTAAGCACTTACAAATTTTTCTAAGTTTTAAGAAAATATGATAAGTTCAGAACTTCTGGCCAGATTTTCATCATGATACAAGTTAATTCTGGAAGAACTTATGGCACAAGAGTTGTAGATTTCAATGAGATATAAGACATTGCAGAACAAAACTTCTCCTAGAAATGCTGGGATTTCAAGTTATAAATCCTTAAAGACACGTCCATGAAAGTAAAACACTTAGTAAATTCTGAGCATTTTCAAGTCAGAATTTAGTTACAACTTTTGGGCCAGTTTTCACGTAGGTTTAGCCATAGTTTTCAAGAGGTCTAAACAAAGTTTAAAAAGCGTGTTACAAGCTTTCTGAAAAGTCTGAGAACTCCTTCAGATCAAACTGGAGCAAGGAGATTCAAAGATCAGAAGTTGGATATTTGTTCTAAGTTACGTTGATGCTGAACTTTTGATCCAGATTTAAGCTATGATGCATAATCTCATATTACAGGTTTTCTGTTTTGATAAATCTCATCATCATTTAATGCTCACACCCACTTTTGAGTCTTTATCCAAAGGATTTCCCCATGTGTGGCATAGAAGTACCATTGATGTCCTTGAAAAGCAAACATTTATACAAAGTTTATGCTGGGCCCATGCTTTACTGTTTCTTCTGAAGGTACTTTTCCATAAATCATGCTTACAAATTCAGATTAGGCGCGACTAAAGCTGCTAACCACTCTACTTTGCTTTGAACCATACTTGTCTAAACTTGCTTCAAGAACAAGTCAACTCCATAGAACATGATGGGTGTACTCTTGACTTCTCCAAGCTCCTAAATCCTTTTCCTATAAATTTAACTTCATTTACAACTGTTAAAAAGGTCAAGAATTTGAGAAAAAAACCTTGAAAATTTGGTGAAATTTCAAAGAACTTGAAACTGCAAACATAAACATAAAAACTTGCTAATTTCTGGTTTTTTGCATCCAAGCTATAATTTTCCTTGTGCATTTCCCAACCAAATCACCCACACAACTTCTGATATAAATCTAGAAGTCGTCCCAACTTGAGTTTTCAAACTATAACGCGTTCTTCATCAATCTCCATCTCAAAAATCATAACTTTGCTCCTTGGCTGCTCCAGAACATTTCAGCCATCCATAACTCAAGTTATGGATTGCTTCAGCTTTCTAAGAACTTAAGGAAGTTGACCAGAACATCACAACAACCTGAACCAGGCTCTAATTCACATAACCAACTTCCAGCTGCAAGGTAAGTTTTCTTATGACTTTTATCTCTTTATTTAGGCATTGTTAGGCTTGCACTTCCAAAGATACAATGCATACATCATGACTCTAATTCTATACATATTTATGAATTTCATGTATTTTTTCCTGAGTAGAGAGAATTTCAGATCAGAACTTCTGGAGGAAATTAGGCTTCAGAATTAGAATTAATCAAATTTAGGCTTGCTATATTTACAGTTCTGATGCTTTATATTTCTGAAACCATAATGAAATCTTGCCATAACTGCTATGTTTGTATTTACCATTTTTGTTGAGAAATGACTAAGTTGCAGATACTCTGGTTGGCATGGAGAAGGAGATAAAGCTCATCATTAGAACTTACTTTGTAATATATTTTTTTGTTTTTGTTTTTGCTTCTAATACCAGATGTATAGCCACCCCAGTGGTAGTGAGTGAGAGCATAAGACATTAGTGTTAAGGGTCCTGAGTTCTAGCCCCAGAAACACCTTTTTAGGTATATTTCTTAACATTTTTTCCATTATTTGCCAAAACAATGATTCTGGACCAGAAATTCTAGATACTCACATCCAATAACATTGACACCTCACGGATCCATCATCAGAACTTCTAGGTTTCTGGTAACACTGGAACTTCTAGGTTTCCAACTACACTAAAACGTCTAGACTCTCTCAACAACTAGAACTTCTGATAACACTAGAACTTCTAGGTTCCCAATTCCATAAGAACTTCCAGGATTTTATTTGTTCCCAGTAACCCCAAAACTTTAGTGCACCCGGATTCAGAACTTTTGACCTCCCCCATTTCTGGTAACATTTTCTTTCTGACTTGAAGCGCAGCAGAGTCAGAACTTCAGTTCTCTCTTATTTCAGCAACGCGCTGATTCTGACCCTTATTCTCTTATTAATTTTATAATCACTTTACTTTCATTAATCAAAACACCAAAAATACTTTATATTCACATTATTTATTTTATTTATTTTAAAAGACTAAAAATATTTTCTTGAGCAAATTTATTTTTTCTCTTAACATTAACAAAACAAATCTATTTTTTTACATTTCATTTCTTGTACATTATTTTAATATGGTTGTAATAGATAATTATGACTTTAATTTCTTGCAATCCCCATTTGTAAATTTGTAAACCTCATCCCCCTAATGATTGTAATAGCGTAGAATATTTACTTTTCGCAATTTATCGCTTTCATATAAATGCTAGTAAAATAGGATTTGTATGGGAAGATAAAATCAACAAGTAGACAACCCATAATCAAAGACTAAATGAATGCAAATCAAACACACTATTCACACATGCGCCCCTAGGGTTAACCCCACTTGTTGCCTAAAAATGGTCATTTTATGCATGTGAGACGTCTTAGCAAAACAATCAAAAATACAAGATCATAGTCCCTCAATGACTCTTCGAATGTTACCTTACAAATGATCTTAGTCCCTCAAGAGAAATGCTAAGATATCTCACAACATTGCTATCATGACTATACGATGAACCACGCCCGTCCCTTTACATCCAAAGATAAAGCTTCTTATCAATCAATGGTAAGATAGTAACATCCAAGGGAGGAGGAGAATAACAAAGACTTTTGAGTAGGTAGAAACGTTCTTAGTTGCTTGCTCGTTTTCAAAACAAACATCTTTTCCACACACACACTAAACACTTTCAAAGCATGAAATATTTTCAAAAGTCCAACACTTTATATACATTCTTATAAAGACAAGAATCATTATAATGTTTGCCTAAACGAAGGCGCTTTTCACAAATACTTTCAAAAACCACCACAAAGAACATTTTCAAAAAAAAGTAATAATCTAGCAAGAAACTAAGAGCCCATAGATAACTATGGATGAAAAGGGTGATAACACCTTCCCTTTTCATAATCTACTCCCCGAACTCAAGAAAATAATCTCAAAGGTCTTTCTTGTTATTTTCACCCTTTCCTTTATTGGATAAAAGAAAAGTCGGTGGTGACTCTTGCTATCCGCAATAATTGCGATCAAACGCAAAACATACCAAGTCAGTTCTCCCACCGCGTTACAAAACTAGTGACTCTGCTGGGGATATTTTAAAAGTGGGGTTACCTTATGGCTAGATCACATTTACTTGCTTTTCTTTGTTTGACTTGTTTGCTTTATATATTGGTTCCTTGTTTGGGGTTATTTTGATCCTCTACCCGGATCTGGGACACCTTTTTAGGTAAGTAGCAATAAGTTATTAAAACTGTGTGGGGTATACCGACATGGTTTAAGAAATAGATACATTAGTGTGACACATTTGTTTGTACCAGTAGACCTTGAGTAGTCAAGGAGAATACGGGGCCGTTGTGTGGTGTCATGAAGCACTAACTAACTTTAGAACCTTTACTTGACCAGCTTGGCCATTAGGAATTAGTAAGGTAGCTGGCTTTGGTGCATTCCAATGTTGGTTGATACTCGATACTACACTCATTAAGGTCGGACTTTCGGTCTCCGTTAAAGAGGCTTGCATTGTAACAATTCCCGATGAAGAAAGATCAGTGATATTGAGATCCCCTAAAACCCAGTTACTATTAATAGGACAGGTTGAGCCAATTAAACTTCAAGAGGGTACTCACCTATAAGACTCCATGCAATCCTAAAACCTAAGGACTTTTTTTCTTTGCGTCTATATTCTTACTTGTACATAACATCATACATGATACCATTGCATTTTTGCACTAAGCATTTCAAGGATTATTGGGATTTATCTTTGTTTTGTTTTGTAGGACATGGCTGCCACCCGTACGAATACTATCCAAGTCAATCTCGTAAGAATTCCTTCTCAACTCAAAGAGTTAGCATCAAGGTTTCCTGAGAATTCTTCATTCACTGAAATACATGGTCGACTCTTAAACTTGGTTACCTCGAGCATTGATGAAGACATGATGAAAGTGCTTTTCCAGTTCTTCGACCCTTTGCACCATTGCTTCACCTTTCCTGATTACCAGCTTGTACCTACTGTGGAAGAATTCTCTCAAATCTTGAGGATTCATTTTCTCAATTAACTACCTTTCAACGGTACTGAAAGCGACCCAAGCCCGAAACAGATTGCCCGAGCACTACAATTGCAACAATCCAACGTCACGGCTAATTGGGAAACAAGAAGTGGTGTCAAAGGGTTCCTAGCCAAGTTCCTATTGGAGAAAGCTCAATATTGTTGGAACACTCTAGATTTACAAGCCTTTAAAGAAATCCTGGCCCTTCTCATCTATGGGATGGTACTATTTCTAAATCCTGACCAACTTATAGATGTAAATGCTGTCAAAATCTTCATGTCTCGCAATCCGGTGCCTACTTTGTTGGGAGATATCCTACATTCTCTCCACTCTCGCACTATGAGGAAAAGAGGGATCCTCCTGTGTTGCACTCCTCTATTGGCTAGATGGTTTTTTTCGCATCTCCCCCAATCTGTGTTGAAGAACGAGCAAGGTTTGAGATGGTCCCATAGGTTTATGTCACTCAAACATTCGAATATTCACTGGTGTTCTTGATCCTTAGAGAACATTACCATCATTGACCATTGTGGGGAATTCCCTAATGTCCCTTTTCTTGGCATTAGAGGAGGTATCACTTACAACCCTTGTTTGTCTTTACGACAGTTTGGTTATGCCCGAAGAGATGGCCCACATGATATGCTCATCCAAGGAGTGGTGTTCGACTACAAGAGCGATGATCAAGGCTACCGCCAGAGGTTTATACGAGCTTGGAGGATGGTAAACAAAGTGGATAGTAAGATGTTGGGATGCAAGAATTCTATTCCCCTTAAGCCTTACCTTAGGTGGGTAAGATCTCGTGCTCAAAAGCTTGTAATGCCTTACCCCTCCATCCTACCTGTTATCATGGAGCCTGTGGCTGAAGAAGATGTCTTGTACGCTGTCCTCTACCCCCAACATGCCTACTTCTCTTGAAGACTTGCAAAAGGCTTGGATTCATCTAAAAGAAGAATGAGATACCAAGCAAAGGGTTTTGGAGCTTACAAAGTAACTCCATGAAGAACAAAGCCGGAATGCCTACCTTGCACCGAAGAGGATGCGTTCGACCTTTTTGTCTTAAAGATTTATTTTGTAAGCCCAAGAGGCACATTGTAACCATTTTTAACTAATTAATGCAATTTGACGTTTGTTCATTATTTGTCTAGACATATTTAAATTTCATAAATCCTTGAAATCATTTGCATGCACATCTTCCATGCATCATAACATAACAGGTTTCCTTATCTTTCTGCTATTTATTTCAGCAAGATG
Organism: Vicia faba; assembly: GCA_948472305.1. NCBI lineage: Eukaryota > Viridiplantae > Streptophyta > Magnoliopsida > Fabales > Fabaceae > Vicia > Vicia faba. The sequence continues at coordinate 1,178,239,632 of OX451741.1, forward strand.
GATATCAAGAAAACAGTGAAAGACCTACAAGCACAAAACTCCCAGTTTCAAGGGACTCTGCTGACCCTGGCCAAGGTACAATAAGAGTTGATGACATTGCTGGCATCCAAAAAGAAACCAAAAAGGAAAGCCTTAGTCAACATGGGTAGAAGATTCAGAGAGTCGATCCGCCAGATGCCAATAGCTGAAGATTTGTCCGAGGAAGACGAAAATCAAATTGGAGAAGCACAGAGTACCCAGGCTGAGTGTATCAATGATCAAGTGTCCGATGATGAAGACTATTTTGGCGAGCAGTATCCTCCTGCCGATGTTAAGTACAAGCATCTAGAGGATAGATTGAAGGTCGTGGAGATTCAAGCCATCCCTGGTTTGGATTTTTATGATTTGGGTTTAATATTGGGGGTTGTCATTCCCCACAAATTCAAGATACCAGTCTTTGTTAAATATGATAGGGTTTCCTTCCCAAAGCTTCACCTGAAGTCTTATGTGTGTGCAAAATACAATGGCACACCGCTGACAAGAAACTCTGGGTTTACTTCTTTTAAGAAAGCTTGGCTGGGACTCAACTAGGTTTGTTTTACCAATTGGAGGGTTCCCATATCCATACATGGGAAGACTTGGCCACCGCTTTCTATCACCAATACTAGTACAATGCCGACCTGGCGCCGACAAGAGTTCAACTGCAAGACATGAAGATGGGTAAAAACTAAGGGTTCAAAGAGTACGCCCAAAAGTGGAGGGATCTTGCCAGTAGGGTTCAACCACCATTAACTGATAGGGAACATATTGATATGTTTATGTGTACACTATCTGGTCCATTTTTCAACTTATTGGTTGGTTGTTCTTCATCCATTTTCACCGAGTTGATCTTAACCGGTGAAAGAGTTGAAAGTGGTATCAAGAGCGGGAAGATTCCCATAGCATATGCTTCCACTTCCAATCCCGTAAAGAAACCCTTCATTGGGATGAAATAAACGAATGTTGTGTATGGGGCAAGGGTCCGTACCAAGAAGGATGACCGCCCGTCCGTTAATGTTGTTAGAATTTCCAACCCAACTCCTGTTCAAAGACCATCTTCCAATCATCAATGATTTGAGACTCCATGAAGACAATACACAAGGATAGACATGTCGTTATTCCAAGCATTACAACACCTGTTAAAGGCTAATTTGGTGACACTGTGTGATCCTCCGGCCAATCCAGATACCTCCTCACCTAAATACAATCTGAATCCCAAGTGTGCATATCACTCGAATAGTCCCGGGCATGAGACCGACCAATGTTGGGCACTGAAGAATAAAATTCAAGACTTAATAGACAACAAGACAACCGAATTTGATCTGCCTCCAATTCCTAATGTGATAACGGCACAAATGCCAAACCATGGCAAGGGTGTCAATGCTATTGAAGACGCCATTTTTGTTTCCTTCGTCGAAGACTTGACCACTCTGTTAACCATTGTCAAAAGGAACTTGCTGAAAGCTGGGGTTTTCCCTGGCTATTTGAAGGACTGTGATTGTTGCACCAAACAACTCAATGGATGCAAATGGCTGAAGGAAGGCATCCAACGCTTGATGAATAACCATGAAATCTTATTTGAGAAGACTCTGTCCGCCAAAATTTTGACCAATAAGATTGAAGACCTATCCATCATAACCATTTCAAGCAAGACTTTTAGGATCTCCTCAAAGGGTCCTATCATGATTTCGAATGAACCGACTGTTGCTCCTCTGATAATTACTTCCCCTGGGCCAATTCCTTATTCTTCCAACAAAGCAGTGTCGTGGAATTACGATGCTGAGGTGTTTTACCATGGAATAAAGTAAGATGCTTGGATTGAAGAAAGTAGAGTTGATGACGTTGGTAACATTACTGGCTCTAGTAAGGTGACCAGAACTGGGAGACTATTTTTGCCCTATATTTCACCCCCAACTATTACAACGGTACTTGTCTACATCATTGCTGCTAAGCCTAGCGTTGACACAAGGGGAAAAGAGAAAGTAGTTGAGCCTGCTGAGACAGAAATACATGCAAAAGACATTGTTGCTGAGGAACCTTCCGCTCGAGAAATGGTTGAGATCTTGGAAATTATAAAACAGAGTGATTTCAAGATAGTGGAGTAGCTAGGGCAAACCCCTTCCAAGATTTCCATGTTATCTTTGCTACTTTGTTCCAATGATCATGCTCGGGCATTAGTCAAATTATTGAAGAAAGCTCGTGTCCCTCACGATACCACAACTAACCAGTTTGAAAATTGTGTGGCAAGCTTGACGACCCATAATGGTTTGGGGTTCTCGGATGCTGATCTGACACCACTTGGAAAGAACCATAACAAAGCTCTGCATGTTTCTATGTAAGGGGACTAACCTAGCACATGTTCTGGTTGACACTGGCTCTTCCTTAAACATACTACCCAAGGTTGCTTTGGACCGGTTAGACTGTGATGGACTGGTGTTGAAGCCGAGTGATATTATTGTGAGAGCTTTCGATGGGTCCAAAAGGACGGTTCATGGAGAGGTGGATCTCCTGATCAAGGTGGGTTCACAGATTTTTAACTCTAATTTCTATATCATGGATATCCGTCCTACTTACTCCTGTTTGTTGGGTCTCCCTTGGATCCACGGAGCAGGGACAGTAAAGTCAATCCTTCATCAAAAGCTCAAGTACCCGATCAAGGGAAGGATCGTCACTGTTTATGGTGAGGAGGAGTTCATGGTAAACCACCTCAATTCTTTCAAATATGTGGAGATGGATGGCTAATTTATAGAAATCCCATGTCAGGATTTTGAAATTTTTCCGCCTATGATTGCTACTTCCAAAGTCTCCTCCGACCTGCCCAAAACTGATAGATTGGTACCAAGGATGGCTTCATTTATAGATGCTCATGCCGCAGTCGAAGAACGAAACTGTGATACTTGGGGGCAACTCCCTGAGATCCCATTCAAAGAAGACAAATATGTTTTAGGTTTCACTATCAAGGCTTAGAAAGAAGTAAGGCACACTCGTGCAGGGAAGCCCCCTCTACGTATTGGAAGTCATGAGGTAAACACTGTGGAGGATTATGATGATGAGTGTGCATTTGAAGAATGGGTATACCCTACTATAAAAGAGCTCAATAATTGGCACGCAAAGGACTTCGTTCCCATCTCCTTCATTAAGGAGTAATTACTTGTTTATTTCTTTCTATCAATTCAAGAACCTTTTGTCTGTAATACTAAAACAATGACTTTTAAGCCATATGCCTGGCCTGGGGCACTATGGTCCATTTGTTAAGGGTTTTATTTATGTTCATTTTATCATATGATCATTCAATACATATCATTGGCCTATTGCATTCAAATATTTGTGCTCATTGTCTTTATTTTTCTTCAAATGCGTTTTTCAAAATAGCTATGTATCTTAAATGCACACACACACACACACGCACACTCTTGCAGGTCCTCGTCCGCTTCGGATCTCATTGCCAATGACTCTACTATTGCCACTATAATTCTAAACATCCAGTTAACCAAGCCGGAGACGAAGGGGAGGAAGATTGTGAGATATCGGGAGAACTAGTCAGACTTATATTTCAAGAGGAAAAATCTATTCAACCGCATGAAGAGTCATTTAAAGTCATCAATCTAGGTACCGAGGCAGACAAGAAAGAGGTCAAAATCGGCACTAACCTAGGAAGAAGTGTCAAAAGCAGATTGGTTCAGATGTTGCATGACTATGTGGAAGTGTTTGCTTGGTCGTATGAAGATATGCCAGGGTTGGATACCGATATTGTAGTTCATCGTCTGCCAACAAAGGAAGATTGTCCTCCTGTCAAACAAAAAGTTTGTCGCATGAGGCCTGACATGTCTGAAAAGATAAAAGCTAAAGTGATGAAACAATTTGATACAGGATTATTAGTTGTGACATCTTATCCCCAATGGGTTGCAAATATGGTGCCAGTACCGAAGAAAGACAGAAAAGTTCGTATGTGCATAGATTATATGGATATGAATAGGGCAAGCCCCAAGGATGACTTCCCTCTACCTCATATTGACGTCTTGGTCGATAAAACCGCTCAACATAAAGTCTTCTCTTTCATGGGTGGCTTCTCCGGCTATAATCAAATTAAGATGGCTCCCGAAGACATGGAGAAGACCACTTTCATTATGCAATGGGGCACCTTTTGTTACAAGGTCATGTCGTTCAGACTGAAGAATGCATGGGCAACATATCAAAGGGCTATGGTAGCTTTGTTTCATGACATGATCTATCATGAAATAGAGGTATATGTGGATGATATGATTGCCATGTCACAAACTGAAGAGGAGCATCTCAATCACCTGTACAAACTATTAGAGAGGCTTAAAAAGTACAAACTGAGGTTGAACGCTAATTAGTGCACATTCGGAGTACAATCTGGAAAACTTCTAGGTTTCGTTGTCAGTGGTAAAGGCATCAAAGTTGATCCTTCAAAGGTAAAGGCCATCCAAGAAATTCGAGTCCCCCACTCTGAAAAGGAGGTTAGAGGATTCATGGGTCGTCTTAACTACATCGCCCGCTTCATATCTCACTTAACTGCTACTTGTGAGCCAATCTTCAAACTTTTGAAGAAAGATCAAGCAGTCGAATGGAACGACGAATGCCAGGATGCCTTCGACAAAATCAAAGAATATATGCAAGAACCTCCTATCTTCATGCCTCCAGTTGAAGGAAGGCCCTTGATCATGTACTTGACGGTGCTAGAGAATTCTATAGGGTGTGTGTTAGGCCAACATGACGAGTCTGGCTGAAAAGAGCGTGCTATATACTACCTGAGCAAAAAGTTTAATGACTGTGAAACCAGATATTCATTGCTCGAAAAAACTTGTCGCGCTCTGGCATGGGCTGCTCGCCGGCTAAGACAGTATATGTTGACTCGTACCACTCTATTGATCTCTAAGATGGACCCTATCAAGTACATCTTCGAGAAACCCGCTCTTTCCGGACGGATAGATAGATGGAAGATGATTTTGACTGAGTATGATATTCAATACACAACGCAAAAGGCCATCAAAGGAAGTGTATTGGCAGATCATTTGGCCTATCAAGTTGTTGATGATTATCAGTCTATGAACTTTAACTTTACGGATGGGAATATCATGCTAGTGACCGACTGCACAAAACCTAGACCGTATAACGGACCTGAACAAGGATGTCGATGGACTATGGTCTTCGATGGGGCTTCCAACGCTTTGTGTAACAGAATTGGTGTTGTGATAATCTCCCCTGATGGTTGCCACACCCCTTTCACTGCCAGACTGTGCTTCGATTGTACGAACAACATGGCTGAGTACGAAGCATGCATTTTGGGTCTGAAGGCTGCCATTGATTTAAGGATAAAGAATTTGAATGTGTTCGGGGATTCCTCTCTAGTGATTAGCCAAGTAAAAGGATATTGGGACACTAAGCAACCTAATCTCATTCCTTACAAGGAGTTTGTGCTATCTCTAATTCCTTTCTTCGAAGAGATCACCTTTCAGCACTTCCCTAGAAAAGAAAATCAATTAGCCGATGCTTTAGCCACAATGTCTTCTATGTTCAAGATCAAATGGGACAACGAAGCTCCTATGATTACAATTGAGAGATTCGATGAACCTGCGCATTGCTATGAGCTTGACATTGACATAGAAAAGCCATGGTACCATGAGGTGAAGAGATGCATTGAAGCACAAGAGTATCCCGAAGGAGCTTCCATCAACGATAAAAAGTTCTTACGAAGATTCTCAGCCAAATTCTTCCTAAGTAATGGAATCCTTGACAAATACAACCATGATTCTACTCTACTCCGATGTGTGGATAAGAAGGAGGCAGATGAAATTATCGAAGACATGCATAATGGTCTCTTTGGTACTCATTCTAGCGGACATACTATGGCCAAGAAAATCCTGAGAGCTGGTTACTATTGGTCAACAATGGAGACTAATTGCCATCACCACTCAAGGATTTGCCACAAGTGCCAAATCTATGTTGACAAGATCCATGTGCCTCCTATTCCTTTAAATGTCATGACCGCTCCGTGGCCGTTCATAATGTGGGGCATTGACATGATTGGAGAGATTAAACCTACTGCTTCCAATGTAATTGCTTCATTCTTGTCGTTATTGATTATTTCACCAAATGGGTCGAAGCCGCCTCATTTCCTCAGTCACCAAGAACATGGTAGCCAGATTCATCAAACATAATCTCATCTGCCGCTACGGTATCCTCGAAAGGATCATCACTGACAACAGGACCAATCTCAACAATTCTATGATTACCGAACTTTGCGATCAGTTCAAAATCAAGCATCACAATAGTGGAAGCAGCCAACAAAAACATTAAGAAGATTGTGCAGAAGATGGTAGTAACCTACAAAGACTGGCATGAGATGTTACTGTTTGCTCTTCATGGCTACCGTAATTCAACTCTGACATCAACCAAGGCAACTCCTTTTTTCTTGGTCTATGGCATGGAAGTTGTCCTACCAGTGGAAGTGCAGATTCCCTCACTAAGGATTATGAATGAAGCAGGCTTAGGCGAAGATAAATGGATTCAAACAAGATTGGATCAGTTGAACTTGATCGATGAAAAGAGATTGGCTGCCGTTTGTCATGGTCATATGTACCAAAAACATATGATCAAAGCTTTCAACAAAAAGATCAGGCCTCGAGTATATCAAGCTGGTAACTTGGTAATAAAGCATATCATTCTTCCACAGGGCGACCCCATGGGAAAATGGACTCCCACTTACGAAGGGCCATTTGTTGTCAAGAAAGTTTTCTCCGGTGGTGCCATGGTGCTTACTACTATGGACATTGAAGATTTCCCACATCCTGTAAACGCGGACATAGTTAAAAAATACTACGCATAAGAGACCCTCTAGGTTGACACACCTAGGCCAGATAAGGGCATCCCGACAAACCAAAGGTTTGGGAAAAAATTATGGATATATGCAAAAGATTGTACACCCGGAAATTCGAAAACCCGAAAGGGAAACTTGGGCAAAAATGGGTATCCTGGTGGGCTGAAAACCCGAAAGGGCGGTCCAGGCAAAAATTAAGGAATGAAAGCGTATGACTATGTCTCCATGGAATCACCACAGTCGAATTTATTACCAAGGTCTGAGTTCAAACGGTCAAAGATCAATCCTATCAACTTCTGTTAATGGCAAGGGACGTTTGAAGACATTGGGGGCAATAGTAGAGTTGGAACACAATGAGATCACTTCCACATGGCTATTATTTTTTTTTTCAATTTTGTTTTCCTTTCGACGATTTCCTCTTACTAGGATCTCCGTCTCTTTTTACAAAAACTCCTATTCATGGGCAAAATATCAATACAAATATACTTTGAAGTGCAAACTTTCTGGTTTTTGTTTTAAAAGATGTCCAATGACTAAAATTGAACGAACATATGCATGTGAACATAATTAAAACTATCTAGCACATGTGTCCTTCCAAGCAGCAACAAGCATCTCTTTATGCATTTGGGATGTCCCCACAGAGTTATTCCATTAAAATTATCCCCACAAAGTCTTTTCATAGGGTGTACCCCAGCCAGATTCTCAATCTCTTGACAGCCCTCTCCCCAGCTGAGTTGGTCATAAAAGAAGAAGCCTTGTGGATCTCTTCCTAAAAGAACTCACCTTGTCAGCAGTTCGTCAAATATTCCTCAACATGGTTTATTTCCCCAGCTGAGTCTATCTTCCCCAGTTGAGTCTATCCTCTCCAGCTTGAGTTTTCCACTCAGACTATTACAAATCAGAGGACCACGACCTCTTTTCCCCAGTGAAGTCTCCAACAAAGTCATTGCTATCTCCGAAAGTTGTTGTGAAGCCTGGATCCGACCAGATAACAATTTAACTTTAGGAGGTTGTTGTAAAGCCTGAATTCGACCAGATAAAAATCAACTTCATTCTTTCAAACAAGTCACTATGAAGCCTGGACCCATCCAGATAATAATACAACTTTTAGAAACTATGAAGCCTGGACCCAACCAGATAATAGTACAGCTTTCGGCCACTATGAAGCCTGGACCCGATCAGATAATAGTGTAACTTTCAAATACTATGAAGCCTGGACCCGACCAGATAATAGTTTAATTTCTCAAGATGATATGAAGCATGGACCCGACCAGACAATAGTTTAACTCTTTGAGATATTGAAAAACCTGGACTCAACCAGACAAGGGTTTAACTTCTTTTCCCCAGTAGAGTTTGCCTCTACCCCAGCAAGTTACTGTGAAGCTTGGACCCAACCAGATATCAGTTCAACTTTATCTTTTCAAGCAAGTTATTGTGAAGCCTGGAATCCAACCAGATAGCAATTAACTTTATTCCCTCAGAAATTTGTTGTGAAGCCTGGAATGTGACCAGATAACAACTAATTTCAAGCAAGTTACTGTGACGCTTGGATCCGATCAGATATCAGTTTAACTTCATCTATTCAAGCAAGTTATTGTGAAGCCTGGAGTCTGACCAAATAGCAATAAACTTCATCCACCTCAGAAATCTGCGAAACCTGGAATCCGACCATATAGCAGTTTAATGTTAGTAAGTTGCTACGAAGCCTAGAACCCAACCAGATAACAGTTTAACTTCATCCTCCCAAGAAATTTTTTGCGAAGCATGGAATCCGACCAGATAACAGTTAATTTAATCTTCCCCAGTAATTCACTGTGAAGCCTGGAACCTGACCAGATAATAATTCAACTTCAAGCAATTTTCCACGAAGCCTGGATTTTGACCAGATAACAGTTAATTCAGATCTTCCCCTACAAGTCACTATGAAGCCTGGAATACGACCAGATAGCAGTCAACTTCATTATCCCCAACGAATTTCTGCCAAGCCTGTATTTTGACTAGATAACAGCCAACTTTTGATGCTCTCCAGCCAGGAATGATTCCCCAGTAAGAGCATTGAACAACCAAAACTCCTAAACTCTTTTCCCCAAGCAGAGATCAACACTCTCCACAGAGTCTTCTTAAGCAAGCCAGTATTCCACAGCAGAGTTTCTCCTCAAACATAGAAAAGGAATTCCCAGTGGAAACGTCCTAAACCAAGTAGAAAAGGCACCTGCTCTCCAACAACGGTTCAGGATTCAGCCTCCTAAGGATCCCCAACATGTTGTCAATGATTTATTTTCCTAGACAAAGACACACTGCAATAAATGAATCCCATTCATAAATCATAACATATACATGACAAATGCATACAACATAATCTCATTTATTTTGAGAACATCATTATGTCATGCATACATCTGCATGCAACTAATCCTTTTCCTTGTAGGAAAAATCAGCAGGCCAAAGACATCTACTATTTCAGTATAAATTCAACCAAAAGATTTATCCTGATACCTTCCCCAGTCACCCTCAATGACATCTTTAAGCCCATTCCCTACACAGTCAACTAACACATCATCAAGTGCAAATTTCTGGGCACTTTAGTGTTCAATCACCTTCCACCTACAAGTCACGAATGGCGAATTCGCCAATCTAACTCTTTAGGTTTAAGAAGATTGAACAGGGGCAGTTGTTGTACCCCAAAATTTTCCCTCTCATTTCTCAATAATTTTCTCACAAGATCTTCCATGACATCAAGTTTGTAGCACTGATACATCAATTTGGGGTTTGAATTGGTACAAGGGCAAAATGGTCAATTGCACACTGAAAAGTCAAACTTTGACTTTTGGATCAAAATCAAGTTCCAAGAATCATATTTAATCAAGACATGTTAGAATATGAAGTTTGTTTCATCAAGAAAGTCAAAAGTCAAAATTACTTTGGAAAAATTAAAATTCTAAGCACTTAGAAATTTTTCTAAGTGTTAAGAAAATATGATAAGTTCAGAACTTCTGGCCAGATTTTTATCATGATGCAAGCTGATTCTGGAAGAACTTATGGCACAAGAGTTGTAGATTTTAATGAGATATAAGACATTGCATAACAGAACTTCTCCTAGAAATGCTAGGATTTCAAGTTATAAATCCTTGAAGACACGTCCATGAAACTAAAACACTTAGTAAATTCTGAGCATTTCAAGTCAGAATTTGGTTACAACTTCTGGGCCAGTTTTCACGTAGGTTCATCCAGAGTTTGCAAGAGGTGCAAAGAAGGTCTACAAAGCATGTTACAAGCTTTTTGAAAAGTCTGAGAACTCCTTCAGATCATGCTGGAGCAGGGAGATTCAAAGATCAGAAGTTGGATATTTGTTCTAAGTTACGTTGATGCTGAAATTCTGATCTAGATTTAAGCTATGATGCATAATCTCATATTGCAGGTTTTCTGTTTTGATAAATCTCATCATCATTTAATTCTCACACCCACTTTTGAGTCTTTATCCAAAGGATTTCCCCACGTGTGGCATAGAAGTACTATTGGTGTCCTTGAAAAGCTAACTTTTGTACAAAGTTTATGCTGGGCCCATGCTTTACTGTTGCTTATGAGGGTACTTTTTTGTAAATCATGCTTACAAATTCATATTAGGCGCGGCTAAAGCTGCTAACCACTCTACTTTGCTTTGAACCATACTTGTCTAAACTTGCTTCAAGAACAAGTCAGCGCCATAGCACATGATGGCTGTACTCTTGACTTCTCCAAGCTCCTAAATCCTTTGCCTATAAATTGAACTTCATTTACAACTGTTAAAAAGGTCAAGAATTTGAGAAAAAAGCCTTGAAACTTTGCTAAAATTTCAAAGAACTTGAAACTGCAAACATAAACAGAAAATATTGCTAATTTCTGGTTTTTTTTGCATCCAAGCTCTAATTTTCCTTGTGCATTTCTCAACCAAATCACCCACACAACTTCTGATATACATTTAGAAGTCATCCCAACTTCTGTTTTCAGACTGCAACACGTTCTTCATCAATCTCCATCTCAAAAATAAGAACTTTGCCCCTTGGCTGCTCCAGAACATTTCAGCCATCAACAACTCAAGTTAAGGATTGCTTTAGCTTTCTAAGAACTTAAGGAAGCTGACAAGAACATCACAGCAACCTGAACCAGGCTCTAATTCACAGAACCAACTTCCAGCTGCAAGGTAAGTTTTCTTCTGACTTTTATCTCCTTATTTAGGCATTGTTAGGCTTGCACTTCCAAAGATACAATGTATACATTATGACTCTGATTCTGTACATATTTATGATTTTCATGTATTTTTTCCTGAGTAGAGAGAATTTCAGATTAGAACTTCTGGAGGAAATTAGGCTTCAGAATTAGAATTAATTTAGTTCATGCTTGCTATATTTAAAGTTTTGATGCTTTATATTTCTGAAACCATAATGAAATCTTACCATAACTGTTATGTTTGCATTTACCATTTTTGTTGAGAAATGACTAAGTTGCAGATACTCTGGTTTGCATGGAGAAGAAGATAAAGTTCATCATTAGAACTTACATTGTAATATATGTTTTTGTTTTTGCTTCTAATACCAGATGTATAGCCACTCCAGTGGTAGTGAGTGAGCCCATAAGACATTAGTGTTAAGGGTCTTGAGTTCTAGCCCCAGAAACACCTTTTTTAGGTCTATTTCTTAACACTTTTTCCATTATTTTCCAAAACAATGATTCTGGACCAGAACTTCTAGATACTCACATCCAACAACATTGACACCTCACAGATCCATCATCAGAACTTCTAGCTTGTGAGTAACACTAGAACTTCTAGGTTTCCAGCTGCATTAGAACGTCGAGACTCTCTCAACAACCAGAACTTCTAATAACACTAGAACTTCTAGGTTCCCAGTTCCATCAGAACTTCCAGGATTTTCTTTGTTCCCAGCAACCCCAGAACTTTAGTGCACCCGGATCCAGAACTTTTGACCTTCCCCATTTCTACTAACATTTTCTTTCTGACTTGTAGTGCACCAGAGTCAGAACTTCAGTTCTCTCTTATTTCAGCAACGCGCTGATTCTGACCCTTATTCTCTTATTAATTTTATCATCACTTTATTTTCATTAATCAAAACACCAAAAATACTTTATATTCACATGCTTTATTTTATTTCTTTTAAAATACTAAAAACATTTTCTTGAGAAATTTATTTCTTCTCTTTACAAAAACAAAACAAATCAATTTTTTTATATTTCATTTCTTGTACATTATTTTAATATGGCTGTAATAGATAATTAGGACTTTAATGTCTTGCAATCCCCATTTGTAAATTTGTAAACCCCATCCCCTTAATGATTGTAATAGTGTAGAATATTTACTTTCCACAATTTATCGCTTTCATATAAATGCTAGTAAAATAGGATTTGTATGGGAAGATAAAATCAACAAGTAGACAACCCCTAATCAAAGACTAAATGCATGCAAATCAAACACACTATTCAAACATGCACCCCTAGGGTTAACCCATTTGTTGCCTAAAAATGGTCATGTTATGCATGTGAGACGTCATAGCAAAACAATAAAAAAAATACAAGTACATAGTCCCTCGATGACGCTTCGAATGTTACCTTACAAATGATCTTAGTCCCTCAAGAGAAATGCTAAGATATCTCACAAAATTGCTATCATGACTATACATTGACCCACACCCATCCCTTTACATCCAAAGATAAAGCTTCTTATCAATCAATGGTAAGATGGTAACATCTAAGGGAGGAGGAGAAGAACAAAGACTTTTGAGTAGGTAGAAACGATTGTAGTTGCTTGCTCATTTTCAAAACAAACATCTTTTCCAAACACACACTAAACACTTTCAAAGCATGAAATATTTTCAAAAGTCCAACACTTTGTATACATTCTTATAAAGACAAGAATCATTACAAAGTTTTCCTAAACGAAGGCGCTTTTCACAAATACTTTCAAAAATTACCATAAAGCACATTTTCAAACAAAAGTAATGATCTAGAAAGCAACTAAGAGCCCATAGATAATTATGGATTAAAAGGGTGCTAACACCTTCCATTTTCATAATCTACCCCCCGAACTCAAGAAAATAATCTCAAAGGTCTTTCCTGTTCTTTTCACCATTTCCTTTATTAGATAAAAGAAAATTCGGTGGCGAATCTTGCTACCCGCAATAATTGCAATCAAACGCAAAACATCCCAAGTCTATTCTCCCACCGTGTTACAATATGCATCGACTCATCAAAATAATTTGCAATCACTTAGTTTCACTCCAAGGATAACACTAAGTCAATCCAACATCTCTCTCAAACGACAAGTTGCAATTGTCACCGGGAAAACATTAGGAACCACCCACAACTGGCACATCATTAGCCATATCATCGCCCTTCACTTCTAGAGATGCGAACAACATAAGTACTTGATCATTCCCTCTCAAGGACACTTCAATTGAAAGTTAGGCATAAATATCAGACCCATACTTCCTTCGAAATCAGAAAACAACACAGCCTCCCTAACATTCATGCCCATGCAAATCACGGCACACTGAACCAACCGTTCACAACTGAACCATCTCAGGGAAGCACAAGCTTCTCCCACTTGGTTCAATCTCACTTTTTTAAATAAATGATTAGAAAAAAATAAAGTACCAATAGTGTTTCACACACATATATCGTACTAAGGAACAAAACAAAGACAATATTCAATTGTAAAACTACAGACTCAACAACTTGGACGGATGGACGTACCTGCTCCGATACCACTAACGTAACGCCCTAATTCCCCATCGGTAAATTAATGAAAAATCAGAGTAAATTAATTCTTAAATCAAAACATCAAGGATAGGATACCACATTTTTAAAACACATCAAAATCCCACTCAAGTATAAATAAACAGATACATAAAACACTTTCGGATGAACTGACAACACTTTTCAACATAGTTCTCAATTTCAACTTTATTAACGCAGTGGAAAATAATTCATGTTTATTATTCAACATCCTCAACTAATCATAAACCAGAGTTTAATCAAACAAAAGAGAGTTTACAATATTCCAACAATTCATCAAAATGAAATAGCAATTAAACAATAACAAGCAAGCGTTCACCCCCGTCCCCCCTGGTGTTACATATCAAAGCATGACACCGACTCGAAATAAATGATGAGTAACTTTGTCTACTACGGATCACCTGCATGTTATCCACGTAGAAGCAACATTCAAACAGAAGGGGTGAGATATCACAACAATATAAAAGAAGATATACTAATAAGTATGCAATAGATATGTCATGCAAGGTAACAAACTTTACACCATCAACAACAATTCAACAGTTCAACAATATTCAATGAGACTGAAACCGACTAAATGCATGTTGTACCATTAGGGCATAAGCCCTCTCCATAAAGCTAAATCTGGGCTATCAACATACGGCTAAATCTAGGCCAAAAACAAAAGCCAAATTTGGGCTAACAACATACAGCCAAATCCAGGCCATCAACATAAGCCAAATTCGGGCTATCAACATACGGCCAAATCTGGGCCAACAACATAAGCCAAATACGGGCTGTCAATGATGCATGTATATGACATTGACATGTAACAACACGATTATACAACTATAATGAAATACCCTTCAATATAAAACCAATTCGGGCGAACGACATCACCATCATCATTAATTGTGCAACAAAAAAACATAATCTATCAACCTTACGCCAGTCCAGGCCAATAACATCATAATTATTAAGAAAAATAACCTACTTTCCATTCATACACATTCGCAAAATTTATCATGTTCAATTATCACGAATACTCCTCAATCTATCTGACACTAATGCCCAAGGAATAAGCCTCCAACCCAAAATAATTCACCTATTGTTATTAAAGTTATTATAATATTGTAAAGAATATTTTTAGCTTTCCAACAATTCAAACGGTGCGTCAAACGGACACCCGATTCAAAAGTTATGAATTTTTCAAGTTTCACAAAAACTGTCAGCTTTAGGTCTACCCGAACACCCATTTAGCCGTAACCGGTTACACCCTGTAAGAATAGCCAAAAACTCTATTTTTTAAGTGGAAATTGGTTACCCGTATAATGGTAACCAATTCCCAATAGAGTAAAAAAAAACATATTTTTATCCTACGAAAATAACTTATTTCATACCCCAATCATCCCTAACCTCCACATACTTCATTGTTTATGTTCCAAATTATAATTCCTATCTATATACATCATTATCAATGTTCTAATTCACAATGTAAACACACTTAAGCCTGAAATTATTCAATTATATCAGATCAATCTCAAAACTAACGCGTCAAACATCTCAACAATTTCAACACCGACACATCACTTATATCACCATATTGAAACATTATCACAAGACATTCAATCATTCAAAACCAAGAAGAACACAAGTATGAACAAGAGCCTACAATTTCAACCATGGAAATCCAAACCCTACATACCCATTATTATGTTATCCCTTTAGAGAGTCGGAACCCCACCTTTACCTTGGATTTTCCAGTTCTTGACTCTTACGGTGAAACTTCCTGCCCTAGCCTCTTTCTCTTCTTCTCTCTTCTATGATCCTTCTACCTCTGTTTCTATGTTTCAATTCTCTTTTCTCTTCTCAATATCATTTTATTCCAAGAATGAACCCTAAATCATTATTTCAACTTTTCCCTTCCTCATTAAAATAATAATAATAGTATAATTATAAAACTATAATTATTATTTTAATTCAAAAAATATTATTATTAGACCACATTCTCCTTCCACCTCTATTTTTCTACATTTTTAGTCATACACCCCAATACCATAGTTTATATAATTTCTAAGGTAATCACCTCTCATCGAAGCACAACAACACATCCCAACGTTCATCAAAATACTCCAAGAATACCACATTGCATAATTACTTAATTAAAAATAATTTAAATTGAAAACAATATGTTACAACTCCCCTCCACTTAGAATATTTTTGTCCTCGAAAATTTACTTGATACTAACAACTCCGGATATGAGTCTCACATACTTCTTTCCAACTCTCACATCATGTTTGGCATCATTTTAAATACCACCAACCAACATCCCACCTAGTCAACAACCATAATCCCACAAGATTCATTGTTACTGGTTTATGAACGTACCAGTTCATCTCACTTCTTGCCCCATCACCCTAGGATACAAAATCTATCACTTCATTACACAATAATATTGTCGTAAGCACATAGACATAAACATAATACCGACAATGTTGACACATACACAAGTACCACAATGCTATATCTCACTAATTGAATATGCAAATCAATACATTCTATTATCATGTCAGCAACATGAATGATATACAAATCCTTCAACTATCACTTCCATTCTGGAATATCCACTGTCTTGTATCATTCCCTCAAGAATCTAACTTTTACCCCTGACTCCTAAAAGTCACACTGCATAACAAACTACGCCACATCACGCTTTCGCTATGCCACTATGATCATCTACCTTTAAGTCACTACCCTCATTTTTATTTCCATCAATTATCAGGTCAACAAATTTTACATCTAGCTTCTGACTCTCTTTAATATCCACCAGGAAATCATCGTTCACATTAGATATCTTCAACCTGAAGGGGTGAAAAACACAAGAAGGGGGGGTTGAATTGTAAAACTGGAATCTTAAAGCAATTGACAAGATATTTTTATCCTGGTTCGTTTGATCTCAAACTACTCCAGTCCACCCGTCAAGGTGATTTCGCCTCTCTCCAACGAGGTCTTAATTCACTATATTCAACTGAATACAAATCTGCTTTAACAACTGCTAAAGCCTTCTTGATTCAAACCACAATCCGGTTTGTCAAGGCAACACTTTCTTACAAAGGTATAAAACAAATGTGTGTGAATGTTTTCTACAAAACTTTATCACAACTGTGATGTATACACAAATTAAGCTTAGAAACTTAGATTGCTAAACACTAATGGAGTATCAGAGTTTGTTGGTTTAGCAAAACTGGTAGATGAAGATTATTGTTCAGCTTTGTGCGTGTAGAGAGTTTGGAAGCATTAGCCATTATAATCTTCGAAGCCTTGTTTATATAGCACTTGAGAAGATGAACGTTGAATGCAATATTCTTGATTCAATGCTAATAACAAGCTTTCCTTTTTGAGCAGATCTTGTCTAGAATGATGTCGTTGGAATTAATTAGCGTTCAATGCACAGTACCGTTGCTTCTTCAATGCACGTTCTGGCTTGGCTCATTCTGATTCTGCTTCGCTGCTGATGAACTATTTGATTCTGTATCAGAGTGTTTACGCGCAGTTCTGTTCATCAAGCTTCAGCAAGTACGTGAGTTGATCATCTGATCTTCACGTTCTGATTCAGCAACTTCTGATGCTGGTGTATCAAATCAAATTCTGATGCTGAAGAAGTGATCTTGCTTATTTGAATCAGCGTATCTGCAAGTCAGAGCATAGTAATTTTAGGTAGCATATAGTTCAAACATGAAACATATAAATACCATATCTTTTCACTTTGTTATCATCAAAACTTAAATATAGGGTACTAGATTCAAACATTGTTCTAACACAACCTTCCACTCTGCATCGTTAGCTCGCATAACGGCTCAAGTCTCTTATTTGTTCAATAAGTCCCAACTCTTTTATAGTCACTTCTGTATTAGGTTCACACAAAATGGTGAACAACTGTCGTCTCGATAAAATGTCAATTCAATTTACTCACTATCGAGCTAGCAAGACAAGTCTATCCCATTCAATACGATCTCGTCTACTATTAACAAGACATTAAGGGTGATCGGTTCCTTAATTTGTCAATAGGTAGCCGACAACCATAATGGTGTCATAAATCATCATTACCTAACTACAATAGCGTCTTATTCCATGTACTCAAAGTTACCAAAGCATAAGGTGCAACAATCTCTCTAAGGCTTACACACGTTTCGTAATTTCATTCTTTTCAACATTGTCAATGATACATAAATGCCTAATTTCATAGTCTCCTTAGCATGCAAGCAAAACAAAACAATTCTTAAGTATATTCTAATACAGGAAAAACTACTACAACAAGTATAATTCAAATCGTTTCGCTCTAAATGATGTCTTTATCCAAGTAGAGGAATTTAACCACATCAATAAATCCTTACTTTTTCCTTTAATCTCATAACCTCACTAATCTATATAAGCTCACATTTGGATCTCATTCTAATCACAATCTCAACACTACCATCTCATCATCCGGTTGGTGATAGAAACTCCCAAAATCAGCACTGACACATGTCGATACCATGTCATCAATGACACACAATCCACTTTACCATATAACCTTCTCTTTTCCTCAAAGGTCTCTCCACTCTAACCATTCTCAATTGACATAAACTACACTACTAGGTACTTCTCCAATATTTTCACATCCTTCCTATTACGAAAATTCTCATACTAGACTTCATCTAAAGCCAACCGCAATAATAATCAGTTAAGCTAAAAAGCTTTTAATCTCCGTAACCTACTTCAGAGTCTCTTAATGTAGAATTGCATTTACTTTGGACAGATCTAAAGATACCATCACCTGAAATCATATGCTCAAGAAAGTTTCTTCCCTTTCGACACTTTAGACGAGTGTCTCCAGGTAGCTTTCACTGTGTTTAAAACTTTGTTTAAAAAATAATTTTAAAATTAAAGTATCTATTCAACACCCCTTCTAGATACATCCTATCGTCTAACAAATGCATATCAATATATTCATCACAAGAATTCTAAGAATGGAGGAATGATTTTATGTTGTGCACCTTTACTGTACTAGTGGTTTATTTCTCACTTTCAGCAATCTGCTTCTTTTTGGGATCTTACATATAGGTTAAGGTGGTCACAAAAGATTATGTCTCTCACATATTCTGATATTGTTTGGTATAACCATGTTTATGATGGTGTAAATATTATTGATAGTTGTGGTAAGTTTCCTAATGTGCCTCTTCTTGGCACAAAGGGAGGCATTAACTACAATCCGATTCTAGTGCATCATCAACTTGGGTATCCCATGTGAGACAAACCAAACAACATTTTATTGAGCAGTTTTGTTTTCCATGAAGGTGATGATAACCAAGATGTTGTACCCCAATTTTCCCCCCTAATATTCCCCTATCATATCATGTCAACTAGATCATAACAAGATCACATTAGGGTTGGTTCTTCCTCTTTTTCCATCTCCTATCTTTAAGTTTGCTCTTGAGCAATCTCCAAGCACCTTGGTTGTGTATTTTGTAAATGTGTTGATAATTAACCTCTAACTAAAATACAAAAATATTTGTCTTTGTCTTTGCAAAATTGTGTTTTGTAGGTACCAAGTCAAAGCATCCGACAAATAAGGTTTCCCAGGAAAAGCGATCAGTTATGTATTGTGTCGAAAGGCAGCTTGCATCAATCCACAGAGGCTTGTGTCGAACTCATGAAAAGTTGATTTGATTCTGTATTTTGTCGAAAGGCAACTTGCATCAATCAATAGAGGCTTGTGTCGAACTCCTGCAAATTTGATTTGATTCTGTATTGTGTCAAAAGGCAGCTTGCATCCATCCACAGAGGCTTGTGTCGAACTCATGCAAAGTTGATTTGATTCTGTATTGTGTCGAAAGGAAGCTTGCATCAATCCACAGAGGCTTGTGTCGAACTCAAGCAAAGTTGATTTCATTCTGTATTATGGCGAAAGATAGCATGCATCGACCCATAAAGGTATGCATCGACCCATAAAGGCATGTATCGACTCATTCAGTTGTGTATAACTAGCATGTGTCGACACATGCATGTCATGTATCGACTCATCATGTTTGTATAACTAGCATGTGTCGACACATACGTGCTATGTATCGACTCATGCAAATTGTGTGATTCTATAATATGTTGAAGAACCAGTATGTATCGACACATAGAAGCATATATCGACACATGCTGTGTTATACTGCTAGAATGTGTCGATGCATACCACCCATGTATCGACTCATAACAAAATGCACGTGTTTTTTGAAAAAAAAGCCAGCAAATTCAAGTTGTTATCTTTTTGGCTCCAAAATTTTCTGCATAATTTGAAAATTATATCATTAATTCAATTTTGGCTCCAAGAATCAATTACCAAATTACCACTAATCCCAATCCTAAAAATCTATAAATAGAGACCTCATTTCATTCAAATCACAAGCTTTTGATAGCCAAACTCATTTTGCTAAAAAATCTCTCAATTCTCTCCATCTACCAAATTCACTCAAACCTTCATTTTCAAAAAAAGGATAGTAAGCTTTGCATTGAAGCTTACTAATCTTTGAGCTAAACCTTCATCCAAACACTTTTTCTCCATCAATTCTCTACATACAAGCTTTGGTAATTGATACTTGTTGTTAAATTGAAGCAAATTCTGGAAGTTGTTTGATAATTCTCTAATTCTACCTTTGGTAAGTTGGATCATCATCTTTCACAATGTGATCTCTTGTGGATTTCTGGTTTTGATTCATTAAGCACTGTTTTATGATTCCATTAGTTCTATTTTCTCATAATTTGATGGAATTTTCTTGCTCAATTGGATCCATGATCATAAGGTGTTTGATGAAAAGTTGGAACAACAATTTGATCCTTGAGATACTGTTTTCGACTGACTCTAACAGGTTGCAATCAATTATTGTAACATTGCAATTGTTTGTCAGAAAACTGATTTTTAAAGAAAAACTGCACTGATGCAATAGGTTGCTGTCGAAGCACAACCGATTGTAACAGTGTCGAAAATATTTTTTCTGCCTTATTTTGGGGCTGTTTCGACTCAAATTTTTTTTTACTCACTTCTTTGATTGTTGATTTGGATTGCAATTTTAAATGTCTAATTTGTATTTAAACTCAATGGACTTTGTGATGTAGATGAAGTTGGATAAATGTTCATCAATTCAAATCTACCTAAGAATGAATTATTTAATTCATTTTTGGTGCTTTGGATTAATGATATGTTTAGTACTTTAATCCATCTAGAGGAGTGGTTGAATTTAAAGATGAAAGAATTTTGAAATGGTGATCCAAATTAGCTTATCATTCCCCTCCCTCTGCATCTTATCCCTTTCTTTTTAATTGTGCTACATGTTAAGGGATAGTGATCTCTATATCATTTATCCAAACATGAAGTACATAGATTGCTATTGACCAGCCTCAAAATAGGTGTGAATTCTACATAAGTCCACTTACGATTGCTTAACATAGCGATAAATTTAGTCCGGATTCGAATAAATGATCATTCGTGGCCCAAACTTATGATTGCGATCTCAAGTATGTTAATTTGATCTCTTTGATCCAATAACCTTGAGATTCATTGTGTGGAGGCTTTGGTTCTACCAATCCTCTAATGGATCTACAACACTTTTGGTCAACGCGGATCACTTAAACATCATTGATCATTAAATGTTACTTTTGAGGATTCCAAAATGGATGATATACTTGACAAAAAGCAAATTCAACTTGTTATGTGAAGGCTTTGGTTCTACCAATCCTCTAATGAGTTCCAAATGAAAGTTTCAAGATGGTCATCCAACTAACCACTAATTTCTAACAATTGACTTTACTTTATGCTTTTATTTTTTATGCTTTATGTAAAATTTAATTTAAGCATTTACATTTCATTCCATTTTTATTTTGCTCACTTGAGCATTTACTTTTATGTCATTTTTATTTTGCTCACTTGAGCTTTTCTTTTCCTTTTAAAGACACCTAATAATCAACATGAACCATAAAAATCTTTAATGATACTTGGACTATTTGGTTACTATCCTTGGCATTATGGAGTATTGGACTTCTTGGACTTAGGATTAGAGACCTTGGCCTATCTTGGAGACTTTGTGATCTTTATTCGATATTTTGTCTGGAGTTCTTGAGGTTTACCTCAAGACATTGGGTTGTTTGTTTGTTTTGTGTGCAGGTTATTGTGATTACATACTTTGTTTGTAATTTGGAATTCACCCGTATACAGCCGTTACTATGCCCAATTTTTGCGAAGACTTAAAACACTTGAAGTTTGGTTCTCTCAAGAGGTCTAGTATCTTTGCTTGCTTGGTTTCAATCTAAAGAATGGGAATTCTATATTGACTCATAATGTCAAGTATTGGCTTCTTGTTGGTTAGATGGTTATCATCCCTAGCTTTTACCTTATACTTTAGGATAGCCTCTTCTTCTCCTCCCATCTTCTTTAATTTAAAAAAAAATATTCTCCCTCCTTTTAAACAACTCTTCTTATTTCTAAATTTGAAATACTTTCATAATAAACTTGGACTTAGATCCATGCATTTTCAAAACATTTTCATAAATAAATTTCAATCAATTTAATAATACCTTGACATTTTTGTGAGAAGACTAAAAGTCAATCAATCTCATTTCAAACCATTTTTTCCACTTTGGCTTTTTATTTTAAAAACTTTTTCTTAAAAGATTAGACTCTTGTCAATCCTTGTAGTGATGCAAACAACTATACTTCTATAATATGTAGTAAAGAGAGATATTTTCCACTTAGGTGTGAGTGAGGCATTGTTGATTTTAAAATCCAAGCCATAACCTCTACTTTGAGGTGATGCAAATTCTCCTTTCTCATGATTGTGGGTAGTAAGTATGTTTTCCACACGAACAATGACGATGATGTCTTATCTCATAAAATTAACCAACACACTTGTGTTTTAAATTTTCAAAAGAGGAACTACGTGTACCCTGATCCCCTATTGCACGAAAGGTGGTACGTAGGCACTAAAGGTCCGCAACCGCGGCGGGTGCAAAAATCATAAAAATATTTCTTTTCTCACCTCCACCATCCATTTTATATACGACACATTTTCATAACCAAAATATACAGATTTTTTTCAAAGAGGTTCCTGCGGAGTACCGTAGATGTTTAGGGTGCTAATACCTTCCCTTTGCATAACCAACCCCCTTACCTTGAATCTTTCCCCCTTTTTGGGTTATTCGCTTTTTTCCCATTCCTTTGGAAACAATAAAGTGCGGTGGCGATTTTTATTTTGATTTGTATAAAGTCTAGTCAATCCAATGGCTTAGTCTTGAATATTTCTACCGCTACAGAAAAATGGCGACTTCACTGGGGAAAGATTGACCTCTTGCTGTCCATCCCTAAGTGGGTTAAACCTATCTTTGTTTATATCTGTATATGTGTTATTGTGTTTATGTTTTATATTTTGTATATATATTTGTCTGGATTTTCCTAGTTTTCAAGGTGCTTGGTGATTACTCATAAGTCCTATACTCGGACTTGGGCAAACTTTAAGATAGGACGAGCGGTATAGTCATGTTAACTTTGAAGGAGTAATCCCAAAAAATGAGGCATGAGATCCCCCACTCAGTCGAGGCCCCTTTGACTTTAGTGTCGTTTATCGAGTAATCGGGAAGACGTACTACTTTCGACCTGGGAGCCTGCTGAAGCTGAGGACCGTAGATTACCTAACCCATCTTGGCCTTTTAGGTGTAGTTAGGAAGCTATGACGGAGTAATCCGGAAGTATTTGTCACGCGATACTACGCTCGGACGAGTCTTTCTTGATAATATTACTAATTACCAAGTTAATCAAGAAGTTGGTAATATCCGAAGAAAGGATGTAGACTCTGGGAACCTCTTAGAACCTTGTTCGGCAGGTGATAACTTTTTAGACCAACACCTTATGGGTAGTACCTTTGACCTCATGCTCGTGACGTCGAACCTATGAAACCTATATGTATGATCTTGTGTGTGATTGTTGCATCATGCATCCATGCACTCATAAGTATCTTTTGAAGAAAACAATATTTCAAGGGATTTAAAGGCTGGCTATTTGTGAATATCTCAAGTACTTTTAAACCATGGATTCTGGAAAGAGAAAGACCGGGAAATACAGTTTCAAGGATCCCAAGATAGATGAGTTGATTAGTCTAATCCCAGAGATCGAGTGTTCTGTGGACTTTCAGAAGAAGTATGGATCCATTATTCCTCTCATGAAGCTGGAGATGAAAGAGGGCATTCTCTCAACTTTGGTCCAGTTCTATGATCTGGTGTATCAATGCTTTACTTTTACCGATTATCAGTTGATGCCAACACTGGAAGAGTATTCCTATCTATTAGATTTACCTGTTACCGATCGTATTCCTTTTACTGGTTTGGAGGGTGAGCCAAAACCACATGAGATTACTGCTTTGATTCATCTGGGGAAGTCTGAGGTGGAAGCCCATATGACTACCAAAGGAGGGATTAGAGGATTACCAGCTCAGTTCATATTGGAGAAAGCTCGTTACTTTTCCAGGATGAAGAGTACGGTTTCTTTTGAGGCCATCTTTGCTTTACTCGCCTATGGATTATTCTTATTTCCTAATGTGGACAAGTTTGTCGACATTAACGCTATCAGGATTTTCATGATTGGAAACCCGGTTACTACACTATTGGGTGATGCTTATTACTCTGTTCATCTTCAGAGTTCCTATCATGGGGGAATGATTATCTGTTGCACACCTTTGTTGTACCGGTGGTTTATCTCTCATATGCCTCAGTCTGATGCTTTTTGGGATGTCAAGAAGGAACCCCGTTGGGCTCCTAAGATCATGGCACTTACTCACTCAGATATTGATTGGTATCATCGAGCTTACCAGGATGTGGAGATTATCGACAATTGTGGTAGTTTACCCATTGTGCCTCTTCTTGGTACAAAGGGAGGAATTAAATATAACCCTGTTCTTGCACGGCGACAGCTTGGTTACCCGATGAGGGATAAACCAAATAGTATTCATTTGAGTAGTTTCTTTCTGAAGGAAGGAGAAGACCAAAGGGAAGCTAGGGAGAAGATTGCGAAGGCCTGGCATCACATTCATAAGAAAAGTAGGAAGGATTTGGGACCTAGGGGTGCTGTTTCTTTGGAGCCATATCTTCAGTGGGTCCGATCGAGAGCCATTTAGTTGAAGATGCCGTATACTCGGGAGACACCCATGCCTGATTTGTTTATGAAAACCACTCCTCCCTTATTAGATGATCTGGAAGAGCTGCAGCTTGCTTTGGTTAGGATGCAACAGGAAAGGGATGATTAGAAGAACAAGTTCCAGACTTTAGAGAGTTCCTACAGAGTAGACCTGAAGGAGAAAGATGATTTGATCGAGATCCTTGAGAGTCGAGCAGTGGAGTCTATGGAGAGGCAAGGGGATTTATTTTCTCCTAAACCTCACACAGGTGTTAATTACTCACTTCATGCTTCAGATGATTGGAAGGAGGTTGCCATCAGACATGTGGAAGAAAACTAGAGGTTGAGGGCTCAGATTGTCAGGCTCACAGGGAAGCGCCAACGTACAGATTGATCTCTATTAGTTCCTCTTCTCAGGATTTTAGATTGTATTTTTATCTTGTACTTGGGATCATTGAAACTTGTAATCCATTTTGAAGTTATTATAATGAAAATTTCCAGTATTTCAAAAGCTTTATTACTTTGATGTTTGCAATGTGTCTATAAATCTTAAATCCCTTGAAATATTAAATGATAAAATGAAAATAATCATATGAATTGCATATCATGCATCATATGGCGCATATTTCTTGCATTTGTTATGCATATCCAGGTGTCTTACCCAGCTTCTTTACTTCACTCAGCAAGCTGACTCATCACTACAACACTTGGACTAATTTCAAAAAGAAGATGGACAACTTAGAATAGGAGAATCGCGAGCTGCGCGAAGAAGTTTCCGCTTTGAAGGCTGGCTTGGCCAACTTGACTGCTCTGATGGAAGCTCTAGTGGTTTCTCAGAATCAGCCACCGAGTGTTCAACCTCAACCAACAAGGGAAAATGCTGAAGTTCCGACTGTTCCTGTATCCGCTACTCTGGCTATTGTTCAAAACCGTATGCCTTAAGGTTATCCCTGGGGAATGCCAGAGAATTTTGCACCTGAAGGTTTCAATCTTGGCCCTCAAGATGCTCCAATGGTCCAAAATGTTGTTCCTGCTGCACCTCCTTCGGTGAATTTGGTTTCGTTTGTTAATGAAGATATGCGTCGTCCTTTCCCTCCGGCGAGTGAAGACTTTGGTCTTTATGACAGAATGGATGATTTCAAAGAGAAGTTTGATAGAATGCAAAGAGATATGAAGGCTCTTAGGAGAAATGAGTTATTTGGGCAGAATGTGAATGAGCTGTGTTTGGTCCCGAATGTTAAAGTGCCTGCTAAGTTCAAGGTCCCGGAGTTTAAAAAGTACAAGGCGAACACTTGCCCTCGTGCTCACTTGGTGATTTATGTAAGAAGAATGTTTACCCACACTGATGATCAGCGTCTGCTGATCCATTTTTTCCAGGATAGTCTGACTGGCGCAATGTTGAAATGGTACATGAGTTTAGACAGCGCCAACATCCATACTTTTAATGATTTGGGAGAAGCATTCATTAAACAATACAAGTACAATATGGACATGGCGCCTGACAGTGACTAGCTTAGGGCCATGGTTCAGAAAGACAGAGAATCATTCAAAGAGTATGCGCAGAGATGGCGCAAAGTGGCTGCACAAGTGATTCCTCCCATGGAAGAGAAAGAAATGACTAAGATTTTTCTGAAGACGCTGGGAGCTTTCTACTACGAAAGGATGGTAGCAAGCGCCCCAAGTGATTTTACAGAGATGGTAGGAATGGGTGTCGGCCTAGAAGAGGTAGTAAGAGAAGGTCGTTTGACAAAGGGTGAAGGATCTGGAGGTGTGAAGAAGCAATCTTATGGGTTTACCAAGAAGAAATAAGGGGATACAAATGCTGTTATGCAAGAGAGAAGGGTAAACGATCCTAGAAAGAATTATCAGTGTCATCAGCAAGTCACCTCAGTTACTCCTGTTATGAATGCCTCTCCGACTGAAGTTGCTTATCAGAGACCGTCCCAGCAGGGGAATCAAGGGTATAATCAGTGAAGGGAGAACTATGATCCTATTCCCATGAGCTATGCAGAGCTACTACCAACATTGATTCAGAAGAAGTTGGTCCAGACACGACCACCTCCCGCCATACCATCACCATTTCCTTGGTATTACAAAGCAGACCAGGCATATGCTTTTCATCAGGGAGCACCAGGGCATAGTGTTAAGAATTTTTATCCTTTGAGGACTGAAGTGCAAATGTTGGTGAAGTCTGGAATTTTATCTTTCAAAGACGTGGGACCTAATGTGAAAGACAATCCTCTACCCAAGCACGGGGGAGTGAATGTTGTAAATATGGTGGCCGGTTGTCCATGCGACTTTCGAATTTTTGACATTAATCTGGTTAGAGGAGATTTGGTGAAGATGCACGTAGACCTCAGTGAATTCAGTTATTATACGCATGACCGTGTCGGTTGTGCTATTTGTAGTACAGATATACAGGGTTGCGAGAAGATAAAGGTTGATTTACAGGAGATGATAGATGAAGGTTTAATCCATATAATCAGGCCTAAGGAAGAATATGAAGAGGAGATGAATATGTATTCTGGATGTCCGGGTGAATTCAGAATTTTTGATGTGGTTCATTTGAATGAGGATCTCGTGCAGTTGCATGCTACCTTCTGCCATACTGCTGGTCAGGTGGAACACCAATATGGCTTTTGCATAAATTGTTGTCGAAATCCCCGAGGATGTTCTATTGTGAGGGAAGGTTATCAGTTGTTGTTAGACAATGGAACTATCAAGATCACAAGTCAGAGAGATGATTATCACGAGATTGATATGGTTGAAGTTTGTTTGATGGAAGAAGAGTCAGAGGAAGAGTATGCCTCCGCAAATGAGTATTTCTCTTCAGACAAAGATTTGTTTGTCGGAAATGAATTTTTGATGGCTGATTGTGTTGAGGAAGGGGTGAATGTCATTGTAACTTGTTTTGGTGCACCCTCACATCTTGAGGTGGAGTACCATAGCAAACCAGCTGTTACCCCATTGGTAATTAATCTGCCAGGTCCTGTTCCCTATGAATCATATAAGGTTGTGCCTTACAAATACAACGCTACGATCTTAGAAGACGGGGTGGAAGTTCCCATCCAGCCAATGCTAGATGTTGGAAATATAGCTGATGATAGAAGGGTGACCCGTAGCGGTCGTGTGTTTGCACCGGTTATTCGAAGAGATGTTGTTGCTGGAAAGAAAATTGTTGAGAATGATGAGCCTAAGAAGGTTGTAGGAGAGACTAGTGGAGCTACATTAGAGAAAGAAGTGGATGATATTTTGAAGATAATTAAGATGAGCGACTACAAAATTGTAGATCAGCTATTGCAGACTCCTTCCAAGATATTTATCCTAGCTTTGTTGATGAATTCCTCTGCTCATAGAGAATCACTAATGAGAGTAATAGACCAAGCTTTTATGGATAATGACATGCCATTAGATCAATTCAGCAGCGTAATTGGAAACATTATGTCATGTAACAATTTGAGTTTCTGCGATGATGAGTTACCAGATGAAGGGAGGAATCACAACCTGGCCTTCCGCATATCTATGAACTACAAGAATGATTCATTGTCCAATGTGCTAATTGATAATGGATCCACGTTGAATGTTATACCAAGGAGTACCCTCATGAAGTTAAAGTATCAAAGGGAACCAATGCACCCGAGTGGCATCATTGTGAAGGCTTTTGATGGGTCGAGGAAATCTGTCATCGGTGAAGTGGATTTGCCCATCCATATAGGACCACATTTGTTCTTGATAACTTTCCAGGTTATGGACATTATTCCCGCATATAGTTGTTTGCTTGGACGACCATGGATACACGAAGCAGGGGCTGTCACTTCAACTCTGCATCAGAAGTTAAAGTTTGTGCACGAAGGGAAGGTGGTGATCATAAATGGGGAGCAGGCATTGTTGATATCCCATCTATCCTCTTTCAGTACTGTAGAAGCGGATGAGGCTGCTGTTGGAACCCATTTCCAAGCCCTATCTATTGACAACATCAGGAGGAATGAGAATTATGTGGTTTCGCTGAAGGACGCGCAACAGGTTGTGCGCAATGGTCATAATGCATTTTGGGGACGACTGGTGGATCCACCTGTGAATAAGAACAGAACTGGTTTGGGTTTCTCTTCGAAGAATGGAAAAGGCGAAAGTTTGAAGTCAAAGTCTTCTGTAAACAGTTATCATGATGTTTTCCGCAGCGGAGGCTCCTCCATCCAACTGGTTCTGGAATTAATGTTGTTGAAGAAGATGAAACAGAGAAGTAAGTACCGAATTATGTGACGCATGGAGTCCGAGTTCAGAACTGGGTCACCGTTGATGTTCCTTCTTGCATACATATTTCAAATTAATTTGTTTTGTTAATCTGTTTCTTTCTTTTGAAAAGCTTTCACTCTGCCCAAGGTGAAAGTATTGTATGGGCTTATCTGTTTGCTTTGACTGTTAAGATCATTAATAAAAGTTGTCTTTGCTTCCAAAATAAGTCTTTATTTTCTGCTTTTTCTTGGGAAATGGTAATCAAATAAAAAACCATTTCAAAATAAATAATGACTGGAAATTAATCTGCATGATCACTTGTTATATGTGTCAGTTTCTAAAAGCAATCATAAATCACATGTGCAGATTAATTAAAAAACCTGTTGAATACAATGACCCTGCACCCTCTCCCAACTTTGATTGTCCTGTGTTTAGGGCCGAAGAAGAAGATTATGATGAGATTCCAGAAGAGGTCTCACGGTTGCTTGAGCCCGAGGAAAATACCATTCAGCCATATAAGGAGCCTTCGGAAGTGATTAATGTGGGTTCAGAAGAAGATCTGAAGGAAGTTAAGATTGGAGCATCATTGCATCCTGATGAGAAGAGAGGGTTGATTGAGCTGTTGAAAGAGTATGTGGATATTTTCTCTTGGTCTTATCAAGATATGCCTAGTCTAGATACAGACTTTGTTGAGCATCGTTTGCCGTTGATGCCAGAGTGTCCGCCAGTTAAACAAAAGTTGAGAAGAACCCACCCAGATATGGCAGTAAAGCTCAAAGAGGAGGTTCTAAAGCAGATTAATGCTGGTTTTCTTGTGACTTTAGTGTATCCTCAATAGATTGCCAATATTGTCCCAGTACCGAAAAAAGACAGAAAAGTTTGCATGTGCGTAGATTACAGAGATCTAAATAAAGCTAGTCCTAAAGATGATTTTCCATTGCCTCACATTGACATGTTAGTGGACAACACAGCAAAATTCAAGGTATTCTCGTTCATGGACGGATTTTCCGGGTATAATCAAATAAGAATGGCTCCAGAGGACATGGAAAAAACAACGTTTATCACACCCTGGGGAGCATTCTGTTATAGAGTGATGCCCTTCGGGTTGAAGAACGTTGGTGCAACGTACCAGAGGGCTATGATAACCCTATTCCATGATCTGATGCACAAGGAAGTTGAAGTATATGTTGATGATATGATTGCAAAATCCCAAACTGAAGAAGGGCATATAAAAGATTTTTTGAAGTTGTTTTAGTGTTTGAGGAAGTATCGTCTCCGCTTGAATCCAAATAAATGCACCTTCGGAGTTAGATCGGGGAAATTGTTGGGTTTTATTGTTAGCCAGAAAGGAATTAAAGTTGACCCTGATAAAGTCAAAGCAATTCAAGAAATGCCAGAACCAAGAACTAAAAAGAAAGTCAGGCGTTTCCTCGGGCGTTTGAATTATATTTCCAGATTCATTTCCCACATGACTGCAAAGTGTGAACCGATCTTTAAGTTGTTAAAGAAAGATCAAGGTTGTGTATGGAAGGATGACTGCCAAAGGGCATTTTAGAGTATTAAAAAGTATCTGCTTGAACCTCCTATATTACTCCCTCATGTAGAAGGAAGACCGTTGATTATGTATCTAACGATGTTGGATAGATCCATGGGTTGTATTCTGGGATAACAGGATAAACAGGGAAGAAAGAGTTCGCCATTTATATCTCAGCAAAAAGTTCACTGATTGTGAGTCGCGGTATTCCACGCTAGAAAAAACGTGTTGCGCTTTGGCCTGGGAGGCAAAGCGTTTGCGGTAGTATATGTTGAATCATACCACTTGGTTGATCTCCAAAATGGATCCAATCAAGTATATTTTTGAGAAGCCTGCTCTTACTGGAAGAATTGCCCGCTGGAAGATGTTGTTATCTGAATAATATATTGAATACCGCACTCAAAAGGCTATTAAAAGTAGTGTGTTAGCAGATTATATTGCTCACCATTCGGTGGAAGATCATCAGTCTGCAGAATATGAATTCCTCGATGAGGATGTGATGTTTCTGAAAGTGAAAGATTGTGATGAACCATTTCCTGAGGAAGGCCCTGACCCTGAATCTCATTGGAGTATGATATTTGATGGAGCGGTGAATGCTTATGGTAAAGGAATTGGTGCTGTGATTGTCACTCCTCATGGATCTCACATTCCTTTTACTGCAAGGTTAACATTTGATTGCACTAATAATATGGCAGAATATGAGGCTTGCATCATGGATCTCGAAGAAGCTATTGATCTCAGAATCAAAATTCTAGATGTGTATGGTGATTCAGCTTTGGTAATAAATCATATTAAAGGAGAATGGGATACTCATCACCTTGGCTTGATCCCTTACAAAGATTATGCAAGAAGATTAC
Organism: Vicia faba; assembly: GCA_948472305.1. Classification (NCBI taxonomy): domain Eukaryota; kingdom Viridiplantae; phylum Streptophyta; class Magnoliopsida; order Fabales; family Fabaceae; genus Vicia; species Vicia faba. Next base: position 1,178,271,066 of record OX451741.1, read on the forward strand.
TATCCTTCTTCAATAAATTTGAATTCCATCACATTCCTAGAGATGAAAATCAAATGGCGGATGCTCTGGCAACTCTGGCTTCCATGTACCAAGTGAATACTTGGAATGATATACCCCGAATTACAGTTCGACGGCTGGATAGGCCCGCTCATGTGTTCGCGACAGAGGAGGTAGCAGATGAAAAACTTGGTATTATGATATCAAACATTTTCTTCAGACTCAGGAATACCCGATTGGTGTGTCGAGGAAAGATAGAAAGACACTGAGAAGATTGGAAGGAAGTTTCTTCCTCAGTGAAAATGTGTTATACAAGAGAAATTATGACATGGTGTTGCTCAGATGCGTGGATAGACACGAAGTAGACATGTTGATGCATGAGATTCATGAAGGTTCATTTGACACTCATGCTAATAGACATTCAATGGCTAAAAAGATGCTAAGGGAAGGTTACTATTGGTTGACAATGGAATCTGATTGTTATAAGTTTGCAAAGAGGTGCCATAAATGCCAGGTTTATGCATATAAGATCCATGTGCCTCCGACACATCTCAATGTGATTTCCTCCCCATGGCCTTTCTCTATGTAGGGTATTGACATGATCGGGATGATAGAACCCAAAGCTTCGAATGGACACCGTTTTATCTTGGTAGCAATTGACTACTTTACCAAGTGGGTAGAGGCTGCTTCTTATGCCAATGTTACCAAACAGGTGGTTGTGTGTTTCATCCAAAACAATCTTATATGCCGGTATGGTGTGCCGAGTAGGATCATCACTGACAATGGCTCAAATTTGAACAACAAGATGATGATATAATTGTGTGAAGAATTCAAGATTGTCCATCACAACTCATCTCCATACAGGACAAAGATGAATGGGGCGATTGAAGCTGCTAATAAGAATATCAAGAGAATTATCTAGAAAATGGTTGTTAATTATAAGGATTGGCATGAAATGCTCCCTTTTGCTCTGCATGGATATCAGACATCTGTCCACACTTCAACAGGAGCAACCCCGTTCTCCCTGGTATATGGAATGGAAGCTGTACTCCCTGTTGAGGTTGAGATTCCCTCGTTGTGTGTGATAATGGAAGCCAAGTTGACAAAGGCTAAGGGTCCAGAACATGTTTGACCATTTGAATTTGATTGAAGAGAAGAGAATGACAACTTTGTGTCATGGGCAGTTATATCAGAAAAGAATGAAGAACGCATTTGACAAAAAGGTCAAACCTCGTGAATTCAGAGAAGGCGACCTCGTGCTCAGGAAGATCATGTCTTTTAACACTGATTCTAAGGGCAAGTGGACTCCCAATTTTGAAGGCCCGTATGTTGTCAAGAAAGCCTTCTCTGGTGGTGCATTAATTCTTGAAACTATGGATGGCGAGGAGTTCCCACGTCCCATGAATGATGACGCAGTCAAGAAATACTTCGCCTAAAGAAATAAAAGAACAACTCGCTAAGTTAAAAACCCGAAAGGGCGGCTTAGTCAAAAAGGAGCGTCTCGGTAGGCTGAAAACCCGAAAGGGCGGTCTAGGAAAAAATTAGAGACATAAACAAAATAAATTTCCCGCTAAGTTGAAAATCCGCAAGGGCAGCTTAGGAAAAAGTTAGGGATTTTCTTGGCAAGTAACTACGTCAGACAAGACTTGATCGTTGAAGCAACAATCTTCTTGGATCTTCACCATACTTCAACAAAAGTTGTTGCTCAGGATTCCAAAAGTTGTTAGGGGGAATGGTGGTCATTGTATCTCAATGTATCTTTTCCATTATATATTACCATTTCCCAAACTTTGTAATCACCCATGAAGTCTCGCCATTCGCAGACTACTATTCTATTAATGAAATTCGAGCTTTTGCCCAATTATTTGTGTTCTTATTTTTATTTAGCTTGCAAAGACTTCATTTATTACTGATAATAATTTTTAAAGCAAAAAGATTAAAAAGAAAATTTGACTTTTCAAAAAAAAGGGGGAGATGTTCATAATTCAATTTACTTTGGGATTTGTGATGAAACAATTACAACAAAAATGGCGATCCCAGGAATGAACAAACTCCGGTTGTTTTAAGAAGATTTACTTCCTTCATGAAGGTTTTTCTCAGGTCATCTTGTTGGTGTGTCCGCAATCTTTGTGTGTTTCTCAGATAGTTATAGACGATACCAGTGGGTGCAAGGTACAATATTGGGTTTGTGATCCCATTATCCCTGGCCAAGTCTTGGTTCGCTTTTAATTTTGGGTTTGCATGGTCAGAAGCCTCCGTCCCAGATTCCCCAGCGAAGTTTTCCCCCATATGATGAAAGGTTTTATTCCCTTGGTGTGCTAATATGTCGCTCTTTTTGCAGTATTGGCATTAGTATTGAATTCTTGATTTCCCAGGAAGACTATACCAGGGCATCTTTTGTTGGAATAGGTTTGTATGATATGTAGACTCAATCCAATATTCTCCAGTGAATGCCTTGTTTATTTGACAGAAGTGATTTCTCCCCAAAGAAGTTGGTGCAATAATTACTCTTGAAGAACGTATCTCTGGTTTCCCCAGTGAAGAACGTATCTCTGGTTTCCCCAGTGAAGAACGTATCTCTGGTTTCCCCAGTGAAGAACGTATCTCCGGTTTCCCCAGTGAAGAACGTATCTTGGTTTACCCTCGATGATGTGGTTTTGACTTCCCCAATGAAGTCAGCATGAAGTCCTCAGTAGATGTCTCGATGATGAAGCATTGTCTCCCTTAGTGAAGTCTATATGTTTTTCCTCCTTCAAAGCGGGTCTGAATTCCCCAATGAGGTTTGGTTGTCTCGGTGTCAGTCTGCTTTATTTGAGGCTGGTCTTGCAATCTCCAGTAGGAATGTTGCTTGTGAAAAACTGGTTTCTCCGATGAAACCAGAAGAAAGATGTTCTATCCCGGTATCTGTTTGATTTAGCTACATCTGAATTATGTTTCTCCTCAGTAAAGTTAGGGCAGGCAATAGGTTTGGTTTCCACAGTTGCTTTTACCTTTCTTGGAGTGATCTCTCTGTTTAATGTTTAGCCCAATGTTGTTGGTACCTGAGGCGGTTTTGTTTGTTTGTATTGATTATGTATCCTTTTACCAGCATATGCATAATATCACTCATCCATTCATACATGCATCATCCATTGCTACAAATCATTTTTTATTGACATTATGTTCTAACCTTCCTGCAGCGCTCCTTGCTTAGATGGATTTGGTTTTTCCCTCTTGAGTTTATTTCTCAAAGGATGTATCTTCGTTGGCTGTCTTGCTCCAGTTTGTTTCTAATTGGATTCGTGGTTGCATGAAGATATTACTTTGGATTTCTGAGAACTTCAAGTTTTGGCTGGTGCATTTATTTTGCACGAGAAGACTTTATCTCCTCAGCATGAATAACGTGGCATTTCCCCAGGAAGTCATATCTCTTTCCCCATGGAAGCCATATCTCTTTCCCCATGGAAGCCATATCTCTTTCCCCAGGAAGTCATATCTCTTTCCCCATGGAAGCCATATCTCTTTCCCCATGGAAGCCATATTTCTTTCCCCAGGAAGTCATATCTCTTTCCCCATGGAAGCCATATTTCTTTCCCCAAGTCATATTTGTTTCCCCAGGAAGCCATATTTCTTTCCCCAAGAAATCATATCTGTTTCCCCAGGAAGCCATATTTCTTTCCCCAAGAAGTCATATATGTTTCCCCAGGAAGCCATATCTATTTCCCCAGGAAGCCATATTTCTTTCCCCAAGAAGACTTATATGTTTCCCCAAGAAGTTATATATGTTTCCCCAGGAAGCCATATTTGTTTCCCTAGGAAGCCATATTTCTTTCCCCAAGAAGTCATATTTATTTCCCCAGGAAGCCATATTTCTATCCCCAGAAAGTCATTTCTCTTTGCAATTACCCTTGATGATAAGTGGAAGTCTCTTTATTTGAGACAACTTACATGTTACCCTTTCCAGGCAGAATACCTTGGTTAAAGAAGAAGTTGAGACCCGTTCTAGGTAAAACGCCAGAATTTTTGGATGACTTGATATTTTCAAATCTACCTTCAGTGAAAGTTGGTAGTACATCGGCAGTGAACGTCAGTGTTTCTTATCTTTTTGCTATTATCAGTGAACGTTGATAGTTCATCATCAGTGAACGGTGGTGATATGATATTTTCAAATCTACCTTCAGTGAATGTTGGTAGTACATCGGCAGTGAACGTCGGTGTTTCTTATCTTTTTTCTATCATCAGTGAATGTTGATAGTTCATTGTCAGTGAACGGCGGTGGTATGATATTTCCAAATATACCTTCAGTGAACGTTGGTAGTACATCGGCAGTGAACGTCGGTGTTTCTTATCTTTTTGCTATCATCAGTGAACGGTGATAGTTCATCGTCAGTGAATGGCAGTGGTATGATATTTTCAAATCTACCTTCAGTGAGCGTTGGTAGTATATTGGCAGTGAACATCGATGTTTCTTATCTTTTTGCTATCATCATTGAACGGTGATAGTTCATCGTCAGTGAACGACGGTGGTATGATATTTTCAAATCTACCTTCAGTGAACGTTGGTAGCACATCGGCAGTGAACGTCGGTGTTTCTTATCTTTTTGCTATCATTAGTGAACGTTGATAGTTCATCGTCAGTGAACGGCGGTGATTTGATATTTTTAAATCTACCTTCAGTGAATGTTGGTAGTACATCGGCAGTGAATGTAGGTGTTTCTTATCTTTTTGCTATCAACAGTGAACGGTGATAGTTCATCGTCAGTGAACGACGGTGGTATGATATTTTCAAATCTACCTTCAGTGAACGTTGGTAGTACATCGGCAGTGAACATTGGTGTTTCTTATCTTTTTGCTATCATCAGTGAACGTTGATAGTTCATCGTCAATGAACGGCGGTGGTATGATATTTTCAAATCTACCTTCAGTGAATGTTGGTAGTACATCGGTAGTGAACGTTGGTGTTTCTTATCTTTTTGCTATCATTAGTGAACGGTGATAGTTCATCGTCATTGAACGGCTGTGATATGATATTTTCTTTCTACCTTCAACTATTGAGTTGGTAGTTTACCGCCATCTGTGAGTCGATATATCTTTTTCTCTCTACCTTCAGTGAACATTGGTAAACATCGGCAGTGAACGTCGATGCTTGTTATCCTCCTCTCTGATTCAATTCTTTTGGTCCACCAGTGATTTATTTTCCTGGTGGGGTTGCTCCTTTGTTTCTTCATTTTTGTGGCATCCCCAGTGATACTTTGCGTCTCTTTTATTCTGTTCATATGCATTCATAATCATAAGCATTGCATGGCATCTTAGAGACAAAAATAGGGCTTGTTTTATATTTAAGTATCTTCAATCGCGTCGACACGAAGATTTTTAACCTTCGTATCTCCGGATATAAGACACTTAAATAAGGGCAGCGGTTGTACCCCAATTTTTGCCCCTAAGATTCCCCTATCATATCATGTCAAATTGATCATAACAAGATCACATTAGGGTTGGTTCTTCCTCTTTTTCCATCTCTTATATTTAAGTTTTCTCTTGAGGAATCTCCAAGCACCTTGGTTGTGTATTTTGTAAATGTGTTGATAATTCACCTCTAACCAAAATACAAAAATATTTGTCTTTGTCTTTGCAAAATTGTGTTTTGTAGGTACCAAGTAGAAGCATCCGACAAATAAGGTTTTCCAGGAAAAGCGATCAGTTCTGTATTGTGTCGAAAGGCAGCTTGCATCAATCCATAGAGGCTTGTGTCGAACTCATGCAAAGTTGATTTGATTTTGTATTATGTCGAAAGGCAGCTTGCATCAATCCACAGAGGCTTGTGTCGAACTCATGCAAAGTTGATTTGATTCTGTACTATGTCGAAAGGTAGCTTGCATCCATCCACAGAGGCTTGTGTCGAACTCATGCAAAGTTGATTTGATTTTGTATTGTGTCAAAAGGCAGCTTGCATCAATCTATAGAGGCTTGTGTCGAACTCATGCAAAGTTGATTTGATTCTGTATTATGGGGAAAGACAGCATGCATCGACCCATAAAGGTATGCATCGACCCATAAAGGTATGCATCGACCCATAAAGTTATGTATCGACTCATTCAGTTATGTATAACTAGCATGTGTCGACACATGCATGTTATGTATCGACTCATCCTGTTTGTATAACTAGCATGTGTCGACACATACGTGATATGTATCAACTCATGCAGATTGTGTGATTCTGTAATGTGTTGAAGAAGCACTATGTATCGACACATAGAAGCATGTATCGACACATGTTGTGTTATACTGCTAAAATGTGTCGATGCATACCACCCATGTATCGACTCATAACAGCAAAATGCACGTGTTTTTTGAAAAAAAAGCCAACAAATTCAAACTGTTATCTTTTTAGCTCCAAATTTTTCTGCATAATTTGAAAATTATATCATTAATTCAATTTTGGCTCCAAGAATCAATTGCCAAATTACCACTAATCCCAATCCTAAAACTCTATAAATAGAGACCTCATTTCATTCAAATCACAAGCTTTTGATAGCCAAACTCATCTTGCTAAAAAATCTCTCACTTCTCTCCATCTACCAAATTCACTCAAAGCTCCATTTTCAAAAAAAGGATAGTAAGCTTTGCATTGAAGCTTACTAATCTTTGAGCTAAACCTTCATCCAAACACTTTTTCTCCATCAATTCTCTACATCCAAGCTTTGGTAATTGATACTTGTTGTTAAATTGAAGCAAATTCTGGAAGTTGTTTGATAATTCTCTAATTCTACCTTTGGTAAGTTGGATCATCATCTTTCACAATGTGATCTCTTATGGATTTCTGGTTTTGATTCATTAAGCATTGTTTTATGATTCCATTAGTGTTATTTTCTCATAATTTGATGGAATTTTCATGCTCAATTGGATCCATGATCATAATGTGTTTGATGAAAAGTTAGAACAAAAATTTGATCCTTGAGATGTTGTTTTTTACTGACTCTAACATGTTGCAATCAATTGTTGTAACATTGCAATTGCTTGTCACAGAAAAATGATTTTTAAAGAAAAACTGCAGTAATGCAATAGGTTGCTGTCGAAGCACAACCGATTGTAACAGTGTCGAAAATATTTTTTCTGCCTTATTTTGGGGCTGTTTCGACTCAAATTTTTTTTACTCACTTCTTTGATTGTTGATTTGGATTGCAATTTTAAATGTCCAATTTGTCTTTAAACTCGATGGAATTTGTGATGTAGATGAAGTTGGATAAATTTTCATCAATTCAAATCTACCTAAGAATGAATTATTTAATTCATTTTTGGTGCTTTGGATTAATGATATGTTTATTACTTTAATCCATCTAGAGGAGTGGTTGAATTTAAAGATGAAAGAATTTTGAAATGGTGATCCAAATTACCTTATCATTCCCATCCCTCTTAATTTTATCCCTTTCTTTTTAATTGTGCTACATGTTAAGGGATAGTGATCTCTATATCATTTATCTAAACATGAAGTACATAGATTGCTATTGACCGACCTCAAAATAGGTGCGACTTCTACATAAGTCCACTTACGATTGCTTAACATAGCGCTATATTTTGTCCTGATTCGAATAAATGATCATTTGTGGCCCAAACTTATGATTGCAAGCCCAAGTATGTTAATTTTATCTCTTTGATCCAATAACCTTGAGATTCATTGTGTAGAGGCTTTGGTTCTACCAATCCTCTAATGGATCTACAACACTTTTGGTCAACGCAGATCACTTAAACATCATTGATCATTAAATGTTACTTTTGAGGATTCCAAAATGGATGATATACTTGACAAAAAGCAAATGCAACTTGTTGTGTGGAGGCTTTGGTTCTACCAATCCTCTAATGAGTTCCAAATGCAAGTTTCAATATGGTCATCCAACTAACCACTAATTTCTAACAATTGACTTTACTTTATGATATTATTTTTTATGCTTTATGTACCATTTAATTTAAGCATTTACATTTCATGTCATTTTTGTTTTGCTCACTTGAGCATTTACTTTTATGTCATTTTTATTTTACTCACTTGAGCTTTTCTTTTCCTTTTAAATACACCTAATAATCAACATGAAGCATAAAAATATTTAATGATACTTGGACTATTTGGTTACTATCCTTGGCATTATGTATTATTGGACTTCTTGGACTTACGATTAGAGACCTTGGCCTATCTTGGAGACTTTGTGATCTTTATTCGATATTTTGTCTGGAGTTCTTGAGGTTTACTTCAAGACATTGGGTTGTTTGTTTGTTTTGTATGCAGGTTATTGTGATTACATACTTTGTTTGTAATTTGGAATTCACCCGTATACAGTCGTTACTCTGCCTAATTTTTGCGAATACTTAAAACACTTGAAGTTTGGTTCTCTCAAGAGGTCTAGTATCTTTGCTTGCTTGGTTTCAATCCAAATAATGGGAATTCTATATTGACTCTTAATGTCAAGTATTGGCTTCTTGTTGGTTAAATGGTTCTTATCCGTAGCTTTTACCTTATACTTCAGGATAGCCTCTTCTTCTCCTCCCATCTTCTTTAATTTTAAAAAAATATTCTCCCTCCTTTTAAAAAACTCTTCTTATTTCTAAACTTGAAATACTTTCCTAATAAACTTGGACTTAGGTCCATGCATTTTCAAAACATTTTCATAAATAAATTTCAATCAATTTAATAATACCTTGACGTTTTTGTGAGAAGACTAAAAGTCAATCAATCTCATTTCAAACCATTTTTGCCACTTTGGATTTTTATTTTAAAAAGTTTTTCTTAAAAGATTAGACTCTTGTCAATCCTTGTAGTGATGCAAACAACTATACTTCTATAATATGTAGTAAAGAGAGATATTTTCCACTTAGGTGTGAGTGAGGCATTGTTGATTTTTAAATCCAAGCCATATCTTCCACTTTGAGGTGATGCAAATTCTCCTTTCTCATGATTGTGGGTAGTAAGTATGTTTACCACATGAACAATGACGATGATGTCTTATCTCATAAAATTAACCAACACACGTGTGTTTTAAATTTTTAAAAGAGGAACTATGTGTACCCTGATCCCCTATTGCACGAAAGGTGGTACGTAGGCACTAAAGGTTTGCAACCACGGCGGGTGCAAAAATCATTAAAATATTTCTTTTCTCACTCCACCATCCATTTTATATACGACACATTTTCATAACCAAAATATACATATTTTTTTCAAAGAGGTTCTTGCGGAGTTCCGTAGATGTTTAGGGTGCTAATACCTTCCCTTTGCATAACCAACCCCCTTACCTTTAATCTTTCCCCCTTTTTGGGTTATTCGCTCTTTTCCCATTCCTTTGGAAACAATAAAGCGCAATGGCGATTTTTATTTTGATTTGTATAAAGTCTAGTCAATCCAATGGCTTAGTCTTGAACATTTCTACCGCTACACAAGTCCTCTAGAAAAAGATCATTCGTTCTTGGCATAACATTCACAGAAAAGGAAGGGAGAGTTAGGTGATAAAGACGTACTTCATTGGAACCTTATCTTCAATGGTTGAAAGCTAGAGAAATTACTCTAAAAATGCTTTATCCTCTCTAGGAACCTTTGATGTTAACTGCTATAGAGCCTTCTTCCATTCCTTTAACTGATATAGAGGAACTTTAAGTTTCTTTTGCCAAGATGAAACTAGAATGGGATGCTTGGAAGAACAAGTATCAGGTTTCAGACATGGGAAATTCAGAGGTGTAGATGTGCTTAAAGGATAAATATGAGCTACTTAGCCAGAAGGGAGAAGAAGAGCAAGATATAAAGAAGATAAAAGTGCAGGAGGATTTATTTTCCTCTAGCATTGTGCCATCTCTTGAGTATTCATACACTCCTCCCACGTCGGGTGCTTAGAAGGGCATTGTTGATAAGTTGGTGATGGACAAAGCTCGAGTGCAGAAGGAATGTGAAGTCAAGATCAAGAAGCTTAAGAAGATGTTGGAGTATGGTATTGGGTCTTCTTTAGACATGGTTCCTTTGGAACCTGGGATTTAGCTTTCTCTTTCTTATGTATATAATTATTGAGACAATGTACTTCAGTTTGTAATCCATCCATTATTAATGAAATGAATTTCTTTATATATTCTCAGATATGTTCTTTATGATGTTTTTAATTTGCTTATAATTTTATTAAAGTTCTTTATGACGCATTGCATATCATGCATCATATTGCATTTGGTCTTGATTTCTGAGGTTTTTCTGGAGTTTTATTCCTTTGTCTCATACTTCATTCAGTCAAGCTTCCTCATCAGTATAATACTCGAGCTAATTATCAAAGAATATGGATCATCTTGAGCAAGAGAATCGAAAAATGTGTGAAGAGGTGACTAACTTGAGGTCTGGAATAGAAAGGTTGTCTGCTTTAGTGGAATCTTTGGTGGCTGCTCAGAATCATCCATCACACCCTTCTCCTCCTTCTCCTCGTGCAACACAGACTCAACCACATGTTACTGTCATTTATGAGATCTTATCGGCTCCTATTTTCGTGGCCCCGATTAATTTTCCACAACATCATATGCCACATGGTTTTCCTTGGGGCATGCCTTTGAACTTTACTCTTGAAGTTTATCAACCTGCTGCTGAGACTCTTGATGTGTAACTAGCTATGATTGTTTCTCCTCCAGTGGTTCATACTGTTCCACATGCTGATGAGCCCGTGTATCATGTTGTGGTAAGAGAGAGCATTTGTGTTTATGAAAGGATGGATGAATTCTAGGATCAGTTCCACGAAATGAAAAAGGAGATCAAAGTTCTGAGGGGAAAAGATCTATTTGGGAAGAATGCCCATGAACTCTATCTTGTGCCTAATGTGAAGATACCTGCCAAATTCAAAGTCCCAGACTTTGAGAAGTATAAGGGAAACCCTTTCCCTCAAAGCCGCCTTGTGATGTATGCTAGGAATATGTCTACTCAGACTGATAACCAAAAAATTTTAATCCACTACTTTCAAGACAGTCTTACAGGAGCAACTATTAAGTGGTATATGGGATTGGGTAACTCTCAGATTTGTACTTTCAGTGATTGGGTGAAATTTTTTTCTGTTAATATAAGTATGATGTTGATATGGCGTCTGACAGGGATCAAATTCGGGCCATGACTTAGAAGGATAAAGAGAAAAATTTCAAGGAATACGCCCAGAGGGGGCGTGAGATTGCTGCACAAATCAGTCCTCCTCTAGAGGTCTCCACCTATCATTGTTAGAACAAGATTTGGATTCTATAATTAATCTCTGGATTTTGAGGATAATAAAACTTATATTTTATATGTAAACAAATTTGTTTATAATAGTTTCTTGAGTGTGCATATTAGAAGTTCTAATTGATTCAGGATTGTTGTCTAAAGAATAATCAGAAATATACTAAGCACGCATCAGAAATACTGTTGCATCTGCTTATGAAGAAACACCAGTAGTTCTGAAGAATGTTGAAAGTTCTCCAGAAAAGGATCTCAACATGTACTTCTCAATAAGCTGCTGCTTAAGAAGTCACAGGTGTTTCTAGAAGAAAGGACCTATGTTAGAGCTTCTACTTCAAGATTAAAAATCAAGATTGCACCAGAAACAAGCTTTTGTGTCAAAGATCAGAAGTCAATATTTGTTCGTCAGAACATTCGTTACTTCTAACTCTGAAGATAAAGTCAAGGTTCTGAACACATCAAAGAAAATCTTTTACTTCTGGATCAGAACTCAAGATTTGTTCATCAGAAAAGTTGTTGCTTCTAATTCTGAAGACAAAGTCAAAATTCTGAATACTAGGATACGTCTTGGAATATGCACATCTCTTTATATTATAATATTCCAACAGAAGACAAGATCAAAGAAAGTTATATCTTCTGGAATCATCATTTCTCCACATCACAAAGTCCATCAGAAGAAAATAACCAAAGGATGATATCTTCTAACGCCAATCTTCTCATCAGAAGTATTTTTCATCCGAAGACAATATCATTAGAAACATGCGCAAGAATGGTTAGTACAAAGGTATAATTAAACATTCCACTCAAATGGATATACTGTGTACTCTTTATCTCCCGCGATCATTTCCTACCGCTATGGCAGCTGGCAATGAAAGTGATGTGTGTACTACTACAAATGTCTACTCTTTAAAGCCTATATAAAGGATCAACTGTTCATTTGCAAAATAGAAGACTAGAACACAAGAACAGTAACTCTGCAAAAATCAATACGTGAATACCACTTTGAATAAGCTTTTTGGTTATCAAATTAACATCAAAGATACATTAGTCCCCATGATATTGTTGTGAATATGGTAGAGGTTTTCATGGGGACTACTGTATCTTTGATGTTAATTTGATAAGAGGATCTTTGGTTGAAATACACATGACTTTGTGTGGTCTTAGTTATTATGAGCATGATCATGCCTTTTGCAGAATTTGTTCGAGGAGTCTTTGTGGTTGCTCTGTTGTGAAGAGGGATCTCCAGGAGATGTTGGATCAATAACTCATCTATATTACCAGAGCAAGGGCTGATGTTGGCGAGGTTAACGTGGTGGTTCCTCATTTCAATATTCTGGAACCAGTTGAAATATTTACAACAGTAAGAAATATGGTGTTTATGTTTTGGTTATAAGCCTGTCGATGCTTGTTTCTTACAATAATGATAAAGCAGTTCCATACAAGTATAATGCGACCATGATTGAAGACGGTAAAGAAGTCAGTATTCTATTTCTCCCTTATGTTATTAACATTGATGATGTTAGTAAGGTGACCTGCAGTGGTCGTGTGATTGCTTCTATTCCTTCTCAGGATGTTATGAATGTCTTTGTTGGTAAGCAAGTTCAGGTTGAAGGACCTAATTGTATAGTCTGGATCTGGGTTGATGCCAGGACAGTCTAGTGGTTTGAATTCGAATGCTAATGATGGTGAAGTTTTGAAAGTAATCAAGAAGAGTGAGTGTACAATTGATGATCAACTCTTTCAAACTCCATCCAAAATCTCTATTTTATCCTTGCTGATGAATTCTAATACTCATAGAGAAGCCTTGATGAAGGTGTTGGATTAAGCGTTTGTTGATCACGATGTTACTGTGGACCAGTTTGATGGCATTGTCAGTAATATAAGTGCATGCAATAATTTGAGCTTCAGTGATGAGGAGCTACCTGAGCAGGGTAGAAACCATAATTTATCTTTGCAGACAGTCAGAATGCTGCTTTATGAAATGTGTTGATTGATAATGGTTCAATGTTAAATGTGATGCGTAAGTCAACTTTGTCAAGATGGGCTTATCAGGGTACCCCTATGAGATTCAGTGGGTGGTTGTGAGATCTCTTAATGGATCGAGGAAATATATGGTTGGGGAAGTTGATCTCCCCATGAAAATCGGGCCTCACTCTTTCCAGATTACATTCCAGGTGATGGATATCCACCCTGCGTATAGTGCCATGTTACATTGCCCATGTGCCCATGAAGCTAGGGAAGTTACATTTACTCTTCACCAGAAGCTGAAGTTTGTCAGGAATGGAAAACTAGTAATTGTAGAAGGTAAATATGTGGTATTGATGAGTCATCGCTCCTCATTCAGTTATATTGATGCAAATGAAGTTGTTGGGACTTCATTACAAGATCTTTTTGTTGATTGTATTAAGAAGGGTGAGGCATCCATTTCTTCTCTGAAGGACGTGCATCAGGTAGTTCAGCATGGTCTTACCGAGGGATGGAGTCAAATTTTGAATTTTCCAGAGAAAAAGCACCACGTGGGTCTGGGGTTAGATGCTCCATCTGGAAAGGGTGTGAAGAAGGAGTTTACTTTTCCTTCAATTGAAGATGTATTCCGTAGTGGAGGTTTCATTAATCCAGTTCATTCATAGGTTGATGTTGTACTTGATGATGATTCAAAAGCAGATTATCCGAGATTTGTAATGCATGGAGGGACCAGCCAAAATTGGACAATTGTTGACATTTCTTATGTTATGCACATTTCAAAGTAATTAGCTTTAGTTTTTTTTTAAAAAAAATCCTTTCCCTCTGCCTAAGGTGAAAGTGAGTTATTTGGGCTAACCTTTTATCTCAATTATTAAAATCATCAATAAAAGATATTTTGTTATTCATATTGCATTTTTACTTCTTTTTTTCTTTTTTGGAAAAATCATAATCTAAAAAACCCATAAATGATAAAAAAAATTAATATATGCATATCATTATCAAATTTATCTATTTTTCTAAAAGCAAGCATCAATCATATGTGCATATTAGTTAATAAACCCATTAAAAATAATGACTCTACACCCTCTCCCAACTTTGAATTTCCTTCGTATGAAGATGAAGAGGAGGAATGAGACAAAATTCTAGAAGAAGTCACTCGGTTTCTTGAGCACGAGGAGAAGACCATTTAACCATACAAAGAGCCGTTAGAAGTAATCAACTTGGATTCTGAAGAGAACAAAATAGAGGTCAAGATTGGGGCACTGCTATGATAGGATGTCAAGAGTAGGTTGATAAAGTTTCTTAGAGAATATGTTGATGTTTTTTCTTGGTCTTACCAAGACATGTCATGTCTTGATACAAATATTGTGGAGCATAAGTTACCGCTAAAGCTAAAATGTCTTCCTGTGAATCAGAAGTTGAGAAGAACTCACTCTGACATGGCTCTCCGGATGAAGGAGTAAATTTTGAAGCAGATTGATGTTGGTTTCCTTGTCACATTAGTTTATCCTTAGTGGATTTCCAATATTGTGCCAGTTCCTAAGAAAGATGTAAAAGTACGAATGTCTGTTGACTATAGAGACCTTAACAAGGCCAGACCAAAAGATGATTTCCCTCTATCACATATTGATATGTTGGTGGACAACTGTGTTACCCTGAAATTTGCTCTACCATTTTTCTTCAAGACATTTTCATGAGGTTCACAAATGCTCAAGGTGGCTCAAGAATTGATTAGGCAAATTCTCCTCCTAGGCAATAGGTTCACAACTATGGTTTGGTATTTATCAAGGAAGATTGGGTTTTCAAGATCTCAAGTGGTTTTCATGGTTATCCATAGGTCTTCAAGAATGCTCATGTCAAGTTTCATGCCTTGCATCACAAGTTTGCTCAATCAATTGCTCAAATGATGGAAAATCAATTATATTGGGTAAGAAGTCAACTGTGGTCAACATACAGTCAAACTTCAAGATTTTTGGTCAACATCAAGGTTTTTAAGTCATATTCATCATTTTATCAAAGGTTGATCATGAATCCTCAAGAAAAGCACTCAAGTCATCAAAAGTCAAAAGTTGCCAAATTAGGATTTCCTTAGGAGAAGTCAACTAAAGTTTGACCAAGCATAACTTTCACATCCTTCATCAACTTTTCCCCAACCAAAGCTCATTTATAAGGAAATTTAATTCTCTACAACTTTGCCTCTCTAAGCTCAAGTCCAAAAAATGCATCATTTGAGAGATATAAGCCAATACATCACATGTCATTTTGAAAGTCAACAAAAATACATCTTTTGACAAGGAGATTTACATTAAGATAAAGTCCTCAAAAGCAAAAATTATCGACATAGAGGTTGTAGAGGACATCTCGAGCTTTGCAAAAAGTCCAAGATCACCTTCAAAATATAAAAATTGAGTGAATTATGACCATTTCAAGTTGGTAAATTTTGAGTAAATGCATGAAGTCCAAATTGAGCAAGCTTGACATTTTGGGCTATTAGGCCATGGTTAAGAGTCAAGCGTGTATTATACTCTTTATACACTCCAGAATTCATTCATACACTCTTTTTACTTGTTTCATTTTAATTATTTTTATTAATTTTGATTTAATTCATTAATAATATTAAATAAAATATGATAAAATTATATCTTACTACAAGAGTCCAAGCCCACCATTTGGTTGCCCTAAATTTATCTACATATTCAGACATCAAGTGGGAAAAAAGAATACGAATCCTTGCCTCTCAAAATTGTCAAAAAAAAACATCAATATTTTTCAAGAACCCTAAGGGATTGAAATCCTATTTTCAAGACTTCTCACTACCAAACCTCCATTCAATTCACTCTTCCAGGACCATTCAAGGGTAAGGTTGGATCGGTTACCATGATCCAAAGGGCCTGAAACAACATACACGCACCACCGTTTTTTTCTAATTATTTCATGATTTTTGTATTTCTATTTTCATTATGTTTTAACGTGCACTAACACCACTAACATGCTCCTGAGATGCTAACGTGTAGGTTTGAATCATCAGATGAGTCCCTTGCTATCTGAGCCATGAATGACCATGATCAAACTGATTCATGTTATTTTTACCATACCTCGTAAACCAGGACGAATTAGCCACCAAAAATGCTCTCATTAGATTCACAGCCTCTACTTTAGGGGGTAGGACATTATTGGATCATTAACGTTTTGTTTTTTACAGGGTTTGAAAAAATAGTTTACCGAAGAAGACGGTCGGAGCTAGGGCTCCGACACTTCTCCAGCCAATGTATTTGTTTATATATTATATATTTATCATTTCAATGATATAAACGGATGAAACAGCCACCCCAGTGGAAGAAGCGCGCACGATAAAGCATTAGTCTCAAAGGGCCTGGGTTCGATCCAAACTTTTGACATTTTGTTTCTTTAATTTCTCACATTTTTGCAGGTTGATTACAAAGCGTGTTGGAGGGGTATCCTGGACACAAGCACGCGCTTGGTCTGGTGGTATGCATGCTGCATGAAGGTCTTGGGGGTCATGAGTTCAACACTCATCTCCAGTATTCTTTTTCTCTTTGTTTTTTACTAACATTATTTTTATCTTTTTACTTTAACCCTAATTTTTTAATAACCATAATTACTTTTCTTTAATCAACATTAAAACAAATTAGGCTTAGTTTCTTTCTAATAATTTAGTTTTGATTTTTGTTTATTTATTAAATTAATTAGGATAATTAATCTCGATTAATTTAATTACCTAACTTTTCTGATTAATTAAAATCAATTAGACTTTAGGATGATTATTAAAACTTTATCGTCAAATGATTACAAAACGATTTTTAATCTTCGCGTGTTTACTTTCGCAGTAATTTTCCTGATTATGCAACTGCTACGATTTGTAATAGTTTTAATTAGGGTTAGTATTTGCTTTATTTTTCCCATGATTTTGTGGTTTTGCACCCCATTTCCCGAATCCTTGTAATAGTTTAGGTTTACTTTCTGCACCTTTACTTTCTACAATTTATTGCTTTCTTAATAACTGCTAGTAATTAGGGCATGTATGGCAAGATATAAAAACGAACATAGCTAACCCTAAATACAAGATTAAATAACTGAATCAAATCACTATTCACACACTCACCTCTAGGGTAACCTCACTTGTTGCCTTCGGAAAATACATTCATGTCCCTCACACATGGGGAGTCTTTAGCATAGTCCCTCGAAAACAAAGATCGTAATCCCTCGATGACCCTTTCGATGTTGCCTTCGGTAAACGATCTAGTCCCTCAATGATAAATTGTTGAAGTGTCGTTACCAGTTGCCTTCTATGACTGAACGATGACCTGCGCCTGTCCCTTCACATCCAATGATAGGGCTTCCTACTAATTAGTGGTAGGGTAGCACTATCTAAGGAGGAGGAAATAACACGAAATACTTTTGAGTAGGTAGATAGCCCGTAATCATTTGTTCACTAAAACAAAACATTTTCACAACCACTTTCTCTGAAATATTTTCAAAAACAAACACTTTGTATGCATTTTTAACTTATACAAGAATCATTACATAGTTTCCAAACTTAGGTATTTTCAAAATATTTTCAAACACATACGCAAAAGAATTTCAAACAAAGTAAGATAACGATTAAGAGCCCGTAGATAACTACGGATGAAAAGGGTGCTAACACCTTCCCTTTTCATAACCTACCCCCGCGAACTCAAAAAATTCTTAAAGGTATTTCCTATTATTTTCACCCTTTCCTTTATTGGATAAAAGAAAAGTTGGCGGCGACTCTTGCTATCCGCAACATTTGCGATAAAATGAAAAACCACAAGTCAGTTCATCCACCGTATTACAGAACTATACAGCGTATATCGATATGGTTGAAGTGATGGCTACGTTAGTGCAGCACATTAGTTTATACTGGTATCCCTCGAGTTAGTCGGGTAGCATACTAGGTTGCCGCGTGGTGTCATAAGCACTAACTGACCTTAGAACCTTAATTGACCCAACTTAGCCATTAGAAGGTAGTGAGATAGTCGGCTTTGGTGCAGTCCGAAGTTGGTTGATACTTGATGCTACACTCATTGAGATTAGGCTCTCGAGTTTTATTTGGTGGTAAGTCAATTGTCGTGCTAGACTAAACTTGTTGGAAAAATTAGTGATATTGAGATCCCTAGAACCCGGTTACTTCTGTAGGACAGGTTGAGCCAACTAAACTTCAAGAGGGTACTTACCTACAAACCCCATGCAAGCCTTAAACCTAAGGCGTTTCTGTGTTTGTATGTGTTTGATTATTTGCTCGAACATGACATCATAACATCATATCATGACTAACCATTTCAAAGATCTCAAGGGAATTTGATGCATGTTATCATGAAACAGACATCTAGAAAGGGGCAAGAGGATTTATTTTCCTATAACCAAATGTCGTTAAAGTATCATAAAACGACGTCTAGCAAGGGGCAAGAGGATTTATTTTCCTCTAACCAATGTTGTTCGAAGCACGTTATCTTGAGTCAAAGGCTAGGACCCACTCAATATGGTGAGCTTGATTGTCATAGAAGGACGTCCAATGACGCGAAGTTCTTCAGTTAAAGCTACAGTCAGATTCAATTTCTAACATTTTCTTTTGTTTACCCCGCAAGATCCTTGAAAACATTGTATCTACATATAATGCATCATTACATAACAGGTTTTCCCATACATGTTTTCTCATCTTCTTGTTGTTTATTTCAGTAAAAGATGACTCTTGAACAGACTGTTAAGGAACTCCAAGCTCAGTATGCCTAATTCTAGGAGACACTCTTGAACCTAACTCAAGGACATAAATATATGATGGCGCTCATCACCAAAAAGAAGAAGACTCGAAAGCTAATTGCTATTCTTAACATGGGAAGAAGATTCAAAGGTCTTGCTAAACCACTTCAAATTGTTGATATCACCTGTGATGAAGATGACAACCAAGAGGAGGATGGTAGAACCGCCATTGATGAAGATGGAAGCAACCTTGTTTCTGGTAAGATACCTGAGGATGAAGACTATTATGATGAACAGTATCCTCTTGCTGACGATAGATACAAACAGCTGGAAGACCGTCTTAAGGCCATGGAAATCCAAAAAGTGCCTGGATTAGATTTCAGAGAGTTAGGTCTTATTCCGAGGTTAGTTATCCCTCATAAGTTCAAAGTCCCTGTTTTTTCTAAATATGATGGTGTCTCTTATCTGAAACTTCATCTGCGATCATATGTTCGGAAGATCTAACCCCATGCTGCTGATAGAAAGTTATGGGTTCACTTCTTTCAGGAAAGTTTATCGGGTACACAACTCGAGTCATTCTATCAGCTGGAGGGAACCAACATTCATACTTGGGAAGACATGGTCGCTGCTTTTTATAAGCAATATCAATACAATGCTGACCTTGCACCAACTCACGTGTAATTACAAAACATGACTATAAGTTTGAATGAGGGTTTCAAAGAATATGCCCAGAAGTGGAGAGACTTAGCTGGAAGGGTGAAACCTCCCTTGTCTGACCGAGAGCTAGTTGATATGTTCATGGGAACTCTAACAGGTCCATTCTTTAATCATATAATTGGGAGTTCTTCATCTGGTTTTACTGAGATGATTTTAACTGGAGAACATGTCGAAAGTGGTATTAAGAGCGGAAATATTCAAGTGGCTGCATCTTTAAATGTTGTGAAGAAGACATTCAATGGTAAGAAGGAGACCAATGTTGTTTATGGCCATAAGGGTCATGGTAAAAATGACTGCAATCAGTCTGTGGGGGCGGTACTAATTTCTAATCATGCACGTGTTCAACAACAACAACAGGGTAATAGGCATAGGTCAGACGCTCCAAGAAGGCATTTTAGCAAGATTAACATGCCATTTTCTCAGCCATTACCACATTTACTAAAAGCAGAGTTGATTACGCGGACCCTCCATAGAACCCCAACACCTCCTCTCCTAAGTACAATCTGAATGCGAGATGTGTTAAAACATAGTTTGATTCTACAACCCTCGTAAGAGTTTTGATGATAACAAACACAAAGAACAAATATGCACTCTAAATTTTAGTTATATGTTGTACAAATGTTCTGACAGAAGTGGACTAGAAGTTAAGCTACAAAGGGGCTCAAGCTAAGTACGCAGACTGATATCAGAATGTTCTAAAGAATGAAGATCAAAATTTGCACTAAAGAGAAAGACATCTTAATTCCGAATGAAAGTCTGACATGCAAACAAAACCTTATGATTATGACTTCCCAAGTTCTGAAGCAAAGCAGCAAGCATGTTCCTTATGTTTTGAAGCGTTACTTTTCCATTAAAGCAGTATCAATTGCAACGACTACAAACAAACAAGGATCTTCATATTATGGAAAGTGAATTAACTGCCAATTATCATGTTTCCATTTGGACAGATTGTTGCGCCTATTTAAACAAGCATCAAGGCTAAATAGTTCACGATTTTATACAACTGCTATCATACAATCTTTCAACACTGCAAATTATATTCATACTATTCTCTAAAATTGTGTAATACATCACAAGTTTGTGATACAGTTTTTGTAACGAAAACAACTAGTACACAAATTTATTCTTATCTTTGTTAGTGAATTTCCTTGAGATAAACCGGTTTGTGGTTGTACTCAAGAAGACTTTGGCAGTTGTCAAAGTAGAATTGTAATTTGTTTGATTAGTGAATTAAGTCTTCCTTGGAGAGAGGCGAAATCACCTTGGCGGGTGGACTGGAGTAGTTTTAGATCAAGCGAACTAGGATAAAAATCATAGTGTCATTTACTTTTGATTTTAAAGTTTCAATTCAACCCCACTTCTTGTGTTTTTCACTTCTTCAAGATGTGCTTACCATTCTAACAGTCCTGGGCACGACACCAACAATTGTTGGACCCTAAAAAACAAAATTCAGGACATGATTAACAACAAGGAGATTGAGTTTGATCCTCCAGAGACACCCAATGTGATTACCGCACCCATGCCTAAGAACACGATAAGGGAGTTAATGTTGTTGATGTTGTTTCTACTATAGAAGATGTTGACAATGATTATGACCTTGACAACTGGATCTTTCTTATCGTTGGAAATGGGCTCAGCAACTGAAAGGCCGATGATGCTATCTCTATCTCATTTAGTCAGGAGTAATAGTTACATTTCTGTTTTTTATTACTTTCAAGTTTTGGCTTTGTATTATTTGAACAATGAATTTAAGCCGTGTGCCTTACCCGAGGCACAACGGTGCATTTGTTAAGGGTTTCCATTTCATAAACATATTTTCATTTGATAAAGCATTGGATGTTTTGCATTCAAATTATGTGCTCTCTTTCTTTCTTTTTACCTTTATCACTTTCAAATAGCTATGTGTTCTTACACACACCCACATAATACATTGTAGATCCACCTCCACTCTGGATCCCGTTGGTAACGATTCTGCTATTGCCAGTTATGACTTGAAAATCAGATCTACCAAGCCGAGGACGAAGGTGAGGAAGATTGTTAAATACCGGGAGAACTTGTTAGTCTGTTAGTGCAAGAAGAGAGATCTATTCAACCACATGAAGAGCCAGTTGAATTAGTAAACTTGGGTTCTGAAACAGATAGAAAAGAGGTCAAGATAGGTGCCAACTTAGAGGTTAGTTTCAAGAACAGGTTGATAAAGATATTACATGAATATGTTGAGATCTTTGCTTGGTCATACGAAGACATGTCGGGGATTGATACCAATATTATGGCTCATCGCATGCCGATGAAAAAGGGTTATGCTCCGATAAAGCTGAAGGTTCATCGTATGCATCCCGAGATGTCAGAGAAGATCAAGGCTGAGGTTATGAAACAATTCAATGCAAGGTTCTTAGCAGTGACATGCTATCCTCAATGGGTTGCAAATGTGGTTTCGGTACCAAAGAAGGACAGAGAGGTACGTATGTGTATAGACTACGGGGATCTGAATAGGGCGAGCCCCAAAGATGACTTCCCACTGCCACATATCGATGTTTTGGTAGAAAACACCACTCATCATAAGGTATTCTCCTTCATGGATGGTTTTTCAGGGTATAATCATATCAAAATGGCACCTGAAGACACGGAGAAAACTACCTTTGTCACATAATTAGGCACTTTCTGCTATAAGGTTATGCCTTTTGGGTTGAAGAATGTTGGCGCAATATATCATCATGCTATGGTAGCTTTATTCCATGACATGATTCATCACGAGATAGAGGTCTATGTCAATGATATGATAGCCAGATCACTGACTGAAGAAGAGCATATGGAATATCTACACAAGTTGTTTGAGAGACTGAAGAAGTATAAGTTGAGATTGAATCCGAACAAGTGCACCTTTGGGGTGAGATCCGATAAACTCCTGGGTTTTATTGTCAGCCATAAAGGTGTTGAAGTTGATCCTGCCAAGGTTAAAGTTATCCAAGAAATGCTCGCTTCCTGCACCGAGAAAGAAGTCATAGGTTTTTGGGACGACTGAACTATATTGCCATATTTATTTCTCATTTAACCGCTACTTGCGAACCAATCTCTATGGTGCTGAAGAAAGATCAGATAGTGAAGTGGAACGACAATTTCCATATGGCCTTTGACAAAATCAAGGAGTACCTACAAGAACCTTCAATTCTGATGCCACCAGTTGAAGGAAGACCTTTGATCATGTACCTAACAGTGTTAGAGAACTCAATTAGGTGTGTACTGGGCCAGCATGACAAGTCTGGTCGAAAAGAGCATGTAATATACTACCTTAGAAAAAAATTTACCGACTGTGAAATAAGATATTCGATGGTCGAGAAAACTTGTTGCGCTTTGGCATGGACTTCTCACTGACTAAGATAGTATATGTTGACCCATACTACTTTATTGATCTCTAAAATGGATCCCATCAAATATATATTCGAGAAGCCCGCTCTCTCCAGAAGGATAACACGACGGTAAATGGTCTTTACAGAATACAACATTCAGTACACCACTCAGAAAGAAATCAAAAGAAGTGTATTGGAAGATCATTTGGAACATCAAGCCGTAGACGACTACCAGTCTTTGAATTTTGTGTTCCCGGATGAGAACATTATGCTAGTTATAGATTATGAAGAACCTGGACCGTATGAAGGACTTGAGACAAGATCTCGATGGACTATGGTTTTCGACGGAGCTTCTAACGCACTTGGTAAGGGAATTGGGGTTATGATTATTTCTCCTCAGGGTTTCCATACACCCTTTACCGCCCGATTATGTTTCGACTGTACCAATAATATGGCTGAATATGAAGCGTGCATTATGGGAATCAAAGCTGCTATTGACCTGAGAATCAAGTTCTTGAGTATATATGGAGACCCAGCCCGAAAAATCAGTCAGATTAAGGGAGAATGGGACACTAAGCATCTGAATCTCATTCCGTACCGAGAGCACGTGTTGACCTTAATTTCGTATTTCGAGGAGATCACTTTTGAGCACATCCCAAGAGAAGAAAATTAGTTGGAAGACGCGTTAGCTACCATTTTATCTATGTTTAAAGTCATATGGGACAACGAGGCTCCCATAATTACCGTTGAAAGGCTAGACGAACCGGCACATTGATATGAAATTGACACTAACGGAGTAGAGGAGAAGCCTTGGTTTTATGAAGTGAAAAGATATCTTGAAGATCAAGAGTATCTTAGAGGAGAATCCATCAACAACAAGAAATTCCTATGGATGTTCTCAGCTAAGTTCTTCTTGAGCAACATAATTATGTACAGGAGCAACCATGATTTAACTCTGCTTCATTGTATGGACAAGAAGGAGGCGAAGAAGATTACTGAAGATATGCAAGAAGATATTTTTGGTACTCATTCCAGTGGACATACTATGGATATGAAAAGTCTGAGATCAAGTTACTATTGGTCGACTATGGAATCTGACAGTTATTTCCACTCGAGAACTCGTCATAAGTGTCAGATCTACCTCCTTGGCCATTTGCAATGTGGGTCATTGATATGATTGGATAGATCAAACCTACTTCTTCCAACAGACATCGCTTCATCCTCATCGCCATTTATTACTTCACAAAGTGGGTTGAAGCAGCCTCGTTTGCCTCCGTTACCAATAATGTTGTTTCCCGACTCATTAAGCATAACTTTATCTTTCGTTACGGAATCCCCGAGAGGATTATCACAGACAATGGTACCAGTATAAACAACACTATGATCACAGAACTCTACACGTAGTTCAAGATCAAGCACCATAACTCTTCTCCATATCGACCAAAGATGAATGGCACAGTGGAAGCCTCCAATAAGAACATTAAGAAAATTATGTAGAAAATGGTTGTGACCTACAAAGATTGGCACGATATGTTACCGTTTTCTCTTCACGGTTATCGCACTTCAGCTCGGACATCAGTTGGGGCAACCCCATTCTCTCTGGTCTATGGTATGGAAGATGTCCTACCTACTGAAGTTCAGATTCCTTCCCTGAGAATTATGAAAGATGCAGACTTGGAAGAAGACGAGTGGATTTAGACTAGGATGGATCAGTTGAATTTGATTGACGAGAAGAGGCTTAGGGTTTTTGGTCACGGTCAGCGGTACCAGAAGCGTGTGATCAAAGCGTTCAATAAGAAAATCAAGCATCGAGTATATCAAGCTGGTGACTTGGTAATAAAGCGCATCATCCTGCCGCAAGGTGATCCCAAGGGAAAATGAACTCACACCTACAAAGGTCCATTTGTGATCAAGAAGATATTTTTGGGCGGTGCTATGATACTTACCACCATGGACGGTGAACATCTTCCACACTCTGTGAACATGGACATAGTTAAAAAATACTACGCATAAAAACAAAACGCTAGGTTAACTGGCCTAGAAAAAAATAAGGGCATCCCGGCGAACTAAAAGGGTTCAGGAAAAAATTAGGGATATAAAAGACTGTACACCCGGCAAGTCGAAAACCTGAAAAGGAGGCTTAGACAAAAAAGGGTATCTTGGTGGACAGAAAACCCGAAAGGGAGGTCCAAGCAAAAATTAGGGATTAGAGTGTACAATTATGTCCTATTGGATCACTTACATCCAACTTTATTACCAATGTCAAGTTCTAATGGTGCCGATCAATTCAATCAACTTCTTCCAACAAGCGAGGGATGAGATGCTCGAAGACATAAGGCCAATAGAAGAGTTGAAACCTGAAGAGATCATTTACACATAGCTATGTATTTTGTTTTCACTTTGTACTCTCTTCATTTTTCACGACGATTTCCTCTTACTAAGATTTTTGTCTCCTTGTATAATAATCGCCTGTTTATGGGCAAACTATCAATATAAACATAATTTCAAAATTTAATTTTGTTTTACTTTTTCAGTTTTGTTTGCAAAAAAGTCCAATGACTAAATTGAATGAGCATATGCATATGAATATGATTATTGCTAACAAATATCTGCATAAAAACAAGAATAGGTATTTACTCAAGACTGTAGGAGGTGGGATAATGTTCAAGTCGCCCATAAATCCAGACAGAGTAATCCCTACTAAAGTTTCCCCATGGAGCAATTTTCGTAAGATTATCCCCCGCGGAATCAGCTTCACCAATTCATTTTCAACAAATACATATTCCCCGCAAGCCTGAAACCTCTAATCGTACTCACCAGCAAATCCCCTAGCAGACAAAGGAGTATATTATCATCTCCGGCAATGTCACCAACCTGCAGAATTCCAATCTTCAGTAGATTATGATAGCAACACAGTTCAGAGGAATTCTCTTCCCCAACAGGGTTTATTTCCCCAACAGGGTTTATTTCCCCAATAGGGTTTATTTCCCCAGCAGAATTCAGTCTCCCCAGCTTGAGTCTATCCCTCTGACTACTATGAATCGCCGGCAAAAATTCTCTCTCCAGAAAAGGGTAGCTCATACCACTATCCCCAGAGAGTTGCTACGAAATTAGAAACTGGACCAGGAGTCAGTTAATCTTATCCTCTCCAGACGAGTCAACATCCATGTCTAAAAACTCGGTCAGACAACACCTCGGAAGATTATCCATCTCTTTTATCCTCAGTCAGGGTATATAAGAATTAAACTCCCCAATAGAGCGATGAACAACCAATGTTATTAAATTATTCTCCCCAAGAAGAAATCAAATTCCCCAATGGAGTTTCCTCAAACAATAAGCAGGAATCCCTAGCAGATAAAAGATTCATATTCGTCATCCCCATCAACAACCAGGGATTTACTTTCCCAATAAAAAATGATATACGAAGCTACCGATATACTTCAATGACATCTCATATTCATACATCATTTATCATAGCATTTTCATGTGAAACACATTAGCACATTCACATTTATTTCGAGATCATCATTACACAATGCACTACATACATCATGACATTGCATAAATACTAACTTTATATTTTCAGGTAAAGTTCACAAACAGACGAACATCATCAACAATTTTCTAACAGGTCATAGAGTAAGCACGGGGCGACTATCTACATGACCAGACAACTTTCTTCAGAAACTGAATTGTGACAAGTATTTCCCTCACAAACTAAATTTGGCCGGTAGCTACTTAAGTATTTTCCCCAGAGATTCATTCTAAAAGATATCTCTTCTTGATGAAGTCAAGTGTAGACATCTTCTAGTGCATCATTCAGATGAAGTCAAGCGTAGATTTCCTTCTGATACTTTTTTGAAAAAGTCAGGCGTAGACTCATTCAATATCTCTTCTAAATGAAGTCGGGCGTAGACATCTTCTAGTGCATTATTCAGATGAAGTCAAGCATAGATTTCCTTCTGATACTCTTTTTGGAAAAGTCAGGTGTAGACTCCTTCCAATACCTCTTCTAGTTGAAGTCGGGCATAGACATCTTCTAGTTTAGAGGAATTCAAGCATAGATTTCCTTCTGATACTCTTTTTGGAAAAGGCAGGCATAGACTCCTTTCAATACCTCTTCTAGTTGAAGCCGGGCATAAACAACTTCTAGTTCAGATGAAATCAAGCGTAGATTCGTTCTGAGACTCTTTTGGAAAAAGGTCAGGCGTAGACTCTTTCCAATGCCTCTTATAGTTGAAGTCGGGCATAAACATCTTCTAGCTCAGATGAAATCAAGCGTAGATTTATTCTGAAAATATTTTGGAAAAATTCGAGCAAAGACTCGTTCCAAATGTATCTTCTAGACAAAGTCAATCATAGACTCATTCTAGTATATCATTCGGATAAAATCAAGTATAGATTCATTCTAGTATTATTTTGGACAAAGTCGGATGTAAACTCATTCCAAATACATCTTCTAAAGACAAAGTCAGGCGTAGACTTATTCTGATATTCCTATCAACAGTTACTCTGGATGGCATCTATAAGCCCATCTCTAACATCCCATTACTCTCCAAATGGCATCTTTAAGCCCATTCTCAGTATAATCAACCAACAGTGTTACTTCGTGCACAAGCGAGTGCAAATTTCTAGGCACTTAAGTGTTCAATCATCTTCTACCATCAAGTAGCGAATGATGGACATGCCAATCTAACTCTTAAGGTTTAAGAAGATTGAGCAGAGGTAGCTGTGGTACCCCAAAATTTTCCCTCCAATTTTTCTTCAATACATTTTCATGAGGTTCACAAATGCTCAAGGGGGCTCAAGAATTGATCAGGAAAATTCTCCTCCTAGGCAATGGATCCACAACTAGGGTTTGGCATTTCTAAAGGAAGATTGGTTTTTCAAGGTCTCAATTTGTTTTCATGGTTCTCCATAGGTCTTCAAGAATTCTCGTGTCAAGTTTTATGCCTTTCATCACAAGTTTGCTCAGTCAATTGTTCAGATGATGGAAAATCAACTATATTGGGTAAAGAGTCAACTGTGGTCAACATACAATCAAACTTCAATATTTTTGGTCAACATCAAGGTTTTGAAGTCATATTCATCATTTTATTAAAGGTTGATCATGATTCCTCAAGAAAAACACTCAAATCATCAAAAATCAAAAGTTGCCAAATTAGGGTTTCCTTAGAAGAAGTCAACTGAACTTTGACCAAGCATAACTTTCACATTCTTCATCATTTTTTCCCCAACCAAAGCTCATTTTGAATGAAATTCAATTCTCTACAACTTTGCCTCTCTAAGCTCAAGTCCAAAAAATGCATCATTTGAGAGATATAAGCCAATACATTACAGGTCATTTTGAAAGTCAACAAAAAGACATCTTTTGACAAGGCAATTTACATTAAGATAAATATTCAAAAGCAAACATTATCAATATAGAGGTTGTATAGGACATCTCGGTCTTTCCAAAAAGTCAAGGATCACCTTCAAAAGATAAAAATTGAGTGAGTTATGACCATTGCGAGTTGGAAAATTTTGAGCAAATGCATGAAGTCCAAATTGAGCAAGCTTGATATTTTGGGCTATTAGGCCATGGCTTAAGAGTCCAAATGTGTATTATACTATTCATACACCTCATAATTCATTCATACATCCGTTGGCCTTGTTTTATTTTAATTATTTTAATTATTTTTATTTAATTCATTAGTAATATAAAATAAAATAAGATAAAATTATATCTTACTACAAGAGTCCAAGCCCATCATTTGGTTGCCCTAAATTTCTCTATATATTCAAACATCAAGTGGGAACAAAGAACACAAATCCTTGCCTCTTAAAATTGTATAAAAAAAAACATCAATATTTTTCAAGAACCCTGAGTCTTGAAATCCTATTTTAAAACCTTCTCACTACCAAACCTCTATTTCGTCCACTTCTAGGAACATTGAAGGGTAAGTTTGGATCAGTTACCATGATCCAAAGGGCCTGAAACAACATACATGCACCATCGTTTTTTTTCATTATTTCATGATTTTTGTATTTCTGTTTTCATTATGTTTTAATGTATACTAACGCCACTAACGTGCTCCTAAGATGTTAACGTGTAGGTTTGAATCATCGCATGAGTCTCATGCTATCTGAATAATGAATGGCCATGATCAAACTGATTCATTTTATTTTTGTTGTACATCACAAACCAGGACTAATTAGCCCTAAAAAATGCTCCCATTGGATTCCAATCTCTGTTTTAGGGGGGTAGGACATTGTTGGATCATTAACATTTTGTTTTTTGAGGGGTTTGAAAAAACAGTTTGCTGGAGAAGACGACCGAAGCTAGGGCTCTGGCGCTTCTACGGCCAATGTATTTGTTTATATATTATATATTTATTGTTTTGATGATATAAATGGATGAAACATCTACCCTAGTGAAAGAAACGCGCGCGATAAAGCATTACTCTCAAAGGGCCTGAGTTCGATCCAACCTTTTGACGTTTTGTTTCTTTAATTTCTCATATTCTTGCAGGTTGATTACAAAGCGTGTTGGAGGCATATCTTGGACACAAGCGTGCGCTTAGCCTGGTGGTATGCATGTTGCATGAAGGTCTTGGGGGCATGAGTTCAACACTTATCTCCAGCATTCTTTTTCTCTATTTTTTACTAACATTATTTTTCTCTTTTTACTTTAACCCTAATTTTTTAATAACCTTAATTACTTTTCTTTAATCAACATTAAAACAAATTAGGTTTAGTTTCTTCCTAATAAATTTATTTTTATTTTTTTTATTTATCAAAGTAATTAGGATAATTAATCTAGATTGATTTAATTACCTAAGTTTTTCAATTAATTAAAATCAATTAGACTTTAGGATGATTATCAAAACTTTTTCGTTATACGATTAGAAAATGATTTTTAATCTTCGCGTGTTTAGTTTCGCATTAATTTTCCCGGTTATATAACTGCTACGGTTTGTAATAGTTTTAATTAGGGTTTTTATTTGCTTTCTTTTTCCCCCGATTTTGTGGTTTTGTACCCCCTTTCCCGAAGCCTTGTAATAGTTTAGGTTTACTTTCCGCAATTTACTGTCTTCTTTATAACTGCTAGTAATTAGGGCATGTATGGCAAGACATAAAATTGAACATAGCTAACCCTAAATACAAGATTAAATAACTGAATCAAATCACTATTCACACACTCACCTCTAGGGTAACCTCACTTGTTGCCTTCGCAAAAATACATTCATGTCCCTCGAACATGGGGATGCTTTAGCATGGTCCCTTGAAAACAAAGATCGTATTCCCTCGATGACCCTTTCGATGTTGCCTTCAGTAAACAATCTAGTCCCTTAATGATAAATTGCTAAATCGTCCTTACCAGTTGCCTTCTATGACTGAATGATGACCCGCGCCTGTCCCTTCACATCCAACGATGGGGCTTCCTACTAATTAATGGTAGGGTAGCATTATCAAAGGAGGAGGAAATAACACGAAAGAATTTTGAGTAGGTAGATAGCTCGTAATCATTTGCTCACTAAAAAAACATTTTCCAAACACTTTCTCTGAAATATTTTCAAAAATAACACTTTGTATGCATTCTTAACTTATACAAGAATCATTCCAAAGTTTCTGAACTTAAGTATTTTCAAAACATTTTCAAACAGATACCCAAAAGCATTTCAAACAAAGTGAGCTAGGGATTAAGAGCCCGTAGATAACTACGAATGAAAAGGGTGCTAACACCTTCCCTTTTCATAACCTACCCTCTGAACTCAGAAAATTCTCGAAGGTTTTTCTTATTCTTTTCACCCTTTCCTTTATTGGATAAAAGAAAAGTCGGTGGCGACTCATGCTATCCGCAACATTTGCGATAAATGCAAAACCACAAGTCAGTTCTCCCCCGTATTACAACAACACAAAAAAAATTAAATGTTTTCTCCTTTATGGACGAATTTTCTAGTTATAATCAGATCAAAATGGTGCCTGAATACATAGAAAAAACAACATTCATCACACCCCAGGGAAAATTCTGCTAGAATGTGATGCCCTTCAGGTTGAAGAATGCTGGTGCAACGTACCAAAGGGTGATGAATACCCTATTCCATGACACGATGCACAAAGAAATAAAAGTTTATATGGATGATATGATTGACAAGTCAAAGACTGAAGAAGGTCATATTAATGATTTGTTAAATCTATTTCAGTGATTATGAAAGTACCGTCTCCGCTTGAATCTGAACAAATGCATTTTTGGTGTTCGTTCAGGGATATTGTTGGGTCTCATTATCAGTCAAATAGGTATTAAAGTTGATCCTGATAAAGTCAGAGTTATTCAGGAAATTCCAGCAGCGAAGACAGAAAAATAATTTGAATTATATATCCAGGTTTATCTCCCTTATGATTGCTACTTATGAGTCGATCTTCAAGATATTAAAGAAGGATCAGGGTTATATGTGGACAGATGATTTCAAGAAAGCTTTTGACAGAATCAAAGAGTATCTTCTTGAGCCTCATAATTTGCTCCCTCTTGTTGAAGGAAGACCTTTGATCATGTATTTGACTATGCTAGATAATTCCATGGGTTGTATCCCGTGTCAGCAAGATGAAATTGGTAGAAAAGAATACACCATGTACTATCTGAGCAAGAAGTTCAAAGATTGTGATTCACGATATTCATTGCTTGAAAATACTTATTATGCCTTAGCCTAGGTAGCAAAATGGTTGTGTCAATATATGTTAACTCATACTACTTGGTTGATATCCAAAATGGATACGAACAAGTATATCTTTGAAAGTCCAGCTCTTACCAGAAGAATTGCTCGTTGGCAGATGTTGTTTCCCGGATATGACATTGAATACCATACTCAAATAGAAATTAAAGGGAGTATTTTGGCATATCATTTGGCTCACCAGCCAACTGATGTTTACCTGTCCATCAAGTTTGACTTCCCTGATAAGGATGTGATGAATCTAAAAGCCAAAGATTGTGATGAACCATTGCCTAAAGAAGGACCAAAGTCAGGATACCGGTGGGGTTTGATATTTGACGGAGCTGTGAATGCTTATGGTAAGGGGATTGGTACAGTTATTATTACTCCTTAAGGTTCACACATACCTTTCACTACAAGGTTTATTTTTTATTGTACGAACAATATGGAAGAGTATGAAGCTTGTATCATGGGTGTTGTACCCCAAAGTTTTCCCTCTCATGTTTCCTAAGGTTTCCTCTTACATGGGTGGTTACAAACACTTGCCTAAAGAAAATTAATTTTTTTGAATGATGGTCAAGTGTCTTTCGATTGGCATGTCCACAGTGTCCTTCGATTGGCATGTCAACGGTGTCTTTTGATTGGCAGGTCAACAGTGTCTTTTGATTGGCATGTCAATAGTGTCCTTCAATTGGCATGTCAACAGTGTCTTTCAATTGGCATGTCAACAGTGTCCTTCAATTGGCATGTCAACAGTGTCTTTCGATTGGCATCTGAACAATGTCCTTCAATTGGCATTTCATAGCAAAGGGTCATTCGATTGGCATGTCAACAAGCTTCGATTGGGCATCTAAAACCCTTCGATCAAGCATTGGCCCATCAGCTTCGATTGTGTGTTGGTTCCCCTTCGAGCACGCCTTGGTCCAAGTTTCATTTAGGCAAGAACCCCCTTCAAGTTCCCTTCGATTCACTAGCAGTGGTCTCCTGCATGTTTATTTCGACTCACTAGGCAAAGGCCTCTTCATGCTTTCCTTGGATTCACTAAGTCAAAGGCTCCTTTCAACTGGCCTTCAATTCGCAAGGGCAAAGGCTTCTTCTATGATCTCCTTCAATGAATAAGGAAAACACTTCCTCTGTGCTTGCTTTCAATGCACAAACCTAAGACCCCTCAATTTGCCAGCACACCAGGCAAAAGGCCCATTCGAAGGACATGTAAATGATCCATTCGAAGAAGCATTCAAAGGCCCATTCGAAGGACACATAGTGTTGTCTGAAAAAAGGGTTTGGTCAAAGATTGGATCTAGTTGGTCAAAACTAAAGAGAAGTATGCAAAGATGCTTGCTGGCCCAAAATCCCACATATTGCCATACTCAAGCTTCCTGCACAAACACATTCATGCCAAAGGAAGTTTCAATTGGCCAGAAAAGAGTTTTCATTTGGGCTAGCCGAGTAAGGGCTCAATTAAAGAGGCCCTAATGATGATAATTTGAGCTATTCGAAGGAAGTAACTCAGAGTCAATCGAAGGGCAATACTTGAGCTATTCGAAGGAAGTAACTCAAATTCAATCTAAGGGCAAGACTTGAGCCATTCGAAGGAAGTAACTCGGGGCTAATCGAAGAGCAAGGCTGGAAGGTATTCGAAAGAGTCAAATGTGTCTAGGTTCACTCAAGGTTTCAAAATGGAAAGAATCATCCCAATATGGACAACCTTAAATGTGTTAGATTCTTGTCTCATGGCTATCAAAGCCTAGTTAAATGGTTGTCCCTTGCCATTTTCATGTACCCTCACATCCCTATAAATACAAATCCACACACATTCGCAAAGAGGAGGACATTTGCCAGGAGACTAGAGACAGAAGCCCAGGAACTACACATATATTTCCTTACACACATACACATCCTAAGAGAAGCATACCAAAAATTCTCACAAGTCAACAAGATCACACCACACTTGCTCTCTCTCTTTTCGAATCCAAGAGCATCCAACAACTCCAGTCCACACACAAGTTCCAGTTCAAAGCAAGGTAAGTCCTCTTGACCTTGCATTTTTTGTTTCATCATAACATATTGTTGTACCCCAAAATTTTCCCTCCCATATTTCTCAAAAACATTTCAAGAAAGATCCTCAAGTTGCTCAAGGAAGTCCAAGGGTTGACCAGACAAACTATCTCCTAAAGGAAGTCTACCCCAAATTAGGGTTTCATGTTGCATCAAGATATTTGAGTATAAGGGATCCCAAATCCTCACCATTGTCCTAATATGTTCTCAAGATCATCCATGTCAAGTTTCAAGCCTTGCAGAGGAAGTTTGCTCAGTCAATTGCTCAAAAGGCCTGAAAATCGACTGTGCTAGGGCAAAGGTCAACTGTGGCCTACATACAGTCAAACTTCAATATTTTTGGTCAACATCCTAATATTGAAGTATTATTCATCATTTGATCAAGGGTTGATCATGATTCCTCAAGGATTGCTCACAATTACTCAAAACCCAAAAGTTTCTAAATTATGGTTTTGTAGGAAAAGTCAACTAAACTTTGACCAAGCATAACTTTCTCATACTTTATTATAAATGGCCCATCCAAATCTCATTTTGAATAGGATTCAATTCTATACAATCCATCTTCAGCTCCCAAGTTCAAAATATGCGCTCACAAGAAGTTATGAATTTGGAAATTATAGGTCATTTTGAAAAGTCAACAAAAACACCTTTTTTGTCAAAGCTTCATACATGAACATGGAATACCAAATTGAGATGAGACCAAAAGGGTTGCTTAGAGGACATCTCAAGCTTTCTAAAAAGTCCAAGAACAACTTCAAAGAGTCAAAATTGAGGAAGTTATGCATTGATGAAGTTGACCTTATTTGAAAAATTGTCAAAAGTCAACTATGCCTCAAATTGCAATTTTTGCTAAATGGGCCTAATTTTTTGCACTTGTTTTGAGTTGGTAGCATGGTCCACGAGCCCTAGCTCTTCCCATTTGTCTTTATCTTATTTTTATTATTTATTTTGATTTTTATTGCAATTAAATCAATTTAAATCAAAACAAATCATGAAAAATCCAAATCATTGAAACCTCAAGATCTTGTCCATGTTTCAGGTCCTATATCCAGCTAGCAAAAGATTGAATTCGTGCAAGGCAAAAGTGGGCACAAAAATATTGACTTTGACCTATTTTTGGAATGATTTTCAAGTGAATCAAATCAAGATCAAAAGCAATAATTGACAAAGATTGAATGGACTTTTGTAAACCTAATTCATTCCTCAGTATATAGGGAACATTTGCAGACAAAAATCACAAGGTTTGAGAGGCGTGAAAAGGTAGAACAAACTTGGAAAAATCAGAAAAAAGTGTTGAGTTGATTTCATAGTCCCGGGCGATTACAAGGCTTCCTGGCCATCTCATTCACTTCCTGGGAGTGCAAGCAAGCTGTACCAATCGAAAACAAGCGCGTTAGTGCCCAGAATTCATCCCCACGACTCCCATGGTTTTCCCATATTCCTAAAACTGAATCTTGTTATTCTTGCATATTCATCATGTTTTAATAGTATATTCTTGTTCCTTAACACATTTGTAAGCTATCTATATCATTTAATTGCATTTTTGTGGACTATATCAGAATTCACCATTGCTAGGTTTTGATGGCTTCGTTTTAGGATCTTTTGGTACAGGTAAAATTGGCCCCCAAGAAGGGCACCATCGTGCTTAGCAGGCCAAGACAAGTTGATTCATGGCCTTAAATTTTATTTATCTTGCTTGTGTTTGATTTTGAGAATTACAGGGTTTGTAGTGATGGAAGCTTGTCCGTAGGTAAAGGTCTTCAAACCTTTTAGCCACTGAGAGAGGACAGGGATGATGACATGGCATCACCCTACTCGTCCATTTGAATTTCCGTGCGAATTTTTCTTTATTTCGTTTGTTTTTAATATGATGATTATTGTTTGTTTTGTATACAAGAAACGTGTCCAGCGCAGTTGGTAGCAGGGTGATTGGAAAAGGCTTCAGGACCTGGGTTCAAATCCCAGGCCCCCCTATTATTTCACATTCTTTTTATTTCAATAATGAGGCGCGTGCATAGGTGGGATGACCGCCATGGTCCATCATCATCCAACTAGCCAGGTGTCCAGGAGGCCAGATCTAAAGGCTATCATGTGGTGACCATCATACAGCCTAGTCAATGCAACGCATGGGATTTAGGAAGTCAACATGGACCTTTGGTTTTGGGCCCAAGACTTGCTGTCAGCACCCTCCCAAATTGCTATTTCAGGCCCAATTTCCTTATCTCTTTTCTTTTATAATTTCTTTAGTTAATTCATCTATTTATTTTTACTAACACAAATTAATTTTTCTTTTTATCAAAAAATCATAAAAATAACATTTTCATCCAATTAGATTTAGAATTTATTTTTTATAAAAATATTAATTTAATTAGTTTATTTAATCTTAGGGTAACTTTAATTATTTTGTAAATAAATTTAAAAACAATTAGAAAATTAGGGTTTTAGTTTAATTTAATTTCTATTTTCTTTTTCTTAAAAAATAACAAAAATACAAAAATAGGCCATGTAAATTATTTTCTTTAATTAATTCAATTACTAATTAATTTAGGTATTTAATTTAAAAACGTTATTCTTTTTTCTTAAATAATTAAAAAAAACAAAAATAATTTTTTTCTTTCAATTAGGTTAGACGGGGTCAAAACCCTAGTTCTCTCTCGTTCTCGATTCATCGTGCTTTATTTTATTTTTACAATATTAATGTAATTGCTCACAAGTTGTAATAGATTAATTAGCATTTTTCTCCTTTTCATTTATCGTTTTTTACGGGTTGTTTTTGGCTATGTAAATTAATACCCGAAGCATTGTAATAGCGTAGTTTAATTTCCGAACTTTAATTTCCTCAAAATATTAACTGTTAGATGTATGAATAATAGGGATGCATGACAAGAATGTATGATTAACTTTAAAATGGTTAGCAAACCATAAATGTGCAAAGATAAATAATTTGAAATTGAATCACTCGCACATGCACACTCCTAGGGTATACTCCCACTTCGGTTTCCTTCGGTAAACGGTCATTAAGTATAGGATATTTTAGTGGTCGCTCTCTTGTCTAAACAAAGATCAAAGTCTCGTTCGGAAAAGTTGCCTTGGAAAGGTTGCCTCGGATATTGTTACCTCAAATATTGATCTTAAGACATTAGAGTTATCACTAAGACGTCCTAACATTGCTTTAGTGCTCATACGTCCCTTTTCAAATTGACCCTTAAAAACTCCGACGACGGTGCTACCTACTAACTAATAGTGGGATAGCGCTGTCTAAAGGAAACAAGAATAGAAACATTCTCTTTTTCGAGTAGGTAGATTAGTTATTAAGTACTTACTCAAAGAAAACAAACATTTTTACACCAAACACTCTTTTCAAACAAAGTTTTCAAAAACACTTTGTAACACTCTTGAAGACAGAAGCAAAGGTTAAATCGAAGTCAAAAACATTTTCAAATTAAACACACATAAGCAATTTTTAAAATGATGAGCAAGTACCTAAGAGCCCGTGGAAAACCATGGATAGAAAAGGTGCTAATACCTTCCCTTTCTATAATCTACCCCCCGTACTCAAAATCTCGAAAAATGGAATTTTTCTATGCTTTTTTCCTTTCCTGTTGGATAAAATAAAAGTCATTGGCGACTCTTTCTTACCGCGACATTTTGCAAACACAAACGCAAACCAACATTTCAAAACAGTCCGGTTCTGGCCACCGTATCACACATATAAATAGCCTTTCACTTGTTTTTTCGTTTCAGCATAACATATAAATAGTCTTTCACTTGCTTTTTCATTTCAGCATAACATGTAAATAGCGTTTTAGTTATATTCTTCGTTTCTGTCCTTTTTTGTTTGTTTGCTTTTCTTGTCCACATATATGTTGAAACTAACCTGTACAGACTCAAATAAGAGATAAAAAGGGTGTGAATGAAGGATATACACTCATGCTGCTCTGCAGGTCCATATTACTTCATAGTTTAATCGAAAGAAGCAGAGAAGGTTGTAATCGAAGATTGCTCATACCAACTCCCAAGCTCAACCGAAAGAAGTAAGAAAGGGTGCAATCAAAGGTTTCTCATACCAACTCCCAAGCTCAACCAAAAGAGGCGGGAAAAGGTGCAATCGAAGGTTGCTCACGTAAACTCTCAAGCTCAATCTAAAGAAGGCAAAAGAAGGGTGAATCCAAGGAGTCTACTACCTGGATCAAAGAACTCATTTCCCCTATTTATTTTGTTCTTTGTTTTTACATTCTCTTTCCTTTCGATTTGGTTGTAATAACGTAGGACCCTTATTTTTCGCATTTTTTATTACTTTCATATTGACTGCTAGATGTATGACTAATAGGATTGCATGGTAAAGATTAAAATAAAAACGCTAGCAAACCTAACAAAAAAGAGAAAACTAACTGAAACAAACGCATTCTCACATATACACCTCTAGGGTATCCCACTTTGTTTGCCTTTAGAAAAATAGTCACAATTCTCGAAATGTGAGAGATTTAAGTGGCTACCCTCGGTTTAAAGATCATAAGTCCCTCGATGACCCTCTCGACGTGGCCTCAGTATGATCTTAAAACCTTATGGTAGTTACTAAAGTTTCTTGCCCAGTTGACTTTGTGACTGTATAACGTCCCTTCGAATGTCCCTCAAACATCCAACGATAGGGCTATCTACTCACTAATAGTAGGATAATACTGTTTAAAGGAAAAGAGGAAAAGAACAACCTTTCGAGTAAAGTAGATAGTTGCTAGATGCTTGCTCAAACAATCTTTACACTTGCATAAAAATTATTTCAAAATCCATTTTCAAAAACTTTTTATACATTCTCTACCATTCCGAGAAACATTACAAAGTTCGTCGCACTAAGTCACTTTCAAAAATACTTTTCAAAACACATAAAGCACAAGGTATTTCAAAATGCGCTAAGCATCTAAGAGCTCGTAGATAACTACGGATGGAAAGGGTGTTAACACCTTCCCTTTCCATAATCTACCCCCTTACTCAGAAAATTCTCGAAAAGGTCTCTTTCTGTTCTTTTCACCCTTTCCTTAATTTGGATAAAAGAAAAGTCGGTGTCGACTTTTGCTTACCGCAACATTTGCGAATACAAATGCATAACCAGTATAAACAGTCGGTTCTGCCACCGTATCATAATGGGTATCAAAGAAGCCATGGATCTCAGAATTAAGATTCTTGATGTCTGAGGAGACTCATCTTTGGTAATTAATAAAATTTAAGGAGAATAGGAGACTCGTCATCTCGACTTGATTCGCTACAAGGATTATGCAAGGAGGTTGTTACCCTTCTTCAACAAAGTTGAATTTCATCATATTCCTCGAGATGAGAATCAGATGGCCGATGCTTTGGTCACTTTGTCTTTCATGTATAAGGTTAGTTTCCCAATGAAGCGCCTCAAATTACAATCAGAAGTCTTGATAGACCTGCTCATGTGTTTGCAGCAGAAGAGGCATCGATGATAAGCCTTGGCATTATGATATTAAGTGTTTCCTCCAAAGTAAGGACATAGATGGTAATGGGTACCCATGGGCACGAATACTAATTTCTCGCTACCTGTCCCGTTTAGTATATATGATACTCGTATCCACCCCATACATGTGCGGCTATCCGTTAGATGGCTATTCATGGATTTTGAGATACCCGTGAGTATATACGGGTATCCATGGATACTTTTACTTTAAAAAAATATCATAAGCTAAAGTTTTTATCCTTTTTAAAGACAACTAAATAGTTTCAAATTTAACACATAATAATAATAATGATAACAAAAATAAATCACATTCATTTTATTTCTTCTTTTTACAAATAATCATATTATACTCAACAAAATAATAATAGTTTCATATTCAACAAAACAACAACAACAATAATAATAATAATAATAATAATAATAATAATAATAATAATAATAATAATAATAATAATAATAATAATAATAATAATAATAATTTTTGTTAGTTTTCTATTTTTAAGATTGACATTATTTTTACTAAAACAAATATAGCAACAATATATTAAATAGGATGTGATTACTTGCTGTGAAGAACGGGTGGAGCAAGAAGTCCTATTTAATGAAGAAGATGTTGAGTTGAAATGTTTCAACATCTGGAGAAACATGCAGGTTAAGATGTCCTATGCAGGATCATACGACATCGCACCTGAGCTAAGTTGGACATTTGGATTCTTTTATGTTTTAACAGATGTAGAATATTCTGGGAATATTATGGAATCCTATGTGGCGCTGATTTAAAGGTATGGAAGAATCAAGAAGAATATTGAAGAATATTGACTTTTTAAATAAGGAGACTTTTTAGGAAAGATTTGATTGGAGACTTATTTTGTTGCAGAATCTTCTGCATACTTGTACCAGCCGAGAATTAGAAAGATGTAATCATTAGCGTTGAGTCTGTACCACTCTCTAGGAGAGTTAGTTTGTGTGATCCACTTGACATGTGAGTTGGATTGCGTTCCTTGAGTTGCAAGGTTCTTTTATCACTCTTTAGCTTTTAAGCATAGAGTTGATTCTTGTTCTCCTTGAAGATGTGAAGTAAGAGTGAGTATTATTCTTGGAGGAAGCTTTTAAGAAACTCCAAGTTGTGTTCTTGTCAAGTGTCTTGATGAGTATT
Organism: Vicia faba; assembly: GCA_948472305.1. Lineage (NCBI taxonomy): Eukaryota > Viridiplantae > Streptophyta > Magnoliopsida > Fabales > Fabaceae > Vicia > Vicia faba. The sequence goes on from OX451741.1 coordinate 1,178,311,399, forward strand.
GTCATGGAAGTGTGTCTTCTCTCCATGGAAGCGTGTCTTCTGTTTTCGTCATGGAAGCGTGTCTTCCTGTGTTATCCAATCGTTGTCTATGATTGATGGGGGATTGAGGAGGCCTCATATCTAGGTGAGTCTTAGATAGAAGTATAGCACAGGTTGTGATTAAGTGAGAAGTTTTAAAGGGGGGAGTTTAGCTTCGAATTGATACTATTATAGTGGACTTATCCCTGGCTTGGTATGCCCCTAGAGTATGAGAGTTGCTCCAAACTGGGTTCACAATTCTTGTATGTTGTTCATGCTTTTCAGTACTGTTTTAATATTGTTTATACCTTTCCAGTGTTGTTTAAGTCAGATCAGATGTCCCAACATGTCATAGGACATCTGGAGCCTGATATACCTGAATTTCAATTTTAGATTAAATTAATTAATGTTTAAGTAATTTTGTTAGTTATTAACGGATAGTGATACCCGTGGGTACATGTACCATCAAATCCATATTTGTTCCCGTAAGTAAACAGGTAACTAAATATCCGTTTATTTTACACGTAGATACCCATTAAGATATCCTACTCGTGCCCGTGACGGGTTTTACCCGCGGGTACCCACGGGTACGGTTTTTTTTGCCATCCTTCGAGTACCCACTTGGGGCGTCAAATAAAGATAGGAAAACCTTGAGAAGGTTGGCTGGCAGTTTCTTCCACAGTGAAGATGTGTTATACAAATGGAACTTTGACATGATCTTACTTAGATGCGTGGATAAACACGAAGCACACATGTTGGTGAAAGAAGTTCGTGAAGCATCCTTTGATACCCATGCCAATGGACATACAATGGCTAAGAAGATGCTCATAGTACGTTACTATTGGCTGATAATGGAATCTGATTACTGCAAGTTTGTGAAGAAGTACCATAAATGTCATATCTATGCTGATAAGATTCATGTGCCTCCAACTCTTCTAAATGTTATTTCTTCCCCGTGGCCTTTCTCTATGTGGGGCATTGATATGATTGGAATGATTGAGCCTAAATATTCAAAGGGACATTGGTTCATCCTTGTGGCTATTGATTATTTTACCAAATGGATGGAAGTAGGATCTTATACTAATATGACCAACAGGTTGTAGTCAGGTTTATAAAGAATCAAATTATTTGTCAGTATGGTGTCCCAAGAAAGATAATCACTAATAATGGCTAGAATTTGAATAACAAGATGATGAAAGAGCTTTGTGAAATTTTCAAGATTGAAAATCATAACTTGTATCCCTACATGCCTAAGATGAATGGTGTTGTTGAAGCTGCTAATAAGGATATTAAGAAGATTATCCAGAATATGGTTGTTACATACAAGGACTGACATGGGATGCTCCATTTGCTTTACAGGGGTATCGTACATTCGTCCATACTTTAATAGGGGAAACCCCTTTATCTCTAGTGTATGGCATATAAGCAGTGATCCCCGTAGAGGTTGAGATCCCACCAACGCGAGTCTTGATGGAAGTCAAATTGACTATGGATGAATGGTGTCAGAACATATTTTATCAGTTAAATCTAATAGAAGAAAAGAGAATGACGACCTTGTGTCATGGACATTTATATCAATAGATAATGAAGAAAACCTTTGATGAAAAGGCTCGACCTCGTGAATTCACAGAAGGTGACCTCGTACTCAAGAAAATCTTTTCTTTCAACACTGATTCTAGGGGAATGTGTACTCTTAATTATGAAGGCCCGTATATTATCAAGAAAGTCTTCTCTAGTGGTGCTATGATTCTTGCAAAAATGAATGGTGAGGAGCTTCCATGTTCCGTGAATGCTGATGCAGTCAATAAATACTTCGCCTATACAATAAAAGAACAACGCGCTAAGTTGAAAACTCAAAAGGACAACTGTAATACGATGGAAGGATTGACTTGTTTTGAATTTTATCGCAAATGTTGTGGATAGTAAGAGTCTCCACCGACTTTTCTTTTATCCAATTAGGAAAGGGTGAAAAGAACAGGAAAGACCTTGATAGATTTTGAGTTCGGGGGGTAAGTTATGAAAAAGGAAGGTGTTAACATCCTTTTCATCTGTAGTTATCTACGGGCTCTTAATTGCTTAACTCACTTTGAAAACTTGCTTTTTGTGTGTGTGATTTATTTGAAAATATTTTGAAAAAGACAATATAAGGCCAACTTTGTAATGATTCTTGTATCAGTCCCCAAGAATGCGTACAAAGTGTTTTGAAAATATTTGTTTGAAAGTGTGATGTGTAAAAAATGTTTTAAAAAGAGTTGTGAGCAAGAATTTAAGAGTTCCTTACCCACTAAAGGTCTTTCTTGTTATTTTACTTCTCCTTTATATAGTACTATCCATACCATTAGTTGGTAGGTAATTCTATTCATTGGATGTGAAGGGATAGCGTAGGGTCATCGTACGGTCATTGAAGGCAACTTGTAAGGATGCTTTGGCAGTTTCGTAAGGGACTAGATTATGTTATTCGTAGGCAACGTCAGAGGGTCATCGAGGGAGTTATGATCTTTTATTTGAGGGTATTTTCTAAAGAATCTCTACGTTCGAGGGACATGACCATTATTCTGAAAGGAAACAAAGAGAAGTTACCCTAAATGTGTAAATGTGAAAGTGTGTTTATAACGCTCAATATTTAATTAATTATTTAATTAAATATTTTCAAAGATTTTTCCAATTAAATTTTCAAAGTTGTGAGATGTTGATTTAAGTTGTGTCGTTCTTAGTTGAATTAATTAGTTGATTTAAGTTGTAGGATTAATATTTAATAATACTATTATTATTTATGTGGGTTTATTTTAATGTTAGAAGTAGTAGAAAGGGAGGTGTAGAAATTTAAGTCCAACAAGGTAAAATAAGAATAATAGTATAGTAGTTATATTATAATGGATGTTTAGAAATAATAGGAAAATAGAAGTATCAGTAGAAAGAAAGAAGAATAGGTTTTGGCAGAAGAAGAAAACAAGGGTTTTTGAAGAGATACGTAGAAGTGAAAAGAGCAGGCAAAGCTAGGTGTAATCGAAGAGTTAGAGCGACCTTCGGTACAAGGTAAGATTGGGGTTCTGACTCTATAATAAAGTATATGACGAATGGTATGTGGGATTGAGTTGTAAAATTGTTTTTATTTGTATTTGAAATTGATATTTTGTTGAAATTGAGATATGATTAAGAACCCAAATTAATATAGTAAAAATATTGATGTGTATATTGCTTGGCGTATTGTAGCGAAAGAGATACAAGTGCCAAATTGCAGGTACTATAGGGGTTTGTGTTTGGTAGATGCATGAGTTAGATATCATATAACAATATCATATATAAATATTAGATATAGTTATAGCACTTGTTGAATACTGTAGCGTTACTATGTGTCAAAGTGAGAATAGAAATTTGTTATTGTAGCCGACGTATGTTTTGTTGGAGATAACAGTTGGAAAATAATAAAACCAATCCTGTAGCATCACGTTACATTTGGCATAGTGTAAGTTTAATTGAGTAATAAGTTTCAATGTTTAATAATATATACATGTTTCATTATTATTATTATTATTATTATAATAATAATAATAATAATAATAATAATAATAATAATAATAATAATAATAATAATAATAATAATAATAATAATATAATAATAATAGTACAATATTTTAGAAGTTTTGGAATTAGAGATAAACAATTAAATTAATGAATTAATTTAGATTATTCTCAATTCCGATAGAGTTGTCAATAGAGTTGTTAGAGTTGCCAATAAAGTTGTCAAAGTTGTTTAGAATTATTAAGAGTCATATTTTTATTTGTTTTGTGTAATTCCAACATGTTTAGAGTTGTCAGTAGGGTAAGTTGGAGTTTCCAAATAATAATACATCTTTGCTAAGTTATGATTTATTATCAGTATGCAAATTTATTTAATCAATTGTAGTAGTATGCCACTAGAATAAATTAAGATAAGTAGCAAGAATAGGTGGTAGGCTTATTAATAAAGTGATAGTGTGGTATGTGGTTATAAGTAGCCGAAAGTGGAAATAGTATAAAGTAGAAATAGTAGAAGTAATATTTAGCAGGCTAAATCAGTAGCAGGTTTAGAAGTTAATAAAATAGAATAACCATATTATTTACAGTAGAGGCTCTAATAATAATGTAGTATTAATTTAACAGAGACATAATGAGAACTTTAGAACACAATAGAAATAATAGAACTTTTAGCCAATAATTAATTAACCGGAAATAGTTGTAATAGTCTGAATAATGGCGGGGTTTATTTGTAGTAAATTTTGGTTGACTCGTTGTATTGTGTTCTTTGTTGAAAAATGTGAATTAGAAGATGATGTTATTGCCTCTATTTATGAGAAAAATATTAAGTTGTGGGCTTATGGCCAATGTTAGTTTTTTGTTGCATTGCTATGGAATTTTGTTGTTGCTATCCTGATATTCATATTGGGTCGCACATGTAACATATAAGGTTGGAGCTGATGCTCGGTAAGTTGGTCTGGATTGGAAAATTAAGTTGAAGGCTTATGCTTTGTTGAGGCCTCTATTACTTGGCAGATTTCTAAGTTGAGAGTTTTGCTCCATTGGTACCACATGCTTGTGCATTATAACGAGTCACATTCCGTGTTGCATATTTAACATGTTGTGTTGTTGACTTGTGATGATTGATGTTGATTGAAAGTTGTCAAGTGGTGATTTTATATAACCTGGTCTAATAAATTATTTATCATACACTCAATTATATGATTCAATATCTCATCTCTTCTGTTTGAATATTGACCTCTAATGGTAACGTGCAGGTAATCAAGAAGGATAGTTGTTACCTTTGTTAGTTCGAGTCTGTTATCACTTTGATACGTAGAACTCAGAGGGATGAACAAATGTTTTCTTTACTGTTGGTTTTCATTATGTTGCTGAATTTTTAAGTTGTTTTCATTAAAGATTTGTTGTCTTAAAGCTGTTTTAGGTTGGGTAAGATGTTATGGTGTGTTCAGTTTAATTTATGAATCCGCTGCGTAGCAACTAAAGTTGTTTTATTTTTAAAGACTAAACAGGTTGTTATCGGTTCATCCGAATTTTATGTGTTATGTATCTGAAGTTGTGTTATTTTTCTTCACGAATCCAACCATATAAATTATGTAAGCTAAACGTCAAAGATGTAGATTAATTTTGTTGACCCTAAATTGAAACCTAATTTTTTCAGAAAGTTCAAATCTAAAATTCTCTACACACTGTCAATATAAATGAAAATTATGGACATGGTTAGCTTTAGAGCAATGATATCTACATTTTTACTTCAGAATGTATTCACATAGGGTGCTTATATCAAGATATTGAAGTTAGAAAACTTACCTCTTGCAGATGGATTCGCGTATGGAGTTTGAGCAAGCTTTGAGGTGCCTAAGAATCTGTTTAGCTTGCCTGGACCTCCTTGAGTGTGTTCCAATTCCTACTTTGCTTTGAAAGTTCCTGAATCTCCCTACTTTTGCAGCAAGGGTGTTTGGGAGAGTTCTAGGATGATTCCAATTATGTGTTGTGTTGTAATTGACTTGTTAATATGTACGGAAAAGATCTCTACACAAAATCATTCCAGGCTTCTGAGTTATTGGGTTATGGCTCTATAACTTGCTTTTGAAGAAAAGTGAAATGACAAATATCAAATGTTGTACAAGCATGTCTTGAGCTTCTTCAGGCCTTAGACACCTTTCTTTTGGATTATAGGGGTTGTGTGTGCAGAAAGAATAAGTTAGAAGCTCAAGACAAGTTGACTTTGTGATTAAAACAACTTTTCAAGAATGGAATGGTAACTTTCTTCCAAAAATGGAAAATTGGCTTGGAAAATGCTTGGAACACTTGGATAATAGCTAAAAAGCAAGTGTAATCTTCTGATTATGGAGAGATCTTGAGGTTTAGAAGCCTGCAAAACAAGATTGTGCAGCATAGGTTTGAAATTGGATTTTTGTTCATCACAAAATGCCTTGTAATTCAAGTGACAAAACACCAAATTCATCTCTTCGATTCTCCCTACTCAAGAATGATCTCAAGGAGTTCTTAGACATTTTGGAAAGCTTGCAATATGCTCTAAAACCCATATTTGAATTTATTTTGAAGATTCCCCTTGGAACTATATGAAAAAGTGCCACTAAGTTGGGTCAAAATCCTGACCAAATTAGGGCAAAATTTCACTAAGTGTTTAGTTTCATGATCCTATGTTCTTGAAATTATAACTTGATATCCAAGCACTTTTGGAAGAATTTATGTGAAGAAAAGTTGTAGACTTCATGGAGATCTATAATGTTTATGTTGAAAGTTTCTCTTGAATCATCTTGCATGATGATGAAAATTTGGCTCAAAGTTATGAAAAAATATGAATTTTCAACACTTTGAAAAATTTCTGTTTAGAAAATTTGACTTTTCAAAATGAAATCTTGACTTTTTGATTTCTTGATGAATAAGTTTCATATTTTGACATGTTTTGATGAATTATGATCCTTGGCACTTGAATTTGACCAAAAAGTCAAAGTTTGACTTTTCAGTATAGAGTTGACTTTTGATCAGTTGACTGCAAAACTCATTTGTCAATCCAATGGACTTACAATGTTTGAAATCATGTCATTAGTTCAAAATGATGCAATTGGAATCTTGAGATCATGCCTTAAACCAATTGATCATTTGCTAGGTTAAAAATCAGAAATTGCCCTTTCCCAGTCAAAACCCTAATTTTGACCATTTTGCCCTTTTGGAGATTTGATCAAACTTCTTGAGGAATTATGGTCCAAACTTGATAAAATGATACATATGGGTTTAAAATGTTGATGTGGTTAAAAATTTATGAGGTTTGACTGTAAATTGGCCATGGTTGACTTTTTCCCTGATACAGCTGATTTTTAGGTCAATTATTCAATTGACTGATCAAAAGTGTGATCCAAGGATTGAAACTTGAAACGAGTAATCTTGGGGGTCATAATGGTCCATGAAAGTCATATGAAGCATTGATAGTTCAAAAATACTTGTGCAAACTCAAACCATAATTTAGCTCATCAGTGCCTAAGGAGGTGTCTTGAGCTGATCAAACCCTAGTACAGTCTTGAGCCCAAGGAGATCTTGTGAGCAAATTGTTTATAAGTGAGAGGGAAAATTTTGGGGTACAACAGTTGCCCCTGTTCAATCTTCTTAAGCCTGAAGAGTTAGATTGGCGATTTTCGCCATTCGTGACTCGAAGGTGGAAGATGATTAGACACTAAAGTGCCCATAAATTTGCACTCGGTGATGTGATGGTTGAGAGAATGGGCTTAAAGATTCCATTTGGAGAGGTGATAGAAATCTGTAGGAGAAGGGCTTAAAGATGCCATCCAAAAGTGATTATTTGTATTGTAATTTGTAAGCTGAATGAATGAGTATTAGAATGGCGTCTGTGTCTGTAGCGTATCTGAACTGCATCTGGGAGCTGATTTTGAATGAGTATCAAGAATGGAGTCTGTGTCTGGAGAATATCTGAACTGTATCTGAAAGTTGAATCTGAATGAGTATCAGAATAGCATCCGCGTTTGGAGCGTATCTGAACTGTATCTGAGAGTTGAATTTGAATGAGTATCAGAATGGCATCCACGTCTGGAGTGTATCTGAACTATATCTGAGAGTTGAATCTGAATGATTAGCATAATGGCATCCCTGTCTGGATTGTATCTGAACTGTATCTGAGAGTTGAATCTGTATGAGTATCAGAATGGCATCCGTGTCTGGAGCGTCTCTGAACTGTGTCTGAGAGTTGAAACTGAATGAGTATCAGAATGGCATCCGTGTCCGGAGCGTATCTGTATTGTATCTGCAAACTCTGAACATTGTTAATGGTAGTTGTTAATCTTATCCTAAAAAGGGTAAAATGTTAGCTAAAATGCAAAGTCATGTTGTATGAAATGTATGATATAATGCATTTGTTTTATCATTGTTTATGATATACGGATGCCATGTATGCGTATGTGAGCTAGTCTATTGCGTTGTTTGTTGGATTTGGGGAAAATAAATCCCTGAATGTTGCTGAGGGTATGTAAGTCTTCATGTCTTGAAGTCGAAGTGTTGTTGAATTTCCATTTAGATAAATAAACTTTGTTTAAAGGGAGATGTCGTGTACTGCTTGAAAAATCTGTTTGGGGAATCCGGGGAAATTGAGTGATTTCTATGAGGGACTGATAATTTGAAGCTTTGTTCGCTGGGGATTAAATTGTACACTACAGGGGATTTTTATGGAAAATAACTTAGAGAGATTTCCCTATCTCTTAAAGCCATAAATACTTGTCTTTTATTTTGTTTATTTGTAAACAGTAATTATGTTCAAATGCATATGTTCAACAATGAATCATTGGACGTTTTTGTAAACAAAACACAAGAGCAAAGAAAAAAAGTTAGTTTTGCACTTTCTAAGGAATATCTTTGTATTAACTTTGAGTAAGTATTTTTTGTACAGTTAGACAAACATTCTAGTAAGAGAATGCCGTCATAAAAAATGAAAATTTTAATACAAAGAAAAAGATAGCTATGTGTAATAATCCCATGGGGTTCCCATTCTGCTATAGCCTTTGTATATCTGAGCATTTTGTCTATTTGTTGCCTTGTCCGAAGATGATTGAATTGGACAGAAATGTAGAGTTTACAAGTTGTCCGTAAGGTGATCCAACAAGACATAGTCATACGCTTTAATTCCCTAACTTTTGCCTGGACTGCCCTTTCGGGTTTTCAGTCCACCGGGAAACCCTTTTTTTCCCAAGTCTCCCTTTTGGGTTTTCAACTTGCCGGGTGTACAAATTTTTTGTTTTTGTCCCTAATTTTTGCCTGAACCTCTTTTGGTTCACCGAGATACCCTTGTTTTTCCTAGCTGTGTCAACCTAGTGGGTCTCTTATGCGTAGTATCTTTTGACTATGTCTGCATTCGCAGGGTGTGGCAGGTCGTCACCATCCATGGTAGTCAAGATCATTGCTCCACCAGAGAATATATTTTTGATTACAAATGGTCCTTCGTACGTAGGGGTCCATTTTCCCCTGGGATCACCTTGCGGTAGTATGATACGTTTAATTACCAGATTCCCAACTTGATACACTTGGCGTCTGACCTTTTTGTTGAAAGCCTTGATCATCTGCTTTTGATACATTTGACCATGGCAGACAACAGTAAGTCTTTTCTTATCAATCAAGTTCAATTGATCAAGTCGAGTCTGGATCCAATCGTCTTCATTCATACCTGCATCCTTCATAATTCTTAGAGAGGGGATCTGAACCTCAATAGGCAAGACAACTTCCATGTCGTATACCAAAGAATAGGGTGTTGCCGCGGTCGATGTGCGAGCTGTAGTACGATACCCGTGGAGAGCTAATGGTAACATCTCATTCCAGTATTTGTATGTGACTGTCATTTTCTGTATGATCTTTTTAATGTTTTTATTTGCGGCTTCGACGACACCATTCATCTTTGGCAGGTAAGGGGAAGAATTATGATGTTGGATCTTGAATTGCTCGCACAGGGCGGTGATCATAGTATTAATCAGGTTCGTACCATTGTCTGTAATGATCCTCTCTGGGATACCATAACGACAGATGAGGTTCTGCTTGATGAACCGGGCGATAAAATTTTTGGAAACAGAAGCGAAAGAAGCTGCCTTCACCCACTTTGTAAAATAGTCAATGGCCACTAAGATGAAGCGGTGTCCATTAGAGGCTGTTGGCTTAATTTCCCCAATCATATCAATCCCCCACATAACAAAGGGCCAAGGAGCCGTCAAGACATTCAGAGGAACCAGAGGTAAGTGCACCTTGTCAGCATAAATCTGAAACTTGTGGCAGGTTCGAGAGTGTTGATAGCAATTTTCTTCAATGGTAGACCAGTAATATCCTGCCCGTAGGATTTTCTTTGCCACCGCATGCCCATTGGAATAGGTTCCAAAAGTGCCTTCATGTAACTCAACCATGATCCTTTCTGCTTCAACCTTATCTACGCATCTAAGTAACATAGAGTCATGGTTACGTTTGTAAAGAATGCCATTACTAAGGAAGAATTTAGAAGAGAATCTCCTTAAGAACTTATTATCATTGACTGAAGCTCCTTCTGGATACTCTTGAGCCTCTAGATACTTCTTGAGTTTGTGAAACCAAGGCTGGTCCACTACTTCTTCAGTATTAATCTCGTGACAGTGTGCTGGTTTATCCATTTGTTCAATGGTGATATGGGGAGTCTCGTTATCCCATTTATGTTTAAACATAGATGACATTGTGGCTAGTGCGTCTGGTAGCTGATTTTCTTCTCGTGGGAAGTGCTCGAAGTTTATCTTCTTAAAATGTGGGAGCAATGTCGAAACATGTTCTTTACAAGGGATAAGGTTAGGGTGTTTGGTGTCCCATTTCCCTTTGATCTGGCTAATAACCAAAGCTGAATCTCCGAATACATTCAAGGATTTGATCCCCAAGTTTATGGCAGCTTTGAGGCCAAAGATGCACGCTTCGTATTCCGCCATGTTGTTTGAACAATTGAAGCAGATTCTTGTCGTAAAAGGAGTATGACATCCTTCAGGAGATATGAGTACATCACCAATACCATTGCCAAGTGCGTTGGATTCCCCATCAAAGAATAGGGTCCATCGGGATCCTTGTTCAAGTCTGTCATATGGCCTGAATTCTTCACAGTTGTTTACCATCATGATGTCTTCATCAGGGAATTCGAACTTTAGGGACTGGTAGTCTTCCACATCTTGGTGAGCAAGGTGATCATCTAGTATACTGCCCTTTATAGCTTTCTGGGTAGTATATTGTATGTCATATTTTGTCAGGATCATCTGCCATCTCTCTATTCTCCCAGAGAGAGTAGGCTTCTCAAATATGTATTTTATCGGATCCATTTTAGATATCAACAAGGTAGTATGAGTCAACATACACTGTCCTAGTCGACGAGCAGCCCATGCCAGAGTGTAGCATGTTTTCTCGAGCAGTGAATATCTTGTTTCACAGTCGGTGAACTTTTTGCTTAGGTAATAAATAGCGTGCTCTTTTCGGCCAGACTCGTCATGCAGCCCCATCACACACCCCATTGAATTTTCCAAAATGGTCAGATACATGATCAATGGTCTTCCCTCGACTGGTGGCATTAAAACAGGAGGCTCTTGTAAGTATTCTTTGATTTTTTCGAAAGCAGTTTGGCATTCATCTTTCCATTTGACTACTTGATCTTTCTTCAATAGTTTGAAGATTGGATCACAAGTAGCTGTCAGGTGAGAAATGGATTTGGAAATGTAGTTTAAACGTCCCAAGAATCCCTTGACTTTCTTCTCAGTACGAGGAGCATGCATCTCTTGTATCGCTTTTACCTTGGCAGGATCTACTTCAATACCCTTGTTGCTGACGACAAATCCTAGGAGTTTACCAGACCTTACTCCAAACGTGCATTTATTTGGGTTCAACCTCAGATTATACTTCTTTAGCCTCTCAAATAGTTTCTGTAAATGATCAAGATTCTCTTCTTCTGTTTGAGATCTGGCTATCATGTCGTCCACATAGACCTCTATTTCATGATGTATCATGTCGTGAAATAAAGCTACCATGGCACGCTGATAGGTTTCTCCAGCATTCTTCAGTCTGAATGGCATCACCTTGTAGCAGAATGTGCCCCACTGTGTGACAAATGTTGTTTTCTCCATGTTCTCAGGCGCCATTTTAATTTGGTTGCAACCTGAGAAACCGTCCATGAAGGAAAACACTTTGTGTTGTGTCGTATTGTCAACTAGGATGTTAATGTGGGGAAGTGGGAAATCATCCTTAGGGCTTGCCCTATTCAAATCTTTGTAGTCCATGCACATTCGTACCTTGCCGTGTTTCTTGGGCACAGGCACAACATTGGAAACCCATTACGGATAGGAGGTGACAGCCAAGAATCCTGCGTTAAATTGTTTCAACTTCTGCTTTAATCTTCTCTGACATATTTGGTCGCATTCGATGGACCTTTTGTTTTACCGGTGGACAATCCTCTTTTGTAGGCAAACGATGTACCACAATATCTGCATCAAGTCCCGACATGTCTTCATACAACCAGGAAAAGACCTCAACATACTCGTGTAGCAGCTGAATCAGACGCTACTTGACACTCGATTCTAGATTGTCACCCATCTTGACCTCTCTTTTGTCTTCTTCGGTACCCAGGTTGATTGTGTCCACGGGTTCCTCGTGAGGCTGAATGGTTCTCTCTTCTTGTTGTAGTAATCTGGAAAGTTCCCCTGGTACTTCCCAATCTTCCTCACCTTCTTCTTCGGCTTGGTAGATTAGATTTTCAGAGTCACAAAAAGCCATAGCAGAACCGTTATCCATGGGATCCTGAATGGATGTAGACCTGCATTGTGAGTGTGAGTGTGTATAAGGATATAACTATCTTTGAAAGAAATGAAAATGTAAAAAGAAAAAACAATGAGCACAAAGTTTGTATGAAAAACGTCCATGATTCTTTGATGTCATATGGAAATGAGATAATAACCCTTACAAATGGACCATTGTGCCTCGGGTAAGACACAAGGTTTTAAGAGTTTGAATTGTTTTAATATTACAGATCCAACAAAATGTAAAGACAAATTACTGTGGGATAAAAGTGATTGGAACAAAATATCTAGCCTCCCAGTTGCTGATCCCTCCGCTGACAGTTGGGAAGATCCAATCCTCCAGGTTGCAACCATCTTCATCATTCTCTACCACGTTGACTTCGCGGTTGCTGATCTTCAGGGGTGGTCCTCCAGCACGAGCGTGGCGTACAGCCTTCTGAGCACCTAAAGTGAAACCTAGGCCAAACTTGTCAGACTTGTAAGGGATATCTGGGAGTTGTCCCCAGATAGTGCATCCTCCTTTTTCTATCACTGCCTTTGCATCCTTCAAAGATGACATCCTGAGTGGAGGCCTCGTGATCTTGGGAACAGTCTTAGTCACTGCCACATCTTGCGGGGCTTCTTCAAAGTGTTGGAATGGAGTTTCAATAAATTCACCATCTAATTCCACATATCTGAAAGAATTGAGATGGTTGATCATATACTCTTCTTCTCCATGAACGGTGACAATCTTCCGTTGAATTCAATATTTTAGCATTTGGTGCAACGTAGAAGTAACAGCGCCAGCATTATGGATCCATGGTCGGCCTAGAAAGCAGGAGTATGAAGGGCGGATGTCCATTACATAAAAAGTTGAATTGAATGTTTGGGTTCCAACTTTTATGGGGATATCCACTTCCCCATGCACCATCCTTTTCGAGCCGTCAAAAGCCCTTACTACTATGTTGCTTGGCTTCAATGTCAACCCCTCACAGTCAAGCCTATCAAGAGCTTTTTTAGGAAATACATTCAGGGATGAGCCAGTGTCCACCAAAACATGAGCCAAGGTTGTGCCCCTACATTCCACTGAGACATGCAATGCCTCATTATGCTTCCTTCCTCTTGGCGTTAAATCAGCATCCGAAAAACCTAGACCATTATCCGCGGTCAAGCTGGCTACGCAGTCTTGGAACTGATCGACAGATGTCTCTTGGGGTACATGGGAAGTTTTTAGGAATTTTACCAAGGCCTTTGCATGCGCTTCGGAACATAGTAGTAAAGCCAACATGGAAATTTTAGAGGGAGTTTGCCTCAGTTGTTCAACTACATCGTAGTCGCTTCTTTTTATGATCTTCAAAATTTCCTCCATCTCTTTCTGGGAGGTCTCAGGGATAGCCAATGACTGAGCCTTCATCTGGACAGGCTCAATCAGAATACTTTTACCTCGAGTCTCGGTTAACTTGACGGAAGGAATGTCAGTAGGAGTGATAGCAGGGATTGTATCAGCTTTGTCAGTTGGAGTATTAGTGGAAATGATTGTAGGACTGGGAATAGCCTTCGAGGGAGCAACAACAACAGGAATGATCACGGGTCCAGAAATAACTTTTGGAGGAGCTATCTCTGGAGAGAAAACCCTTTGCTTCGAGTGATCTTGCTTGTTCTGGAGATATTACTGATATCGGAGTCAACCTTCTCAAAACTTGAATCTTTAGCGGATGGCCAATCTTGCTTGATACTGTGGTAGTAGACATCCCCTCCATATTTCCATGGTATGGTTTTATCTGACGAATACGGGATTGGTCCAGGTATTGTAATTATCAAAGGAGCTGCTTTTGGAACTAATGTAATTCTAACGGGTCTTTTTATGGAGACCCTAGAAGAATTGGCGGAAATGGTAATGATATAAACACTTTTAAAAGGAATAGGTGGAACATAAGTCTTTTCAAACAAAATTTCTTTGTTATCTATTAGGCATTGAACGCTTGCTCTCAACAAAGGGAAGCGTGTTAGTAAGGACAAATAGAACTGACAGCCTTCATCACAGCCCAGGAAAACACCGACATTCAACAAGTTCACTTTAATAGTCAGGAGTGGGGTCATAAGCTCATCAACTGAAGTAACAAACATATCTTCCTCAATGGCGTTGGTATTATGGCCATGTTTGGGCATAGGGGCAGAAATGACATTTGGCTTTTTGGGCGCATGGAATTCAATCTCTTTGCCTTCAATGAGGTCTTGTATTTTGTTCTTTAAAGCGTAACCATTGTTAGTGTCATGACCGGGACTCTCAGAGTAGTATGCACAACAGGCATTAGGATGATAATAAGGAGATGTTGTATTAGGATTCTTTGGAGCTTCTTTCAAGGTCACTAGGTTGGATCTTAACAGATGTGGCAATACGTGAGATAGGGTCATGTTAATTCTGGTGAATTTTCTGACTGGTCTTTCTATCCTTGGTTGGTTGTTTCTATGCTGATCAGGCGCAGGTTTATGAATCATAACAGCCCCCACTATTGGACGGCGTTCGGCCCGATCTTGATTTCTATGAGGATACACAACAACCACTTATTTCTTTCTGATAAATTGCTTCTTTATAGAAGCAGAGGATGTATCTTTCTGAATCTTTCCACTCTTACCCGACTTCTACCCTTTCTCCAGTCAATATCAGTTCAGTAAAACCCGCTGATGAATTCCCAATTAGGTGATTTAAGAAGGGACCAGACAAGGTGCCCAAAAACATGTCCACTAATTCTCTTTCAGATAGAGGAGGTTAAACTCTTCCAGCCAAGTCTCTCCATTTTTGCGCATAGTCCTTGAAACCTTAATTGGAAACCATGTCCATACTCTGGAGTTGAGTACGGGTAGGCTTAAGATCAGCATTGTATTGGTATTGTTTGTAAAAGGATGCAGCAAGATCTTCCCAGTTATGAATGTTGTCTCTTTCTAACTGATAAAACCAATCAATTTGAGTTCCAGACAGACTGTCTTGGAAGAAGTGTACCCATAAGTCTTTGTCAGCAGTATGGGGTTGGATTTTCCGTACATAGGACTGGATATGGATTTTAGGGCATGAAACTCCATCATATTTGGCGAACACAGGTGCTTTGATTTTTGGAGGAATGACAATCCCCGATACCAAACCCAATTCCTCAAAGTCCAAGCCATGAACTTTTTGGATTTCCATTGCACTCAACCGCTCTTCGAGATCTTTATACTTGTCATCAGCTAGAGGGTATTGTTCTTCAGAATAGTCTTCTTCTTCCTCTTCCTCTTCCTCTTCTGACAGGAAAACTGTTTCCTTTCCTTTCCTATCTTGATTGTCTCTCTCACTGGATGTTGTTGCAAAATCTAGGGTCCTTTCTTGTCTGTTCATGAAATCTTCTTCCCATATTTAGGACTACAGTTACCTTATTAGTCTTCTTTTTCTTTTCCTCAGCCAGCAAATTCTTTAATTCTTCTTGTCCTTTGGCCAGAGTTAAGAACAACTGTTGAAACTGTGCATTCTGAGCTTGGAGATCCTTCACCGCTTGCTCGAGATCCATCTTACTAAAATAAACAGTAGAGAGATGAGGAGACTTGTTACAAGAAACCTGCTTATGTTATGATGAATGGTAAATGCGTATGCAATGATTTCAAGGATTTTAAGATTCAAATTCGCTTTAGACAAAAAGGAAACACACGTTATATTAATAGATTAAAGCTTGAGTACAATAATGCCTTCTTGGTCAAAACAAATATAAGAAACTCTAAGATAAAAAGGTAGTGCATATCCTCTTTGGTGCAATGTAGGCATTCAGAGTCTGCTCCTCATGAAGTAGCCTAGTGAGTTCCAAAACCTTTTTCTCGCTTGCGTAAAATTGGGCTTCAAAGGTATCTCACTCCCCCTTGAGTTGTATCCAATCCCTTTGTAGGTCTTCAAGAGAGGTAGGCATGTCAGGATGTAGGATAGTGTATGGAACATCAACTTCCATGACAGGCTCAATGATTACCGGGAGAATGGAGGGGTAAGGCATCATAAGACTCTGAGCACGAGCTCGCACCCATTTGAGGTAAGGCTCAAGAGGGATGGAATTTTTATGCCCCAAAGTCTTTCTATCTACCTTGTTTAACATCCTCCAAACTCGAATAAATCTCTGGCGAAGACCTTGATCATCATTGGCGTAGTCAAATACCAAACCTTGAATTAACATCTCGTGCGGGCCATCCCTTCGGGCGTAACCAAACTGTCTTAAGGCTAAGCAAGGGTTGTAGGTGATACCTCCCCTAATGCCAAGTAAAGGGACATTCAGAAATTCTCCACAACGGTCGATAATAGTAACATTCTATATGGATCGAGAGCACCAATGAATTTCTGAATGTTTGTGCGTCATCAACCTTTGTGACCACCTTGAACCTTGCTCATTCTTTAATACAGATTGGGGAAGATGCGAAATAAACCATCTTACCAACAGAGGAGTGCAACACATAAGTACACCTCTTTTCCTCATTGTGCGAGTGTGAAAAGAGTGTAGGATATCCCCTAGTAATGTAGGCACCGGGTTGCGAGATATGAAGATTTTCACGGAGTTCACATCTATGAGTTGGTCAGGATTTGGAAACAACACCATTCCATAGATGAGGAGAGCCACAATTTCCTCAAAGGCTTGCAGATCCAAAGAATTCCAATAGCTTTGGGCTTTCTTAAACAGGAACTTTGCTAGGAAACCTTTGACACCATTTCTTGTTTCCCAATGAGTCGTGACATCATATGAGTGCAAGTGTAGAGCTTGAGCAATCTCTTCTGGCTTTAGGTCTCTTTTCGTACCGTTGAAAGGTAGTTGGTTGAGAATGGGAATCCTCAAGAGTCGGGAGAATTCTTCCAAAGTAGGAACAAGTTGATAGTCGGGAAATGTGAAGCAATGGTGTAAATGATCGAAGAACTAAAAGAACACCTTCATCATGTCCTCATTTGTGTTGGAGGTGACCAAGTTGTGTAGGCGACCATGTCTCTCGGTTAATGGGGAGTTTTCAGGAATCCTTAAAGCTAGCTCCCTGAGTTGTGGAGGGACCCTTACAAGATTGACTTGAATAGTTTTCCTGCGAAGTGAATCCATATCCTACAAAACAAGAACAAAGATGAATCCCAATAATCCTTGAAATGGTTAGTGAATGTATATGATGTTCATGATGTTCATGATGTTATGTACAAGTATGTATATACAAGCAAATCAAACAATTCCCTAGGTTTAGGCTTGCATGGAGTTTTATAGGTAAGTACCCTCTTGAAGTTTAGTTGGCTCAACCTGTCCTAGTAATAGTAACCGGGTTCTAAGGATTTCGATATCACTGGTTTGTTTCCTTGGTCGTTGTTTCAGCACAAGCCTCTTTAATAGCGACCGAAATATCCCAAGAAACCAAACCTCAATGAGTGTAGTATCGAGTATCTACCAACTTCAGACTGCACCAAGGCCGGTCATCTCACTACATCCTAAATGGTCATGTTGGTCAAGTAAAGGTTCTATAAGTTCATTATTGTTTAATGACATCACTCAGCGGCCCCGTATTCTCTTTGATTAACTAAAAGGCTACCGGTACCCACAAATATGTTGCACTAATGTAGCTATTGCTTAGACCATGTCGGTATACCCCACACAATTTCCATAATATATTGCTACTTACCTATAAGGTATCTCAAATCCGGGTAGAGGATTCAAACCCAAACAAAGAACCATAATGTAAAGCATACAAGTCAAACAATGTAAGCAAGTAAATGTGATATAACCCTAAGGTAACCCCACTTTTAGAAATTTCCCCAGTAGAGTCGCTAGTTCTGTGATACGGTGGTAGAACTGACTTGGGTGTTTTGCGTTTGATCGCAAATGTTGCGGTTAGCAAGAGTTGCCACCGACTTTTCTTTTATCCAAAAAGGAAAAGTGAAAAAGCACAGGAAAGACCTTTGAGATTAATTATTGAGTTCAGGGGGTAGATTATGAAAAGGGAAGGTATTAGCACCCTTTTCATCCATGGTTTTCCATGGGCTCTTAGTTACTTTCTAGATCACTTGCTTTTTGTTTGAAATTGTGCTTTGTGTGGTTTTTGAAAGTATTTTGTAAAAAGGCCATTGTTTAGGCAATCTTTGTAATGATTCTCGTTCGTAAGAATGTATACAAAGATGTTTGATCTTTTGAAAATGTTTTCAATTTTGTAAGATATTTGAAAGTGTATGTGATTGTTTTGAAAATAGCAAGGATGTTTGTTTTGAAATGGAGCAAATAATTAGGAGCAATCTACCTACACAAATGTCTTTCTTGTTCATTTTATTTTCCTTTGACATTATTGTCTTGCCATTGATTTGGTAAGCAACCCTATCTTTGGATGTAAACAGGACGGGCGTGGGTCATCGTATGACCATGGTTAGAAATGTTGCAAGGTATCTTAGCATTTTTCTTTAGGGACTAAGATCATTTTGAAAGCCAACTTAGATAGCGTCATCGAGGGACTATGATCTTGTATTTGCTTGTTTTGGCTAAGATATCTTACATGCGTAATATGGTCATTTTGTATAAGGCAACCAAGTGGGATAAACCTAGGGGTGCTTGTATGAAAATGTGTTGTTTTCATTCTTGATTTAGTCTTGAATTAGGGCTTGCTATTTATAGGTTTTAAGTCTTTCCATACAAACCCTAATTACTAGCAATTGTATATAAATCGATAAATTGCGGAATTTTAAAGTTACTATGCTATTACAACATTTGTGGGAGGGGGTGTACAAATTAAAAATGGGGATTGCAAGAATTTAAACCTAATTAGTCTATTACAACCATATTGAAGTAGTATGAAATATACAAAGAGTTAAATAAAAAAAAACAAAGTATAAAAAATAAATAAGTGTACAAGGATGTAAAAATGTAAAGAAAATAAATTTTTGTTTGTTTTTCATGAGAAAGAGGGAAATTGTTTTAACCTAATTATTTTAAAGAAAATAATTAATCAAGTTTAGATTTATTAAGAAAAGGTTTTAAGTGAAACCCTAATTCTTATAAGTTAATCAAAAAGAAAATAAGTTTAAGAAAAGTATTTTTTTGGTATATTTTATCTTGAAAATATTTATAGCATTATAAAATATTTTTAGTCTTTTGGGTATTAAAATAATATATTTTAAATGGTGTGAAGAAAAATAAATAAATAATACAATATTAATTAAGTTTATAAGACTTACTTAAATAAATAAATAAAGTATGAAGAAAGATAAATATTTTTATTTATGGAAAAATAAAATAAAACAAGTCAAAATATAAAATATCATTTTTTGCATTTTTATCATTTTTTTGTATTTAGAAAATATATTTGAGAAAATAAAAAAAATAAAATGAAGAAATAAAATAAAATTGGGTCAGGGTGCAAATATGAACAAGGGGGGAAGGTTAGAAAAAAAAGTCAGGCCCAGGAGTGGAAGGCCCATGCGTTTGTTAACGCGCGCTACCTTACCACTGGGGTGGCTGTACATTCGTTAACTTAAATGAAAGAATAAATACATAAGGTAAAATATCTCCATGACCTGTACTTCGTCTTTAACCTTCAGCCAGCCGAACCACCTGTATCTCATTCATTTCTCAACAAAAATGGAAAATGCAAACATGAAATTTGTGTTATTTTTCCTCACGAATCCAACCATATAACTTATGTAAGCTAAAAGTCAAAGATGAAGATTAATTTTGCTGGCCCTAAATTGAAACATAATTTTTTCAGAAAGTTCAAATCTAAAATTCTTTACACACTGTCAATATAAATGAAAACTTTGGACATGGTTAGCTTTAGAGCAATGATATCTATATTTTTACTTTAGAATGTATGCACAGAGGATGCTTGTATCAAGAAATTGAAGTTAGAAAACTTACCTCTTGTAGATGGATTCGTGTATGGAGTTTGAGCAAGCTTTGAGGTGCCCTAAGAATCTGTTTAGCTTTCCTGGACCTCCTTGAGTGTATTCCAACTCCTACTTTGCTTTGAAAGTTCCTGAATCTCCCTACTCAAGTCAACGAGTGGAAATGGAGATGGAGAGTTTTGGCTCAAAACTGTCAAGTTAAGAAGTCTTGTGCAGCAAGGGTGTTTGGGAGAGTTTTAGGATGCTTCCAATCGTGTGTTGTGTTGTAATTGACTTGTTGATATGTATGGAAAAGATCTCTGCACAAAATCATTCCAGTCTTGAGTTATAGGGTTATGGCTCTATAACTTGCTTTTGAAGAAAAGTGAAATGACAAATCTCAAATGTTGTACAAGCATGTCCTGAGCTTCTTCAGGACTTAGACACCTTGCTTTTGGATTATTGGGGTTGTGTGTGCAGAAAGAATAAGTTAGAAGCTCAAGACAAGTTGACTTTGTGATTAAAGAAACTTTTTAAGAATGGAATGGTAACTTTCTTCCAAAAATGGCAAATTGGCTTGGGCAATGCTTGGAACACTTGGATAATAGTTCAAAATCAAGTGTAATCTTCTGATTATGGAGAGATCTTGAGGTATAGAAGCCTGCAAAACAAGATTGTGCAACATAGGTTTTAAATTGGATTTTTGTTCATCACAAAATGCCTTGTAATTCAAGTGACAAAACACTAACTTCATCTCTTCGATTCTCCCTACTCAAGAATGATCTCAAGGAGTTCTTGTACATTTTGGAAATCTTGAAATGTTCTCTATAACCCATCGTTTAATTGATTTTGAATATTCCCCTTGGAACTATATGAAAAAGTTCCATGAAGTTAGGTCAAAATCCTGACCAAATTAGGGCAAAATTTCACTAAGTGTTTAGTTTCATGATCCTATGTTCTTGAAGTTATAACTTGAGATCCAAGCACTTTTGTAAGAAGTTGTGTGAATAAAAGTTGTATATTTCATTGAGATCTACAACTTTTATGTTGGATGTTTCTCTTGAATCATTTTGCATCATGATGAAAATTTGGCTCAAAGTTATGAAAAAACATGAATTTTCAACACTTGGAAAAATTTCTAACTTTAGAAATTTTGAATTTTCAAAATGAAATCTTGAATTTTTGTTTTCTTGATGAATAAGTTTCATATTTTGACATTTTTTGATGAATTATGATCCTTGACACTAGAATTTGACCAAAAAGTCAAAGTTTGACTTTCAATATACAGTTGACTACAAAACTCATCTGTCAATCCAATGGACTTGCAATGTTTAAAACCATGTCATTAGGTCAAAATTATGAAATTGGACTCTTGAGATCATGCCTTAAACCAATTGATAATTTTCTAGGTTAAAAATCAGAAATTGCCCTTTTCCCAGTCAAAACCCTAATTTTGACCATTTTACCCTTTTGAAGATTTGATCAAACTTCTTGAGGAATTATGGTCCAAACTTGATCAAATTATACATATGGGTTTAAAATGTTGACATGGATAAAAAATTATGAGGTTTGACTGTAAATTGGCAATGGTTGACTTTTTCCCTAATACAGCTGATTTTTAGGTAAACTGTTCAATTGACTGATCAAAAGTATGCTCCAAGGCTTGAAACTTGACATGAATAATCTTGGGGGTCCATAATGGTCCATGAAAGTCATATGAAGCATTGATAGTTCAAAAATCCTTGTGCAAACTCAAAACCTAATTTTGGTCATCATTGCCTAAGGAGGTGTCTTGAGCTGATCAAACCCTAGTGCAGTCTTGAGCCCAAGGAGATCTTGTGAGCAAGTTCTTGATAAGTGAGAGGGAAAATTTTGGGGTACAACACAAGGTTTTCTTGTCCTTGTTATTGTCTGAATATGGGATATATATAGAGGAAAATTAGGTCAAAAGAAGTGGGCTTGGACCTTTGTATGAAAGCCTTTATTTTATTTTATTTATTTTGAATTTAAATAAAAAAAAAATAAATGGAATAAAAATCAAAGGGGTGTATGAATAGGTTCAGAGGTTCACTATGAGGCCTAATACACTTTTGGACCTTGAAACACAAGCCCATTAGTCCAAAAATTCAAGTTTGATCAATTTGGATTTCATGCATTTTCTCGAAATTTCCTAACTTGTGTCAATCATAACTTTCTAAATTTTTATCATATGAAGGTTATATAAGACTTTTTGGAAATATAAATATATAACCTACAATATCTATGTTGATCACTTTTTCATTTGAAGAATTTATCTTGATGTAAGTTGCCTTGACAAAAAGTGTATTTTTGTTGACTTTTAAAATGACCTATAATGTTTTGGCCCATATCTCTCAAATGAAGCATTTTTTGGATTTGAGCTTAGAGAGACTAAGTTGTATATAATTGAATTTCCTTCAAAATTAGCTTTGGTTGAGAAAAATATGACGAAGCATGTGAAAGTTATGCTTGGTCAAAGTTCAGTTGGCTTCTCCTTAAGAAAACCCTAATTTAGTAACTTTTGACTTTTGATGAATCTTGAGTTTTATTGATGAATCATGGTCAAACCTTGATCAAATGATGAACATGATTTCAAAATATTGATGTTGACCAAAAATCTTGAAGTTTGACTGTATGTTGATCATAATTGACTTTTTACCCAATATAGTTGATTTTTAGTCATTTGAGCAATTGAGTGAGCAAACTTGTGATGCAAGGCTTGAAATTTTGCATGATCATTCCTTGAGACATATGATAAACCATGAAATCCACTTGAGGCATTAGAAGTCCAATTTCCTTTGAAGAAAATAAAACCCTAGTTGTAGGTCAACTGCTTAGGAGAGGTGTTTGTATGTTCAACCCTTAAGTATTTTTGAGCCATTGAGAACCCTAGGAGCATGAGGAGGTGTCTTGAATTGCCTTTAAAAATGGGAGGGAAAATTTTTGGGTACAACAACAACTTAGGAAAAAATGAGCATCTCGGTGGGATGAAAACTCGAAAGGGTGGTCGATGAAAAAGTTAGAGACATAAACAAAAATTACTCATTCTGGTAGATTAAAAACCCGAAAGGGAAATCTATGGAAAAGTTATGGATTCATGGAAAGTAATTGCATCAGACAAGACTTGATCACCTGAAACAATTTTATCCATCGGGAAGTCTCATCATTTCTCAATAGTAGCTTGAGCACTGGAATTCATATTTGTTAAGGAGAATAGTAGTCATTGTACTTCAATGTAGCCCTTTCCATGTATTTACCATTTTTCCAAACTTTATAATCATCTATGGAGCCACGCTATTTGCAGACTACCATTCAATTAATAAAGTTGGAGCCTTTATCCAATTATTTGAAATTCTTATTTCTTTCTGTTTGCAAAATTTCATTTATTATTGATAGTAATTTTTTAAACAAAAAGGTTAAAATGACAAATCATGTTTTTTGAAGATTACAAAAACTATTTTATTTTGATATGTGAATCAAACTAAAAATGGAAAAGTAACAGTTGCCCAAAGATGGTAAAACTCTGAAGTTCAGAACTTAGCTTTCCCAAGTAGAGAATCATTTTGTTTCTATCATCTTGCAGAAACATTCAAGTTTCCCATGCAGTTACTCGAGTGGACAGTGGTTTTCCTCCAAGCTGTTTTGATATGATCTATTCATGGCATGGTTAATCCAGCTTCCCCCAGATAGGTTCAGGTTTTGTAGCCAGACTGAAATGGTGTTTCCCGTCAAATTCGTTAATCCCTGGGATTTTTCTTTGTATCCCTAGAAAATTTCCTCTTTCCATAACAAAGATTGTATAGGTATCCCCTTAGTGGACTCTTATTATAGGAATATTGTGTAGTGTCTTCATTAACCAAGTAGTAACAAGACCTATGTTCCTCAAGTTTGCTTTTATCAAGCCGAATCTTCATCTTGTTTGTACTTTAGCTGAGTATCTATTTGTACTGTGGCATTTGATATTCCCCACCTAAGATGTAGTCTTCTCTCCAATCGACTTTGTAATGTATCTCCTAGTTGAGCATGTTATATTCAGTCTTCTTCAACTGAGTCGCTGTTTATATGTCAGCATACACATACACATAACATTCATACATACTATCATACTTGTACTTTAGCTGAGTATCTGTTTGTACTGTGGCATTTCATGATGTTTTCTGATCCACTTTCTTGGATGATTTTTTTCCCTTTAAAGAGTGCACATCCTATTAATCTCCACTAAGTTTGTTCCTCATAGAGAATTTTGTTTCTGCGTTCCTTACCAATATGTTTATTTGGATGGAACTACTCCCTAGTTTATTTTATTCATCTCTGAGTCGAGTCTTGTCTGACCATTTCTTTCTAGTTCGTTTATGGATTCAAATTTGGTTCCCCAGCAGCAATATTTTGGATACTTTGGGGATTGAGGATTCATTTATTTTGCACCTCTAGAGTACTTGTTATTCCTCGACAGTGGTTTGATGTTTGATATTCCCTATCAGAGGATGAAAAATCATATATTCCTGTAAGTTTTTACTACAACAACTCCTTTGTATATCTTTTTATACTGACAAGTGGCAACCTCTTTATTTGAGTATCTTATTAGTTATTGGATCTTCCCATTAATGGTCATCTCTCCAGCATATCCCGAGCAAATAAGCTTTTGTAAACTCTTTGATCCTCATCCAATCAACTTCAACTTGGTTCGTTATTTGAGCAGATAGCTAAGTATGTTACGATCCAATAAATATTATGTACCCAACAGGTGGTTGTCTCTTTATTTGAGCATGTTTTTATCATCCAAATATCAATCAGTTATCCTTATAATAAATGACATCTCTCCAGAAAGGTCCCACAAAGAAGTTTGTTGTGAAGCCTTCATATTCCATCAAATGACACCTCTTCGAAAAAGTCCCACAGAGAAGTTTATTGTGAAACCATACAGGTGGTGTTCTCTTTATTTGAGAAACCTGTTTTTCAATTTAAACTTGCCCGCATCTCTTTTTGAGTATCTCTGGCAAGATTATTGATTATCCTCGGAAAGTGGTTACTTTTTGAGGAACTTGTTTGTTGTTCTCCTTTCCAAGTGGAAAACTTAGTTAAAGAAGAAATTATGACCTAGTCCTTTGCCACATGGATTTTGACTTAATCAATAAAATAACATCCAAGAATTTAGTGATTGGTCTTCCAAAGATTAAATTTACAAAATACAAACTACATGATACTTTCCAAATGGGGAAAAGAAATGAAAGTGTCATTTAAATCGAAAAAGGCTATTTCGACATCAAAACCTCTTGAGCTTCTCCATCTAAACTTGTTTGGACCTTCGATGACATCAAGTTTAGGAGGTAACTACTACGACTTTGTAATTGTGGATGACTAATCTAGATTCACTTAGAGGTTATTTTTAACCCATAAGGATGGTGATCATGATGGTGAGTTTGAAAACCATCAATTTCAAAACCTTTGTACCAAAAACACAGTTTCTCATTAATTTTAATGTCCAAGAACTCCATAGCAAAATTGTGTTGTTGAGCGTAAAAACCATGTTTTAGAAGAATTGGCTCAGACCATGATAAGTGAAATGAGCTTGTCTAAGTACTTTTGTGCAGATGTGATCTATACCGCATGCCATTTCTTAAACAAGGTGGTAATTCGAAAAATACTACAGAAGACACCCTATGAGTTACTTCAAGGAAGGAAAGCAAACATTTCTTGCTTTCACATTTTTAGTTGCAAATGTTTCATTTTAAATAATAGAAAGGACAATCTTGGTAAATTTGATGCTAAGTCCGATGAAATAATATTTTTAGGGTACTCATATTTTATTAAAGCTTATAGAGCTTAAATTCATAGAACATAATCGATTGAAGAATCTATTCATGTTGTATTTGATGAGTCCTCCCCCCAAAATATGGGTAAAGGTATTTGTTATGATATTTCAGGAGTGATATCGAAGAACTTGATCAATGACGAGATTACCAAAGAGGATCATCCTCCTTCACCAAAGGATGAGGACATTAATGAAGATAAAGACTAAAGCTCACATGAGGAAGACAAATAAGAGACCTCGAATCAGTTGCCTCAAGATTGGACGATTGCAAAAGATTATTTGTTGGATCAAATACTAAGAGATATCAAAAGAGGTGTAAGTAATAGATCTCCGGTTAACAATTTATGTAAGTACTCTATTTTCATTTCTCATATTTAACGTAAAACAATATCAGATGCCTTACTTGACGAGGGATGGTCACTTTTTATGCAAGAAGAACTTATTCAATTTAAATGTAACGATGTTTGGGACCTTGTTCGGTGTCCAGTTGATAAAATCATCATTGGAAGTAGATGGGTGTTTAGGAACAAGATGGATCAAAATAGCATAGTTACTAGAAATAAAGCAAGGCTGTTGTCAAAAGGGTATAGTCATAGTGAAGGAACAAACTACGTACAAGGAGACTTATGCTCCTATAGCTCGTCTAGAAGCTATTCGACTACTTTTGGCATTCACTTGCTGTCTGGATTTTAAGCTTTATTAAATGGATGTTAAATAGACTTTTATAAGTCAAACAAAGTGTTAGAACAACATTGGTTTATACCATATCCCTTAGATTTTAATGATAACAAATTATTTAAAGAACAATTGGGTAGACTCTTGTGTGTTCAACTGTGTCGGTATAAAGTCTAATATATTGATTGATAGTCAGTTCTGATACTACACTAGGCATTAAAAGAGAAGCTCTAAAGAGTCTGATTCTGAAGATCTAACTCTAAACAACCAACTTCTGGTCAATTCATCTTCTGATGATCAGAACCCGAAGACTCTAGACTCTGATCAGGTCAACTTCTAAAGATCAAAGTCAACTTATGAAGAGTTAGAGTCTGAAAGATCTGAAGCTAAGAATTAGACTCTGAAGGACCATAACTTGATGCTAGTCAAATCTTAATAACTAATGAATTCCTGACAGGTTGCTATCAGACTTTGAGGTTAAGTTTTCTTCTATACTCTATTTAATGACAACTAGGCCATATATTATGTTTAGTGTGTGCATGTGTGCTAGATATTGGACGTCACTTAGGGAATCCCACATTAAGATCATAAAAATAATTTTGAGGTATCTTAACTAAACCTCACATCATGGTCTTTGGTTTTCTAAATGTATCACATGTAGCTTAGTAGGTTATTCTGATTATGGTTTTGTAGGGTGCAAGTCATATAGGAAATGCACTAGTGGTACTTGTAACTTGTTTGGAAATTGTTTATTTTCTTGGCACGGTAAGAAGCAGCATAGTGTTTCTCTTTCTATCTCTGAGGCTGAATATGTAGCCACTGGTAATTTTTATGCACAAGTCTTATGGTCAAAGCAATAATTGCTAGATTATGATTTAAAACTTGGTTGCATTACAATTAAGTGCGATAAAACTAACGCGATTAGACTCACTAAGAATCTGGTACTTCACTCACAAACTAAACATATAAAAATTTAACATTACTTTCTTAGAGATCATGTTGAAAAAATGGATGTTGTTTTTGAATACATTGATACGAAAAATCAGCTTGCTGACATTTAACAAAACCATTATCATCGAAAGCTTTTCACAAGATTTATATGGAATTGGGAATCATGGATTCCTCATGTATTAAATAGATCAGGATTTCTATTTTATTATCATTTTCTATTTGTATTTTTATTTTTCACTAACAATCTCTTGTAGCAAATCATAGTTCCACAAACTCCATTGGTATATCTCTAAAACTTTTGTATCCAATTATATCATTACATGCATGTTTGTTTTGCATATGTTATTTTCATTTAAAGTCTCTTTAAATGTGTGTTATTAATTATGTGCATTTGAGCATTCATATACTTGTTTATGCATTATTAACCTTCCATCCTTGATAGTTTTGATCACTTAATTTTGTGTTGATATGTTGTTGCATGTATATTTGCATGTATCATGTCTATCTTCATGTATTTTTTTCAGTTTATGATGTTGTATATTTTTCTTAGGTTTTTAGCTCATGTAATCATCTGGAATTATTTCTGTTTGCTGCTGGTATTTAGGTGTTTTAGACTCATTACCATATATATCCTTTTGATACTGTCAACAGGAGAAAAGTTGTAATGTGAGTGTAGAATTGTGTTATGCGTTTTATATTATTGTGTGTGTGCAATGTTTTAGGGGGGAGCATAAACCTTTATTTTCTTTAGCTTAAAATCGACTCAATTCCAAGTAAAAGCTTGCCAAGCATAAAAAAGGGAGAGACTGAAGTTGCATGTCTCTAATATACTCAGGGGGATAACCCCAATGCAATTTTGTTTCTTTTCTCTTAACCTTTTGTTTGATATTTCTTATTGAGTCTCCTTTTCAATTTCACATCTTTGGATTAAGTTTTGAATCCATTCCTTTTAGCATGCATAATTCAA
This sequence comes from Vicia faba, assembly GCA_948472305.1. Classification (NCBI taxonomy): domain Eukaryota; kingdom Viridiplantae; phylum Streptophyta; class Magnoliopsida; order Fabales; family Fabaceae; genus Vicia; species Vicia faba. Next base: position 1,178,339,985 of record OX451741.1, read on the forward strand.
TTGTTTGTATTTGAATATGATCTTTATGTTTTAAGATGATTTCTTGAGTTAATGTAACAAGAGCCATAGTTGAGGTTGGTTTAAGTTATGTGGAAAGTGAAATCTCAATTTATTTTGAAAAACTTGAAAATTTGAGATTTATTGTGTGTGACTCGAATCAATCACAATCTATGACTCGAATAAAATGAAATAGAGGAAAATAGGAAAATTCTGGTGTATGTGACTCGAATTACAATTTACACGTGATTTGAATCATGCAACAATGTGACTTGAATCACAAGTTTCACATGGTTAAAATCACACAAGTTTTGTTTGTTAGTCACTGCCTCATTTGATTCCAATCACACTTTCTACAGGACTCGAATCAAAAAGTTTTCACTTTTTCCTATTTGGTTCCGACTAATTAGATTCAAATCAAGCTTTGTACATGACTCGAATCATAAGTATTCCGAATCAAATAAGAGTTACAACATGACTCAAATAACAAGAAATGGGTTACTTTTCTTTATGTTGATCTTGTTCAACTCTACTTGCTCATTTGACTAAAATCACAAATGCTCTTGACTCGAATCTAGCAACCATTTTCACATATTTTATGCATAATATCCAACACATATAAATTACTTTTGTCATCTCATTTTCAAAAATAAATCTCATAACTAAGTGTGATTTTGTCAAATCAACAACCTCCATTTTGAAAACTCAATTTATAACAAACATAATTTCTTTCATCTTCAACCTCTAGTTTGATTTCAAATCTTGATTCTGGATATTTGTAATTATTGAGGGAGGTGTGTCTTGAAACCAACATTTCTTAAAGGTTTGGTAAATATTTTTTAGGAAGCTTAAAGGATTATGATTGTTGTGACTGGTTGTGACAAATTCAAGGGAAATAAAAGAGGTTCTGCTCTTCAAGTTGACGTTGGTAGTGTTGTGTGGAAGTCTACAAGAATGGTGAGATTTCTCCTCAATCTTCAGATGGTTCATTGCTCAAGAAATCAATGGGATCAAAAGTGATTTCCATATACAAAGACTTGGATCAGATTGGTGAAGCTGGAAGATTCAAGAAGTGAGAATCAAGTAGATATTTTGCAAGAGTTCGACATAAAGGTTATATACAAGTAAAGACTTCTCACCATTATTGTGAATTAGTGATTGTATAAACTCATGTAATATTTGTCAAAAGATATTGGAAGATCCACTTTCAATGGGAAACCATTAGAAAGTGGAGTAGGCTCATGCAAGGATGATAGAGTTAGACCATTATGCATCTTGGTGTACTCTCCTCTCTCTCTCTCTCTCTCTCTCTCTCTCTCTCTCTCTCTCTCTCTCTCTCTCTCTCTCTTTCTCCCCCTATCTTTCTCTCTATTGCATTTTAATTTTCTTAGGTTATTGCATGTGCCCCTGTTCAATCTTCTTACGCTTGAAGAGTTAGATTGGCGAATCTGCCATTCGTGACTTGAAGGTGGAAGATGATTGAACACTAGATTGCCCGGAAATTTTCACTTGATGATGTCATGGTTGATTGTGTAGGGAATGGGCTTAAAAGACGCCATCTGAAGGTGGTTGTTGATGGAAATTAGACTAAGTCTAAACTTGATTTCAATTGGAAAAGAATCAGGATAAATCTTAGAGCGATTTATCTGAACCAGGAGAAATATCTACCAGAAAGAATCAGGATAAATCGTTGATAGATTTAACTGAACCAACAGTGGTATAGAGAAGAATCAGAATAAATCTTGGAGCGACTTATTTGAACCAGAGAAAGATGTTTGCGGGAAAGAATCATGATAAACTGTTGAGAGATTTAACTGAACCAACAGTTGTCTGGAGAAGAATCGGAATAAATCTTGGAGCGACTTATCTGAACCAGAGAAAGATATCTGCGGGAAAGAATCATGATAAACCGTTGAGAGATTTAACTGAACCAACAGTGGTCTGGAGAAGAATCAAAATAAATCTTGGAGCAACTTATCTGAACCAGAGAAAGATGTCTGCGGAAAAGAATCAGGATAAATCATTGAGAGATTTAACTGAACCAACAGTGGTCTGGAAAAGAATCAGAATAAATCTTGGAGTGACTTATCTGAACAAGAGAAAGATGTCTGCAGGAAAAAATCAAGATAAACCGTTGTGAGATTTAAACTGAACCAACAAAAGTCTAGAGGAAGTAACTATCATATAGATAGTCACCCCGTCTTGATTCGAGAATCTATAATTGATTTGTTTATAGATTAATTGCCTTGTCTTGTTAATAATAAATTTTTGTGGTTTGATCCTTCCTGAAAAAGGCGAAGAGTTAATTGTATGCAATGCTATGGTGTATGAAATGCATTATGCAATGAGATTGTGATATATGCATTTGTGGATGTGATGTATGTGCATGCAAGTTGTTTTGCTGTAGTGTTGTCGGATTGGGAAAATAAATCCTTAACTACCGCTGAGAATGAGGAGTGTAAGTCTTCATATTTTGTTGAAGTTGAAGGGTTGATGGACGGGTTTCCATAACCAAAGAAATAAACTCTGCCGGGGAAGAGAAATGTCGTGTATTGCTTGTAATGCCTTATGAAATCCTGCTGAGAAATCCTTAGAAGCTTAATGACTTTTTCTGGGGAATCTTTGAGGTGGCAACTGGAAGTTTCGTCCCCTCGGGGATATGATAATGATCCTGTAACAGGATGTTTGTGCTTCTACCTCTGCTGGAGAAAGTACCTACGAGGATTTCATGGAATAGCCCACAGCTGTTGTCATATTTCTTAAAGCCATTAGTAATTCTCTTTCTGGTTTAGTTTTCTTTTTTACGAGTTCATTTATAAACAGTAATTACATTTAAATGCATATGCTCAAAAATAAATGTTGGACGTTTTTGTAAACCAAACAAGAACATTAAAAGAAGAAACAGATAGTTTTGCACTTTCAAATGAGTATATTTGTATTAACTTGAATAAGTGTTTGTACAAATAGATGAACATCCTAGTAAGAGAAAGTCATCATAGAAATGAAAACTGATACAAAGAAAAGATAGTTATGTGAAATAATCCCATGGGGATCCCATTCTGCTATAGCCTTCATGTCTCTGAGCGTCTCATCCATTTGTTGCTTTGTTCGAAGCTGATTGGATTGATTAGTACCGTTTGAGTTTGACGGTTGATGCTGAAGATTAGTTGTAACATGATCCAACGGGACATAGTTGTTGTACCCCAAGATTTGCCCTCCCATATTCCTCAAGATTTGTCAAGAATAATCTCCAAAATTACTCAAATGGCTCAAGAAGTTGCACAGTCAAACCATTTCCCAAGACAACTGAAATTAGGGTTTTGGTTCTCTCAAGGAATTTGAGGTTTTTAATGGTTCAATCAAGTCTCATAGGCCCATATACATTCTCAAGCATCTGCATGCCAAGTTTTAAGACTCATAATGCCAATTTGTACAATCAAAAGCCCCATTTGATCCACAGTCAACTGCAAGGGCAAAATGGTCATTTTGCAGTCAAAAGTTAGAATTTTTGGTCAACATCTTATTTTGAGTTCACAATCATCATTTGATCAAGTCTTGATCATGATTACACAAGAATAGCTCAAAAGTCATCAAGATGCAAAAGTTACTATTTTTGGACAGCAGAAAAGTCAACTGTATCTTGACCAAGGCATAACTTTTTCATGGTTTGTCAGAAAAATTCATCAAATGCTCATTTTGAAGGGGATGCAATTTCCTACAACCCATCTTCACATTCCAAGTTCAAGAAATGCTCTCACAAGAAGTTACCTATTTTTACATTTTAGGTCAATTTCAAAAGTCAACAAATGTACACTTTGAGTCAAAGGCCATAACTTGAGATTGGTAAATCCAAATGACATGGGACCGAAGGCATTGGTTAGAGGACTTCAAGAGATTTCCAAAATGTCCAAGAATATGGTCATATGATCAAAATTGAACAAGTTGTGCATTGGAGAAGTTGGGAAATTTTCATGAATTTGCAAAAGTCAACTTTGCTCAGAACACCTTATTTTTGCTAATGGGCCTCAAATCTCTTCTTGAAACTTCACCCATGACCTATGCACGACCCATCAAGCTTAATTGAATTTATTTTCTTATTTTTATTGATTAATTGGATTTTTAATTAATATTAATTCATTTAATTAATTTAAATCATAAGAAAATACAAGATTTGATTTTTAAATCTTTTTGTGAAGCAAATCTGACCTAAACATGCTGGCAAATTCGTGCACAAGTCAAAGATATCAAAAAATCCAAATTTGGCAAGTTTGTTCAATCATGAAAATCAAGAATATTTGATTTTTCAATCAAGGATTCAATCATCATTGCACATGGATTTTTGCCCAGCTCTTGACCTAATTCAGTTGTCTTATATATATGCAAGCAAACCCTAACCTAATGGACGTGAAAAAAGCTGCAGAAACCACCATAGCACATTCAATAATTTCCAAGAAAACTGAAAATTTGTTCTTGCATTCTAGGGCGATTCAAGGGTTTTTGTTGATTCAAATACATTGCAGGAGGTTCCAGGAACGTTTTGCAATTGAATTCACGCGCTAAAGCTCAAAGAATCGTCATATACAGTTTCACGGTTTGGCTTTTTTATTCAAAATCGTATTGCTTGATTCATGCGCATTTAACATGTTTCTTTGATTGTTTTGCATTGCTAGGAACCATACGAAGCTAATGGCATCATTTAATTGAATTATAATGTCCTGAATCAAAAGATGCCATGATCAAATTCCTAGGGTTCTTAAGCTTTGAATTAGGGCTTTCTGAACCAGGCAAAATTAGGACTCATGAGATGCATGACTGAAATCGTGTGGCCAGGACGAACAAGACCATTACCTCGCGAAATATTTATGTGTACTGTGGTGCTAATCGCTATTTTTCCTTGCAGTGGTTAGTGGGGGTTAAAAACCCCCGCTATCTGATATTATTTTTACAGGGCAAACGAAGAAGATGATGAGGTGTTGACATCCCATTGGCCAATTTAAAAGAGCGCGCGTTTATTTTTGTCGTCAAACATATTGAGTTGTTTCCCAATATAATAATTGTCTCTTATGCCAATAACAATTAAGGCAGCGTGGTGGAGTGTTTGAGCAAGCGTCCAATGAGCGCTGGGACCTGGGTTCGAATCCCAGGTCCCCCAAAACATTTATCCTATTTTTCTTCATATAATCACATGCAGGTTTCAAAAGATGTTCTACCATGTGCTTCAAATCCCAGCGCGCCATGTGGCTTCAAGCCAAGATCCAGTGGCCAGAGATGATGACTACCATAGTCCTTAGTCAACCAGCGCATGGATAATCTCAAAAGTCAAACAGGCTTGAGCATTGTTGGGCCAGAAAATTCCGGAATCAGCTCCAAAATTGGGCCAGCACCCCCCTAAGTCTATTTTCTTCTTCTCCTTTTTATTTTTACTTAAATTGTTTTTATTAATTTTTAATTAACTACTAACTAAAACAATTAACATTTTTTTAATAAAATCATAAAACATAAAAAATATAATATTTTTATTTATTAACTTTAATTAGCTTATTTTTGTAAATAAATACTAACATAATTAATTTAGTTTTAATTAGGTTAATTTTAACTTTTTTTCAATAAATCTAAAACTAATGTAGAATTAGGGTTTCTTGACAATTTTGACCATCTTTTATTTATTTCCTAAAAAACATTAAAAACCAAAAATATTTCTTTTTATTAATTAATTAGGTTAGGCTTAATTTAATTAAATGCAAAAATAATGAGAAAAATCTCTTTCTTTCTCAAAAAGGGTCAAAACCCTAAAAACTCTCCGATCCAATTTTTTCTCGCGCGTGTGACTACTCTTGATTCATATTTTTGATCATATAATTGTATTTGCTCCGAGGATGTAATAGCTTTAATTAGGATCTTATTTATCGCTTTTATTTATTTCCCGCAATTTACTTTTTCAAGGGTTTGTTTTTGGCGATGTAAATACCCGACGCCTTGTAATAGCTTAGTTTATTTTCCGCAACTATTAACTGCTAGATGTATGCTAACTAGGCTATGCATGACAAGATCTCTCTTAAAATAAAATCAACCTGTAGCTCACCATAACATGTACAAAGATAACATAACTGAAAATTGACACATTTGCACATGCCACTCCTAGGGTACGCCTCACTTGGTTGCCTCGACGTGGTCATTGAGTATAGGGTGTTTTAGAGGTCGTCCTCCTGTCTAAAGATCAAAGTTGCCTCGAAACGGTTGCTTCGGATAAAAAATGATCTAAGACATTAGGATTACCGCTAAGGCGTCCTAACATTGCTTTAGTGACCACTTGTCCCTTAATCGAATTGACCCGAAAACTCCAACGACGGTGCTACCTACTCCTCAATAGTGGGATGGCACTGTCTAAAGGACATTTACACAGCTTAATTCCTTTTGAGTAGGTAGAGGTTCTCAGGTACTTGCTCTTTCAAAACAAAACAAATTTTTCGCACTTACACTTTTCAAACAAAAGTTTTCAACAAACACTTCATACACTCTTGAGGACAGAAACAAGAGTTAAATCGAAGTTTTCAAACAAAACTCCTTTTCAAAACCCACGAACACAAGAAAAGCAAAACTTTTTGAAAACATAGTGAGCAAGTACCTAAGAGCCCGTGGATAACCACGGATAGAAAGGGTGCTAACACCTTCCCTTTCTATAATCTACCTCCCAAACCCGAGAAACATCTCGAAAAGGAATTTTGCTGTGCTTTTGTCCTTTCCTTGTTGGATTAAATAAAAGATGGTGGCGACTCTTGCTTACCGCGATATTTTGCAAAACGCAAACGCGAATCAGCATTCCAAAACAGTCAGTTCTATTTCCACCGATCACAGAACTGGCGACTCTGCTGGGGACATATAAGTGAGGTGTACCTTAGGACTAGATCATTATGTTTTCACTTGTATGCCTTGTGTGCTTTAACTTTGTGGGCATTGTATCGGAGTTTTATAGATCCTAACCCGGATCTGGGGCACCCTTGTTTAGGTAAGTAGCAATAAATTGTGAGGGACCTGTCCAGCATAGACCGACACGGGTGAAGCAGTAGCTACGTTGGTGTGACACCTTGGTCTGTACCGATATCCCTTGTGTTGGAACGAGGAGAATATGGGTCTTCTGAGGAGTCATTAAGCACCAACTGACCTTAGAACCTTAAATTGACCAACTTGGCCATAAAACAGTAGCAGTATGCTACACTCATTGAGGCTAAACTCTCGCGATGGTTCTGGCCGCAAGAAAAGGTTGCCAAACTGGAATTATGATCGATTGAGGGTAGTCAGTGATATTGAGATCCTCTAGAACCCGGTTACTATTTTTTGGACAGGTCTTAACCAACTGAAACTGAAAGAGGGTAGTACCTAAACTTCATGCCAGCCTGAAATCTAAGGGCTCTTCTGTGTGACTTGTGTGCCTTTACCATGTTTGCCTTTTGTGAATACTTGTGGTGTGCCTTTACCATGACATCATAACATCATAACATTGCATACATCTTGCATAAGGACTAACCCATTTCAAGGATCTCAAGGGTTTGTGATGCAGGTCATGATGAACCAAATGTCTAGCAAGGGGAGAAGGGGATTTATTTTCCTCTAGCCAAGGTTGTTTGGAGATCAAAACACGATAACTTGAGTCAGGGGCTATGACCCACTCAATATGGTGAGCCTGACTCTTGAAGAAGGACTCTTAAATCAAGCTGCAAAATTCAAGCTCTAACAAGTTTCTTTGTTTACCCCGCGAGATCCTTAAAAACATTGCATACATAAATCATACGCATTTCATGTCATCATATGCATTACAGGTACCCTTTTACAGGTCACTTATCTTCTTCGCTGTTTATTTCAGCAATCATCGTGTCTGCCGAGCCTTCCACTGAACAAGCTATCAAGGCCGTCCAGGCCCAGAACGCCCAGTTCCAAGAGTTGGTTATGAGCCTAGCCCAGGGTCAACAGGATTTGAAGACTCTGATTCTGAAAGAGAGGAAGAAGAAGAAGAAGAGGACCGTCTTGTTCAACACTGGATGCAGATTTGGGAATGGACTACAGAATGAGGTTGATCTGACTACCTCATCTGTAGGGAAAGACAGCACACAGAAAAGGAGGGTTCCTAGCCCCGTGGTCTCCGACAACGAGACGGATTATGATGAAGAACAATATCCTCCTGCTGACGATAGGTATAAACAGTTGGAGGACCGCTTGAGCGCCATGGAGATACAGAATGTGCCCGGGTTGGACTTTGGAGACCTAGGCTTATCCTCTGTGGTGGTGATTCCCCATAAGTTTAAGGCACCTGCCTTTTCCAAATACGACGGAAATTCCTGCCCAAAGCTGCACCTCCGGTTGTATGTAAGGAGGATCCAACCCTACACTGCTGACAAGAATTTGTGGATCCACTTCTTCAAGGACAGTCTTTCAGGGACTCAACTTGAGTGGTTCTATCAGCTGGATGGAGCCAGTATCCGTAACTGGGAGGATTTGGCTATGGCGTTCTATAAGCAGTATCAATATAATTCCGACCTTGCTCCTACGCGTACCCAACTCCAGGGTATGTCACTAGGGACGAGTGAAGGATTTAAAGAGTACGCTCAAAAGTGGAGAGATCTTGCTGGAAGGGTGCAGCCACCTTTAACTGACCGTGAACTTGTTGATATGTTTCTGGGGACCCTGTCTGGTCCATTATTCAACCATTTGATTGGAAATTCCTCAGCCGGGTTCACAGACCTTATCTTGAATGGTGAAAGAATTGAAGCTGGCATCAAAAGCGGGAAGATTCAAGAAGCTACACTTTCCGGTGCTCATAAAAAGCCCTACAATGGGAAGAAGGAGTCCAATGATGTGTATGGTCAAAAGAGTCGTCATGACCAACGCGTAGGAGAAATCTTGATCTCTAATCCTACGCCTGATCAACAAAGACAGGGGCATCAACGTAAGGAGGTCGCACCTAAAAGACAATTCACTAAGATCAACATGTCACTGACTCAAGCGCTACAGCAAATGTTGAAGGCAGGGCTGATTACGTTAAGGGCTCCTCTCCGGAATCCAAACACTTCCGCTCCTACCTATCATCCCAATGAAAGGTGTGCATACCACTCTGACAGTCCGGGACATGACACAAACAACTTTTGGGCCTTGAATAATAAGGTTCAAGACATGATTGATGCCAAAGAAATCCAGTTTGACCCTCTAGAGACTCCAAACATAATCACTGCTCCTATGCCAAATCATTGAAGGCTTTTGTTTTATTTGAATTTTCAAGTTGTATTTTTCTTTGCTTATTCAAACAATTATTGTCATGGCAAACTTTTTTATTTCATTAATGCGTCGCATATGTCTGTTTTGAATCAATCCATTTGTATTCACTATATTCAAATTGCTTTCATTTTTTTTGTGATGATCAACTCTCGAAAAAAATTCTAAGCCTTTAGAGGGAGGATGACGAAAATGATACCAAAATCTCTACAGTATGCTTTTGAACAAACCCCGCTGACGAGGTACAGGCATTGTTTCAAATCCTAAACAGTGGAGTTATAAGGAAGATAATCCCTAGTCAACCCCTTTGAGCCAAAGAAGTTGGAGTTTTTCTTTTCACGCAAAAATTAAAAACCCTTAATTATAACCTGGGGCAGGGTAGTTCTCTCAGTTGATCCAAGTGCACAATAAATGGCATCAAAGAAGTCCTTCCGAGACAAAAAGACAGTGATGGGTCCCTATAATCGTCAAGACAGGCAGTCGTTATCTTTCAAAAACGAAAGCCCAATAAGTTAAAACCTATGAAGGAGACTTACAAAACTAGGGCATCTCGCTGATTGTAATCACAAAAGAAACAGTTCAGGCAAAAGACAAGGATAATAAAATCGAAAAGATAGAGGTCCTACAAACCCTCAACAAAAAAGAATTGACTGCCTGTTCAAAATAAATTGTCAGTATCCGAACCATCACCGGAATATCAGAGCAAAGACTCAAACAAGATCTAATGCACGATTAGCTGAGTTTAGGATCGAAGAGCAGCACGAAGAACGGGTGGGTACAAATAAAATTTGAGCCTTTATCCTTTGTTTCTTAAACCGTGAACCAGGCCACGTTATAACCCTTAAAAAGTCCTAGCTGAAGCGCTAGTTAGTTCGAAAGCATACTGTTACAAAAGGTATCCTGACTCCTGTAGGGCTTGCTGTAAAATCCTGAGTTGACATCACATTTTTCAAAAATTCACTTGTTTTATTGAAAATTGCATTTTCAAAAACTTCAAGGCAGACATAAGCTTTGCATTCTTAAAATAAATTTGTTTGCATATGACTATTTGTTCAAACAGCAGAGAAATTCGCATGATGAACATCATCTAGTGAACAAAAACCTTTTCAATAAAAAGATCACCTCAAGCGGAACAACACTTCCAACCAAGGGGCAGACATAACCATCGTCCATCATCTGGGGCAGTCATGTCAAGATTCAAGGAATCTTAAAATGCCAAATAGCCAGGGGTAGATCTCCATCTGAATCACTCGGGGCATTGGACATGAATTCCAGCGACGAATCTTGCATGATCAGACATCTTTTGGTAGTATGGCGACACAACGCTACTGACCATGACAACTCCCTACATCCTGAGAGTATGGACATAGTAAAAAAAACACTACGCATAATCAAAGACCCGCTAGGTTGACTGACCTAGGCAAAAATAAGGGCTTCCCGGCGAACCAAAAGGGTTCGGGAAAAAATAAGGGATGAAAATGAAAAAAATCTGTACACCCGGCAAGTCGAAAACCTGAAAAGGCGGCTTGGGCAAAAAGGGGTATCCCGATGGCCTGAAAACCCGAAAGGGCGGTCCACGCAAAAATTAGGGATCAAAGCGTACGACTATGTCCCGTCATCTCGTCACTTTCCTACCAGAAGAAGATTTGTCAATCAGCAGTTATCAAGCACCTCATAGGCCTTCTTCTCACGCAGAAACTAGGGCAATAAGAATTGTCTAAGCGATCTAGTTGCTCCGCCCAGCAAGGTACCAAGGTAAGTTTAGTTGAAGAATGTAATGGTAGCTCTCCCCACTGAGACTTGCAACCATGGACGAATCAATAATACTCTCCCCCAAGCAGAGTTAGTCTACCGTCAGTCCCGAAAAAGTTGGGTATCCCCAGTAGATCTTAATATTCCCCAGCGGAGTATAAAGATATTCGTCAGCAAGCGTCCCCGGCAGTCTTAATGTTCCTCAACGAAATATAAGAATGTTCCCCGGCGGAATACAAGATACCCCCAGTGGAACCATTTCCCAGCATAGTCTAAAAAAGCTTCCCCGACAGAGTTAGATCATCTTCCCCAGTAGATTCTGGAAGCTTATCCCCTGCAGAATACAAATGCATCTCCTCAGCCAAATTCAGAGGTTATCCCCACAAGAGTCTAACTGGGTTATCCTCAGCAAGTTGCAACTGAAAGATCATCCCCAGCGAAGTTCTTTCTATCCCCAACAGAGCTTATCAACGGAATCCCCAGCGGAGTTATCATTAAAAATCTAAACATCTCTCCCCCATATAGTAATTCCCCTCGGAGTAATCTCTCCATCAATTTATTCCCCAACGGAGTCATCCCCTCCTGCAGGTTTATTCTCACCATCATCTTCGTTCATCATCCCTAGCGGAAACGAAGAATTCAACATCATTCTCCAGCCGCTATCTGGGATTTATTTTCCCATCTAAAACATCACATTTTCATACATCATGATACATGCATATACACATCATATCGTACAATCTCATTTATGTTGAGAACATCATTGCTTGATCCATCTCATGCATTGCATGTGACTGACCTTTACCTTTCAGGAAAGATGCAGTTAAGTTCTCAGCTTAGTCGAAGATCTGACCAGTTCTTAAATCTCAATCGGATTATCCTCGGTTGAAGTTCAGATAAGGTTCTCAATCTCGACAGTTTCTCTACATCATAGGGAGGACAAGTACTATAACCTCAACAATATACTCCATTGAGCACGAGTCAGTTCTTAGATCTTGATGTTCTCCTCCTTCATAGTACGAACCAGTTCTATAACCTCAGCGGTTTACTCCATTGAGCAAGAGACAGTTCATATGTGACCCAGACATGGCGACATTCTGATACTTATTCCAGATTCCTTCTAGAGATGGTTCAGATGTGACCCCAGACATGGCGAAATTATAATACTTATTCCAGATTCCTTCCAGAGATGGTTCAGATGTGACCCAAGCATGGCGACGTTCTGATACTTATTCCAGATTCCTTCCAGAGACAGTTCATATGTGACCCAGATATGGCGACATTCTGATACTTATTCCAGATTCATGCAAGAGACAGTCCAGATACGATCCGAATTCAGATGTCATTCTGTCAGTCACTCAGATACAGTATGGATACACCCCAAGCACGACAGTCATTCTACTACTCATTCAGACGTCAGCAATTAGATACAGACTAGACACGCTCCAGACATGGAAGCCATTCTACTTCTCATTCAGATTCAACTATCAAATTCAAGTGCGGATACACTCCAGACACGGAAGTCATTCTGTCACTTATCTAGATCCCAGTTACAGCATAGATACGTTCCAGACACGGAAGTCATTCTGCTACTCATACAGATCTCAACTTCAAATAAAGTTCAAATACGGTCCAGATTCGGATATCATTCTGCCACTCATTCAAGCACAGTTCAGATACGATCCAGATTCGGATGTCATTCTGTCACTCTCTCAAATAAAGTCCAGATACGATCCATATTCGGATGTCATTCTGTCACTCATGTTTCAAATGCGCTCCAGAGGCAGACACAATTCTGACAATCATCCAGCTCCAGCTTATAGATACAGTCTAGCATTCACCCCTGGATGGCATCTTTAAGCCCATCTCCACAACTACCCATTACATTTCCAGATGGCATCTATAAGCCCATCCTCCTACCAACAATCTCTAAATGGCATCTGTAAGCCCATTCCCGACATCACATTGATGATACTACACCATGCGAGTGCAAATATCTGAGCACTTTAGTGTTCAATCATCTTCCACCTTCGGATCACGAAAGGCACACAAGCCAATCTACATCCTCAGGTTTAAGAAGATTGAACAGGGGCAACTGTTGTACCCCAAAATTTTCCCTCCCATATTCCTCAAGATTTGTCAAGAATAATCTCCAAAATTGCTCAAATCGCTCAAGAGGTTGCACAGTCAAACCATTTCCCAAGACAGCTGAAATTAGGGTTTTGGTTCTCTCAAGGAATTTGGGGTTTTTAATGGTTCAATCAAGTCTCATAGGCCCATATACATTCTCAAGCATCTACATGCCAAGTTTCAAGACTCACAGTGCCAATTTGTACAGTCAAAAGCCCCATTTAATCCACAGTCAACTGCAAGGGCAAAATGGTCATTTTGCAGTCAAAAGTCAGAATTTTTGGTTAACATCTTATTTTGAGTTCAAAATCATCATTTGATCAAGTCTTGATCATGATTCCACAAGAATAGCTCAAAAGTCATCAAGATGCAAAAGTTACTATTTTTGGACAGTAGAAAAGTCAACTGTATCTTGACCAGGGCATAACTTTTTGATGGTTTGTCAAAAAAATTCCATCCAATGCTCATTTTGAAGGGGATGCAATTTCCTACAACCCATCTTCACATTACAAGTTCAAGAAGTGCTCTCACAAGAACTTACCTATTTTTACATTATAGGTCAATTTCAAAAGTCAACAAATGTACACTTTGAGTCAAAGGCCATAACTTGAGATTGGTAAATCCAAATGACATGGGACCAAAGGAATTGGTTAGAGGACTTCAAGAGCTTTCCAAAATGTCCAAGAACATGGTCATATGATCAAAATTGAACAAGTTGTGCATTGGAGAAGTTGGGAAATTTTCATGAATTTGCAAAAGTCAACTTTGCTCAAAACACCTTATTTTTGCTAATGGGCCTCAAATCTCTTCTTGAAACTTCACCCATGACCTATGCACGACCCATCAAGCTTAATTGAATTTATTTTCTTATTTTTATTGATTAATTGTATTTTTAATTAATATTAATTCATTTAATTAATTTAAATCATAAGAAAATACAAGATTTGATTTTTAAATCTTTTTGTGAAGCAAATCTGACCTAAACATGCTGGAAAATTCGTGCACAAGTCAAAGATATCAAAAAATCCAAATTTGGCAAGTTTGTTCAATCATGAAAATCAAGAATATTTGATTTTTCAATCAAGGATTCAATCATCATTGCACATGGATTTTTGCCCAACTCTTGACCTAATTCAGTTGTCTTATATATATGCAAGTAAACCCTAACCTAATGGACGTGAAAAAAGCTGCAGAAACCACCATAGCACATTCAAGAATTTCCAAGAAAACTGAAAATCTGTTCTTGCATTCTAGGGCGATTCAAGGGTTTTTGTTGATTCAAATACATTGCAGGAGGTTCCAGGAACGTTTTGCAATTGAATTCACGCGCTAAAGCTCAAAGAATCGTCATATACAGTTTCACGGTTTGGCTTTTTTATTCAAAATCGTATTGCTTGATTCATGCGCATTTAACATGTTTCTTTGATTGTTTTGCATTGCTAGGAACCATACGAAGCTAATGGCATCATTTAATTGAATTATAATGTCCTGAATCAAAAGATGCCATGATCAAATTCCTAGGGTTCTTAAGCTTTGAATTAGGGCTTTCTGAACCAGGCAAAATTAGGACTCATGAGATGCATGACTGAAATCGTGTGGCCAGGACGAACAAGACCATTACCTCGCGAAATATTTATGTGTACTGTGGTGCTAATCGCTATTTTTCCTTGCAGTGGTTAGTGGGGGTTAAAAACCCCCGCTATCTGATATTATTTTTACAGGGCAAACGAAGAAGATGATGAGGTGTTGACATCCCATTGGCCAATTTAAAAGAGCGCGCGTTTATTTTTGTCGTCAAACATATTGAGTTGTTTCCCAATATAATAATTGTCTCTTATGCCAATAACAATTAAGGCAGCGTGGTGGAGTGTTTGAGCAAGCGTCCAATGAGCGCTGGGACCTGGGTTCGAATCCCAGGTCCCCTAAAACATTTATCCTAATTTTCTTCATATAATCACATGCAGGTTTCAAAAGATGTTCTACCATGTGCTTCAAATCCCAGCGCGCCATGTGGCTTCAGGCCAAGATCCAGTGACCAGAGATGATGACTACCATAGTCCTTAGTCAACAAGCGCATGGATAATCTCAAAAGTCAAACAGGCTTGAGCATTGTTGGGCCAGAAAATTCCGGAATCACCTCCAAAATTGGGCCAGCACCCCCCTAAGTCTATTTTCTTCTTCTCCTTTTTATTTTTACTTAAATTGTTTTTATTAATTTTTAATTAACTACTAACTAAAACAATTAACATTTTTTTAATAAAATCAGAAAACATAAAAAATATAATATTTTTATTTATTAACTTTAATTAGCTTATTTTTGTAAATAAATACTAACATAATTAATTTAGTTTTAATTAGGTTAATTTTAACTTTTTTTCAATAAATCTAAAACAAATGTAGAATTAGGGTTTCTTGACAATTTTGACCATCTTTTATTTATTTCCTAATAAACATTAAAAACCAAAAATATTTCTTTTTATTAATTAATTAGGTTAGGCTTAATTTAATTAAATGCAAAAATAATGAGAAAAATCTCTTTTTTCTCAAAAAGGGTCAAAACCCTAAAAATTCTCCGATGCAATTTTTTCTCGCGCGTGTGACTACTCTTGATTCATATTTTTGATCATATAATTGTATTTGCTCCGAGGATGTAATAGCTTTAATTAGGATCTTATTTATCGCTTTTATTTATTTCCCGCAATTTACTTTTTCAAGGGTTTGTTTTTGGCGATGTAAATACCCGACGCCTTGTAATAGCTTAGTTTATTTTCCGCAACTATTAACTGCTAGATGTATGCTAACTAGGCTATGCATGACAAGATCTCTCTTAAAATAAAATCAACCCGTAGCTCACCATAACATGTACAAAGATAACATAACTGAAAATTGACACATTTGCACATGCCACTCCTAGGGTACGCCTCACTTGGTTGCCTCGACGTGGTCATTGAGTATAGGGTGTTTTAGAGGTCGTCCTCCTGTCTAAAGATCAAAGTTGCCTCGAAACGGTTGCCTCGGATAAAAAATGATCTAAGACATTAAGATTACCGCTAAGGAGTCCTAACATTGCTTTAGTGACCACTTGTCCCTTAATCGAATTGACCCGAAAACTCCAACGATGGTGCTACCTACTCCTCAATAGTGGGATGGCACTGTCTAAAGGACATTTACACAGCTTAATTCCTTTTGAGTAGGTAGAGGTTCTCAGGTACTTGCTCTTTCAAAACAAAACAAATTTTTCGCACTTACACTTTTCAAACAAAAGTTTTCAACAAACACTTCGTACACTCTTGAGGACAGAAACAAGAGTTAAATCAAAGTTTTCAAACAAAACTCCTTTTCAAAACCCACGAACACAAGAAAAGCAAAACTTTTTGAAAACATAGTGAGCAAGTACCTAAGAGCCCGTGGATAACCACAGATAGAAAGGGTGCTAACACCTTCCCTTTCTATAATCTACCTCCTGAACCCGAGAAACATCTCGAAAAGGAATTTTGATATGCTTTTGTCCTTTCCTTGTTGGATTAAATAAAAGACGATGGCGACACTTGCTTACCGCGACATTTTGCAAAACGCAAACGCGAATCAGCATTCCAAAACAGTCAGTTCTATTTCCACTGATCACAATAGTCATACGCTTTAAATCCATAACTTTTTCCTAGACCGCCCTATCGGGTTTTCAGTCCACCGGGATACCCTTTTTTACCCAAGTCACCCTTTCAGGTTTTCAGCTTGCCGGGAGTACAGATTTTTTTGTATTTTATCCCTAATTTTTGCCTGAACCCTTTTGGTTTGCCGGGATGCCCTGATTTTTTCCTAGGCCAGTCGACCTAGCGGGTCTTTGTTTATGCATAGTATCTTTTAACAATGTCCGCGTTTATAGGGTGTGGAAGATCCTCCCCGTCTATAGTGGTTAAGATCATTGCTCCACCAGAGAATATATTTTTAATCACAAATGGTCCTTCGTATATAGGAGTCTATTTTCCGTTGGGATCACCTTGTGGAAATATGATACGCTTAATTACCACGTCACCAACCCGATATACCTGACAAATGACCTTCTTGTTGAAAGCTTTGATCATACGTTTTTGGTACATCTGACCATGGCAGACAGCTGTAAGCCTCTTCTCATCAATGAAGTTCAACTGGTAAAATTGAGTTTGAATCTATTCATCTTCACTCAACCCCGCATCCTTTATGATTCTCAAAGAAGATATTTGGATTTCAATTGGTAGAACAACTTCCATGCCGTATACCAAGGAGAATGGAGTTTCCCCTGTTGATGTGCGCGCCGTGGTACGGTAACCGTGGAGAGAGAATAGTAACATCTCATGCCAGTCCTTGTAGGTTACTGTCATTTTTTGTATGATCTTCTTGATGTTTTTATTAGCGGCTTCTACATCACCATTCATCTTTGGCCGGTAAGGAGAAGAGTTATGATGCTGGATCTTGAATTACGTGCATAGTGCAGTGATCATAGTATTATTGAGATTAGTACCATTTTATGTAATGATTCTCTCTGGAATACCATACCAACAGATAAGGTTCTGTTTTATGAATCGGGCCACAACATTCTTGGTGACAGAAGTGAAGGATGTTGCCTCAACCCACTTTGTGAAGTAGTCAATGGCAACCAAGATGAAGCGGTGTCCATTAGAAGTTATAGGTTTGACTTCTCCAATCCTGTTGATGCCCCAAATTGTGAATGGCCAAGGAGTAGTCAGGATGTTTAGAGGAACTGGAGGCACATGTACTTTTTCAGCATAGATCTGACACTTGTGACAGGTTCGTGAATGCTGATGATAATCTGCCTCCATGGAGACCAGTAGTACCCTGCCCGTAGTATCTTTTTAGCCATCGTGTGACCACTAGAATGGGTTCCAAAAGTGCCTTCATGTAGATCACCTATGATCTTTTCTTCCTCACTTTGGTCCATGCACCGAAGCAAAGTAGCATCGTGATTATGCTTATAGAGAACTCCGTTACTAAGGTAGAACTTAGCAGAGAATCTTCTCAGGAATTTCTTGTCGTTGACTGAAGCTCCTTCTGGATATTCTTGGGCCTCGATATATCTCTTAATTTCATGGAACCAAGGCTTGGCCGCCACTTCATCAGTACTAATCTCGTGACAGTAAGCTGGTTCGTCCATCCTCTATATGGTGATTTGAGGAGTCTCATTATCCCAATTGATTTTAAACATGGATGACATAGTCGCTAGCGCGTCTGCTAGTTGATTTTCCTCTCGTGGAAAATGCTCAAAGGTAGTTTCTTCAAAATGTGGGATCAATGTCAACACACGTTCTTTGTAAGGGATGAGATTAGGGTACTTCGTGTCCCATTCTCCTTTGATATGACTGATGACTAAGGCCAAATCTCCAAATACACTTAAGGACATGATTCCCAAATCTATGGAAGACCCAAAATACATGCTTCGTATTCTGCCATATTATTGGTACAGTTGAAACACAATCTAGCAGTGAAGGGAGTATCACATACTTCAGGGGATATGATTACAACGCATATGTTGTTACCGAGTGCGTTGGAAGCTCCATCAAAAACCAAGGTCCATCGGGATCGTTGTTCAGGTATGTCATATGGTTTTAGTTCTTCACAAATGCCTACCAACATGATGTCTTCATCTGGGAACTCGAACTTCATAGATTGATAGTCATCCACGGCCTGATGAGCAAGGTGATTGGCTAATACACTTCCCTTTATGGCTTTCTAGGTAGTGTATTGAATTTCGTATTCGGTCAGGACCATCTGCCACCTTGTTATTCTCCCAGAGAGGGCGGGCTTCTCGAATATGTATTTAATTGGATCCATCTTCGATATAAATAAGTTAGTATGGGTCAACATATATTGTCTTATCCGGCGAGCAGCCCATGCTAGAGCGCAGCAAGTTTTCTCGAGCAGTGAATATTTGGTTTCACAGTTGGTACACTTTTTGCCCAGGTAGTATATTACATGCTCTTTTCGACCAGACTCGTCATGTTGCCCCAGCACGCACCCCATTGAATTTTCCAAGACAATTAGATACATGATCAAAGGTCTTCCCTAGACTGGCGACATCAAAACGGGAGGCTCTTGAAGATATTCTTTGATCCTGTCGAAGGCAGCCTGGCAGTCGTCGTTCCATTCCACCACTTGATCTTTCTTCAGTAATTTGAAGATTGGTTCACAAGTAGCGGTTAGATGGGAAATGAACCGGGTGATATAGTTCAGCTGTCCTAAGAATCCCCTAACTTCCTTCTCAGTGCGAGGAGCAAGAATTTCTTGTATTGCTTTTACCTTTACAGGGTCCACTTCGATACCTTTGCCGCTGATAACGAAACCTAAGATTTTACCAGACCTTACTCCAAAAGTGCATTTATTTGGATTCAGCCTTAGTTTGTATTTCTTCAGTCTTTCAAACAGTTTTTGCAGATGGTCAAGATGCTCCTCTTCAGTTTGATATCTGGCTATCATGTCATCCACATAGACCTTTATTTTGTGATGGATCATATCGTGAAATAGAGCTACCATGGCACACTGATAGGTTAGCCCTGCGGTCTTCAACCTGAATGGCATTAACTTGTAACAGAATGTACCCCACTGTGTGACGAAGGTTATTTTTTCCATGTCCTCAAGTGCCATTTTGATCTGGTTGTATCTGGAGAAACCGTCCATGAAAGAAAATACTTTATACTGTGCGGTGTTGTCAACTAGAATATCTATGTGGGGAAGCGAGAAGTCATCCTTGGGGCTTGCCCTATTCAGGTCTCTGTAGTCCATGCACATACGTACCTTACCATCCTTTTAAGGTACTGGAACAAAATTGGCGACCCATTATGGATAGGAGGTGATAGCTAAGAATCCGATGTTGAACTGCTTCATGACTTCAGTCTTAATTTTCTATGACATTTTTGGCCTCATGCGACGGACTTCCTGTTTTACCGGAGGGAAGTCTTCTTTTGTCGGAAGACAATGGACCACGATGTCGGTGTCGATCCATGGCATGTCTTCAAATGACCAATCAAATACCTCAACATAGTCATGTAGTAACTGAGCTAAGCGCTTCTTTACGCTAGGCTCTAGGTTGGCACCTACTTTGACCTCTTTTTTGTCCTCTTCAGTACCTAAGTTAACTATTTCCACTGGCTCTTCGTAGGGATGTATGGTCCTTTCTTCCTGTTGTAATAACCTGGCTAGTTCCCCTGGTACCTCACAATCTTCCTCACCTTCGTCTTTGGCTTGGTAGATTGGATTTTTAAAGTCATGATAGGCCATAGCAGAATCATTACCCATGGGATCTTGAGTGGATGTGGATCTTCATTTTGATATGTGAGTGTGTGTAAGAGCATAGCTATCTTTGAAAAACGGTAAAAGTTAAAAAGAGAAAAAAATGAGCGTAAAACTTTGCATGCAAAAACGTACATAATTTATTGATGACATATGAAGATGAAGTAACAACCCTCACAAATGGACCTTTGTGCCTCAGGTAAGACACAAGGTTTTAAAATCTAAATTGTTTAATTATTACAAATATGGCAAAAATTGAAAGACAATTACTCTTGAAGAAAATTAATATGGACAAATTCTTTGGCTTCCCAGTTGTTGAGTCCTCCGCTGACGGTTGGGGAGATCCACTCATCCAGGTCACAGTTACTATCACTGTCTTCCACCGCGTAGACTCCCTGATTGCTGATACACAAAGGTGGCACCCCGACGCGAGTTCGTCGAACAAACTTTTGTGCCTCCGAGGTGAAGCCCAAACCAAATTTGTTGGATTTGTAAGGAATATTTGGGAGTTGACCCCAGATAGTGCATTCACCTTCTTCAATTGCTGCTCTAGTATCCTTCAACGAGGACATTTTCAATGGTGGTTTGGTAGCTCTTGGAGTTTTGGTAGCAGTCTTGTCTGTTACAACTGTTTGTGAGACCTCCTCGAAATGATGACACGGAGTTTCGATGAACTCACCATCCATTTCCACGTACCTGAAAGAGTTCAGGTGACTGACCATATATTCCTCCTCCCCGTGAACAGTGATGATCTTTCCCTTGATCGGGTATTTCAACATCTTATGTAACATAGAGGTGACAACACCAGCGCCATGGATCCAAGGTCGGCCTAACAGACTGGAATAGGAAGGGCAGATATCTATTACATAGAAAGTTGAATTGAAAGTTTGAGAACCAACTTTGATGGGGATGTCCACCTCCCCGTGCACCATTCTCTTCGAACCATCAAAAACCCTTACCACTATGTTGCTGGGTTTTAAGGTCAAACCTTCACAGTCTAGTCTATCTTGAGCCTTCTTAGGAAGCATGTTTAATGATGAACTAGTATCTACCAAGACATGGGCCAAAGTAGTGCCTCAACATTCGACAGAAACATGTAGCACATCATTGTGTTTTCTCCCTCTGGGTGTTAAATCAGCATCAGAAAATCCCAAATCGTTATCCGCTGTCAGACTAGCCATACAATCTTCGAATTGGTCAGTAGAGGTTTCCTGTGGCACATGGGTAGTTTTAAGAAATTTCATCAAAGCCTTCGCATGAGCTTCAGAGCATAATAGTAAGGTTAGCATAGAAATCTTTGAAGGGGTCTGCCCTAGTTGTTTGACTACATTGTAGTCGCTTTTCTTTATAATTTTCAAAATTTCTTCCATCTCCTTCTTGGAAGCCTCCGGGATAGATACTAGTTGCGCCTTCGTCCAGACAGGCTCAACCAAAATGTCTTTGTCCCGAGTCTTGGTCAACTCAGTGATAGGGGTGTCAGCAGGGATAATCACAGGAACTGTAGTAGTAGTATCAGCAAGAACAAAATCAGGAATGATCATAGGAACATTAACAGCTTTCGGAGGAGAAATCTCATGGGAGAACACTCTTCCACTTCTGGTTACTTTTCTTGTTCCCACAATGTTGCCATGTCGGGGACAGCCTTCTCAAAGATTAAGTCTTCATCAGCCATCCGATCTTGCTTGATGACGTGGTAGTAGACGTCACCCCCATAGTTCCAGGGAACAATTTTATCTGAGGAGTATGGGATTGGCCCTGGCATAGTAATTATCACTGGAGTCACCTTTGGAACGGATGTAATCCTGATGGATCTTTTGGTGGAGACCCTGGTAGGATTGGCGGAAATGGTTATTATTGAAACATCCTTGTAAGAAACTGTTGGAACGGAAGTCTTTTCAAACAAAATCTCTTTGTCATCCATCAGGCACTGGACACCTGCCTTCAATAAATGACAACCAGTCGTAGAGATAAATAGAGGTGGCAACCTTCGCCACAGCCCGAAAATAAACCGGCCTTCAACATGTCCCTCTTGACGGTCAGGAGAGGAGTAACAAGTTCATCAACAATTGTAATAAATACATCATTTGCAATGGCGTTAACACCACGGTCGTGCTTGGCCATAGGAGTAGTGATAACCTTTGGGATCTCAGGGGCGTCAAATTCAATTTTCTTTTCCTCGAGAAGGTCTTGCACCTTGTTTGTCAAAGCCCAACAATCATTTGTATCATGACCTGGACTTTCAGAATGGTAAGCACCACGAGCATTTGGGTTGTAATGGGGAAAGGCAGTGTTGGGATTCTTTGGAGCTTCCCGCAAGGTCACCAGATTAGATCTCAACAAATGTGGAAAGACTTGAGACATCTTCATATTTATCCGGGTAAATTGTCTTACTAGTCTTTCTGTTCTTGGCTGACTGTTCTTTTGTTGAGTAGGTGCAGGCTTAGAGATCATGACAGCCCCTACCGCTGGATGGTGTTCAATTCTGTTCTGATTCCTTTGATGGTACACAACACCAACCTCTTTCTTCTCCGCAAATGGTTTCCTCATCGTGCTCGAGGATGCATCTCTTTGAATTTTTCCACTTTTATACCCACTTCTACCCGTTCACCAGTCATGATTAATTTGGTGAATCCAGCCGAGGAGCTTCCGATTAAGTGTTTGAAGAAAGGGGCAGATAGCGTTCCTAAGAACATATCCACCAATTCCCTGTCAGATAGAATGGGTTGGACTCTTCCCGTGAGATCCCACCATTTTTGGGCATGGGTTTTGAAACCTTCACTTGTACCCATGGACATGCCTTGCAACTGTGTCCGAGTTGGAGCTAAGTCAGCATTATACTGGTATTGTTTGTAAAAGGCGGCAGCCAAGTCTTCCCAATTGCGAACATTGGTCCTTTCCAACTGATAGAACCAATCCAAATGTGTCCCTGACAAGCTTTCTTGGAAGAAATGTACCCATAAGTCCCTATCAGCCGTATGGGGTTGAATTTTTCTGACGTATGACCTTAAATGTAGCTTTGGACAAGAGACACGGTCATATTTAGCGAAAGTAGGGACCTTGAATTTCTGTGGTATGACAACCCCTGAGATAAGTCCTAACTCCTAAAAATCCAATCCTGGTACCCTCTGGATCTCCATAGCATTTAGGCGATCTTCCAACTGTTTGTATTTGTTGTCAGTTGGAGGATACTGCTCTTCAGAGTAATCAACCTCTTCTTCCTCTTTAGACTCTAGATGGTCAGTCACTTCCTTGTTTTTCCCTTTTTGGTTGTCCCCTTCACCCGATGATGTTGCAAAGTCTAGGGTTCGTCTAGCTGGTCCTTGGAACCTTCTTCCCAGGTTCAAAACACCGGCGGATTTCTTTGCTTTCTTCTTCTTTTCTTTGATCAGCAGAGTTTTCAACTCCTCTTGTCCTTTTGCCAGAGTCAAGAACATTTGTTGAAACTGAGCGTTCTGCGCCTGAAGATCTTTTAATGTCTGTTCCGTATCCATTTCACTGAAATAAACAGTAGAAAGATAAGGAGACCTGTTGTAAGAGACTTGTTTGTGTTATGATGCATGACGATGCATATGCAAATGATTTAAAGGAAATTAGGGATTTAAATTTGCTTTAGACAAAAAAGGAACACATGTTATATTAATAAATCCAAGTTTGAGTACATCATGCCATCTTGGGCTTACAAAACTCCTAAGAAAAAAAGTTGAACGCATCCTCTTCGGTGCGATGTAGGCGTTCAGATTCCGTTCCTCATGAAGCTGCTTGGTGAGTCCCAGAACTTTCTTCTCACTGGCGTAGAATTGGGCTTCAAAAGTATCTCTCTCTTCTTTAAGTTGGATCCAGGATTTCTATAGCTCGTCAAAATCAGTTGGCATATCAGGATGAGGAACAACTTAAGGAGTGTCTCCCTCAGCGACTGGATCCATAATCACAAGTAAGATAGCGGGGTACGGCATCATAAGACATTGAGCACGAGCTCGCACCCATTTGAGGTAAGGCTCAAGAGGGATGGAATTTGTGTGCCCTAGTGTCTTGCTGTCAACTTTGTTTATCATGCTCCAAGCTCGAACGAACCTTTTGCGATAACCCTGAACATCATTCTCATAGTCGAAGATGATTCCTTGGATGAGTGCATCATGAGGACCATCCCTTCTAGCATAACCAAACTGTCGCAATGCTAAACAGGGATTATAAGTGATTCCCCCCTAATGCCTAAGAGAGGGACATTAGGGAATTCCCCACAACAATCAATGATGGTAACATCCTCCGAGGATCGTGCACACTAATGAATATCTGAATGTGTAAGGGATATCAGCCTACGAGACCATTTCAAACCCTGCTCATTCTTCAAAGTAGACCGAGGTAGGTGCAAAATAAACCACCTAGACAACAGAGGAGTGAAACACAGAAGGGTCCCTCTTCTCTTTAGAGTGCGAGTATACAGAGAGTGTAGAATATCCCCAAGTAAGGTAGGCACCGGATTATGCGACAGAAAAATCTTATATGCATTCACATCTATGAGTTGGTCCATGTTAGGGAAAAGTACCATCCCAGATATGAGAAGGGCCAGCACCTCCTCAAAAGCTTGTAAATCCAGGCTATCCCAAAAATAGTGGGCTCTCTCAAATAGAAACTTAGCTGGAAATCATTGGACACCTCTTCTGGTTTCCCAAATTTCCACTACGTCAGACTGTTGTAAATACAGAGCTTGAGCAATCTCTTCAGGCTTTGGGTCTCTTTCCGTACCATTAAATGGTAGCTGATTAAGGATAGGTACCCCCAAATAACTGAGAAAACTCCTCCATAGTAGGCACTAGCTGGTAATTAGGAAAAGTGAAGCAGTGGTGCACCAGATCAAAGAACTGAAAGAGCACTTTTAACAGTTCTTCATCAGGGGTGGAAGTGACCAAGTTGAGAAGTCGACCATGTTTTTCAGTGAAGGGAGAGCTTACTGGAACCCTCGATGTTAACTCCTTGAGTTGAGGATGTACTTTCACAAGGTTAATTTGGATAGTGTTCCTGCGAGCGAATGTCATGTCCTACAAAACAAATACAAAGATAAACCCTAGAAAATCCTTGAAATGGTTAGTATGATATGCCATGTCATGATTATTCTAAGAAATCACAAATATATCAAGCACAAGCAAATTACAAAAAAGACCTTAGGTTTAAGGCTTGCATGGGTTTTAAGGTAGTACCCTCTTGAAGTTGGATTGGTTTAACCTGTCCTATAAATAGTAACCTAGATCTAAGGGATCTCAGTATTACTGACCTTTACCATAAGCTTCATTCGATAGGTGATTGACTCATAACCAAATAAAACTCCGGAGTCAAGTCTCAATGAGTGTAGCATCGAGTATCTGCCGACTTTGGGAATACACCAAATACGACCATCTCGCTACGTCCTAATGAACAAGTTGTTCATTTAAAGGTTCTAAAGTCAGTTGACATTTTATGACACCACGCAGCGGCCCCGTATTCTCCTTGATTAACTCAAGGGATACCGGTACCAACCAAAGTGTCGCATCAACGTAGCCATCGCTTCAACCGTGTCGGTATACCCCAAACAATTTCCATGATATATTGCTACTTACCTAAAAGGTTTCCCCTAGATCCGGGTGGAGGATCAGAAAAAACCCAAGCAGGGAACCAAAATGTAAAGCATGCAAGTCAAACAAGGAAATCTAGTAAATGTGATCTAACCCTAAGGTAACCCCAATTTTTAAGTATGTCCCCAGCAGAGTCGCCCGTTCTGTGATACGATGGGAGAACTGACTTGGGAGTTTTACGTTTGATCACAATGTTGCGGATAGCAAGAGTCTCCACTGACTTTTCTGTTATCCAAAAGGAAAGGCTGAAAAGAATAGGAAAGACCTTTAGAGATGTTTTCTTGAGTTTGGGGGGTAGATTATGAAAAGGGAAGGTATTAGCACCCTTTTCATCTATAGTTATCTACGGGATCTTAGTTGCTTGTTAGATCACTTGCTTTTGTTTGAAAGTGTGCTTGTGGTGTGGGTTTTGAAAGTTTTTTTGAAAATGTGACTTTGTAATGGATCTCGTTTCTATAAGAATGCGTACAAAGTGTTGTTTGAAAATAGTTCATAGAGGTGTTTGTGGAGTGTGTTTTTGAAAGTGATTTTGAAAAGGTGTCTTTGTAATGGCTCTTGTTTCTACAAGAACACGTACAAAGTGTTGTCTTTTAAAAATGTTTCAAATGAGTGTTGGTGTATAAAATGTTTTTGTTGTGAGCAAGCGAGCAACTAGGAGCGAATCTACCTACTCAAAAGGTCTTAAATGTTTTTTTCCTTCTCCTTTAGATGATGTTATCTCACCATTGTTTCGGTAAGAAGCACCATCGTTGGATGTGAAGGGACGGGCGTAGTACGTTTATATAGTCATAGAAGAAAACCTATGGGACATTTTAGCAACGTCGTTTAGGGACTAGATCATTTACCGAAGGCAACATCGAGGTACATCGAGGGACTACGATCTTTTATCGAGGATCTTTGCTAAAACGCCAATTTTCGAGGGACATGACTATTTTTTCAAGGAAAAAAGTGAGATTACCCTAAGCGTGCATGTGTGAATAGTGTGTTTGATTGCATGCATTTAGTCTTTGATTTTTGGGTTGTCTATTTGTTTTTTTTTATCTTGCCATATACACCTAATTACTAGAAATATATGGAAGCAATAAAACACGAAAAGGTAAAGTCCTACACTATTACATTATTAAGGGGATGGGGTACACAAATTTACAATGGGGATTACGAGAAATTAAAGTCCTAGTTATCTATTACAACCATATTGAAATAATGTACAAGATATGTAAAATGAACTAGTTTTGTTTTTTTTGTTAATATAAAATGTTTTTTGGTGTTATTAAAGCTAAAATAAGATAAATAAGAGAAAAAGGAGTCAGAATCAGCACGTTGCTGGAACGAGAAGGAACATAAGTTCTGACTCTGATACGGTGCAAAAGAGAAAATGTTAGTAGGAAAGTAAAAGGTCAGAAGTTCTGGGTCTGGGTACACCAAATTTTGAGGTTGCTGGGAGCAAAGGAAAATCTAAAAGTTCTTATTGCTGAGGGAGTCTAGGAGCTCTAGTACAACTGGGGATCTAGAAGTTCTAATGTCACTGGCAGATCAGAAGTTCTGGCTATTTAAGAGAGTGAGGTGATAATGTTGTTGGGTAAGGCTGTCTAGAAGTTCTGATTTAGGAATATTGTTTGACAGATAAATGGGTGAAAATGTCACTAAATAAACCTAAAAAGATACTTCTAGGGCTAGAACTCAGGACCCCTAGCACTAATGTCTTATGCGCACACATTGTCTACCACTGGGGTGGTTGTACATTCGGTATTAGAAGCAAAAGCAAAAACATGTATTACAAAGTAGACTCTGATGATAAATTCCATCTCTTTCTTTAAGCTAATCAGAACATCTGCAACTTAGTCATTTTTTAACAGAACAGAAAACACAAACATAGCAATTATGGCAGGCTTCCATCATGGTTTCAGAAACATAAAAATGTCAAGACTATAAACCAAAATCAAGCATGTATCTTCTAATCCTAGTTTCCTTAAGAAG
This sequence comes from Vicia faba, assembly GCA_948472305.1. NCBI lineage: Eukaryota > Viridiplantae > Streptophyta > Magnoliopsida > Fabales > Fabaceae > Vicia > Vicia faba. The sequence continues at coordinate 1,178,367,992 of OX451741.1, forward strand.
TTTTGAACTAATGTTCTCCATACTTAGGCAGACAAATACATGAAACCTCAGAATATGTACAGCATCAGAATCAGATGTCTACATTGTATTTTGGACATGTAAATTTTATAATGCCTAAGTGATATGATGAGAGTCAGCAGAGGCTTACCTTGCAGTTGGAAAAGGTCCTGTGAACTGGAGCCTGGTTCTGACAGCTTGTAATGTTCTGATCAGCTTCCTCACATGCTCAGCAAACTGGAACAAACTTTTAACTTAGGTTATGAATGGATGGAAAATTCATAAGTTGTATGGATGATTTGGTCAAGAAACACTTGAGGGAAATTGGAATTTGAATGCAAGAATAAAAAACTAGCAGGTTTTGTATTTGTGTTTGCAGTTTCGGATTTCTGGAATTTTTAGCAAAGTTTCAAAGCTTTTCCTTTTCAATTTTTTTCACCGCCCCTTCACAGTTGCAAATGAAGTTCAATTTATAGGCAAGAACTTTGTAGCTTGGAGAAGTTAAAAGTACCACCATCATGCTAGCATGATGGCTTGTTCTTGAAGCAAGTTAAATAAGTATGGTGGTTAGCAGCTTTTAGCCATGCCTAAGCTGGATTTGTAAGCATGAATTAGGGAAAAGTACCCTCAAAAACAAAAGCAAAGCATGGGTCCAGCATACTCTTGTACAAAAATTTACTTTTTCAAGGACATCAATGTACTTCTATGCCAAAAGTGGGGAAATCCTTTGGATAAAAACTCAAAAGTGGTTGTGAGAATTAAATGATGATGAGATTTATCAAACCAGAAATCCTGCAATATGAGATTATGCATCATAGCTTAATTCTGGGTCAGAAGTTTAGCATCAGCACAACTTAGAACAAACATCCAACTTTTGATCCTTGAATCTCTTGGCTCCAGCATGTTTTGAGTGAGTTCTCAGACTTTCCAAAAAGCTTATGACATGCTTTGTAAGCCCTCTTTGAATTACTCTTGCAACTTTTGACTGAACCTACGTGAAAACTGGCCCAGAAGTTGTAAACAAATTATGATTTGAAAATGCTCAGAATTTACTAAGTGTTTAAGTTTCAGGGACGTGTCTTTGAAGACGTATAACTTGAAATTCCAGCATTTCTAAAAGAATTTTTATTCTTCAATGTTTTAGGTCTCATTGAGATCTAAAACTCTTGTGTTAGAAGTTCTTCTAGAATCAACTTGCATCATGGTGATAATCTGGCCAGAAGTTCTGAATTTATCATATTTCTTAAACACTTGGAAAGAATTTTAAGTATTTAGAATTTTGACTTTTTCACCATAAATCTTGAATTCTGATTTTCTTGATGAAACAAACTTCATGCCTTGATGAAATATGATTCTTGAATCTTGATTTTGATCCAAAAGTCAAATTTTGACTTTTCAGTATGCAAATGACCATTTTGCCCTTATGAATGACTTTCTTGGAAAATTTGTGATTCAAGGCTTGAAATTGGATGGAAGCAAACCTAAGGGTCCATGATGATCTTTTGAGAAATGAGAGGGAAAATTTTGGGGTATAAGAGCATGTCTAGGTAATTATTTCTTAGTGTAGTTTATTGTAATTCCAATTGGTAGAAATTTATTACATAATTTTAGATTTTAATAGAATTGGAACCTATTTGTGTTTTAGTGATGATTAAAATATGCAGACTAGTGGTGTTAGAATCTTGTAGTAATTGTTGGTTTGTAAAGAACACATATCGTGTAGTTTACAAATTGTCAATTCATTGTAGTTTGTAACTCTTTGGGTATAATTTCCAATCAATCCAAAATATTTGTGAATTGTGTTTTTGTATTCGTGATTGATTTTCAATTGATACATAAGATCTCTATTTTTCGCTCTAAGATTTCCGCATTGAAAAACTCTAATATTTCATTTTAAAAATCGGTCAAAATTTTTGAAAGGATCTATTCACCCGTCTATAGAATGTTTATCTACTCCATATTCCTACCCAACATTTAATGCGCCATACCAAGAATTAGAAACGACGATTCAAGATCAACGTTAATTGACGACACCTATTCAAGATCAACTTCTCCAATTAACGAGTGTTGTACCCCAAAATTTTCTCTCCCATTTTTCTCAAGACATGCTTTCAAAGGTTCTCAAGATACTCAAGGGTTGACTAGTCAAGCCTCCTGTTAAGAAAGGGTTCTACAACTAGGATTTTGACTTCCTCAAATAAATTTGGTTTGAAAAGGTCTCAAATGGTTCTCATGGATTATAATAGGTCTCCAATAATGTGCATGTCAAGTTTCAAGTCCTACATCACAAGTTTTCTCAATCAATGGCTCAGATGATTGAAAATCAACTGTATTGGGCAAAAAAAGTCAATTGTGGTTAACATACAGTTAAACTACAAGATTTTTGGTCAACATCAAAATTATGAAGTGACATTCATCATTTCATAAAGGGTTGATCATGATTCTATAAGGAAAGCTCTCAAATCATTAAAAGTCAAGAATTGTCAAATTAGGGTTTCCTTAGGAGAAGTCAACTGAACTTTGACCAGACATAACTTTGACATACTTCATCAAATTTTCCCCAACCAAATATAATTTTGAAGAAAGTTCAATTCCCTACAACTTTGTTTTTATGCTCAAGTCCAAAAAATGCTTCATTTGAAAGATATGAGCTAAAATATTATAGGTCATTTTCAAAATTCAACAAAAGACACTTTTTGTCAAGGCAACTTACATCAAGATAAATCTTCAAAAGCAAAAATGATAAACATATAGATTGTATATGAAATCTTGAGATTTCCAAAAAGTCAAAGATCATCTTCAAAAGATGAAAATTGAGCAAGTTATGGGCTGCACACGTTGGGAAATTTTGAGGAAATTCATGAAGTGCAAGATGAGCAAAATTGAAGTTTTGAACCCATGGGCCTAGTTTTTGATGTTCAAACATATTCGTAACACTTTAGAGGACCTCTAAGTCCATCCATAAATTTCCTTGACTTTTATGTATAATTACTTTGATTTTATTTAATTTAAAAACAAAGTAAATTAAATAAAATCACAAAACTCATGGGCTAGTGCATATGGGCTTGGTTTGTCTAGCTTTGAAGCCCAATAATTCATGCAACTCAGCCACAATATGTCCAGGTTCATGCAAGTTCAAAAAGGGAAAGTAATTATGAAAAAGGAAAAATTTTAATTTGTTTGATTTTGGCTTTATTTGGGACATCATGTCTTGATCTCTTGCCATGTTTATCCACTCACTTTCTTTCTCTATATATACTGAGCCAAGGCAGCTCAAAAGGGACCATAAAATGATGCATTACAAACCACTCAAAATCTCCAAAAAAATTCAAAGTTTAGGGTTAGCATCCACCTTGTCCCTCAGCAATCTTCAAGTTGGTCTAGGCATTCCATCATTCTCCTAAGGCTTCTAGGAGTTGAACCAAGCTCATAATCAAGCCCTTCCACGTCCAAAATGACCATTACAGTCACCACCGGTTTGGTATATTTTTTTTTGAATTCAATATGTTGAAATAAACATTGTTAACCAATCTAACGCATGCATACATGTTTATGGAAATGTTTAGAACAAGTTGGCCGTAACACATACGAGATTTAGTGCTTAAATTGAAGGATTCCATTTTTATCCTTGATCAGACGTTTTGCTTCAGAGCGTGTGATTCAGGGCGTTTTAGCCAAAAATAAGCCTTGGTTCAGACTCAGGGGGATTTTTAAGGGGGTGGGGTTGATTTGAATCCTTGATCTTTGTTTTTTTGCAAGTTTAGATTTCGAGCCAACCGGAGAAGACAGCTGGAAAGTTGACTCCGGTGGACTGACTCTAGTGGCATGCGTGTGTCCTTTAAGTGGCCCATTCAAATCCATCAGCGCGCGCATGTTTCAAAATCCAAATGATTTAATTTTATAATATATGTATTTGTTTGTATCTGAAGTAACGAATGAACAATGGCCCAGTGGTAGCATGCATACTCTTAAGGCGTACCCTTGCCAGGTCCTGGGTTCAACCCAAACACAGAGCAATTTTCTTTTTTTTCTAACGTTCATTTCAGATCTAGTGTGTACAAGGGCTAACGCGGGCATGGTATGACTCTCATATGGGTCATCATATCTCCAAATCCCAGATCCATCGTTCCAAAACCATGGTGACTATGATGCACCACTCAGAAGGCCATCACATGGGATCATGCAGCGCATCTTGGGCCTTCTTAACATGGGCCAGGAATCCTGCCTTTACACCCCCTTAGTTATTTTGGCAGCACAACCCATTTGCATCATTTTTTTTATTTTATTTCATTTTTTAATAACTAATTTTTAAATAAAATCATAAAATCACAAAAATATTAGATTTAGCTGTTTTATTAATTAATTTAATTTTCGTTAAATTTAATTAATTAATTTAATCATTTTCAGTTTATTTCATGAATTAAAATATAATTAGAATTAGGTTTTGATTATCATTCAATTATTTTTTCTAAACTAAAGACAACAAAAATATATTTTCTTACTTAGAAATTTTTTTAGGGTTCTAGATATCGTCCCTTTTCTCCTCTTCACGCGTTCATTTACTTTTGTTCGCGCTTTTTAATATTGTAACTGTTGAAGTTTGTAATAGTTTAAATTAGGGTTCATTTACATTTTCCCCCTTTTTTGGTTTGTACTCCCCCATCTCGAAGCGATGTAATAGCGTAGATTACCTTTCGCACTTTTATTTTCCGCACTTGTATGTATATTTAACTGCTAGCCTAATAGGATTGCATGATAAGACTTAAAAGAATACGGTAGAAAACCTAACATCTAAGATAAACAAATAACTGAAACACAACACAATTTGCACACGTGCACCTCTAAGGTACCTCCACTTGTTGCCTTCGGAAAACAAATAAGTCACGTCTCTCGAACATCAGAAATTTTAGAAAAACTCTTTGGTTAAAAGATCATAGTCCCTCGACGACCCTTCGATGCTGCCTCGGTAAATGATCTTGATACCTTAGGGTAGTTGCTAAAACATCTTACGAGTTGCCTTCGTGACTGTACGATGACCCTGGATTTTCCCTCAAAACATCCAATGATAGGGATACCTACTAACTAATGGTAGGATTGCAATATCTAAGGGAAAAGTGGAATAGAATAAAGATCAATTCGAGTAGGTAGACAACTTGTAGTTGTTTTCTCACCAAACAAAACAATTTATCACACATACACTTTATTCTTCTAAATATTTTCAAATACAAAAAACATTGTGTATGCATTCTCAACGACACGAGAATCATTACAAAGTTCGCCGCACTAAGGCGCCTTTTCAAAAATATTTTCAAATACACTTACACCAAAAAGAATTTTCAAAGTGAGCTAGCAACTAAGAGACTGTAGATAACTATGGATGAAAAGGATACTAACACCTTCCCTTTCCATAATCTACCTCGGAACTCAAAATCTTTAAAAAATGTCTTTCCTGTTCTTTTCACCCTTTCTTTTATTAGATAAAAGAAAATTCGGTGGCGACTCTTGCTAATTGGAACATTTATGATAAAATGCAAAACCAGTAAAGTCAATTCTCCCACTGTATTACAGAACTGGAGACTCTGCTGGAGAAAACTAAAAGTGGGGTTACCTTAGAGATAGTTCATATTTTAAACGCTTTCCTTGTTTGACTTGCTTGATTTATTCTTGAAGGGTTGTTTGGGTATTCTTGTAAAGATCATATACCCAAATCTGGGGCATTTTAAGTAAGTAGCAATAGATCATGGAAATTGTACGGCGTAGATCGATATGGTAAAAGCGATAACTACGTTAGTGTGACACATTTGTAGGTACTGGTGTCCCTTGAGTTAAATCAAGGAGAATGCGGAGGCCGTTGAGTGGTGTCATAAAGCACTAACTGACTGTAGAACTTTAGTTGAACAACTTGGCCATTAGAAAGTAGTGAGATAGCCAGCTTGGGTGCAGACTGAAGTTGGTTGATACTCGATACTTCACTCATTAAGATCAGACTTTTGGGATATTTCGGTCGTGAAACAGATTGCTTGTGTTGAAACAATGCTCGATGAAGAAAGATCAATGATATTGAGATTCCTTAGAACCAGGTTACTTCTTTTAGGACAGGTTGAACCAACTAAACTTCAAGAGGGTACTTACCTATAAACCCCATGCAAGTCTAAACCTAAGGTCTTTGTGTGTTTTGTTTATGATTAATTATTCATAACATCATACACATCATAACATCATGACATAGCATTTTTACTAACCATTTCAAGGATCTAGGGATTTATCTTTGTTCTATTTTATAGGATATGGCTTTCACTTGCAGAAATACCATCTGTATCAGCTTTGTAAAAGTGCCTCCTCAACTCAAAGAGTTAGCATCAAGGGTTCCTGAAGGATCTCCCTTCACCAAAAGATATGGTCGACTTCTTAATCTGGCAATCTCAAGTTTTCGAGGAGATATGATGTGTGTGCTCTTTCAGTTCTTTGATCCTATGTGTCATTATTTCACCTTTCCTGACTATCAATTGGTGCCTACATTAGAAGATTTCTCTCAACTATTAGGAGTGCATGTGCTTGATCAAATGCCATTCACTGGTTTAGAGGAAACTCCAAAGCCTGAAGTTATTTCCAAGGCCTTGCATTTGAAGAGATCCGACATTATAGCTAATTGGGAAACAAGGAGTGGAGTCGAGGGTTTTCTATCCAAGTTTCTGTTAGAGAAGGCTCGACTGTTTTGAGAAGATATAGATTTTCAAGCTTTTGAAGATGTCTTGGCTCTTCTAATCTATGTTTTGGTTTTGTTCCCTAATCCGCACCAACTCATACATGTGAATGTTGTCAAGGTGTTTATTTCTCATAATCTTGTGCCTACTTTGCTTGGAGACATTCTACATTGTCTTCACACTCGTACCATGAGGAAGAAAGGGGTTCTTATGTGGTGCATTTCGTTGCTGTCTAGGTGGTTCATTTTTCACCTTCCTCGATCAGTATTGAATAATGAACAAGGCTTGACGTGGTCCCAAAGGATGATGTCACTCTCTCATTCTAATATTTATTGGTGTTCCCAATCTTTGGAGGATGTTACTATCATTGACCATTGTAGGGAGTTCCCTAACGTCCCACTCTTGGGCATTAGGGGAGGCATTACTTATAACCCTTCTCTGGCCCAACAACAATTTGGCTATGCTAAAAGAGATGGCCCTCATGACGCACTCAACCAAGGAATTATATTCGACTACGAGAATGATGTCCAAGGTTATCGTCAAAGGTTTGCACGAGCTTGGGATATTGTAAACAAGGCTGATAGCAAGACTTTGGGGGCGAGCTCGCGCTCAAAATCTCATGATACAGTATCCAGCCATCCTACCAATAGTTGTGGAGCCTGTTGTTGAGGGGGTGTTCCTTATACCATTCTCCATCCTGATATGCCTACTGACCTTGAAGAGTTGCAGAAGTCTTGGATTTAACTGAAGGAAGAATGGGACACCTTTGAGACTTAATTTTATGCAAGTGAAAATAAAGTGTTGGAGCTCACAAGGCAACATCAAGAGGAGCAGGGTCTTAATGCATACATCAGTACAAAGAGGAATCCTCCATGGGAGATTTGATTCTTAGATTTTAGGAGTTTCATTTTATCTTTGAGAGCTTTTGTTATCATTGTAAGCCTAAAAGGCAATTGTAATTTGAACTTTGCTAATAAATTTTTTGTTTCTTGTTTCCTCCTGGTTAGCAAATTTAAATTTCCTAAGGTCCTTGAAATCACTGCATTTACATATCATGCATCATTTCATAAACATGTTTTTTGTAAAGGTTTCTCATTTTCTCGCTGTTTATTTCAGCAGAAAAATGGCCCTCGAACAACCTGTTAAGGATCTCTAGGCTCAACACACCCAGTTCCAAGAAACTCTCATGAATCTGGCCCAAGGGCAAAAAGAGTTGTTGGCGCTCGTCGACAAGAAAAAGAAAACCAAAAATCCTGTTGTTGTCCTCAACATGGGGAGAAGGTTTAAAGGTACTGCTCAACCAATCCAAGTGGAAGATGACTCATATAAATAAGATGATCACCATGATGAAGATGGAAAGAACAATCAGGGTTATGCGAATACTCCTAAAGATGAAGACTTTTCTAACGAACAATATCCTCCTGTGGATGACAGATATAAGCAGTTGAAGGACAGGCTCAAGGCAATGGAAATCCAGCAGGTGTCGGGACTGGATTTTGATGAATTAGGTTTGGTTCCAAGGGTGGTCATCCCACCTAAGTTCAAGGTCCTTGTCTTTGGTAAGTACGATGGGGTCTCTTGTCCTAAGCTCCACTTGAGGTCGTATGTTCGAAGGATACGACCTCACAATACTGACCGGGAGTTATGGGTCCATTTCTTCCAAGAAAGTTTGGCTGGCACTCAACTGGAATGGTTCTATCAGCTGGAAGGAACCAATATTCATACGTGGGAGCAATTGGTTGTTGCTTTCTACAAGTAGTACTAATACAATGCTGACCTCGCACCAGCTCGAGTGCAACTGCAGAATATGGCCATGGAATCTAATGAAGGGTTCAAGGAATATGTTTAGAAATGGAGGGACTTAGTTGGAAGGGTGTAACCTCCTCTGAATGATGGGAAAATGGTGGATATGTTTATGGGCACTCTGATAGGCCCGTTCTTTAATTTGTTGATCGGAAGCTCTTCGTCTGGCTTCACATAGATTATTCTGACAGGGGAAAGAATAGAAAGTGATATAAAGAGGGGAAGATCCCGATGACTACATCTTCAAATATTGTGAAGAAGCCATTTGGAGGAAAAAAGGAGGTCAATGTTGTCTATGGCTAGAGGAGACGTAGTAAAAGTAGCCATCACCAATCTGTGGGAGCAATGTTAGTTTCCAATCTGGAACTTGCTCAGCAACGGCAATAGCAGGTTAACTGATGAAGACCAGATGCTCCGCCGAAACAATTTACTAAAATTGACATGCCTTTATCTCAGGCACTACAACATTTGCTGAAGGCCGAACTCATTTCATTATGGGATCCTCCTCAGAATCCTAACACCTCCTCTCCGAAGTATAATCCAAATGAGAGGTGTGCTTATCATTCAAATAGTCCTGGTCATGACACTAATAATTGCTGGGCTCTGAAGAGCAAGATCCAGGACATGATCGATAATAAAGAAATTGAGCTTGATCCTCCGGAGACTCCAAATATGGTCACCGCGTCTATGCTCAAGCATGATAAGGGTATGAGTGTTGTTGAAGATGTGATATATATTACTTATATGGATGACGTGGTTACTCCCCTTTATACAATCAAGAATAATCTATTGCAAGCTGGATTATTTCCGAGATGTGTTGAAGGATGTTACTGTTGTGCAGTCCGACCCAACGATTGTGGGTTACTGAAAGGAAGTGTTCAGTGACTGATGGATGAACACGTGATTTTGATTGAAAAGGTTCGGTCTATTGAGAATATGTGCCAAGATCTGTCTGTTATCTCTGGTACTCCTTTTAGGATCCCGTCCAAAGGTCCTATAAGGATTACCGCCAATCCGAAAGCTGATCCTCTGGTTATTACAATGCCCGAGCCTATTCCATATTCCTTGGAGAAGGCTATTATGCGGCATTATGGATCTGACGTCTATTACCATAGCGTCAAGCAAGAATTTTCTGATGAAGAGAATGAAGAAGATGATCCCAGTATTGACAATATTGCGGGGACCAGTAAGATTACAAGAAGTGGAAGGATTTTCTCCTTGGAAATCTCTCCACCTTCTCAGGTTACAGTTACCAAGACGAGTGCTACGGCTCGAGGTAAAGAGTCGGTTATAGAGCCTGCCCGGACGGAGGCACCAAAAGATGCTCTGGTCATAGATAATTCTAGACAAGATTTAGAAGAGGTTCTGAAGATCATTCGTCGAAGTGATTATAAAATTGTTGAACATTTGGGGCAGACCCCATCCAAAATATCTATGTTGTCACTACTGCTATGATCTGAGGCCTATGAGAAGGATTTAGTGAAATTCCTGAATATGGCCCATGTGCCACAAGAAATTTCGGCAAATCAATTTAGAAGCTACATGGCCAGTCTGACAACTGACAATGGTTTAGGTTTCTCCGATGATGACTTAACTCTAGAGCAAAGGAATCACAATAGGGCCCTTTATGTCTCCACTGAATACAGGGGAACTACATTGGCCCATGTACTGATTGACACAAGATCCTCTCTAAATGTTCTTCCAAAGGGCGCTCTCGACCGATTAGATTGTGAAGGGCTGGTGCTGAAGCCCAACAATATCATAGTTCGAGCCTTCGAAGGATCAAAAAGAATAGTGCATGGAGAGGTGGACCTCTCGATCAAGGTGGGTTCACAAATTTTTGAGTCCACTTTTTATGTCATGGACATCCGACCGACTTACTCTTGTTTATTGGGATGCCCTTGGATCCATGGGGCAGGTACTGTCACTTCCACCTTGCACCAGAAACTGAAATATTCGGTGAAAGCGAAGGTTGTTACTATTTGTGGAGAGGAGGAATATATGGTCAACCAGCTCAACTCATTCTGATATGTCGAGATGGATGGAGAATTTATTGAAATTCCCTATCAAACCTTTGAGGTAATTTCTCCTGCTGCTGTTGAAGACATTTCAACCATTCTGAAGATCACCAAAACTCCGCACAATATGGCCTCCTTGAAAGATGTTAAGGCTGATATTGAAGAAGCTGGTAATACAATTTAGGGTCAGCTTCCTGATATCCCTTATAATTCTAACAAGTTCGGCCTGGGATTTACTATAGAAGGATAGAGGGTTGTTCGATGCACTCGTGATGGGAGACCTTCGTTCCGCATCAGCAACAATGGGGTAAATGCTATAGAGGACGCATATAGTGATTATGACTTCAATAGCTGGATATTCCCGACCGTGGGTGATGGACTAGAAAACTGGAAGGAAAAGGACATCTTTCCCATCTCCTTTAGTCAGGAGTAATAACTATGTTTCTGTCTTTTTGTTTTCAAAAGTTTTTTCTTATGTAATAAACAATGACTTTATAACCTTGTGTCTTACCAAGGGCACAATGGTTCATTTGTTAAAGGGATTAATGATTCATAAACATTTGCTCATTCAATAAAAATATTGGATGTTTTGCATACAAAGTTTGTGATCTTTGTCTTTCTTTTAACTTATTGCATTTTCAAAATAGCTATGTGTTCTTACGCACACCCACATACTATATTACAGATCCTCATCTACTCTGGATCTCGTTGATAACGATTCTGCTATTGCCGCATATGACTTCAAAAATAAGATCTACCAAGCCGAGGACGAAGGTGAGGAAGATTGTGAAATACCTGGAGAACTTGCCAGACTCTTGATACAGGAAGAGAAGACTATCTAACCACATGAAGAGCCGATTGAAGTTATGAACTTGGGTAACGAGACATACAAGAAAGAGGTCAAGTTAGGTGCTAACTTAGAGAGCACTGTCAAGACCAGGTTAATCTAGATGCTACATGAATATGTTGAAGTCTTCGCCTGGTCATACGAGGACATGCCATGGCTCGATACCGATATTATGGTTCACCGTGTGCCAATGAAAGAGGGTTATTCTCCAATAAAATAGAAGGTTCATCATATGTGTGTAGAATACAAGGATCTGAATAGGGCGAGCCCCAAAGATGACTTCCCACTACCACATATTGATGTTTTGGTCGACAACACTGCCCAGCATAAGGTATTCTCCTTCATGGATGGCTTCTCAGGTTACAATCAGATCAAGATGGCGCCTGAAGACATGGAGAAAACTAACTTTGTCACATAGTGGGGAACTTTCTGTTACAAGGTTATGCCTTTTGGGTTGAAGAATTCCAGGGCAACCTATCAGTGTGCCATGGTAGCCTTATTTCATGACATGATTCACCATGAAATAGAGGTCTATGTTGACAACATGATAACATGGTCACAAACTGAAGAAGAGCATCTTGATCACCTATGCAAACTGTTTGAAAGACTGAGGAAGTACAAGCTAAGGCTAAACCCGAACAAGTGCCCCTTTGGGGTGAGATCCGGTAAACTCCTGGGTTTCGTCATTAGTGGTAAGGGTATTGAGGTTGATCCTGCAAAATTTAAAGCCATTCAAGAGATGCCAGCTCCTTGTACTGAGAAAGAAGTTAGAGGTTTCTTAGGACGGCTGAATTACATTGCCCGTTTCATTTCCCATTTGACTGCTACTTGTGAGCCAATCTTCAAGCTGCTGAAGAAAGATCAAGTAGTGAAATGGAACGACAATTGTCAAATAGCCTTTGATAAAATTAAGGAGTACCTACAAGAACCTCCCATTCCGATGCCACCAGTCAAAGAAAAACCTATAATCATGAACTTAACATTGCTAGAGAACTCGATGGGGAGTGTACTGGGGCAGCATGACGAGTCTGGTCGAAAAAAGCATGTAATATATTACCTTAGCAAAAATTTTACCAACTGTGAAACAAGATATTCACTTCTCGAGAAACTTTCTGCGCTTTGGCATGGGTTGCTCGCCGACTAAGACAATATATGTTGACTCATACTACTTTGTTGATCTCTAAGATGGATCCTATCAAGTACATATTCGAGAAGCCAGCTCTCTCCAGAAGGATTTCCCGATGGCAGATAGTCTTAACAGAATATGATATCTAGTACACCACTCAAAAGGAAATCAAAGGAAGTGTACTGGACGACCATTTGGCGCATCAAGCTGTAGATAAGAATCAGTCTATGAACTTTGAATTCTCGGACGAGAACATTATGCTAGTAACAAATTATGAAGAACTTGGACCGTTTGAAGGACCTGAGCCAGGATCTCGATGGACCATGGTTTTTGATGGAGCTTCCAACGCACTTGGCAACAGAATCGATGTTGTGATCATATCCCCTGCAGGTTTTCATACGCCCTTCACCTCCAGACTATACTTTTACTGCACCAACAATATGGCAGAATGTGAAGCGTGTATCATGGGTCTTAGGGCTACTACAGACCTAAGAATCAAATTCTTAAGTGTGTATGGGGACTCAGCCTTGGTAATTAGTCAGGTTAAGGGGGATTGGGATACGAAGCACCCGGATCTCATTCCTTATAAAGAGCATGTACTAACCCTGATCCCGTATTTCGAGGAGATTACCTTTAAGCACATACCAAGAGAAGAGAATCAACTGGTGGATGCTATGGATACCATGTCATCAATGTTCAAGGTCAGATGGGACAATGAGGCTCCCATAATTACCATTGAAAGATTCGAGGAACATGTGCACTACTGTGAAATTGACACTGATGCAGTAGAGGAGAAACCTTGGTTTCATGAGGTGAAAAGGTACCTCGAGGCTCAAGAATACCCTGAGGGGGAATCCATCAATGACAAGAAATTCTCGCAAAGGTTCTCAGCTAAATTCTTCTTAAGCAACATAATTCTATACAGACGCAATCATGATTCGACTCTACTTCATTGTATGGACAAGAAGGAAGCAGAAGAGATTATGCAAGATATGCACGAAGATGTCTTTGGTACTCACTCTAGTGGGCATATTATGGCTAAAAAGATTTTGAGAGCTGGTTACTATTGGTCGACTATGGAAACTGACTTTCACCACCATACAAGAACTTGTCATAAGTGCCAAATCTATGTTGATAAAGTTCATGTGCCTCTAGTACCATTGAATGTCATGACTTCTCCTTGGCCATTCGCGATGTGGGGCATTGATATGATTGGAGAAATTAAGCCCACGACCTCTAACAGACATCGCTTCATCCTCGTCGCCATTGATTACTTTACAAAATGGGTTGAAGCAGCTTCATTTTCCTCTGTTACCAAGAATATGGTCACCCGATTCATCAAACAAAACCTGATCTGTCAGTATGGCATCCCCGAGAGGATCATCACAGATAATGACACCAACCTTAATAACACGATGATCACTGAGCTCTGCATGCAGTTCAAGATTAAGCATCGCAACTCTTCTTCGTATCGACCTAATATGAATGGTGCAGTGGAAGCCTCTAATAAGAGTATAAAGAAGATCATACAGAAAATGGTTGTGACATATAAAGATTGGCACGAGATGTTATCATTTTCTCTTCACGACTACCGCACTTCGGTTAGAACATCAACTGGGGCAACCCATTTTTCTCTGGTATATGGTATGGAAGTTGTCCTACTTGTCGAAGTTCAAATTCCTTCTCTGAGAATCATGAAAGATGTAGACTTGGGCGAAGACGAGTGGGTTCATACTAGGTTGGATCAGTTAAATCTAATTGACAAGAAGAG